>CM050847.1:59087-726587 GCA_027580175.1 Siniperca scherzeri
ACATGTTTTTGTTTGTTCTAACCCTAACAAACATGTTTTTGTTTGTTCTAACCCTAACCCTAACAAACATGTTTTTGTTTGTTCTAACCCTAACAAACATGTTTTTGTTTGTTCTAACCCTAACCCTTACCCACTTACCTTCCCTACTTACCTAAGTAGCAATGAATCCTCCTTACCTTAGGTTGAACATATCTCTCTTCTCCCTTCTTTCCTGTTAGGTAAGACAAAAAAATCAATTTAAAACAGATCTTTTAGTACCTGGGGTTTATTCTGGCATCGCTGCTCTCTTGAATCAGGCCTGAGTGCTTCATTCCTGTGAATCAGAAGTGGTGTCCCAAATCTCCTGATATAGGAGCATTAACTCGGAGCCCCTTTGTCTGTTAGACTATGTGGTCACTTGCTCCATTTCTTATTTATTTATTTATTTAGTTTGTTTGTTTATTTGTTTATTTGTTTATTTATTTATTTAGAGATCATGGTGGAAAATGTTTTTGTTATTGTCCAGGGAGAATAATAGGTGCGGATATCACATGGGGGACAGCCAAGCTGAGGGTTATTGTGGTGTATGGACTGCAAACTCCAGCAGGAAGGCAAGAGATGTTCGGGCTAGTGGAGCCGCACCTTACCACAAATAGGCAGGTAATTGTAGGGGGTGATTTTAATATGGAATTAGGTAAGGGGAGGGATACCAGCGAAAAATGTATCTCCCACCTTATGGCCAGACATGGCCTGGTAGATGGGGGGAGGGAGGTCAGGCCGCGGGTAGACGGTCCCACATGGCGTAACTCCCGGGGAATAGTCAGACGTCTGGATTATGTGTTTTTAGCAAAATCTTTGAGTCTGTTGGCAGGCAGGCTGCTCCCTGTATTCTTTTCAGATCATGATGGGCTGCTGTTTGAGGTGCACTCGTGTGTGCCAGGTTTTGGGCCTGGTTACTGGCGCCTAAATATTAGTATTCTTGAGGAAGAGTTGTTTAAACAGTATTTTCTAGTGTTTTTCAATGGCCTTCTGGGACTCAGACAAATGTGTCCTGGGGTGATGGAGTGGTGGGAGGTTGCCAAGGAGCGGATGAAGACTTTTTGTATAA
Organism: Siniperca scherzeri; assembly: GCA_027580175.1. Taxonomy (NCBI): domain Eukaryota; kingdom Metazoa; phylum Chordata; class Actinopteri; order Centrarchiformes; family Sinipercidae; genus Siniperca; species Siniperca scherzeri. The sequence goes on from CM050847.1 coordinate 60,175, forward strand.
ATTATAGTAAAAGGAAGGTGAGGTGGGTGAAGAGGGAGGTGTTCCGCCTACAGCGCCTCCTCGAGCTAGAGTACGCAAGGGGAAACTGTGGCGGCACGGTAAATCAGCTGGTTTGCGACTCCCTGAAAGTGCAGCTTAAGGAAATTTTTGAGTGTAGGGCCCGCGCATATCTGTTGCGATCACGTCGAGAATTCCACGAGAAGTTTGAGACTTGTTCTGCTGTTTTTTTCAGTGCAATACGGGCTGAAATGAAAAAACAGGTAATGACTGGGGTTAAGGATATGCAGGGCAGGGTAGTGTCAGAAGCGGATGAGATGGTGTGTGCCGCCACTGACTACTACCGCGCAAGTTTTATGGAGAAAGAGGTAGATGTTGGGGAGGAGGTTTTCCTGGATTTATTGACCCAGCGGTGCCGTTGGACATAGCACAGGCTTTGAGGCCCGCTCACCCTCAAAGAGCTTGAGGTGCCCTCCATGGAATGAAAAGGAAGAAGGTGCCTGGCATCGATGGACTGCCAGTGGAGTTTATGTGAAGTTTTGGGACATACTAGGGCCGGTACTTTTGGAGGTACTCTCTGCAACACTCCGCACAGGTGTAATGGGAGGATTTCATACCGGTGTTATCTCCTTCTGTTTAAGAAGGGTGATCACACCGACCTAGGGAACTGGCGGCCACTGACCATGCTGTGTGTTGATTATAAACTCCTGGCAAAGGTCCTAGCGGATCGACTGGGCTGGCGCTTCCACATGTGGTCCATGTGGACCAGACATGCGGGTGGAAGGCGCTCTGTCAGATGGAATCTACAATTGGTACGAGATGCTGTTGCTTGGGCAGAGGACAGGCACCTGCCACTTATGGTGGTTGGTCTTGACCAGGCAAAGGCTTTTGACAGGGTACACTGGGGTTTTATGTTTAGGGTATTGGAAAGGTTAGGTTTTAGCCAGGTTTTTGTAGGATGGTTGCGTACATTGCATACAGGTGTGGGGAGCACAATTTCAGTTAACGGTCACTTGGGGGATGTTTTCAGTTTGTATTCAGGGGTAAGACAGGGGTGCCCACTCTCACCGCTGCTCTACATCCTTTACATGGAGCCCCTGGCGGCAGCCATTTGGGCTGACCCGGGTGTGAAAGGTTTCCTAGTGCCTGGCAGCGGAGGCCTACGGGTCGTTCCTTGGAGGTGTTTCAGGATTTTAGCCAGGTGTCTGGAGCAAAACTTAATCGTGCCAAGTCCTCTGTGAAGTTTTTTGGGCAGTGGAAAGAAAGGACGGATGTACAATGGGGGCTGTCGCTCTGTGCCGGGCCTCTGAAGGTACTAGGTGTCAGCTTTGGGACAGACCACAGTGCCACAGGCAACTGGACCAAGCGCCTTTTGGCAGTCCAGAAGAAGCTCACGGCATGGAAGGGCAGGTGCCTTACTTTCATAGGTAAAGTTCTTGTCTTGAAGGTAGACGTCCTTCCATGCCTTTTATACCTGGCATACATATACCCACTGCCAGTCAGTATGAGGAGGCCTCTTATGCGCCTGGTGTTCGGTTTCATATGGGGTGGGAGATACGAGTATGTGGCGAGGACTCGCATGTTGGCTGGAATCGAAGCAGGGGGGAAGAGATGTGCCACACCTCCCGCTGAAGCTGGACTGCATCTTTGTTTCATTTTTGTGTAGGGAATTATCCACTACAATAGTGCACCCCTCAGGCTACTTTCTGAGGCTCTATAGTGTAATAGCAGAGCGAAAGCTAACATCAAATCCTTTGTTGAATGGTAGCGTCAAAATGCAATTTATGTCTTCAGGTCCGAACATCAAGGTTTTTTGGATTAGCTTCCTGGAGAAGTCAAGTCTTGACATGCCCATTGGCTTTCCGTCTATATCTTTAAATGTGAATCGGACACTGTGGTGCCTCCGCATGCCGGCATGGTTGGCCGACATGGTGGAGGCACCACACGCTAAAAGGATGAAATGAACTAAAACACTTAAAACTGCCTAAAAAAACAGGGATAAATGAAAAAACTAAAATACAAGAGTAAAATAAGCTTAAACTACAATATAAATAAATAAAATCACTTACCTTTTCTTGTTTGGCCTAATAAAGATGTTAATCCAGCAGAGTACAGACAAACAATCCTTCAGCCAATGAATTCCTATATGCTTAAGATTTGCAACTACAAAGAAGTTGAAATATTTGCATAAGGAATTTGGTGAATGTCCTCCAAATACTGGTAAAACCAATGCCACAAACAGGCAAAAGTTTTACCACCAACAGGAGGCGATCGCAGTCTTAGCCAAAGGCCGAGAAGCGAACATAAGAACAGATACTACACTTGATCTTCTCCTTGCCCCGGTGCAGCCTTTTGTTGCTGCGTAACAATGGCTGCTTCTCAGCACCGCCTCCCAAGCGCCCGCGATCGCCTAGGGCAGCTCTTTGCTTTTCACAGACACGCAAGGCTCGGCCAAACGGCAAAGCCTGCCAGGAGGTGGGCTCCGGAAGCGAAGCGTTATGGCTCATCGCTTCTCGGCCTTTTGGCTAAGATCAAGTGTAGTATCTGTTCTTATCAGTTTAATATCTGATATGTCCTCTATAAGGGGACGACATATTAAATTGATTTTTAGCACCGGGAGCTGAAAACGGGGCTTGCTCCGCTCACTCCACGCATCGACCCGGTACTGCAGCGCCGCCCTTCTCCTGCCTTGTGAATAGCCAAACACGGACGTGAACAGAGAGGTTCGCCGCTCCGCTCGACGCTGGACCAAAGGACTCGAGTCGGGGTGGATGGCAGTTCTTAGGGCTGGGAGTGGTGGGAACACCCTCTTTGGACTCACCGATGTTCCTCGTGGAACCTCATTGGAAAAGGATACTGGAAATTGAATAACAGCATTCTAGGAGTCCAGCAGTTGAGGATTGCTTTCAGTTGTTTCTTTAAAGAGTGTGTAAAATGAAGTCGAGAGCAATGTGTCTGTGTGGTGGGAAAGTACAAAGGTCCGTATTAAACATTATATGCAGGTATACTCAAAGAAATCAAAAAAAGCTGAATTAAAGGAATACAATCAGCTGCAAAAATCAATATTTTTTATCACAATAGAGCGGAGGCTTAAAAATTTAGGTGTCTTAAGGAGAAGTGGGAGAAGGATGAAAAGTGTTCTTCTTATTTTTTCAAGCAGTCTAGAGCAAGGGTGAAGAGAAGGAGTATTGTGTCCCTTCTAAATGAAATAGGAGAGGAAATTGATGATCCGGTTGGTTTAGTAGAAGTTGTTTCTTGCCATTATTCCAAGTTTTTTAGCGCAGAAACAGTAGATCATATAAAAGGCACAATATTGTTAAATAACATAGACAGCGCCGTTCCTGACTATTTGAAAATAGAGTTGGAAAGGGACATAGAACTGGAAGAAATCTTGAAAGCACTTATGTCATTGAAAAATGGTAAAGTGCCAAGAATAGATGGGCTAACAAAAGAGTTCTACTTGACTTTCTGGGATGACATTGGGCCTCAGTTGTTGGAATTATTTACTTTCATTTGCACATCGGGGATTATGGGGAGATCTATGAGAGAGGGGGCGATCTCCCTTCTACACAAAAAAGGAGATGATCGTATAATCTCTAACTACAGGCCCTTAACAATGTTGTGTGCAGATTACAAGATTTTTAGTAAGATTCTAACAAACCGATTGGTTTCCACATTGTCTTTTATCATAGGTCCGGATCAAACATGTGCAGTACAAGGCAGACAGATACAATGGAATTTACAAATGCATAGAGATTTATTAACTTATTCCTGGGAAAGAAATCTTCCCCTTATTGTTCTCAGCCTTGACCAAGAGAAAGCTTTTGACAGGGTCAATCGTGAATTTTTATTTAGGATATTGGAAAAATTTGGGTTTGGGAATAGATTCAGAAGTTGGTTAAAAATTGTATATACAGAGGTAGGAAGGAGAGTTGTCAATGTCAATGGCAACATTGGGCAATTGTTTAAGCAGACCAGAGGGGTTAGGCAGGGGTGCCCAGCATCAGCTCCATTGTATGTGGTGTTTATTGAAATTTTGGCATGTGCAATTAGGAAAAATGCTCATATTAGAGGCATACAGCTGCCAGGTGGTGAAACTCTGACCTTATCTCAGTTTGCAAATGACACAGTATTGTATTTAGAAAATGATTTTTGTTTACAGGAAGCTATGAATGTTATTGAAGTGTTTTCAAGTGCCTCAGGGTCTAAGATCAATAAAGGAAATCACAAATTAAATATGTGGGAAAGTGGAAGGATAGGATCGCACTCTGGGCTCTCCTGTGTTGGGACCAATGATTTTATTGGGCATATCCTTTGGTAATAGGGATGATGTTGAAACTAATTGGGAGATAAGATTAGGCAAAGTGTTAACAAAACTCAATATGTGGAAATTAAGAAGGCTGTCTTTCAGTGGTAAAGTTTTAGTTATAAAATCTGACATATTGCCAACATTAGTCCATGTGGCATATGTCTTTCCTATGCCACCATCAATTTGTTTTAAGCTACAAAAGCTTTGTTTGATTTCATGTGGGGTGGGTATGAATATATTAAAGAGAAACAATGTATCAGCCAGTTGAGAGAGGAGGTAGAGACATGCCCAACTTCAGGTTGAAGTTGAATGTGCTATTTTTTTCAAATGTTTGTACAATCATTATGTCACCTCCTCAGCATAAATGTCTGTCTTTAATGAAATTTTGGCTTGCTTGTCATTTGAGACCCTTAACTGTGCCATGGGATAATAGGTTTCCCAAAGCAGAAGTCATGCCGGGGTAGTATAACAGGATAATCAGGTGGGCAAAGAAGTACAAGGAGTGTTGGGACAGATGCTTAGTCCTTAATCACAAAAAGTTGTATAAGGTATTGATTGCCAGATTTGACCCTAGAAATGCAATTCATATTCCTACCAAGTGTGGTGAGCATGGGCACCTGGCGGAAGCGTGTCAGCAGATAATTTGTGGGAAATGTAGAAATTGGGCACACCTTTGAAGAGTGCACCAATGGCAGAAAGTGTAATCTTTGTGGAGAAACAAACCACCTCTTCAGAGATTGCCCTCAATCCTTTGCCAACAAATTGAAAGCAACAAAAGGCTGCACCGGGGCAAGGAGAAGCGTTCAGGAGGTGGGCTCCGGGCGGCGTTAGGGCTCATCGCTTCTCGGCCTTTGGCTAAGATCAAGTGTAGTATCTGTTCTTATCAGTTTAATATCTGATATGTCCTCTATAAGGGACGACATATTAAATGGATTTTAGCACCGAGCTGAAAACGGGCTTGCTCCGCTCACTCCACGCATCGACCCGGTACTGCAGCGCCGCTGAACGGTGCACCCTTCTCCTGCCTTGTGGAAAGCCAAACACGGACGCGAACAGAGAGGTTCGCCGCCCGCCGACGCTGGACCAAAGGACTCGAGTCGGGGGATGGAAGTTCTTAGGGCTGGGAGTGGTGGGAACACCCTCTTTGGACTCACCGATGTTCCTCGTGGAACCTCATTGGGCCCCAGTCTCAAATCACTGTGTATCGGCCGCGCAGAATCGACAGCCAGGCGAAGCCTCAGAAAATGCAGCGAGATTTGCGCTTTGGATTGGCAGACAAACTGGCAGGGATATTGCCCCATTGCGACGGTATACAATACCTGTTAAATGTGCCCTGCATTTTCCCTCCCTTTCTCTCACTCGTCGCCGAGGGCTTGGCTTGCAAGAGCCTGAGTACTTGATGTTAAAAGCCAGGCCCTAATTTCCCGCAATCCGATTGGATGGAGCCTGGGAGAATGCGGTTAGGGGAATGGGCGTGGCCTGGTATTTGGGACTCCATGGGCAGAGTGAGGCTTACCGCGAGGGTAGTGACTGGGGCCGCTAGGCTCGTCGGCTGCTCTTGAGGCGAGGCCCGCACTTACTCGGGTTTCTCTTCATAACGTACAAGTCTTTCGCCTTTTACTAAAGACTTCCGTGGAGAGGAACGCCCATGAGTTACACCTATTTTTGGCAGGCTTTGCCGTTTGGCGAGCCTTGGCGTCTGTGAAAAGCAAAAGAGCTGCCCTAGGCGATCGCGGGCGCTTGGGAGGCGGTGCTGAGAAGCAGCCATTGTTACGCAGCAACAAAAGGCTGCACCGGGGCAAGGGAGAAGCGTTCCAGGAGGTGGGCTCCGGAAGCGAAGCGTTAGGGCTCATCGCTTCTCGGCCTTTTGGCTAAGACTGCGATCGCCTCCTGTTGGTGGTAAAACTTTCGCCTGTTGTGGCATTGGTTTTTACCAGTATTTTGGAGGAAATTCACCAATTTCTTTATGTGAATATTTCAACTTCTTTGTAGTTGCAAATCTTTAGCATATAGGAATTCATTGGCACAGAGGTTTTTTTTTGCCTGTACTCTGCTGGATTAACATCTTTATTAGGCCAAACAAGAAAAGGTAAGTGATTTTATTCTTTTATTCTTTTATATTGTAGTTTAAGGCTATCTTACTCTTGTATTTTAGTTTTTTCTTTTATCACTGGTTTTTTAGGCAGTTTTAAGTGTTTTAGTTAATTTCATCCTTTTAGCGTGTGGTGCCTCCACCATGTCGGCCAACCATGCCGGCATGCGGAGGCACCACAGTGTCCGATTCATATTTAAAGATATAGACGGAAAGCCAATGGGCATGTCAAGACTTGACTTCTCCAGGAAGCTAATCCAAAAAACCTTGATGTTCGGACCTGAAGACATAAATTGCATTTTGACGCTACCGTTCAACAAAGGATTTGATGTTAGCTTTCGCTCTGCTGTTACGCTAAGAGACTTCTGGTCACGCTTTGAAAATGTAAAACCCCAGTTTTCCGCTTTGAATGTTGAGAAACTGACCGACAATGCCTCTAAAACGGTCATTGTCAGAATGTTCAATGAGACAGTAAATGCGGATGACATTTGTTTGTGGCTGGGTAGATATTGCACCGTGAAAGGCCAGGCTACCAAAGTGAGAGATGAGGATGGTATTTGGAATTGCGCTTGGAGGGTCCCCATTCAACAATGGCAGGACCCTCAAGGCTTCCAAGGCCTGAAACATCTGCCATCTGTGATAGTACTGGGAAACAACAGGGGCTATATTCATTACCAGGGCCAGCCCAAGCTCTGCCGCAAGTGTGGTGAGCATGGGCACCTGGCGGAAGCGTGTCAGCAGATAATTTGTGGGAAATGTAGAGAAATTGGGCACACCTTTGAAGAGTGCACCAATGGCAGAAAGTGTAATCTTTGTGGAGAAACAAACCACCTCTTCAGAGATTGCCCTCAATCCTTTGCCAACAAATTGAAAGCAACAAAAGAAGCAGAAAAAGGAAAAAATGGCGGACAAAATGAAGCAGTTAGAGAGCTAATTGAAGAGGCTGGGCTGGAAAATTCAAATCTCCCGCCAAATCCTCTGATTGGAGGACAGGGAACAGGTGAGGCGGGAGTAGGGGAGGGGCCTGCAATTGCTCCACAAGTAGAGAGTGAGGAGGAAGATGGGGCAATGCAGGCAGAAGGCGGAGCTAGCCCAGACTCTAACTCAGGAATTGAAAACGAGGAGTCAATGGGTGATAGCGAGGATGCCCCCCTTCCCAATGCCCAGCAGCCCAAGAGGCCTATATCGGAATTGTCCTCTGAGTCCCCTGGAGTCTCACAGAAGAGGGGAAGAGCTGGGAACTACTCAAACAGTTCATCTGTGGAGGAGCCTAGAGTCTTCCCCTCCAATTCCCCAAATGAGGTCTCATTCTTAACCATAGCTCTGCAATCAACCCCTAAGGTCTCAAACCTCAATGCAACCTTGCGTCCGAGGCCAACCCCCAGAGTCCGACGGGGAAATGAAGCTCAACCCTGTCACCTTTCACCCATAAGAGTGAAGGAAGAGCTCCATTCACAGGAAATGGATTAACTGCCTGTTAACACTGAAAATCCCCTTTTAGTCTTTTAAGATTTCATATCTGTTATTTTTAACTATACTCATGACACTCACCTTCTCAACCATAAATGTGAGAAGTGTGAAGTCGAGAGTTAGAGCCCAGACTGTTTTATCCTTTCTTAACTCTTTTAAGTCAGATGTGTTTTTAATACAGGAATGTGGCCTGCCATTTTTAAATCACTACAGAGAGTGGGAGGAGTTATGGCCACAAACATCGATATGGAGTGGATCAAATGAAAACAAAAACGATGGAGTGGCCATTTTAATCAAAAACCCTCTGGTCTTGGTGAAGGGCAGCACTGTGGTGAGGCACGGCCGGGCAATTTTAGCACACTTGACTTTTATGGGAAAAGATTTTAACGTCTTAAATATTTATGGCTTTAACGACAAAAATGACAGGTATGACCTTTTAGAAGACTTGCAGTTCCACATGCTAGGTAGGGCACCTTTAGTTGTAGGGGGGGATTTTAATTGCATTTTAAGCAAGAAAGATAGGAAAAGAACAGGAGAAGATTTTAGAATCGACAAAACATCGGTCTTATTGCAGGGCATATGCAGGGATTTTAAACTTCTGGACTGTTTTAAAACCATGCATCCCAGAGAGGAGGGCTTCACCTGGTTCAGTGGTGATGGCACCAGAGCCTCTCGCATAGATTACCTTTTATCACGTGACTGCCCACCAACCGATGCTAGATTGACACCTGTTTTCTTTTCCGATCACGCAATGCTAACCTGCACCCTTTCACACTCGTCTGGTGTGACAACAGGAAGAGGTCTGTGGAAGCTCAACTGCTCCTTTTAGAAGATAGAGAGTTAGTTAGCCAATATAGGGAGCAGTACCAAGAGTGGCAGACCCTTCAAGACTTTTACGAGACACGTGCGCTGGTGGGAAATGGTGAAAGGAGGACCCGGACTTTCTTTAGACAGGTAGGTAAGAGAAAAAAAGACAGGGACAACAGACGCATGCTGGGACTGCAGAAACGACTCCAGCGGTATTTTAAATTAAACCAGCAAGGGATGGATTTTAACGAAGAGATAAAACAAATTAAAACAGAGATGTCAGTTTTAGCAGAGATTAAAAGCAAGGGTGTCATTTTAAGAAGCAAAGAAAGGGAAATAGAAGAAGGTGAGAAGTGCTCAAGATATTTCTTTAAGAAAATTGTAAATAAAGGGGGGACCATTTTAAAACTAAAAAAAGAAAATGGGTGCACAGCTGACACAACAAAGGAAATTAAAGAAACGGTTGAACACTTTTATAGAGAACTGTACAGCGAAAAAGCTGTTAAAAATGACACCATGACTGAAGTTTTAAAATTCATTGAACAAGCAGTAGGAGACAGTGTGCTTTTAACCCAAGATTTTACCATACTCGAGATAAATACATGTATCAAGAGTTTTAAAGCCGGGAAGTCTCCAGGAGAAGATGGCCTTCCTTTTGAATTTTATTCGACATTTTGGGACATTTAGCACCTGACTTGCTTGCTGTTTTATGGATTTTGAACAACTTGACCGGCTTCCTGACAGTTTTAGAGTAGGGATAGTGACTCTCCTTTATAAAGACAAAGACAAGACCGACCTGAAGAACTGGAGACCTATCACACTTTTAAATTTTGACTGTAAACTTTTTAGTAAACTTTTAGCATCACGTATGTCCCTGTTTTAAAAGAGCTGATTCACCGGATCAAGCCTGTGCTGTCCCGGGGAGGAAGATCACCGACAGCCTCGTACTGATCCGAGACACCATCTGTTATGCGAGAGACAGAAACATCCGGCTGGTAGTCCTAAATTTAGATTTTGAGAAAGCCTTTGATCGGGTCTCGCACCAGTACCTTTTCCAGGTACTGCAAAAAATGGGGTTCCCAAGAAGGTTCATAGCCTGGGTGGGATTGCTGTACCGGGGCATTACCAGCAAATTCATTGTAAATGGGCATCTGACAAAAGCAGTCAATATAAACTGCGGCGTCCGTCAGGGTTGTCCGTTATCTGCTCTCCTCTACGTTACGTGTATAGAACCACTGGCACAGATCTTGAGAAGGGACCAACGAATCAACGGGGTAGGAGTCCCAGGGAGTGGGGGACTCGTGACAAAATGTGTTTTATACATGGACGACATAAACATTTTATGCACTGACCTTTTATCTGTCAACAGGACGCTGGACCAAAGGACTCGAGTCGGGGGATGGAAGTTCTTAGGGCTGGGAGTGGTGGGAACACCCTCTTTGGACTCACCGATGTTCCTCGTGGAACCTCATTGGGCCCCAGTCTCAAATCACTGTGTATCGGCGCGACGCGCGCAGAATCGACAGCCAGGCGAAGCCTCAGAAAATGCAGCGAGATTTGCGCTTTGGATTGGCAGACAAACTGGCAGGGATATTGCCCCATTGCGACGGTATACAATACCTGTTAAATGTGCCCTGCATTTTCCCTCCCTTTCTCTCACTCGTCGCCGAGGGCTTGGCTTGCAAGAGCCTGAGTACTTGATGTTAAAAGCCAGGCCCTAATTTCCCGCAATCCGATTGGATGGAGCCTGGGAGAATGCGGTTAGGGGAATGGGCGTGGCCTGGTATTTGGGACTCCATGGGCAGAGTGAGGCTTACCGCGAGGGTAGTGACTGGGGCCGCTAGGCTCGCCGGCTGCTCTTGAGGCGAGGCCCGCACTTACTCGGTTTCTCTTCATAACGTACAAGTCTTTCGCCTTTTACTAAAGACTTCCGTGGAGAGGAACGCCCATGAGTTACACCTATTTTTGGCAGGCTTTGCCGCTTGGCCGAGCCTTGCGTCTGTGAAAAGCAAAAGAGCTGCCCTAGGCGATCGCGGGCGCTTGGGAGGCGGTGCTGAGAAGCAGCCATTGTTACGCCGCAGCAACAAAAGGCTGCACCGGGCAAGGGAGAAGCGTTCAGGAGGTGGGCTCCGGAAGCGGCGTTAGGGCTCATCGCTTCTCGGCCTTTGGCTAAGATCAAGTGTAGTATCTGTTCTTATCAGTTTAATATCTGATATGTCCTCTATAAGGGGACGACATATTAAATGGATTTTTAGCACCGAGCTGAAAACGGGCTTGCTCCGCTCACTCACGCATCGACCCGGTACTGCAGCGCCGCTGAACGGTGCACCCTTCTCCTGCCTTGTGGAAAGCCAAACACGGACGCGAACAGAGAGGTTCGCCGCCCGCCGACGCTGGACCAAAGGACTCGAGTCGGGGGATGGAAGTTCTTAGGGCTGGGAGTGGTGGGAACACCCTCTTTGGACTCACCGATGTTCCTCGTGGAACCTCATTGGGCCCCAGTCTCAAATCACTGTGTATCGGCGCGACGCGCGCAGAATCGACAGCCAGGCGAAGCCTCAGAAAATGCAGCGAGATTTGCGCTTTGGATTGGCAGACAAACTGGCAGGGGATATTGCCCCATTGCGACCGGTATACAATACCTGTTAAATGTGCCCTGCATTTTCCCTCCCTTTCTCTCACTCGTCGCCGAGGGCTTGGCTTGCAAGAGCCTGAGTACTTCTGATGTTAAAAGCCAGGCCCTAATTTCCCCGCAATCCGATTGGATGGAGCCTGGGAGAATGCGGTTAGGGGGAATGGGCGTGGCCTGGTATTTGGGACTCCATGGGCAGAGTGAGGCTTACCGCGAGGGTAGTGACTGGGGCCGCTAGGCTCGTCGGCTGCTCTTGAGGCGAGGCCCGCACTTACTCGGTTTCTCTTCATAACGTACAAGTCTTTCGCCTTTTACTAAAGACTTCCGTGGAGAGGAACGCCCATGAGTTACACCTATTTTTGGCAGGCTTTGCCGCTTGGCCGAGCCTTGCGTCTGTGAAAAGCAAAAGAGCTGCCCTAGGCGATCGCGGGCGCTTGGGAGGCGGTGCTGAGAAGCAGCCATTGTTACGCCGCAGCAACAAAAGGCTGCACCGGGCAAGGGAGAAGCGCCCAGGAGGTGGGCTCCGGAAGCGGCGTTAGGGCTCATCGCTTCTCGGCCTTTGGCTAAGATCAAGTGTAGTATCTGTTCTTATCAGTTTAATATCTGATATGTCCTCTATAAGGGGCGACATATTAAATGGATTTTTAGCACCGGGAGCTGAAAGCAGGGCTTGCTCCGCTCACTCACGCATCGACCCGGTACTGCAGCGCCGCTGAACGGTGCACCCTTCTCCTGCCTTGTGGAAAGCCAAACACGGACGCGAACAGAGAGGTTCGCCGCCCGCCGACGCTGGACCAAAGGACTCGAGTCGGGGGATGGAAGTTCTTAGGGCTGGGAGTGGTGGGAACACCCTCTTTGGACTCACCGATGTTCCTCGTGGAACCTCATTGGGCCCCAGTCTCAAATCACTGTGTATCGGCGCGACGCGCGCAGAATCGACAGCCAGGCGAAGCCTCAGAAAATGCAGCGAGATTTGCGCTTTGGATTGGCAGACAAACTGGCAGGGGATATTGCCCCATTGCGACCGGTATACAATACCTGTTAAATGTGCCCTGCATTTTCCCTCCCTTTCTCTCACTCGTCGCCGAGGGCTTGGCTTGCAAGAGCCTGAGTACTTCTGATGTTAAAAGCCAGGCCCTAATTTCCCCGCAATCCGATTGGATGGAGCCTGGGAGAATGCGGTTAGGGGGAATGGGCGTGGCCTGGTATTTGGGACTCCATGGGCAGAGTGAGGCTTACCGCGAGGGTAGTGACTGGGGCCGCTAGGCTCGTCGGCTGCTCTTGAGGCGAGGCCCGCACTTACTCGGGTTTCTCTTCATAACGTACAAGTCTTTCGCCTTTTACTAAAGACTTCCGTGGAGAGGACACGCCCATGAGTTACACCTATTTTTGGCAGGCTTTGCCGTTTGGCCGAGCCTTGCGCGTCTGTGAAAAGCAAAAGAGCTGCCCTAGGCGATCGCGGGGCGCTTGGGAGGCGGTGCTGAGAAGCAGCCATTGTTACGCGCAGCAACAAAAGGCTGCACCGGGGCAAGGGAGAAGCGTTCCAGGAGGTGGGCTCCGGAAGCGAAGCGTTAGGGCTCATCGCTTCTCGGCCTTTTGGCTAAGATCAAGTGTAGTATCTGTTCTTATCAGTTTAATATCTGATATGTCCTCTATAAGGGGACGACATATTAAATGGATTTTTAGCACCGGGAGCTGAAAACGGGGCTTGCTCCGCTCACTCCACGCATCGACCCGGTACTGCAGCGCCGCCGGGAACGGTGCACCCTTCTCCTGCCTTGTGGAAAGCCAAACACGGACGCGAACAGAGAGGTTCGACGCTGGACCAAAGGACTCGAGTCGGGGGGGATGGAAGTTCTTAGGGCTGGGAGTGGTGGGAACACCCTCTGTGGACTCACCGATGTTCCTCGTGGAACCTCATTGGGCCCCCAGTCTCAAATCACTGTGTATCGGCCGCGACGCGGCGCAGAATCGACAGCCAGGCGAAGCCTCAGAAAATGCAGCGAGATTTGCGCTTTGGATTGGCAGACAAACTGGCAGGGGATATTGCCCCATTGCGACCGGTATACAATACCTGTTAAATGTGCCCTGCATTTTCCCTCCCTTTCTCTCACTCGTCGCCGAGGGCTTGGCTTGCAAGAGCCTGAGTACTTCTGATGTTAAAAGCCAGGCCCTAATTTCCCCGCAATCCGATTGGATGGAGCCTGGGAGAATGCGGTTAGGGGGAATGGGGGGCGTGGCCTGGTATTTGGGACTCCATGGGCAGAGTGAGGCTTACCGCGAGGGTAGTGACTGGGGCCGCTAGGCTCGTCGGCTGCTCTTGAGGCGAGGCCCGCACTTACTCGGTTTCTCTTCATAACGCATAAGTCTTTCGCCTTTTACTAAAGACTTCCGTGGAGAGGAACGCCCATGAGTTACACCTATTTTTGGCAGGCTTTGCCGTTTGGCCGAGCCTTGCGCGTCTGTGAAAAGCAAAAGAGCTGCCCTAGGCGATCGCGGGGCGCTTGGGAGGCGGTGCTGAGAAGCAGCCATTGTTACGCCGCAGCAACAAAAGGCTGCACGGGGCAAGGAGAAGCGTTCCAGGAGGTGGGCTCCGGAAGCGAAGCGTTAGGGCTCATCGCTTCTCGGCCTTTTGGCTAAGATCAAGTGTAGTATCTGTTCTTATCAGTTTAATATCTGATATGTCCTCTATAAGGGGACGACATATTAAATGGATTTTTAGCACCGGGAGCTGAAAACGGGGCTTGCTCCGCTCACTCCACGCATCGACCCGGTACTGCAGCGCCGCCGTGAACGGTGCACCCTTCTCCTGCCTTGTGGAAAGCCAATGGGCATGTCAAGACTTGACTTCTCCAGGAAGCTAATCCAAAAACCTTGATGTTCGGACCTGAAGACATAAATTGCATTTTCCCTCCTTTCTCTCACTCGTCGCCGAGGGCTTGGCTTGCAAGAGCCTGAGTACTTGATGTTAAAAGCCAGGCCCTAATTTCCCGCAATCCGATTGGATGGAGCCTGGGAGAATGCGGTTAGGGGAATGGGCGTGGCCTGGCATTTGGGACTCCATGGGCAGAGTGAGGCTTACCGCGAGGGTAGTGACTGGGGCCGCTAGGCTCGTCGGCTGCTCTTGAGGCGAGGCCCGCACTTACTCGGGTTTCTCTTCATAACGTACAAGTCTTTCGCCTTTTACTAAAGACTTCCGTGGAGAGGAACGCCCATGAGTTACACCTATTTTTGGCAGGCTTTGCCGTTTGGCGAGCCTTGCGTCTGTGAAAAGCAAAAGAGCTGCCCTAGGCGATCGCGGGCGCTTGGGAGGCGGTGCTGAGAAGCAGCCATTGTTACGCAGCAACAAAAGGCTGCACCGGGGCAAGGAGAAGCGTTCCAGGAGGTGGGCTCCGGGCGGCGTTAGGGCTCATCGCTTCTCGGCCTTTTGGCTAAGATCAAGTGTAGTATCTGTTCTTATCAGTTTAATATCTGATATGTCCTCTATAAGGGGCGACATATTAAATGGATTTTTAGCACCGAGCTGAAAACGGGCTTGCTCCGCTCACTCACGCATCGACCCGGTACTGCAGCGCCGCTGAACGGTGCACCCTTCTCCTGCCTTGTGGAAAGCCAATGGGCATGTCAAGACTTGACTTCTCCAGGAAGCTAATCCAAAAACCTTGATGTTCGGACCTGAAGACATAAATTGCATTTTCCCTCCTTTCTCTCACTCGTCGCCGAGGGCTTGGCTTGCAAGAGCCTGAGTACTTCTGATGTTAAAAGCCAGGCCCTAATTTCCCGCAATCCGATTGGATGGAGCCTGGGAGAATGCGGTTAGGGGAATGGGGGCGTGGCCTGGCATTTGGGACTCCATGGGCAGAGTGAGGCTTACCGCGAGGGTAGTGACTGGGGCCGCTAGGCTCGCCGGCTGCTCTTGAGGCGAGGCCCGCACTTACTCGGGTTTCTCTTCATAACGTACAAGTCTTTCGCCTTTTACTAAAGACTTCCGTGGAGAGGAACGCCCATGAGTTACACCTATTTTTGGCAGGCTTTGCCGTTTGGCGAGCCTTGGCGTCTGTGAAAAGCAAAAGAGCTGCCCTAGGCGATCGCGGGCGCTTGGGAGGCGGTGCTGAGAAGCAGCCATTGTTACGCCGCAGCAACAAAAGAAGCAGAAAAAGGAAAAAATGGCGGACAAAATGAAGCAGTTAGAGAGCTAATTGAAGAGGCTGGGCTGGAAAATTCAAATCTCCCGCCAAATCCTCTGATTGGAGGACAGGGAACAGGTGAGGCGGGAGTAGGGGAGGGGCCTGCAATTGCTCCACAAGTAGAGAGTGAGGAGGAAGATGGGGCAATGCAGGCAGAAGGCGGAGCTAGCCCAGACTCTAACTCAGGAATTGAAAACGAGGAGTCAATGGGTGATAGCGAGGATGCCCCCCTTCCCAATGCCCAGCAGCCCAAGAGGCCTATATCGGAATTGTCCTCTGAGTCCCCTGGAGTCTCACAGAAGAGGGGAAGAGCTGGGAACTACTCAAACAGTTCATCTGTGGAGGAGCCTAGAGTCTTCCCCTTCAATTCCCCAAATGAGGTCTCATTCTTAACCATAGCTCTGCAATCAACCCCTAAGGTCTCAAACCTCAATGCAACCTTGCGTCCGAGGCCAACCCCAGAGTCCGGCGGGAAATGAAGCTCAACCCTGTCACCTTTCACCCATAAGAGTGAAGGAAGAGCTCCATTCACAGGAAATGGATTAACTGCCTGTTAACACTGAAAATCCTTTTAGTCTTTTAAGATTTCATATCTGTTATTTTTAACTATACTCATGACACTCACCTTCTCAACCATAAATGTGAGAAGTGTGAAGTCGAGAGTTAGAGCCCAGACTGTTTTATCCTTTCTTAACTCTTTTAAGTCAGATGTGTTTTTAATACAGGAATGTGGCCTGCCATTTTTAAATCACTACAGAGAGTGGGAGGAGTTATGGCCACAAACATCGATATGGAGTGGATCAAATGAAAACAAAAACGATGGAGTGGCCATTTTAATCAAAAACCTTGATGTTCGGACCTGAAGACATAAATTGCATTTTAAGCAAGAAAGATAGGAAAAGAACAGGAGAAGATTTTAGAATCGACAGCCAGGCGAAGCCTCAGAAAATGCAGCGAGATTTGCGCTTTGGATTGGCAGACAAACTGGCAGGATATTGCCCCATTGCGACGGTATACAATACCTGTTAAATGTGCCCTGCATTTTCCCTCCCTTTCTCTCACTCGTCGCCGAGGGCTTGGCTTGCAAGAGCCTGAGTACTTGATGTTAAAAGCCAGGCCCTAATTTCCCGCAATCCGATTGGATGGAGCCTGGGAGAATGCGGTTAGGGGAATGGGCGTGGCCTGGTATTTGGGACTCCATGGGCAGAGTGAGGCTTACCGCGAGGGTAGTGACTGGGGCCGCTAGGCTCGCCGGCTGCTCTTGAGGCGAGGCCCGCACTTACTCGGGTTTCTCTTCATAACGTACAAGTCTTTCGCCTTTTACTAAAGACTTCCGTGGAGAGGAACGCCCATGAGTTACACCTATTTTTGGCAGGCTTTGCCGTTTGGCGAGCCTTGGCGTCTGTGAAAAGCAAAAGAGCTGCCCTAGGCGATCGCGGGCGCTTGGGAGGCGGTGCTGAGAAGCAGCCATTGTTACGCCGCAGCAACAAAAGAAGCAGAAAAAGGAAAAATGGCGGACAAAATGAAGCAGTTAGAGAGCTAATTGAAGAGGCTGGGCTGGAAAATTCAAATCTCGCAAGTGTGGTGAGCATGGGCACCTGGCGGAAGCGTGTCAGCAGATAATTTGTGGGAAATGTAGAGAAATTGGGCACACCTTTGAGGAGTGCACCAATGGCAGAAAGTGTAATCTTTGTGGAGAAACAAACCACCTCTTCAGAGATTGCCCTCAATCCTTTGCCAACAAATTGAAAGCAACAAAAGAAGCAGAAAAAGGAAAAAATGGCGGACAAAATGAAGCAGTTAGAGAGCTAATTGAAGAGGCTGGGCTGGAAAATTCAAATCTCCCGCCAAATCCTCTGATTGGAGGACAGGGAACAGGTGAGGCGGGAGTAGGGGAGGGGCCTGCAATTGCTCCACAAGTAGAGAGTGAGGAGGAAGATGGGGCAATGCAGGCAGAAGGCGGAGCTAGCCCAGACTCTAACTCAGGAATTGAAAACGAGGAGTCAATGGGTGATAGCGAGGATGCCCCCCTTCCCAATGCCCAGCAGCCCAAGAGGCCTATTCATATTTAAAGATATAGACGGAAAGCCAATGGGCATGTCAAGACTTGACTTCTCCAGGAAGCTAATCCAAAAACCTTGATGTTCGGACCTGAAGACATAAATTGCATTTTAAGCAAGAAAGATAGGAAAAGAACAGGAGAAGATTTTAGAATCGACAAAACATCGGTCTTATTGCAGGGCATATGCAGGGATTTTAAACTTCTGGACTGTTTTAAAACCATGCATCCCAGAGAGGAGGGCTTCACCTGGTTCAGTGGTGATGGCACCAGAGCCTCTCGCATAGATTACCTTTTATCACGTGACTGCCCACCAACCGATGCTAGATTGACACCTGTTTTCTTTTCCGATCACGCAATGCTAACCTGCACCCTTTCACACTCGTCTGGTGTGACAACAGGAAGAGGTCTGTGGAAGCTCAACTGCTCCCTTTTAGAAGACTTGCAGTTCCACATGCTAGGTAGGGCACCTTTAGTTGTAGGGGGGGATTTTAATTGCATTTTAAGCAAGAAAGATAGGAAAAGAACAGGAGAAGATTTTAGAATCGACAAAACATCGGTCTTATTGCAGGGCATATGCAGGGATTTTAAACTTCTGGACTGTTTTAAAACCATGCATCCCAGAGAGGAGGGCTTCACCTGGTTCAGTGGTGATGGCACCAGAGCCTCTCGCATAGATTACCTTTTATCACGTGACTGCCCACCAACCGATGCTAGATTGACACCTGTTTTCTTTTCCGATCACGCAATGCTAACCTGCACCCTTTCACACTCGTCTGGTGTGACAACAGGAAGAGGTCTGTGGAAGCTCAACTGCTCCCTTTTAGAAGACTTGCAGTTCCACATGCTAGGTAGGGCACCTTTAGTTGTAGGGGGGGATTTTAATTGCATTTTAAGCAAGAAAGATAGGAAAAGAACAGGAGAAGATTTTAGAATCGACAAAACATCGGTCTTATTGCAGGGCATATGCAGGGATTTTAAACTTCTGGACTGTTTTAAAACCATGCATCCCAGAGAGGAGGGCTTCACCTGGTTCAGTGGTGATGGCACCAGAGCCTCTCGCATAGATTACCTTTTATCACGTGACTGCCCACCAACCGATGCTAGATTGACACCTGTTTTCTTTTCCGATCACGCAATGCTAACCTGCACCCTTTCACACTCGTCTGGTGTGACAACAGGAAGAGGTCTGTGGAAGCTCAACTGCTCCCTTTTAGAAGACTTGCAGTTCCACATGCTAGGTAGGGCACCTTTAGTTGTAGGGGGATTTTAAACTTCTGGACTGTTTTAAAACCATGCATCCCAGAGAGGAGGGCTTCACCTGGTTCAGTGGTGATGGCACCAGAGCCTCTCGCATAGATTACCTTTATCACGTGACTGCCCACCAACCGATGCTAGATTGACACCTGTTTTCTTTTCCGATCACGCAATGCTAACCTGCACCCTTTCACACTCGTCTGGTGTGACAACAGGAAGAGGTCTGTGGAAGCTCAACTGCTCCCTTTTAGAAGACTTGCAGTTCCACATGCTAGGTAGGGCACCTTTAGTTGTAGGGGGATTTTAAACTTCTGGACTGTTTTAAAACCATGCATCCCAGAGAGGAGGGCTTCACCTGGTTCAGTGGTGATGGCACCAGAGCCTCTCGCATAGATTACCTTTATCACGTGACTGCCCACCAACCGATGCTAGATTGACACCTGTTTTCTTTTCCGATCACGCAATGCTAACCTGCACCCTTTCACACTCGTCTGGTGTGACAACAGGAAGAGCTGGGAACTACTCAAACAGTTCATCTGTGGAGGAGCCTAGAGTCTTCCTCAATTCCCCAAATGAGGTCTCATTCTTAACCATAGCTCTGCAATCAACCCCTAAGGTCTCAAACCTCAATGCAACCTTGCGTCCGAGGCCAACCCCAGAGTCCGGCGGGAAATGAAGCTCAACCCTGTCACCTTTCACCCATAAGAGTGAAGGAAGAGCTCCATTCACAGGAAATGGATTAACTGCCTGTTAACACTGAAAATCCTTTTAGTCTTTTAAGATTTCATATCTGTTATTTTTAACTATACTCATGACACTCACCTTCTCAACCATAAATGTGAGAAGTGTGAAGTCGAGAGTTAGAGCCCAGACTGTTTTATCCTTTCTTAACTCTTTTAAGTCAGATGTGTTTTTAATACAGGAATGTGGCCTGCCATTTTTAAATCACTACAGAGAGTGGGAGGAGTTATGGCCACAAACATCGATATGGAGTGGATCAAATGAAAACAAAAACGATGGAGTGGCCATTTTAATCAAAAACCCTCTGGTCTTGGTGAAGGGCAGCACTGTGGTGAGGCACGGCCGGGCAATTTAGCACACTTGACTTTTATGGGAAAAGATTTTAACGTCTTAAATATTTATGGCTTTAATGACAAAATGACAGGTATGACCTTTTAGAAGACTTGCAGTTCCACATGCTAGGTAGGGCACCTTTAGTTGTAGGGGATTTTAATTGCATTTTAAGCAAGAAAGATAGGAAAAGAACAGGAGAAGATTTTAGAATCGACAAAACATCGGTCTTATTGCAGGGCATATGCAGGGATTTTAAACTTCTGGACTGTTTTAAAACCATGCATCCCAGAGAGGAGGGCTTCACCTGGTTCAGTGGTGATGGCACCAGAGCCTCTCGCATAGATTACCTTTTATCACGTGACTGCCCACCAACCGATGCTAGATTGACACCTGTTTTCTTTTCCGATCACGCAATGCTAACCTGCACCCTTTCACACTCGTCTGGTGTGACAACAGGAAGAGGTCTGTGGAAGCTCAACTGCTCCCTTTTAGAAGATAGAGTTAGTTAGCCAATATAGGGAGCAGTACCAAGAGTGGCAGACCCTTCAAGACTTTTACGAGACACGTGCACGCTGGTGGGAAATGGTGAAAGGGAGGACCCGGACTTTCTTTAGACAGGTAGGTAAGAGAAAAAAAGACAGGGACAACAGACGCATGCTGGGACTGCAGAAACGACTCCAGCAGTATTTTAAATTAAACCAGCAAGGGATGGATTTTAACGAAGAGATAAAACAAATTAAAACAGAGATGTCAGTTTTAGCAGAGATTAAAAGCAAGGGTGTCATTTTAAGAAGCAAGAAAGGGAAATAGAAGAAGGTGAGAAGTGCTCAAGATATTTCTTTAAGAAAATTGTAAATAAAGGGGGGACCATTTTAAAACTAAAAAAAGAAAATGGGTGCACAGCTGACACAACAAAGGAAATTAAAGAAACGGTTGAACACTTTTATAGAGAACTGTACAGCGAAAAAGCTGTTAAAAATGACACCATGACTGAAGTTTTAAAATTCATTGAACAAGCAGTAGGAGACAGTGTGCTTTTAACCCAAGATTTTACCATACTCGAGATAAATACATGTATCAAGAGTTTTAAAGCCGGGAAGTCTCCAGGAGAAGATGGCCTTCCTTTTGAATTTTATTCGACATTTTGGGACATTTTAGCACCTGACTTGCTTGCTGTTTTTATGGATTTTGAACAACTTGACCGGCTTCCTGACAGTTTTAGAGTAGGGATAGTGACTCTCCTTTATAAAGACAAAGACAAGACCGACCTGAAGAACTGGAGACCTATCACACTTTTAAATTTTGACTGTAAACTTTTTAGTAAACTTTTAGCATCACGTATGTCCCTGTTTTTAAAAGAGCTGATTCACCCGGATCAAGCCTGTGCTGTCCCGGGGAGGAAGATCACCGACAGCCTCGTACTGATCCGAGACACCATCTGTTATGCGAGAGACAGAAACATCCGGCTGGTAGTCCTAAATTTAGATTTTGAGAAAGCCTTTGATCGGGTCTCGCACCAGTACCTTTTCCAGGTACTGCAAAAAATGGGGTTCCCAAGAAGGTTCATAGCCTGGGTGGGATTGCTGTACCGGGGCATTACCAGCAAATTCATTGTAAATGGGCATCTGACAAAAGCAGTCAATATAAACTGCGGCGTCCGTCAGGGTTGTCCACCAGAGCTGCAGGCGGCAGGCCTAGGACACAGCCACAAAGAAGAATCGCCTCTGTGCCCATTCGGACGAAGGAGCCGGAGCCACACGAAAAAAGTTCAAAGCAGCGGCGGCCTGACCCTCCGGGTGAGGCAGGTGGGAAGGAGCAACAGGGTGAGGGTCTCCTCTGAACGCCACGACAGGATCCCGAGTGACATAATATGTTTGGGGGAGCGAAATGAGTTATCCTTGGTAGGGACTCACTACGCTCCTGCACAGCAATACACTTGGAAGAGAGCTTTTTAACCAATGCACTCCCCTTTTAAAGACATTTTAACATGGACACTCAATACACACAGACATACACAAGATGAAATAAAACATTTTATGTGTACCTTTATCCTATGACAACTTCCATCTGTAATTTATAAAAAAGTTGTAAATATGGTTTTGCAAAGTGCACATATTGATAAAGATTTTGTATTCTATTTATTCTTATTTATTTTTTTTAAGGGGAACTTGTTTATCTTAAATATGTGATGTGTTTTTTATGAAAAATGTATGAAATGAGTGTCAATAAATCTTTTCGAAAGAAAAAATCTGTTCTTATCAGTTTAATATCTGATATGTCCTCTATAAGGGGACGACATATTAAATGGATTTTTAGCACCGGGAGCTGAAAACGGGGCTTGCTCCGCTCACTCCACGCATCGACCCGGTACTGCAGCGCCGCCGGGAACGGTGCACCCTTCTCCTGCCTTGTGGAAAGCCAAACACGGACGCGAACAGAGAGGTTCGCCGCTCCGCTCGACGCTGGACCAAAGGACTCGAGTCGGGGGGGATGGAAGTTCTTAGGGCTGGGAGTGGTGGGAACACCCTCTTTGGACTCACCGATGTTCCTCGTGGAACCTCATTGGGCCCCCAGTCTCAAATCACTGTGTATCGGCCGCGACGCGGCGCAGAATCGACAGCCAGGCGAAGCCTCAGAAAATGCAGCGAGATTTGCGCTTTGGATTGGCAGACAAACTGGCAGGGGATATTGCCCCATTGCGACCGGTATACAATACCTGTTAAATGTGCCCTGCATTTTCCCTCCCTTTCTCTCACTCGTCGCCGAGGGCTTGGCTTGCAAGAGCCTGAGTACTTCTGATGTTAAAAGCCAGGCCCTAATTTCCCCGCAATCCGATTGGATGGAGCCTGGGAGAATGCGGTTAGGGGGAATGGGCGTGGCCTGGTATTTGGGACTCCATGGGCAGAGTGAGGCTTACCGCGAGGGTAGTGACTGGGGCCGCTAGGCTCGCCGGCTGCTCTTGAGGCGAGGCCCGCACTTACTCGGTTTCTCTTCATAACGCAAGTCTTTCGCCTTTTACTAAAGACTTCCGTGGAGAGGAACGCCCATGAGTTACACCTATTTTTGGCAGGCTTTGCCGTTTGGCGAGCCTTGGCGTCTGTGAAAAGCAAAGAGCTGCCCTAGGCGATCGCGGGCGCTTGGGAGGCGGTGCTGAGAAGCAGCCATTGTTACGCGCAGCAACAAAAGGCTGCAAGGGAGAAGCGTTCCAGGAGGTGGGCTCCGGAAGCGAAGCGTTAGGGCTCATCGCTTCTCGGCCTTTTGGCTTAGATCAAATGTAGTATCTGCACTGCAAAAACAGAAATCTAAGAAAGTAAAAAAATCTTATTTCTAGAAAATATGTCTTGTTTTTTGCCATAAAAGATGAAAAGTCTTATAAAATACATTGCACACTAGCTCATAAATCTTAATTTAAGAAAATTGTTCTTCTTCTGTCTTGACAAGTAAATATTAACTCATTTTGAGGTAGATTTTACCAGAAACAAGTGACAGCTAGTGCAAGTTTTGGAGCATGTTCAATTAGATTATTGTGCTAATTTTAAGAATAATACCATCCCTAAAAATTCTAATTTCAAGAATCTTAATTAAGAAATTTGTTGATTTGTTGCATTGTTGATGAGCATAAAAATAATTGACAAGTTTTTTTCTTCTCAAAAAAGGGGTTTGATCAACATTGTTGTTGATTGAGCTCAACTTGTATTGAAATCAGATTATTCCAAAACATCACAATGATAAATGAAAGGCAAAAAATTGTTATACATCAAAAGTAAGTCAAAAGGTATTCAATTTAGAACACACCCGTAAATCCTCACACATTTGAGGCTTTATGTAATTCAATCACATCTCCAAGGTAATATTTCATAGGGACATATGTAATGTCCCTGTGAATGAAACTGTAATACGGTGTGAAGTCTACAAGGTTGTCTGCATTTACGAGTTCAGTTGCCTCTGCCAGGTTGGGAACCTCAATTTTATAAGACATGTAGTCTCTATCAAAACAGACTGTACTGTACATCTGACATTCAAAACAATACAAAGATGAATTTATGACGAATATGTTCCTCACAAGTCCAAATTCAGGTAGACTACTAGCATTTGCCATACACACTAGTAATGTTTTTTCACGAATGTATTTGTTTCCATTTAAAGTAATCCACTTAACAGACACTGCATGGTTTATCTGATTAACACCAAAATAGTCCCTTACTTTTCCTTTTAAATACGGCATGTTTTTTACTTCTGATACTGGTCCCAATACACATTCACTGGCAAAAATGGGGTGGTTGGAAATGTTTACATTCTGACAGCATTCAAACATTTGGTTATGCTTAATCAAGGACTTACAGACATTTTTGAAATTTACTTTTGAAACCCATTTTTTAAAGAAACAATGTTTGGATTCGAACCTCATGCACATGTGACGAAGCATTGGTCCCAACAGTTTAATCTGGGATGGAACATGAATCAAGTAATGCTGTTTAGGTGTAATGTTGTTCTCTGAGAAAAGATCCTTAAAATGTTTAAGATACTGTTCAATAAGTACTTTCAACTTGTCAATAGTCTCAAGGCTAATAACAGGTGAAAACAAAATTTGAACAATCTCCAGAAGCTCAAGAATGAAGGAAAAATATGCAGTACCTTTAATCACATCCAACAGAAAGGGCAATATTTTGAGCAAAACAAGCATTTGACCTGATGACTGCTTCAGTTTGTTGTCATTGGAAGCTAATGTAGTGTACGCAATAGGGCTAGGCCTATCTCTAGTATCTTGTGGAGAGTATGGGAAACCGATGATATCAGCACTAAAAACATCTAGGTCCAGTTGTCCCAAAAGAACCAATTGTTTCAGCATACACTTAATTTCCAGGGGAGCAATGCCCTCAAGAATTACATGCATTATATCTTGAGGAGTTTGTTGGATTAAATTGAAGGCAGGGAAATCCATTACTGTGCTCCTTCGGTTTACTCCATATGTAGTTTTAAGGCTGTTTCTGAGATACTCAGTACTGGCTTTCTCAATGTCACTGCACTGTCGAATATGTCTTTCCAGTGTTCTTTGTTCAAAGTTTTCTTCATTAAAAAACATTTGCATGTCCTCAAAAGAACATTCACAATGTCGGCATTTACTGTACGCAAAGCCCACACCCTCTTTGAATCCACAGAACTCATGTTGAGCTAAAGTATCTCCACATATGGAAACCACAGCTCCATATATCTCATGTTCACCACATGGAAGATGAATCTTCACGCCATTATATAGCTTAACCAAGTCCTCATGCAGTCTTGCCAATATGGCATCAACTCCACGTTCTGAGAGTTCACTTTGCTTTGCAATAGCAAGAAGGCGGATTGAAGCTAATTTTGACCTGTACTTTGGATTAATGTTTCCCAAAGTGTAGTAAAACATGAGCAACTTATTCTTTGAAGCATGAGACCCAAGTGGATTGCAAATTTCGATTTCATCCGAATAAAGGATTATCTGTAAAGCAGAGGGTCTAGAAGAAAATAATGGGTGTGAAAGCATTAGTTCACCATCTATGATGTCATAAAAATATCCACTGCTGCATTTCTGAGATCTACCATTTATCATGGCAAAGATTTTTGGATGAGACAGCAATTGTTCTAAACTCTTTATCAGGGGTATATAATGGAAACATTTGTTTTTTATTGCGAGGTCTCTTCGTTTTTTCTCTTTTCTGACAACATACTGCTAATCCGACCGAAACCTCTTCTGCTTCCACAAAACTGAATTTTTCTTTTATGACACTGTCCTGTCTATATGACGTTGAAACTGCAGCAAATGGATCTTTAAAGGAGTCAAAGAGTCCCAAAGCTTCTTGTTGAAGTTCACTTCCTGCATGTCTGTTGAATACTGTTTGTAGCTGATTCCTCAAGTTGTTCAGTAACTGAGCTTGATACTCCTGAACCGCAGCCACAACATCATTCACACCACTCTGAAAAAAACAAAACAAAAACAAAACATTAATTAGCAGAGAAATACACTGAGCATTACAACATCACTGAATGAGAACATGTATAGATCATTAATGTGTCTCAGCAACAAAGTTTTTTGTTAACATTAATAAACATTAATATTTATATCATAATATATCTCTTATGCTTATGAAGCCTCCATATATTTGATCAAAAATACAGAAAAATATTGTGAAATATTACAATTTAAAACAATGGTTTTCAATTTTAAAATGTTTTAAACTGTAATATATTGATGAATAAATATGGTAACTAAAAACTGTATTGCTCATTGTTAGTTCATGTTAGTTAATACATTAGCTAATGTTAACAAATGTGACCTTTTGTGTTACCAAAAAATATTAAGCACTGCAACACATTTTTTTTAAATGATACTGACCTGTGAGAGATGATGTTTCTCTCTAGCAGTCATCACAATAGCAGTGGCATGTCTGGATAGCACATCATCACTGGATAATTCATCGTTCTAAAGAAGAAAATATATTAAAACAAACAAACAAAAACAAATAAATAAATAATAATTGAACAATTAGGTTGAATAAGAGACTATGCGATGACATAAACAACATGAACTAAGTTATTAATTTACCATGGTTTCCTGGGGGAGGCATGAAGAACTTGAGTCATCTGAAGGCCTGTCTGGAGTAGGTAGAGTGGGATTCAAATCTGAAGTTTCATTCAGTAGGACATCCTGTGCTTCCAGGTTCGGAGGCGACCGCAAAACGGCGTTACTGCTTAAGCCAGAAAAAACTGTTTCACCAGTGTCAAACGCATCAAAATCACCAAAATGTTCAACAGGAACAAGAAGAGAGGGCTGAAGATCCACACTGTTCTCCAATGTCGTTTCATTATCCGGAGTATCACTTGAGTTCTGAGAATCCTGAGCCACCAGCGTTGGCCTGTATGTCCACAGATTGTTGCTGTCCGTTCTTCTCGGTTCACCGGACGCCTCGTGTAGTGCTGACCTCTCTCTCCGATGTGATCTGCTGCTACTCACGCCGTCTAGATACTGTGAGTGTGTTCGTCTGATGTGATACCAGAAAGAGTTGTAGACTCGGTACTCTTTAGTACATCCATCTATTCCACAAACCAGGCGGAAATCTGGACTACGGCTATGTGCAAAATTGATGTGACTCAATAAGGATTTAAGAGTAAGAGCCACAAACACATAACAAATGACGCAGCGCCAAATCATTTTCAAATTTCCTAGCTACCTCAAATAAAACAGAAGAAACGTTGAGTTTAAAATTGATGTCAAATGTTTCTTTCAGCTGCAACTAATTAACTTAGTTAACACCGGAATAACTACTATCCAACACAGGAATTAAGAAAAACGCGCAATAGTGCGTTGATCCTGTGACGTTACGTTTTGTAATACGCATGCGCAATCAACGCGCCGCCAAAGCGCAGCAAGGAAACGGAAGGCCACTTCCTCCCGCCACTTTGTCAGTATGGACGGACTTGATGAAGTTGCGATTTCTACCCTGAAAGGTTAGTAATTTATAAAAAAATGTGTGTATTTGTGTATTCTGTGTATTTGAAATTGAATTGTAATCTAAAAGGATTCCTACTGGAAACAACACGCTCCTGTAACCGAATGAAATTAGCTGAACGTTGTCTTTTTCTTGAGATCATAGCTTTAACATTAAAGCCATGTTAAGACCATGTTATAAAACAGAAATTTCTCTATTTAGGTAAACTGTTATTAATAGCTATAATGAAGTAGATGCATTTTTACAATATCTGAAAAGTTACGCAGTATAATACACCTGAGCTATGCTAACTAACATATTTACATGTGTTCTAAGCTGCTAACATTGGGGAAGACATTTTACCAACTCTCTCACGGGATGATATCCGAGATCTCTTTCCTGGTCCTGAGCACTTCCTGCGGCGCAAAGCCATTTGGCTCATTACTCATAAGGAAGAACAGGTAATTTTACTTAACCCCTTAACTGTCACTCCATTTTTGAGAATAAACATGATTCCAATCCAAACTTAAATTATTGAAAAAAAATTAAGTATTAAAAACTTGTGGACGTTTAAAGTTATTGTAAATCAAATGTACTGTACTAAGCATATATTTAATATAAAATGTATATTTTATCAAATATATTTTACTCTAAAATTGCTATCAAATGAAAGCCATATGTCTATCCAAGTTGTGTTCCAAATTTGAAGTTGATGTCACAAAAATTTAAATTCCTATGATATTTTGTTTAGGAGCTGTACCAAATAATAGCCACCAGGCGTCACCAATATTTTATTGAATTTCTTTTATGCATTGTCCTGTTACAAATTTATAAATGTCTGTCCAAATATCTCTTCTATCACAAAACAGTTGGCAAATATGGAACCATGAGATTCAGACCTTTCTAGGAATAAATATTGTAATTTGAAACTTGACATCACCCACTAGAGTAGGAGCTCACTAAAAGAAATTAAAGTACCATTTCCATGGTAACACAACATCCGATTTCAAATGGTTGTTACAGGCTGAACCTGATTGTGCTGATGATTACTAAAATATGTGAAATGAAAAAAGGCAATATATAAAAAGAGTGCCAAGTGTCCCACCTGTGGGACGGTGACAGTTAAGGTTAAAATATTTGTGTTTTGGATATTTTAAACCTGTTATCGGTAATTACATTTTCAGCACAGAGAATTTATATGTAAGTTGGTGTGGTTAAAGATTAACACTTATACATACAAGTGAGACCCTCTGGAATAAAATTATAAATGACTTTTCTGATTTGATTAATGTATACATTTGTGTTTTAGGGGCACACCACCATTCCTGTTGAAGGTTCATCAGCTGATGATGAACATGATGGAGGTCCAAAAAGAGACGACCCCAGCACTTCAAAGTTTTTAAAGTTGCCCAGCCCAGAATATGTCCTCTTCACTGATAGTGAACTACAACACGTGAGACGTACATATTTCGAGCAGAAGCGTCTTGGAAAAGAGGGTGAAGTCACCTTATCAAAAGAGCTCTTTTGCCGACTCATCCGAAATACAATGACAAATATGATATCTATTGCAAGAGCCTCTTCAGATGACTACAAATATCCCACTAAACATGAAGTTATCGCCATGGCAAAGCGGATAGTGGAATACTACCCTATGATAAAAGATAAGTCAACTGGATCGAGTCATGAGTGGGTAAGAGACTTCATTTGCTTGAATATTTATAGGCAAAACATGTTTTCCTGCTTACATTATGTTTCAAAACTATTCATTGATGCGTTTTTTCTGTTTTACAGGACACTGTTGCCAAAAAGCTATTGAAGAGACTTTCGAATATCCGAAGTCCTGCGAAGGCCAAACACCCTCCATCCAAGAGAGCACGTCTGGATGAAGTACCGTCTGCTGCAGCGGGAAGCGACTATGATGCTGATTCCAGTGCGTCAACAGTTCATCTATCACCACCTTCAAGATCAAGCACCCCACGACAAGAAAATGACAGCATTGATGAAGCATGTATGTACATTATGTACAAGTAAAGTGTTTGCAGTAAATAATAACACAATATTTGGTAATATATGTAAGCCTAATTCTCCCCTATTTATTTTTATGTGGCATGGCATACATTCTTGAATTGTTGATTTTGTGCTTCTTGTTCTAATTATATCGAATGCCTGAATTATAGCCGATGGTCCAGACAACAGCCTTGACAGCCAGAAAACACAGGCACGACATTACAGGACTCTACAAGAAATGTACAAAGCAAAGAAGCCAAACAAAGCTGCTGTAACTCATCTATTAGACCTGGAGTTCCAGTCCAGAAGAAATTTCATTGACTCAGAAGTTTTGAAGGAGCAAGACAGACCCACAAAAATTTTACAGGCATACCCGTGCTTCAAAGATCTGGACCATGTGGGTATACACTAAAACATAATTTAGACTGAGTGACAAATGTTCCATATCATCTGCCTAACTGCAGACATACAAGTTAATGATTCTTATAACTTTCAATGTTTTTCTCAGGCAATGGATGAACTGCGGAGAATCATTGAGCCTAACAATTGCCGATACATTTCTGAGGTGAAAGGCAGGTGGGAGACCTTCTACTCCAAAGTTCAGTTTTATGGCGCCATGAAGAAAGTCATGAAGCCTCCAAGGACACTGAATGGAGGTAAAGATGTATTTCAATGATTCTGTACAGATAATACCCACCTGATTTCAGTAACACTTTATAATAAGTATACAGTAATAAAGTATTTAAATCCTTTGCAAACTATTGGTTTATAGTTAACTCATAGTTATTATATTGTAGTCTCTACATTCTTAATACATTAATAGGCTATGTACAATTAGTTCTTCATTCATTTTCAGTGGAATTAACACAGTTATTGTTTGATTAGCTCATAAGTAATAAGTTTGTTAATATCTATTATGCTTTTGGTAACAACTAAGGGTTAGTTCACTCAAAAACTAATGTGATTTATTACTCACACTCATGTCGTTCCACACCTGTAAGACCTTCATTCAGTGTATATTTCATTGGCTGTTGCATAGTGACACCACGGAATATCGAGTTGGGCAACAGCTACAGATATTTAGCATGCTAGATATTTGTCTTGTGTAGGCGATCTTTGATGTGTCATTGAGTAGTTCACACATAAAGATTGGCGAGCGCCGATCACCTGCTGATTTTCCCCCGATCACAGCCCAACCTGTCGGAAAGGTTGTTAACATTCAAATCGGGCTTAAAATCCAGTAAACTTGCCATTAGATTAGGTCACAGAAAATTGGAAAATGTCATTAATTAAGTGCTTTACTCCAACCTTTATTATAAATTGAATGTATTAGTATTAAGTGTTCCTTTAAAAACTTAAACACCGTTTTCTGTGATGGGTAGGTTTATGGGCAGAGTTATTGAAGGGGGAGAGAATATACAGTTTGTATAGTATAAACAACATTACGCCCATGTCCCCGTAAACAACACATGCCATTTTAAGGAACACTGAATATGAATGCAATTAATGTCTAATAAAGGTTGGTTTAAAGCACTTTTTCCATTTTCCATGACCTTTCCATGAATTTTGCTATCCTAATCATTGTTAACATGTATTCATTACTTCCATCTTAAATTAATACATTGATAAATTAATACATTATTAGCTAACTGTGTGATTTGTATACGTAGATTGCTGAAATTACAAAAATTGGACACAGCCATCTGATAACGGATCACTCTAATTGTTAATGTTGACATGCATTCTCTGTGAAGCTGCTTTGAAACAATATGTATTGTGAAAGGCGCTATACAGATAAATGTGAATTGAACTGAATTAATCTATTTACTCCTAGTTAATTAACAATTCCTTTACTATGAGCTAATTAAACAATAATAATTGCTAATTGCAGTGACCGTGAACTCACTATTTATATATTAATATATGTATATTAATATATTAACTATGAATTAACTATAAACTAATAGTTTGGTAATGATTTTAAAGTACTTTATTCCTGTATACTTTATTATAAAGTGTTACCCTAATTCCTTCGATATATCATATTGATATATTTCCTCTCGTTTTTTTTTTTTTTTTTGTGTGTTTTCTCAAGTAGTTGAACATGCCATTGCTGTGTTTGCCGCCCTGCCACTGCTCTTCCCATCTGGCTCTGCAGCACCCAAGAAACTGGTCCCAATCAGTGAGGCTCTTTTCCATGTTCTTACGGTGAGTTTAACCTCAGTAGTGATAACTTAGCATGTGCCTAAGATGCCTACACTCTTAATAAAATACTTGGTTAAAAAACATCCTAATTGGGCTACTCAAATATTGGCCATGCAGCATAAAAAATAATCCAATATAATACCCTCAACGCAGCCTTTGGGTAGAAAAAGATACCTATAATAACCAGTTATTTAGAAGGGTGTAAATGTTGTGATGTGTAATTGAGCTTTATTTATAAAGTACTTTTTAGTAGTTTACTTGTATATAATGTACATTTCATTCTGAATGCATATTTAGCCAGCAATAGCCTAAAACTTGAAACAGATGTTTCTGTTTCCTCATTAACCCTTTCCACCTCTCAAAAAAATAAACACAAACATTCCTTATTTTGCTTTTTTGCTGTGTTTGTAGTCTAAATTCTGTATTTATGTATTTGGTTTTCTAGCCCTCGGAGGATTCTGATACCTACATCCACCGGCGTGTGCTTTCTAGTCCTGTCCTGCTGGTTGGTGAGGAGAACTGCATGGTGGTTGTAGGTACAACTCCAGTTGTAACTTTTGAGAAAGATTTGCTCCACGAGGGGCCTCTCTACCTCCTGGCCTATTACTATGCATTTCACCTGACATATCCCAAGTGTATTGCCACACTCTTGTCTGTTTTACAAACACAAGTACTTGGAGATGTCATCCATGAACAGGATGCAACCTCCTCGTACAAGAAGGCCATTCATGAATGGAAAATGTTTGTTGAGTAATTACTGTTTCAAAGATGTATGGCTGAGGCAGTGATGGCTGCAGTTTTTTCTACCCCATTTCTTTTGCACTTGATTTGTGCTATTTTTGAGTTTTCCTAATTTTCAGTAGTGTTTCTTCAATCTGCCATGCATTAATGCAATACATTCATTGAGAAATTGCTGTTTGAAGCTTACATGACTGCTGTTTAAGGTTAGTGTATGCACCTGACAGACTGAGGCATAGCTCTTTGTGCTGAACATTTGCTGTTGATATGCCAGTTGTTGTTAAGAGGAGGTTCTTCAATAAATGTTCAGAAAAACTTAACTTGTTTGTTTATTCATTTAGTACATTGATGTTTTTTTATTGGGGTGTTTAAAGAATGTATCAGTTTTCAGGTTGCATCTTAAATATTCTAGTTTTAATGCAATCTGCACTAAAATTACGTATTAGTCAGTGCTTATAAAAAGTGAAAATTGCATAATTATAAGCATGTTTGTCTAGTTATAAGACCTAACTAGTGACTAGATTTAAGGCAAAATATTCTAGTTTTAATGCAATTTTCACTAAATGTATGTATTATTCAATTCTTGTAATAAGAAAAAACTGCACAGCTTTAAGCCTTTTTGTCTAGTTTTAAGATCCAAATGCATTTATTAGTGACTAGATATTTATGCTATTTTCAAGAATTCTTATCAAGTCAGTTTTGCTTACCCCATTGGCAGATTTTTTTGCTTGATTTTAGCACACTTTAACTAGATTTAAGCATATATTGCTTGTTTCAAGAGGGGCATTTTTTGCAGTGTGTTCTTATCAGTTTAATATCTGATATGTCCTCTATAAGGGGACGACATATTAAATGGATTTTTAGCACCGGGAGCTGAAAACGGGGCTTGCTCTGCTCACTCCACGCATCGACCTGGTACTGCAGCGCCGCCGGGAACGGTGCACCCTTCTCCTGCCTTGTGGAAAGCCAAACACGGACGCGAAGAGAGAGGTTCGCCGCTCCGCTCGACGCTGGACCAAAGGACTCGAGTCGGGGGGGATGGCAGTTCTTAGGGCTGGGAGTGGTGGGAACACCCTCTGTGGACTCACCGATGTTCCTCGTGGAACCTCATTGGGCCCCCAGTCTCAAATCACTGTGTATCGGCCGCGGCGCAGAATCGACAGCCAGGCGAAGCCTCAGAAAATGCAGCGAGATTTGCGCTTTGGATTGGCAGACAAACTGGCAGGGGATATTGCCCCATTGCGACCGGTATACAATACTTGTTAAATGTGCCCTGCATTTTCCCTCCCTTTCTCTCACTCGTCGCCGAGGGCTTGGCTTGCAAGAGCCTGAGTACTTCTGATGTTAAAAGCCAGGCCCTAATTTCTCCTCAATCCGATTGGATGGAGCCTGGGAGAATGCGGTTAGGGGGAATGGGCGTGGCCTGGTATTTGGGACTCCATGGGCAGAGTGAGGCTTACCGCGAGGGTAGTGACTGGGGCCGCTAGGCTCGTCGTCTGCTCTTGAGGCAAGGCCCGCACTTACTCGGGTTTCTCTTCATAACGTACAAGTCTTTCGCCTTTTACTAAAGACTTCCGTGGAGAGGAACGCCCATGAGTTACACCTATTTTTGGCAGGCTTTGCATTTTGGCCGAGCCTTGCGCGTCTGTGAAAAGCAAAAGAGCTGCCCTAGGCGATCGCGGGGCGCTTGGGAGGCGGTGCTTAGAAGCAGCCATTGTTACGCGCAGCAACAAAAGGCTGCACCGGGGCAAGGGAGAAGTGTTCCATGCCGTGAGCTTCTTCTGGACTGCCGAAAGGCGCTTGGTCCAGTTGGCTGTGGCACTGTGGTCTGGCCCAAAGCTGACACCTAGTACCTTCAGAGGCCCGGCACAGAGCGACAGCCCCCCTGGTACATTCGTCCTTTCTTTCCACCGCCCAAAAAACTTCACAGAGGACTTGGCACGATTAAGTTTTGCTCCAGACACCTGGCTAAAATCCTGAAACACCTCCAAGGAACGAATCAGGCATGCTTCACTGTCCAGCACCAGTGTGGTGTCATCTGCTTACTGGGACAGCTTGACCTGTAGGCCTCCGCTGCCAGGCACTAGAAAACCTTTCACACCCGGGTCAGCCCGAATGGCTGCCGCCAGGGGCTCCATGTAAAGGATGTAGAGCAGCGGTGAGAGTGGGCACCCCTGTCTTACCCCTGAATACAAACTGAAAACATCCCCCAAGTGACCGTTAACTGAAACTGTGCTCCCCACGCCCGTATACAATGTACGCAACCATCCTACAAAAACCTGGCTAAAACCTAACCTTTCCAATACCCTAAACATAAAACCCCAGTGTACCCTGTCAAAAGCCTTTGCCTGGTCAAGACCAACCACCATAAGTGGCAGGTGCCTGTCCTCTGCCCAAGCAACAGCATCTCGTACCAATTGTAGATTCCATCTGACGGAGCGCCCTGCCACCCCGCATGTCTGGTCCACATGGACCACATGTGGAAGCGCTGTGCCCAGTCGATCCGCTAGGACCTTTGCCAGGAGTTTATAATCAACACACAGCATGGTCAGCGGCCGCCAGTTCCCTAGGTCGGTGTGATCACCCTTCTTAAACAGAAGGGAGATAACACCGGTGGCCAAAGTCCCTCCCATTACACCTGTGCGGAGTGTTGCAGAGAGTACCTCCAAAAGTACCGGCCCTAGTATGTCCCAAAACTTCACATAAAACTCCACTGGCAGTCCATCGATGCCAGGCACCTTCTTCCTTTTCATTCTATGGAGGGCACCCTCAAGCTCTTTGAGGGTGAGCGGGGCCTCCAAAGCCTGTGCTATGTCCAACGGCACCCGCTGGGTCAATAAATCCAGGAAAACCTCCCCTCCCCCTACATCTACCTCTTTCTCCATAAAACTTGCGCGGTAGTAGTCAGTGGCGGCACACACCATCTCAGCCGCTTCTGACACTACCCTGCCCTGCATATCCTTAACCCCAATCATTACCTGTTTTTTCCTTTCAGCCCGCATTGCGCTGAAAAAAACAGCAGAACAAGTCTCAAACTTCTCGTGGAATTCTCGACGTGATCGCAACAGATATGCCCGAGCCCTACACTCAAAAATGTCCTTAAGCTGCACTTTCAGGGAGTCGCAAACCAGCTGATTTACCGTGCCGCCACAGTTTCCCCTTGCGTACTCTAGCTCGAGGAGGCGCTGTAGGCGGAACACCTCCCTCTTCACCCACCTCACCTTCCTTTTACAATAATTTATACAAAAAGTCTTCATCCGCTCCTTGGCAACCTCCCACCACTCTATCACCCCAGGACACATTTGTCTGAGTCCCAGAAGGCCATTGAAAAACACTAGAAAATACTGTTTAAACAACTCTTCCTCAAGAATACTAATATTTAGGCGCCAGTAACCAGGCCCAAAACCTGGCACACACGAGCGCACCTCCAACAGCAGCCCATCATGATCTGAAAAGAATACAGGGAGCAGCCTGCCTGCCAACAGACTCAAAGATTTTGCTAAAAACACATAATCCAGACGTCTGACTATTCCCCGGGAGTTACGCCATGTGGGACCATCTACCCGCGGCCTAACCTCCCTCCCCCCATCTACCAGGCCATGTCTGGCCATAAGGTGGGAGATAAATTTTTCGCTGGTATCCCTCCCCTTACCTAATTCCACATTAAAATCACCCCCTACAATTACCTGCCTATTTGTGGCAAGGTGCGGCTCTACTAGCCCGAACATCTCTTGCCTTGCTGCTGGAGTTTGCGGCCCATACACCACAATAACCCTCAGCTTCGCTGTCCCCCATGTGATATCCGCACCTATTATTCTCCCCTGGACAATAACAAAAACATTTTCCACCACGATCTCTTTAACTCCAAACAAAATCCCAACCCCTGTAGAGTGGACCCCCCCTACACTCCAAACTGAATCCCCTTTTGTCCATTCTCTTGAGAAATTTCCAACATCAAACTTATTCCGCAGATGTACCTCCTGCAAAAAACAAATGGAAACATGCAGAGAGTCTACAAAATCAAAAATGACCCTTCTTTTAACAGAGTCCCTCATTCCTCTCACATTTAAAGAAAAAACATTGAAACAAACCATTGAACTTCCTCAAATTTAAATGTTTTCTTTCCAAACTACCGTTCCCCTCCCTACGGGGAGTAAAGATCCTCACTGTCCATCTGTTCTGCCCAGGAAAAGGGCTCTGGGTTCGGCGAGCTTGATGGCCTGTTGGGTCCGTCATATGCATCTTCACTTGATGGGGATGTCAGCATAAGCAGGCCAGGGGAAAGATCAAAACCCAGCCCCAACCCTACAGGGAGCAGGTCGCCCGAAACTCCTCTGGACTGACCCATCCCCCCTCCACCTACCCCTTGCTCTATGTCTCCACCTCCCTCCTCTACTTCCTCATCTACTCTGCCTTGCTGTCCTACTCCATCACCCCTCACCACATCCGCTCCCTCCTCTTTTGCCTGAACCTCTTTCCCCTCCCCCCTTGTCTTTTTGCTGTGTCCCCCCTCTTCGCTCTCTCCACTTTCAGTTGGGAGCCCTGCTCCGAACACCTGCGAGCCTCTCCGTGCCCCCTGCTTCACCTTAGGGGAAACTGGGCCATAAATAGGCATAGGAAAAAGCCCCTTCGTGTTGTCCGAGGGGGCCTGGGCCTCCCCGTGCTCTCTGTCAGCCCAGTCTGCTCCCTGCACCCGGAGGGCTGCCTCTTTTGTAATCTCAGAAAGTACAGCGCCCGACTCTTCCCGCGCTGGCCTCCTTGGGACATTCCCCACAGGTTTGTGTCCATTTCCTGGCTCCTTGACTCCCTCCAGCCCACCACTGGTTTTGGCTACTTCCGCAAAGGAAGTAGCCAAAACCAGTCCTCCTGCGGCTAGGACAGCTCTGGTAAAGGTGGTCCAGTCCACCACATCCATGACAGGCCTTAGGTGCAGTACAATCTTTGGCCTCATGGCCCCGCTGCAAGCAAAGATGACAGCTGGCTTCAGCACAGCCTGCCTCTGTGTGGCCAGACTGCCTACACCTCCTACAGAAAGGTGGTTGCCGGGAGTAGTATAGAAAACCACGATCCCCACCAAGGCTAAAAAAGCAGGTGGGTTCTTCAGTCCACCAGGCCCTTCCGGGTCGGGGTTGAGCAGTACTTGGAACTGCCGCCTTCCAGTCCAAAACCCCATTGGATCCTTCAGGTACCTAGCAGCTGTCACAACCTCTCCATACTGCTCCAAAAATGCAGCTAACGCCAGGTCAGTCACAAAAGGGTTGAACATATGTACGGTGATGGTTCTGAAATTTGGTCGGTCTAGATTCAGAACCTGGTAACAGGACAAGGGCCTTACCCCAGCTTCTTTGCTGCAGACCTCGACCACTCTTCTGTAGAGATCCTCATCCCTCAGGGTGACATCAAAAGCCTTTTCCTGCTGGTTCCACTGAATACAAAAGACTTCTTCCACCTTCAGGTGTAGCTGCCCGATAATCACACTCTTGCAAAAGAAAGCTCTTGATAGACCTTGTTCTGAATCTGAAACAGCCTGGAACCGCAAAGTAAACCTCAGACCAACCTTTGGGACCGTCTGCTGGTTATTGGCTGTTGCAGCCATGTCGTTTTGTTGCTCGTGTATCTTTCTCTTTGTAGTTTTCTTTCTCTTCTTGCGCCACTTGATCTTAGCCAAAAGGCCGAGAAGCGATGAGCCCTAACGCTTCGCTTCCGGAGCCCACCTCCTGGAACGCTTCTCCCTTGACCCGGTGCAGCCTTTTGTTGCTGCGCGTAACAATGGCTGCTTCTCAGCACCGCCTCCCAAGCACCCCGCGATCGCCTAGGGCAGCTCTTTTGCTTTTCACAGACGCGCAGGGCTTGGCCAAACGGCAAAGCCTGCCAAAAATAGGTGTAACTCATGGGCGTTCCTCTCCACGGAAGTCTTTAGTAAAAGGCGAAAGACTTGTACGTTATGAAGAGAAACCCGAGTAAGTGCGGGCCTCGCCTCAAGAGCAGCCGACGAGCCTAGCGGCCCCAGTCACTGCCCTCGCGGTAAGCCTCACTCTGCCCATGGAGTCCCAAAAACCAGGCCACGCCCATTCCCCCTAACCGGGTCGATGCGTGGAGTGAGCGGAGCAAGCCCCGTTTTCAGCTCCCGGTGCTAAAAATCCATTTAATATGTCGTCCCCTTATAGAGAACATATCAGATATTAAACTGATAAGAACAGATTTTTCTTTCGAAAAGATTTATTGACGCTCATTTCATACATATTTCATAAAAAATACATCACATATTTAAGACATAAAAGTTCCCTTTTTTTTAAATACAACATGTGCAATTTGCAAAACCATAATTCAAACTTTTTTTTTAATTACCGATGAAAGTTGTCATTTGATAAAGGTACACAAAAGGTTTTATTTCATCTTGTGTATGTCTGTGTATATTGAGTGTCCATGTTAAAAAGTCTTTATAAGGGGAGTGCATTGGTTAAAATGCTCTCTTCCAAGTCTATTGCTGAGCAGGAGCGTAGTGAGTCCCTACCAAGGATAACTCATTTCGCTTCCCCAAACATATTATGTCACTCGGGATCCTGTTGTGGCGTTCAGAAGAGACCCTCACCCTGTTGCTCCTTCCCACCTGCCTCATCCGGAGGGTCAGGCTGCCGCTGCTTTGAACATTTTTCGTGTGGCTCCGGCTCCTTCGTCCGAATGGGCACAGAGGCGATTCTTCTTTGTGGCTGTGTCCTAGGCCTGCCGCCTGCAGCCATCCAGATCACAGCCACGGGGGGGATCTGCATGCGCTTCCTTACCAGCAAGTTTCTGGAGGTCCACATGGCATCTTTGATGGCGGCTAGGGTGGGCCACTGTTTGGCAAAGTCACATGCTGGTATTTGTTTTCTGTGGCTCACCCCATACAGCACCAGCTGTGCTGTAAGGACCTCCCTTGCTGGCAAGCAAGGGAATTGCAAGGAGCCGGCCATTGCCCACTGTTCTACGGCAGCGCTGCACTCCCAGAGCAGATGCCTCACCGTCTCAGGCGCGCCACAACCTGGTCAGGGGCAAGTTGAGTGCGCTGACATGCCCCGGGAGTGCATTACGGACCTGACTTGGAGGATCTCGTGAGCCACCATCCACGACAGGTCCCGGAGTCTGTTTGGAAGAGCGGAATGGTTCACGTTACGCCAAACTGTTGAGGGCTCGTCGAAAGCGAGCCCGCGCACTGGACTCACCGGCCCCCGCTCCTGCACAACAGAAATCAGAGAGCGGTGGTTGGTTAAAACTTGTAACTCTTCCTGCTCAAGATTAAAATGCTTTAAAAATGTCTGGATTAAAGCATAGGCTGGTGGCAGGCTAAAAGACACAGGTACTTTAAGATCATTGGGTAAAATCTTTAGTCTTCTGAGGTAAGACCCCATCCAGAAACGTGTCATTGCTGTGGTCTTGGGGTTTCTGGATGGGGCTGTGGTGGTTGTGATGTGTAGTGCGGTGTATCTGCTTCCTAAAAACAAATACAGGTCCGGCACTCCTTTTCCTCCTTTCTCCTTTGGCTTTTTCATCACGTCTCTCCTCAGTCGTTCCCACTTGGAGCCCCACAGGAAGTAAAAGATGGCTCGCTCCAGGTCTAAGAGCACTCTTCTAGGAGGGATGAAAATGGAACTGATGAGTAAAAGCAAAGGTAAAATCACTGCTTTGATGATTAAAACCTTTCCTTCTATGGTCAGTCCTCTAAGTCTCCAGTACCCTAGTCTCTGCCTGACTTTCCCTACTATCGCTGTCCACAGTCCATAAAAATGGGCTTGGGTCTTGCTTCTGTTCAGCTTTGACCCAGAGGCCCGTCCAAACCAGTCAGTCAAGTCCAGCGTCCTGTTGACAGATAAAAGGTCAGTGCATAAAATGTTTATGTCGTCCATGTATAAAACACATTTTGTCACGAGTCCCCCACTCCCTGGGACTCCTACCCCGTTGATTCGTTGGTCCCTTCTCAAGATCTGTGCCAGTGGTTCTATACACGTAACGTAGAGGAGAGCAGATAACGGACAACCCTGACGGACGCCGCAGTTTATATTGACTGCTTTTGTCAGATGCCCATTTACAATGAATTTGCTGGTAATGCTGATAAGAACAGATTTTTTTTTTATTACAAAAAACTGGTTTCAATTCCAAAACAGTTTCTCAAATACACCATACATGCATCATATCATTCAGTGAGTACAAAATCCATGTCATCATTGCATCCCTACCAACTGATATAACTGATATTCTCAATGAAACCCTTTTGCCATGAATCTAAATTTCACCATATCCAACCAAACCCTCCTTTCCACCTCTCCAATGCGGCATGCTTCCCCCACTTCAAAATGTCCCTTTTAATTCTCCCCTTTATGTCTGCTTCCACCCTCCTTATTACCCCTTCCACACCGCTATCTCTATTTCTTTTCACCAGATCTTGCCTGGCCCACCACAAACTCCTCTTGATTAGGCTAACAATTAGCCAAATGAGGAAACTTGCCTGACCATTCCCTAAGCTCACCCCTCTTTCGACCCTAGCCCATGTCAGGTGAAACCCGGGGATCACCTGGCCTAGCCATGTCCCAACTCTACCCCATACCGCCCCCGCAAATGGACAGTCCCACATGACATGCCTAATCGTCTCCTCTCCTGCACAAGCTGCCCTCGGGCACACTGGGGATCTTGCCAACCCATGCCTATACATAGTTTCTCGTACTGGCATACATTTATGGAGGCATAACCAATTTAGATCTTTGAGTCCATTGTCTAGCCTCCGTGGCTGGATCCTCTTCCAAATCCCTGTCGTGGTCCCAGCCACCTGAGGCATGACCACTCCCTGTCTAACCACTCTGTAGAGGACCTTGTGGTTTATTCTCACCTCTGTCTCAGTAGCTTCCGGATGAGCCCGCAGCCACCTGGCTTCATGATGGTAGTGCCATGGTTGCTGCTCCACCCGGGGTGCCAAATTGCTCCATACCATCTTCCGTCTGGCCTGGTAAGCAAAATAGAGCCTCAGAAAGTAGCCTGAGGGGTGCACTATTGTAGCGGATAACTCCCTACACAAAAATGAAACAAAGATGCAGTCCAGCTTCAGCGTGAGGTGTGTCACATCTCTCCCCCCTGCTTCGATTCTAGCCAACATGCGAGTCCTCGCCACATACACGTATCTCCCACCCCATATGAAACCGAACACCAGCCGCATAAGAGGCCTCCTCATACTGACTGGCAGTGGGTATATGTAAGAGAGATGGAAGGACGTCTACCTTCAAGACAAGAACTTTACCTATGAAAGTAAGGCACCTGCCCTTCCAGCACTTACCGCCCTGCTGCAGTTCTGTTTGTCTGTTTCTGTTTTGTTTTGGGTTTTTTTCTGACCCCGCTGCTCTCCTGAATTATACCTGAGTGCTTACTTTTTATGAATTATCAATGGTGGTGTCTCAAATCTCCCCGTTACAGGAGATTTAACTGAGCCCCTTCGACTGTTAGACTATGTGGTCATTTTTTCCATTTCTTAGTTATTTTAGTCCCAGACACTGATTAATTTGTTGTTTCCCCTAATTTTTTCCTTTTGATTTTTAAATCTTTTATAAACCACATAGTAGCACCTGTTGATTTTATGAACTTACAATAGAAAGAAATACTAGTGCCAGTGCATTATAACTCCCTGCAGGGAGTTAACCCTTTCTTCACCTAACCTCGCCCGAGCCTAGTAATCAACTACTCTTCCTTCAACAAATATTGGAACTACTTTGGTTATAATTGTTACTCATGAGACTATTGTTATATTTATTTATTTATTTTTGCTTTTTAAGAAATCTTAATACTCTTAATAATTTTAATATTTTATTAGTTTGTCTTTTTAAATTAATTTCCTACCTCCTTTCCTTTAGCAGTAACCTTGTGCCCCTCCCCCACAACACAAACAAACACACTTGAGGGTGGGTACTTTACAAGGATAATGCCACACCCCACCAGGGGCTTGTGCACCTAATTAGCCTATCAACTGGAGACACATCAGCTCACACCTGTGTGGGGTAAGGCTATAAGTTTGCTGCCTTTCCTTTGTCTCCCATCTTCTGATGAAGCCGTTTGGCGAAACGTTAAGACAACTCTCTCTTCTCTGTTCTTTCTTATAAACAGTACTTGTTTATTCTTAATTCCATTTTAATCAGGAGGACTCAGCTTTTTATTGTTTTTTACAGCACTTGTCTTTTTTTTGGAGTAAAATAGGAAAACTTATCAGTGAACAATGGACTAGAAACCACCAACACAACAAAGCCTGTGAGGAGCATTAGGCCTACTCAAGCCTACTACAGCCTGCTACTATCACAACTGTGACCACACAAGTATCAGGGCTCCTACAACTGCAAATGGTGAGTTGGTTTCCAACATAAAAGAGTGTGTGCACACAGAAAACTTCACAACGGCCTGGAGAAATATTCTCCAGAGATTCTACCAGGAATTTTGATGTCTATGACACTGCTCCACTCTCCAGCAAAGCCCATCCAAGTTTACTGAACTGTTTTCCCACCTTGGACAAGACTGTTTTTCTTTTCCCTTTTTCCCCCCCTTCCTTCTTTTTTGTTTAAAAGTTTGTTTGGACACTGAAAGCTGTTTTAAAAACACCTTCTCTTAGTTGGTGATTTTTTTAAGGGTGCAGTTCTTTTAACAGACCACCAGATGTCAGGACAAGCTTAGAAATCCCAGTGAGTCAAAATCTCCTCCTTTTTCTTTGATTATTTGGATTTTTATGGTCTAAACAACTAACTGTTTATTTTTACCTTTTTACCTTTTACTGTTAGATTCCTTATTCGCAGGTTATTTATATTTGTTTTTTTAATATTTTAAATTAATTTTTTATCTCTTTTAATTTTTTATTATTAATTTTTTATGTTTTTAATTTCGTAACTATCCCCCCTTTTAATCAATACTTACCTGTTTAACAGATTTCTCTTTCCTCT
Source organism: Siniperca scherzeri (assembly GCA_027580175.1). Lineage (NCBI taxonomy): Eukaryota > Metazoa > Chordata > Actinopteri > Centrarchiformes > Sinipercidae > Siniperca > Siniperca scherzeri. The sequence continues at coordinate 103,415 of CM050847.1, forward strand.
GTAGTCTTTTAAAGAACCTACCTGCTTTTTTATGACACCATGACTCCAGAACCGGTTTATGGTGTTGACCACACAGAACCTGGGTGAGTGGGAAAAGGGCCCCCCCTCTTCCTTGGTGGGACCTACAAAGGAAAACATAGTGACACAACCAGTAGTAGATCAGACCAAAAATTACTTTAAACTATTGCAGACTATCCATCACTCTGAGATCCTGGTTAACTGTGTTCGGGATGACTTTTTCCCAGTGGCGATGATGAGAAAAGTAAACAAACTGACCTCGTTCATTAAACCTGCTTCACCTAATGGCCTCACTGAGAAGAGGGTCAAACTGAACACAGCACAATGGATGGATAGCAATTTAGCAATTCTCAGGGACCATTACGATCAAGTCATTGCATCCATTCTTGACAGTCTGGGTCCTTTTCAGGAGGAGGCTTTCAGTAGAGCCATCAAGTGGGCCAGGGCTAGATACAGACGTAAACTTACAACTTCCTCTATAGAAACTCTGAGGAATATGACCCTTCTGGGTAAGCCACCGCGTAGCCGCTTACCCAAGGAGTTGCCACCTGACGAGTTCCCACCTCTTCCACCTTCAGCTCAGTCTCAGACGGTTCAAAAACCCACAACAGAACAGCCAGAGAGCATAACAGTTGAGCCTCCTTTGCCTCAAGCTAAGCAGACTCCTGTAGCTCATCCCACATCTAGGGAGATTACAGTAGAACTCCATCACGCTCCCTTAACAGTACACAATCTCTCTCATTCCTTCACAAGACAAGGGAGGAGACCGTGAAGCACACAACAGAGAGATTTTAGTGATACTACAAGGGTCCATTTCAGTAACGTGGCAGTGGAAATGTCTGACTCACTTTCTCCTTTACTCACCCAATCACCTCCTTCTGTTCCCAAATCTTCCCATCAGGATCCTGGGATGACGGGTGACCGTTCAGAGGCTTTCCAGACTTGTCCTAAGGTCAATAGCAAACCGAAACAGGTGACTTCTCAAACCAACGAACAAAAGGAACATGGTGGACATGTGATGATGCGGAACACTGCTAAAGCTATAACAACAGCTCAAAGCAGCAGCAGAAACAGCAGCCCCCAATCTGAGTCCTCCACAAAACTTTCCAAAACACAGTCACCTTCAATGTCTGGCCTTGCCTCTGTCCGGGAACCTACAACCCATCAGAGAACAGAACAGAAAATTAGAAATTGGCAACTACACATTAAAAACCTGTCCTAGTAATAGGAGACTCCAACCTGGCTCGTATTCCACCATTCACCAGTGATGAAGTTCAAGTTGACAGCTTCCCTGGTGCACAGTTCCATCATATTGACCAGGTACTAAAGAAACTCCAACCTGTTACTACTGTCAGCAAGGTCATCCTCTCCTTGGGTCTCAACAATTGTCTGAGACGCCAACAACCACTTACCATGTCCAAACAACTGAATGCTCTACTGAAGACAGCTGAGGAGACATTTCCCAATGCCTTAATATACATACCCATTATCAATTACTCAGACAGATTGGAAAGAGAACACAAAGTTGTATTACAAAGCCTGAATCGGCAAATAACTAAGAAAAAGTATGCACTTCCGGAGATCAGTCCACTAAGATTTAAGACTGAATCTTGTGATCCCATCCACTGGACCAGAGATACTGCAGAGGCTCTCATAGAGTTTTGGCTCGACCAGTTAGGCATCTAGAGGGGGTACAACTTGGACACATATTTTAATTCATACTGTATTTTATAAGTCTTTTATAAGCCATTTAAACATTTGATGAATACCTTCTTAACCATTTCCCCTTCACCGTCAGCAGGCATTCAGGTTGGGGAGCTTCTCTCCCTCAGAAACTAACACCAGAAATTCCATTTTGGTTTATCTTATCCAGTGTGAACACGGTCATAAACTGTACATTGGTGAAACAAGCAAAACCTTGAAAACCCTATGACTCAACGTATGTACCGTATTCCGAGAGGAAGGGCCACCACCTTATTTCATGGTCACTTTAAAACATTTGGTTTGGAGCATCTCGGGTATAGAGGCCTGGAGGGCAGTGACGGCTAGTCCACCCTATAGCACAAACGAGCAGAGAGGAAATGGATCACTCGACTGAAGATTTTAGATCCCAGAGATTTAAAGGAAAAACTGATATGCTGTCTACTTGCCCCCCCCTTCTTTTTTCTTTTTTCTTTCCTTTTTTCTATTCAGACCAGTTCAAATCACGTTTCATTGACTGGAGCTGGGACTGGCATTTGAAATTGCCGACATTCTCTTCTTAGATGTTTTATAAATGTTCTATTTAGCATGGTTTTTAATGGTGTGTGTGTGTGTGTGTGTGTGTGTGTGTGTGTGTGTGTGTATATATATATAGTGTTTTTTAAAATTATTTATTTTTTTATGAATTCTTATTACTAACAAAGCACTTGAATCCAGCACTTAGGGTACAATTTTATTGTACCAATAACCCCTTTCTTTATCAATTTAGCATGCTTTCTTTTTATAGTGTATATACCCCCCCCCCTTAAATATATTATTTATTCTTTTTTATGAGACTTTGTCGGCATCAGTCATTTGCTAGTCCTAGTTCCTCCCTCATATTTTGATTTGTATTCGTCGGTCTGATTTTTCCCTTTTCTTAGCGGCTTTCTTTAAACTTAACCCTCCCCCCTTCCCTAACCCTAACCCTAACCTCCTTACCCCTAACCCTAACCTCTTTCCCTCTCTAATCCTAACCTTTCCCCTTTTCCTCTTCCCTAACCCAAGTTTTCGTTTTACTTACCTGCTTTTCTTCACCTACTTACCTTCCCATATTTACCTACCTTGGTGGCATTTGATCCTCCTTGTCTTCGGTTGAGTTTCTATCTCTTCTCCCCTTCTTCCCTGTCAGGTCCCAGTGAGATCTCCATTATCTAGAAGACATGTAAAAAATCAAATAAAAACTTGTTTTTTAACACGGGATTGGCCTGTTGTTTTAAGCTTTTGTATTGGTCAGGACCTTAGGCAGACATTGCTGCAACAGGGCTATTCTGTTTGATCCTTTTGTTGTGTGTTTTTCTGCTGTTACTCTGCCCGAACTCGCAGAGATGATGTCTCTTATGAGAGTATCCTCCAGTCCTCTGGACAAAATCCCAACTAGGTTTCTATTGGAAGTTATGGATTGTATTGCGCCCCTTTTACAAATTATTTTTAACAGCTCGCTGTCTACTGGCTGCGTCCCTGATTTCTTTAAAACAGCTTGTGTCCAGCCAGTCTTAAAAAAACCTGGGCTTGATCCCACCCTCCTGGATAACTACCGCCCAATATCCAAATTGCCTTTTATTTCAAGATTCTCGAAAAACTTGTATCTAAGCAGCTCCTTGCTGCTGTGGAAAACAATAATACCTTTGAAAAGTTCCAATCTGGCTTTCGTCAACACCACAGCACTGAGACAGCCCTTCTCAAAGTCACTAATGACCTTTTAATGAATGCAGACGCAGGCATGTGTTCAATTCTTGTGCTGTTGGACATAAGTGCTGCCTTTGATACAATTGATCATGGCATTCTTTTAGATAGACTGAGGCACTGGGTGGGCATATCTGGAACTGCACTAGACTGGTTCGCATCTTACCTGTCCAATAGGAAATTCTGTGTTAGCATTAATAACTTCAAGTCATCCTTTTCCCATATCAAGTATGGTGTGCCTCAAGGTTCAATTCTGGGACCAATATTGTTCTCCTTATACATGCTTCCTTGGGTGATGTAATCCGCAGACATGGTATTTCTTTTCATTGTTATGCGGATGACACACAGTTGTACCTCCCTGTCAAGCCCACTGACCTTAGTATGCTGAGTTCTCTGCAGGACTGCCTGTCTGACATAAAAAATTGGATGTCGATAAATTTTCTTCAGCTCAACTCAAATAAAACTGAAATCCTTGTTATTGGGCCCCAACACATCACTAAACAAATACTGCCATCCACTGGTAACCTGTCACAACATATCAAGCCTGTTGCACGAAATCTTGGGGTCCTGTTTGATAGCAATTTATGTTTTGAGCAACATATCACTAAGCTTGTCCAATCATGTTTCACCTCAGAAACATTGCAAAAATACGATCTATTTTAAATCTTAGTGATGCAGAAACTGTTGTGCATGCTTTTATCTCCTCACGCCTTGATTATTGTAACAGCCTGTTCACTTGTCTTAATCAAAAAGCTCTGACACGACTGCAGACTGTACAAAACTCAGCTGCTAGGCTGTTAACCAGGACCAAGAAGTATGACCACATAACACCTGTTTTAGCCTCTTTACACTGGCTCCCTGTTGGTTTTAGGATAGATTTTAAGATCTTGTTGATTACTTTTAAGGCTCTTCATGGCCTGGCCCCAGATTATATTTTAGACCTTGTAATCCCTTATGAACCTTCACGTAGTTTGAGATCTTCGGGCAGGGGTCTCCTGTCTGTTCCTGAGTCCAGGATGAAAACTAAGGGGGACAGAGCTTTTGCTATCAGGGCCCCGAGGCTCTGGAACAACTTGCCTGAAGAAATTAGATTGTCTGAGTCAGTGTCTTCGTTTAAATCTCGTCTCAAAACAAATTTTTATCTGAAAGCATATCCTGATTTTACGTGAACTGGCTGTTTATTTTACTGTTTATTTTATTGCTTTTCTGTATTTCATGTGTTTTATTTCTTTATATTTCGTCATTCACTGTGTTATTTTATTTTTCTTGTTGTGAAGCACTTTGTACTTTGTTTTGATAAGTGCTCTATAAATAAAGTTTTATTATTATTACTTATTCATGTTAATATAATTTTTTGCATTTCCCTTTGATTGATCAGCACTTAACTTTTTTTCTTTCCAGCACTTACCGCCCTGCTGCAGTCCTGTTTGTCTGTTTTTGTTTTGTTTTGTTTTTTCCCCCAATGCCTCTTAAAATAGTACTTTTTTAAATATCGCTTTTAACAGATTATTTGTAGTACATGTTAAAGTAAGGGTACATTAGGGCTTTTTTTCTGACCCCGCTGCTCTCCTGAATTATACCTGAGTGCTTACGTTTTATGAATTATCAATGGTGGGGTCTCAAATCTCCCCGTTACAGGAGATTTAACTTGAGCCCCTTCGCCTGTTAGACTATGTGGTCATTTGTTCCATTTCTTAGTTATTTTAGTCCCAGACACTGATTAATTTGTTGTTTCCCCTAATTTTTTCCTTTTGGTTTTTAAATCTTTTATAAACCACATAGTAGAACCTGTTGATTTTATGAACTTATAATACAAAGAAAAACTAGTGCCAGTGCATTATAACTCCCTGCAGGGAGTTAACCCTTTCTTCACCTAACCCTAACCCCTAACACCCCAACCCCAACCCTAACCCTTCAAACAAATTTCTTTCACGCTGTCATTATGGGATATTGTTTGTAGAATTTTGAGGACAATTTAATCCATTTTGGAATAAGGCTGTAACATAACAAAATGTGGAAAAAGTCAAGCGCTGTGAATACTTTCCGGATTTTCTGTATAAGAGTGCACACTTCCAGAAGACTAACAAGCTGGATATTAAAGTATTACTCAAGGAAACATACACTCAGGCTCTGCTCCACAAAACCAGTCATCATCCTAAACACACACCTGCTGGGCTAGATTACCATGATTTCACAGAATATGTAGTCAGAAGGAGGATTTTTAACAGGCCACTAAGATGCTTTTTTTCCAGCTTTTGCCACTAGAGGGTACTTTAGGTCTAAAAGTCATGGGGAATTGTTCAAGCACTACACCTGGTTGCGCAGTAAATATGTTAAAGACAAGCGACCAAAAACTGTTTACTTAATAACATTTAAACTATGTGGTTTACAGTATGTGGTTGAGGCTGGCAATACTGTGTTAGTAAGATTCACCCAACAGACAATGTTGTGAGGAAGACTCACATGCCACTAGTAAAACACTTCCTGTACATGTATGGCAATCTATACTACAAAAGGAATCCAAGGTGGAATATGGCTCAAAGGGGAAAAAAGCACAGAGAAGCTGGATTTCTAAATTGGATACTACATATCCCATAAGCCTAAATGAGAAGTAGGCCTGTCTTAGTGGAGGACAGTGATGGCCAGTGCATTAAATTCCTGGTGACAAAAATTGAATTTTTTGATTTCCTAACCCTTGACATATGCATACGAGAAGATTTGTCTCAGGAACAAAGGGACTCAATTTTCAACAATAATGGTGGTGGGGAAGAGAGAAGTTTAACACTGTGTCAACGCAAGAGGCGTAGAGTGAGCAGCAGCTTCAGTCCTCCACCTGTCTACACAGGACGTGTTCAGGCACAGTATTGATTGTAGGTCACCTGTGTTTTGGCAGCGCTCAGAGCCCAACACACAATCACTGTAGTTACATGCGTAAAACGGAAGAAAATAAAGCGTTAAACACTTTGAGTCAGGTTTATGTGTGTATAACCTCGCGCGCCTTTACACAGCCTGTGTAGACAGCTAGATTGATTAAAACAGAAGTGTATCTGTTTCGTCAGACGGAAGACTGAAAAAAACACAGTTGAAAAGACTCCTGTGTAGACATGCAGTAAAGCTAACATGGGGTAAGTTCAGAAATCAGTATAATATTTGGACAGCCGAACACTGGACACGAGTCTACACAGAGATGGTGGAATGAACAAAAGATGACTTTATTTACCTACTATGAAGGGAGAAAACAACTGAGGGCAGCTGAGAAGTTCAGGTAAATGTCCAACAAAGGTAACCCACACAGAGGCACAGGAAAAATGCAGAACTTGTGGGGACAAATGGAACAATGATGATGTGACACAGAACAACGGAAGAACACAGATTAAATACACTCTGGTAGGGGAGACAACGAGACACAGGTGGAACCAATAAGGGCAAGCAAACTAATCACAAGCAGGAAGTAAATCTACATGAGGGACAACTTACCAAAATAAAACAGGAAATAACAGAACATAAACCCAAAACCATGACAGACACAGATTTCAAAATTGGAGGCCATTTTTCCAATAGAAATAGGGGCATACAAGTGATGTCTTCCACCTGGATCAGTAACCATGGACCTAAATTCTAATATACAAGTACAGTGAAATGCGTGTGCCCAAGCTCTCCCATCCTTTGTGTACATAAATAAATACAGACCATCCGTACAATAACATTTAAAGCCTACATAATAGCGATACTTACAACCCACATAACCATATACCCAGTGCACTCACATGTTACATCGCATGCATACTGTTTACAAAAAGTGCATGTATGAGCGTCAGCTATTCAGCAGCCTGACTGCCTGTTGAAAAAAATTGTTTCTGAGCTGGCCGGTAACGTTGTTTAGACGGAAGGAGTGTAAAAAGTCCATGAGCAGGATGGCTGGTGTCCTTGGTGGCTTATTTCGGTTAATCAAGACTGGTGCTGAATCTGTGTCCACTGGGAAAAGGGGAGGCTCTGTTATGCTTATGGCTTCAGAGGCTTAGGCACCAATTTGTAGATTATGTACACAAGGGGAAAAACTTTCTGAGTTTTCGCTAAAGTCTTCTTGCTTCCACTGAAGTATTCTTGTATTTTATACCTGTCTTATTCTATTTTAGCTTGTTTTTATTTTCTATTCTCCTGGCTCTTTAGTGACTGTTTGTAATTGTATTTAAATGTCCTTTTGTGGTGTGTTTGTTTTACACTTTGTCACAATGCTTTTGATGTTTTGTGTGAAGCACTTTGAATTGCCTTGTTGCTGAAATGTGCTATATAAATAAACTTGCCTTGCCTTAAGGATGTTATGGGCTTTCTTTTTGCAGCGAGTGTTGTAAATGTCCTGGAGTTGTGGTAATTCCGTGCTTTTGTTTTTTACAGTTCTGCACAGTCAGGCTACAGAACCACATTGTGATGCAGCTTGCCAGCACATTCTTGATGCTACATCGGTAGAAGTTCACAAGAGTTTTGGTTCCCATATCAAAGCTCTTGAGGCACCTCATTCTTGAGAATGCACTTGGTGTTGTGGGACCATGTGAGTGTGTCTATGATGCGTGTGGCCAGAAATTTAAAACTGCCAACAATTTCGACAGATGACCCATTGACGGAAATAGGAGTATAACTCCCTCTGTTCTTCCTAAAGTCAACAATAATTTATTTTGTCTTATTGACATTAAGAGAGAGATTGTTGTCATGACACCATAGGGCTAGGTCTTCCACTTCACTCCTACAGGCCCTCTCATCACTGTTGCTTATCAGTCCAATCAGTCCTGATGATGGTGTCATCAGCAAATGTTATTGTTGTCATATTTGGCAACACAGTCGTGTGTAAAAAGGCTGTACATTAGGGGACTCAGACAGCATCCTTGTGGCGCATCAGTCCTAAGAGTTATTGGAGATGAGTATGTATTAGCTATTCTCAATGCCTGCCTGCCTGTCAAAAAATCAAATAGCCAGTTGCAGATGGAGTTGCCAAGACCTCTGAGTTTTAACTCCAGTTTGGATGGTACAATTGTATTTATAACAAAGCTATAATCAATAAACAACATTCTCACATAAGTATTTTTCTTTTCTAGGTGGCAGCTTTGCCAGCCTTCACTCTTTTAAAAGTTGTAATCAGCCTCTGTCACCTCTAGATCGACTGCAATTGGTGGGCACTGTGCTGCTCCCACTGGGTCCACGTTGTGGGCTTCGAAGTGGGTATAAAACTGTTAAGCTCCTCTGGGAGAGAGGCAGAGGTGTTGGTAGCCACGTTGGTCTTAGATTTGTGGTTCATAATTGCCTGCAGTCCCTTCCACATGCCCCATGAGTTGCAGCCACTGTAGTCACTTTCCAGTTTGTCCCTGTATTTTCTCTTAGCGGCTTTGATAGCTCTCTGTAAATCATACTTGCATTTCATTTAGCACTCCTTGTCCTCCAATCTAAAAGCAGTCGTGCACCAAGTAAATGTAACCTGGCAGACAAGCTAGTTTGCATACGCCAAAAGACACAAAAGGAACATTAAACATGTATTCAATAAAAAGAAATCTGGCAACAACAGTAAAACAAAAAAGCACATCCAACACTCTCTATATAAAATATCTATCAACCTACTGCATCAGTATAATAGGCAGTATAACTTTTGAAAGTTCCAATTCCTGAGAGCTTCACAGACCCACACCTTCATCCCTAAATTAACCAAAGATACAGAAAGTGTCCACTGACAATTGGTGATACATATAAAGAGTTATGCTGTAAAACGAAAGGTGCTGTGGATTAACATTCACATTCAAACAGGGAAACATACAAAATAATATAGGAAGCCATCAAAGGAAAGATGTGATACAAGTTATATTTTCTTAGTTCAGAGCTATTAGGCTGTAAAACATGTCCAAATTGCTTTACTAATTTTATTGCAGGCCTGATATAGACTATGTGTCCACAGTAAGCTGTATAATGTAAATAGAATTAAAAGAAATATTGGAAGATAAAACATGGTCAGGAAATTCATAAATGTAATGTAAATAAATAGATACTGATAATACCTGCACTTCAGTACAAAAATGACAAACACTCAGGGACAGACTCCTGCCTTGACGAAACCTGGATAATACAGCAACATATATAATAATATAAATGTGTTCCATGTCATATCCTAAATATGATAGATAAGACTTATAACAGGACAGGATTGTAGTCCTTTTTTAGTCCTCCAATTTTCCAACAGTAATTATCAGTTCAACATAACGTTGAAGTGTCCTTGAGCAAGACACTGAACCCTAAATTGCTCCCAATTGTGGGGGAAAATGTAAGTTGCTTTGTGGACTAATGCATCTCCTAAATGAATGTTATGTATGTAAGTATGTTTAGGATCATTCGAACTATTGCCAGATAGAATGTCTATAGTGGACGATTATGCAAAACCCTGAATTACATTCAATGACAATGTTTTTTAACCCTCTAGGCCCCAGTAGAATTCTAGAGTGTTGCTGCAGTTCACTGAACAACATTTGAAACAACAAGTGGCACTGAAACTGTTGTAAATAGCTATGATGAAATGCATCTTAGTCTACCTAAAGAAGAGAAAGTAACTTCAGGTCAATTTTATAATGAATATGTGATCCACAACATTTCTTTTCGTTTGCTTCTTGAGTCAACATTCAGAGTCTGACAACAAAACAGATGCTTGTACTGGATAACATTAAGTGCAGGTCTCTGACAGAACACAATTGTCATTCTCCGATACACTACACAAACTTTCCACCTACATAAAGGACATGCTACTACTAATACTAAATTGTGAGGTGCAGAATCACCCTTTAAGGACTTGATTGCCATGATGCTGGGCTCATATAAGAAGTCCTTAACTGTTCATTTCATACAGATGTAACCGCCCTCGAACACCCTTAAACCTGCTAGTGATTGTTTTATTTTTGCAGTAGAGCCAAAACAATAGAAACTGTGTCCCTGTCCAAAAACTTCCAGTCTGCACTGTGCCTCCCAAACTGTTTGAGAGTTTCTTTAAAGAAAAGCATTTCATGTGAAATGTTTTCCAGTCTGACAATAGCTACTTGAAAACATCATGTATTTATTTTAATAAAAGCTGCTTAGAGACAGAGTGTGCTCCTTCAGCCTGGCTGTGAGCAGTGTGTCCAGCTGAGGCCACAGCTGGCCTGAGCTGGGGGCGGGGCAGGGCAAAGCGGCTGGTCAGCAGCCCTCTGTTTAAATGAATATCAATCATGCCTCCCTGGCTGAGCCGCCACCCCTCTGTCACCTCAGGACTGTGATTGGTTCATAGGAGACCAACCTGGAACAGCCGGTGAAAACCGCTTTATCAGTGTCCGTTCATTGACAACAATGAGGCTGAATAACTCATGAGCTCTGTCCAAGCTGAGGTGTCTTCCTTGCACGATTCTCAGAGTAGCTGTGAACATGACCAGCAGCCTTCTGTGGGCCAAACCCTTGGGACCAGGGAAGCCTTAATAAAACAACACAAATTTTAGCTTACAGAGGATACAGAATAAGACGCCTTTCCATTTGGATTATTTTTTTAAATGTATTTGATTTTTGTGGGTTCTGAGGGTAAGAAGCTTTGACGTCAAGGAGGTTGGAGTGAAAAAAACAAAATGAAACCAAGAATCTTTCTCACCTGCCTGGCAGCTTTCTACTGTTTGAGTAAGTACAATTTAGCTTTTAAATTCAGTACTGTAGCTTGGTTCAGCTCTTGGATAGCACAGGGTGAGAACTTGGGGAACTTCACCAAGTCCAGAGAGTAGAGGATGCTGGTGCAGCATCTATTGTTCTGTTGCTGTTTTGACTTTGACTTTCAGTAAAGTGGAAGTCAAATGTTTGGCACCTAAGTTATTAATGATCCAGTTTATATACTGAAATCCATAATCATTATCATAAAAGCTTCCTTGCTGAAGATTCAATTCTTCCCCATAGAACACTTCCATTCATTCCAGATGACTGGAAGCTCTTATCAATATCTTCATGGGTGTGAATTGATTTTCACTGATCCCCTGCACAAATATGCACAATATGCAAACTCAAAATGATTGTAAACGTCTGGATATAAACTGGAACTAAGCATCAAGTTCAAGAAGAACTGTGAATCTGATATACTTCACGTACAATTTGACAAAAATTCTTATCACAAAATCCCCTTGGTCTTTCCTACACTTTCAGCCACTTCTTGTGGCCTTCCAGAAACACCAAGTGGACCCTCTGATGAGAATTTATGGTCAAACTGCTATTTCCAGGATCAAGAATGAACCTTCAACACAAATGTACAATGCTGTGGCATATAAATGGAAACATACCTCTTAGTCGATTTAAAGCTAAATACTGAATAACTTTGCCTTGAGAACATTATGCAATTTAATGGCCATTGTGTCACTTTCTTCCCACCAAAACAGTGAAAGCAGAAGGCTATTGAATTGACATTTATTTGGGGGGTGGAGGACGGGGGTCTCCTCCAAATAACTCCTAAAATAATAATATACATGGGTGATAAGTTAGAATTATTAATCTTGAATAAACATTAAAAGATTAAAATTCAAGGCCATCAAACACTGTTTGAGAAAGCAAGAAAGTTTATTCTTCAACAAACTACTTTTACAAATAAATAAATAAATAATAGCTCAGTGTCCGTTCACTACCTTTTTCTGGAGATTTTCACTAAGCAAATCTGCTGAGGAAGATTGTGAAGTGCAGCTGAAAGCAAAAAGCTAGTAAGTGGGCTTTTCATTTTTAAATGTTTAACTTGATCTAATTGTTTGCATCAGGGTTTAATTATGGATGGGGACCCAAAAGACACTTTTTCTGTACCCAGAATTAATTTCCGTACCCAATACTAATTTATTCATATATTCATAATTCCAAACATTAAAAAAAGAGCATTACAAAGAAAATTCAAACCCTGAGGGTAAAGTTATCTTCATTTTCCCATTGTTTTTCAGGCACGGTCATCACATAATAAACCTTCAAAATAACCCACAAAGCTGTAGATGGGGGGGAAAATGTATTAGAGGGAAAGACAGAGTAGCTTTGCATGAGAAGGGGAGCCATGCAGACGATGTAGGACTCTCTGTCTTTAGCTCAGACCACAGTAAGAGGTTAGAGTCAGTGACCTCTGACCTTTAGGAGGGGGTAGGTCTCTAGGTTGTCCTGGTCAGCAGAGCAGTCTGTGGAGGGGGGGACCAAGGACACAATAGGCCCCCCAAGTCCTCACCCTTCATTGACCTGAACCTCAAACCCTCATCTCCATAACACTGCCCCCAGTCTGCGCTCAGATTGAGACCTTATTAAAGATATATGTGTAAAACGTAATCCCCCTACAGCTGCCCATGACCGTGTCCTCGACAACCCTCCCTGTCAGGGCTCCTCACTCAGTCTCACTCACACACACTGTCGACGAGGGACTAGGACAGCAGAAACACCTCTTGGTTTAATCCACAGCAGGACACAAAGGGCTTGTGGTGGTCGGGGTTTCCTGCAGTGTGATAGAAAAAGAAGCTAACATCTCATTCTGTAGAGAGTTTAGGCTAATGCTATGATTATGAGGCTGAAGGGACTTTCGGAGAGGGCCCTCATCCAACATTTACCTGACTGTCTGTATGAGGTGTTAACATGCACACACTGCTTTGTGAACTTTAATGCAATGAACTTCTTACAAGAGACTATTTAACTTCTTTCATTATTGGTTTATCAGTTGGTTTGTGAAATCCTTAATGCTTTATATTTCGACCTAGGTAGAACCTTAGAATTCTAAGGTCACAGCCATATGTCCGGTGCCACTGAGTGGTTGACAGTAGAAACATGACTGGTAATGTGCTAAATTTAAATCCAAAGCTGGTCATTAGCTATGCCTTCTAATACCAGGCTTTTTGTTTGTAATGAGATTTCTCTAATAAGAGTTGCTGCACCCATTCTGTGAGCTGACACATCACTGATTAAAACTGCACGACAAACAAAGAGGCCTCCTCTCCATCACATTAGAGATTATTGCTTCAAACCCCAATGTATCTTTGGTACAGGTTCAAGTACAGAAAGCTGGCAGATTCATAATATTTACTGTTTGATCAGAGAGTTCCTGATTTCAATCAAAACTTAGCAAATTTGATCAATTTTGAAAAAAACATTTATTTTGACTTGTTTTGTTAAAAATGTGTGTAGAAAACTGGTTTATATTTCTCAATGTAAGGCACCGAAAATAGTTTTGTCTTTGTACTCAGGTATCGCCACCAGTATCAAAAAACTTCAAACCCCTAATATTTGAAGACCAAATTTTCACCACACCGAGCTTCATTTAGTTGCTGAATAAAGAAATAACTTTTTATAGTAAGAGCTGTCTTAAAACTATGCCTGTTATATGTTTAAACTGCACTGTCATGTACACAAGCATGATTTATTTCTGTTCATTTCTCAAAAACACTCAGTGTTTAGACATTGAACTTGGCATACAACACCTAGTAAACGACCATCATTTGGCTTAAACAAAATACCTGGACAGACCCCCTACAGCAACTACAATAGCATGTTTGTGTAACACAGCCAAGAGAACTTCTCTGAGCAAAGAGAGGTTTACTCCCATTAAGGGGATAAAGGTGGAAGCCCTGGGGCAATGGGTTTCATGCCTGCCCAGCCATTCTCATCTTCCAGCCCTGACCTTCAACTGCACATTCATTCAACTGCTCCTTCTTCTGAAACAGATATAATAGAGGAAGATGGCAGGGGCAAGGGAAAAATAAGAAAGGTGAATATTAGAACATGTAATATTGCACGTTGCAATTTTTAATGTGCTCTGATTTATTCATATTTGAATCAATAATCAAACATTTGCTTTAATGGTATGTCTGCAGATATGTGCAGTGATTCCAATTAAATATGAAGCTCCAACCCTGACCCTTAAAGCTTCTGCCTTATTCTCAACCCTAACCCTTGCAAAGGATTAATCAGAAATATTTGTTTCATTCTACTTGTCATTCCTAGCTCAAATCCATGCAGCCCTCCAAAGTTGCCTTTCAAACAGAGATATCTAAAGGGGGAGAGAGGAAAAAGGAAAATAAATTGATGAAAGGATTTGTATATAGTGCTTTGGACCCCCTTCTCTTTCTCTGTCCCTTTTTATGGGGGGCGGACAGAAATCTGTGAAGTTCAGGGGCAGCAGTCCCGCTAAACAATAGCAGTGGAGAGCTGGTCACAAAATGCCCCCCATCCTCATCTACACATCCATCCTCCTCACCTCTGACTCCCTCATGGCCCCTGAGGCGCACAGGGTGCTAGTGTGGGGGTTGCTGGACAACTCCCTCCCTTCAAAAAATGTCATTATAGTCCTATCCCTATATTGAAAACGGTCCATTCTCTAATGTTATGCACTTGCATAGCTGCATTAACTCCTCCAGTCTGGAGATGATTTAAAGGTTGCTGTCTAACATCCTTTAGTCTTGAGACACTATTATCATTCTTCATCCAGTCTCACTGGATTTGAGGCTTCAATCTGGAAACAAGACAAGGGATTGATCCCATGTCAATACCAATGTGTCAAGACACAAATCTCAGAGGTTAGCTCAAAACTATTATTGAGTCACAGTTTATTTCAGAAATCAGAAATAATCTGAATCAGAATCAGTAATATTTTATTGATCCCTGAGGGGAAACTCTTTTGGTTCACCTGTGCAATCTAATACAATCCAATACAACGGCCCTTCAATGAACTCTACCGTTATGAAGATAATCCTCAAAATGATTGCAAGACTGTTTTATTAGATTGCATTAGATTGTTGGTGTACTTAATAAACTGGTAACTCACAACAAACTATAGCTCTCTGGTAACAGGGTATTGCTCTACTCCAGCACCTTACCAACCCCTAGGATAGCATATGATGATACAACCCACCTGCTCCCCGATATAGATCCTCTTGACAAACAAGCATTTAGATTTTCACTTCAACTAAATGCTGCAGCAGCACTGACCAGTTTAGATTTTTCCTGGATGAGAATGTGTAGAGGAGTGCTATATTGCACTCACAAAGAAAATATGCAATGGAATATGGCTGAGAAAAACTGAACAAACATCATGTTACACTCTATTCTGTTCCATTATCTTAAGTTACGTTACCTTAAGTTACTTTACCTTAAGCTACGTTTCTTTAAGCTCCCCTAAGATGTCTTATGTTCCCTTACGTCACCTTAAGTTGCCTTACGTTACCTTTCATTGCCTTCCATTTCATTACTTTGTTGCCTCATGTTAATTGCCTTATGTTACCTTACATTAGCTTAAGTTGAATTGTGTTTTACTCTGGTATTTGGTCATATTTGAGACATTTAAACTTCTGAGATAATATTTAAACAAAAGAACAATATATACTGTATAAGCAACCAGTCTTTAGAAGTCATCTTGCAGTGTGTTATCAATCTTGTACGTGCTATGTAGACATTATGTTGATTATCAAGTAGAAACCAGGCAGATAAATTCAGTGTTAATCTGCAGTAGTGTTTTATGAACCAATACCCTCAAAGAGTCCAGACACAGCTGACCAGTAGACCCACCATCCTCTCTGCTGGCTGCATCTGCTAGGTGGGAGATTTCTCGTTAGAAGAAGGGCAGATGCTCATGTCTTGATGTGACACATCAGTGAAGTAGATGACAGATCATTGGGAATGGGAACAGCTCTGCTGTATGTTCAGGCTGTGGGTAAGCTCCCTGGCTTTATTTTATAAGTGACAATCAATAATCTGATGGGCTGTAATAAAACCTCAAAGCCATTTCATCAACTACTTTGTCAACATGACGTCATCAACCTGCTCATATACAGAGGAATTACAGCTGAACAGTTTAATGTCAAAATGGCCACCTTTGTGGCATTTGTATATGCAATGCCATGATACCTCAGTCCATACCATTTATCAGGGTTTAGCCAACAGAAAGCAGTTAAGCTGAATGTAACTGCTGTGGAGGATATTTTATCCATGTCTACACTGATTTATTTCATTTGCATGTGAGGACATAAAACAAGGTGGGGAGTAGTGACTTTTTTAAAGGGTTGGTTGAACCAAATTTCAAAACTTAAACTTAAACATATTTTCTCACTTAGCTAGTGGCATTTAGGAGGTTTCCATCCATGCAGATAGTTTTGGATATATGCCCAGGTTTTGAGATATCTGTGTCTGAGATTTCTGCCTCCACCCCAATACAATGGAGGTGATTTTTTTTTTTAATCTCTAGTGCTCACAGCATTTAAAAATGGCATTTAAAAAAATCAACAGTAACAGGATTATGTAGACTAACCAGGACTCTGGTAAGACATTTTACTGTTTATGTTTATTCTATTTTTTTCAATGCTATGAGCAACAAATAAACTAATTCCATTGTATTGGGGTGGAGGTAGAAGTCTCAGAGATATATACTGTATTTCAAAATCTGGACCTTCCCTCTACTGGTATCTGCATTGCTAGCTTCCACTAAAGGTTAGCGAGAAAATATGTTTGTTTGTTTGTTGCTTTTAATGAAAAATAAAAATCAATGGGAATATAAATGTGTACTGACAATGATGTTCCACACAATTAGCAAACAACATCAGCTGGCTTTCAGAGTGGAAATGAACTTCACCGGGAAAAGAAATACACAAAACAACTGAAACCAATCCTAAGTCAAGTTCAGTTGCAAGCTGCTGTGTGTGGGATGTGATGCTTGATGGTGGCTAGACAACAATGAATGCTGTTGTACAGCTCACAGCTGAGTTGAAGGAAAGGGCATATTTGGTTGAACAGATGCAAGACTCCATAATGACATTGATAAGGCATTGTGCAGCTTTAAGTGCATGTGATTGTTACTGCTTCACAGCTGGGAAGGAAAGCAGCTATTGGGTTCAAGGCTCTTTGCATATGAGGACATTAACACCAAAAAGGCTGAAAGAAAATGAGGAAGACTAGGAGTGTCACCAAGGTCACAGAGGGATAAGGGTGAGGAAGAGAGCTCTGGTGGCATGGGAAAGTCACCTCAGAGATGGCTCTGAAAGGATGTGAAGAGATGGGAGGGGTGGAGGGGATGCATAAGAAGGGGCAGATGGTGCCCTTGGGTCCGTGGTGGCTGATGCGATTTTTTTTTTACAGAGGTTACTGTGGGTTGGGTGCAAATAAGCATACACTATTGTCACAATTGGCCCCTGGTTCAATGGAGGCTCTCCTAACTTGACCCCAGCAACCCTTGCCAGTGTTCTCTTCCACAGCTTGGGTATTGTTGTTGCCCTCTCTGGCTGGATGGCTCGCTGGGATTCAGCTTCCATTGTGGCTCGTCTTCAGCAAAAGCGTTATAGGCCGCAAAACCAATGCATCGTCAATCAAATGAAATGGTTTTTGGTGTTGAGTTAGGTTTTTCAGGCAATTCGGGTAGGGTTGCCTGAGGATTGGTTTCTGACAGAGAAGCCTCCCCCTGTGCTATTGTCTCTGGAACCATGTGATGTTTGTGGGTTTGAGATGGAAAAATAGCTTGAGTTTTCTATTATCCACAATAAATGTCTTTATACAAAATGATAAATAAATACTTTCTTTCACACATACAACTCATTCCATGTTATTGCAAGAATTTATTAGGATTCTAAATGACAGTTGGATGGGATTTCTTGAACGCCACGGGATTCTAAAAGAGTAACAGTATTTTTTAACCTGGACCCTATTTTCCCATGTTTTGTCTCTAAGTGACAATTTTTGAAATTTATCCAGTATTGAGCGAGAGTGCTGCAGACGGCAGCTGCGATACCAGATGTAATGTAATCATCTGGGGCAATTGCGCACCGTCAATTTACATCCACTAAAAGTGCTTGTTTTTGACACTGACAGGCTTAGATTGTTATTATAAGTCTCTGACAACATTATGGAAAGGATACCTTTTTTTAAAGAGTAAGATCCCTTTTGTTTAACCAGAAACAGCCGTATATCGCTCTTCTCAAAGCCACCAGACTCCATTGAACACTGTATTTATGTACATTGACTAAGGCTGGGTTTCTGCCTGTGTGTGTGTGTACTTCTACTTGCTACATAGTGAGGACTGAAACACGTTTTTTACCTACAGAGTGAGGACATTTTTGGAAAGTGAGGCCAGTCATTTTGGCCGGTTGACACAACTTCAAAGGGCTGTTTGAGGATTAAGACTTGGTTTTAAGGGTTAGGTTAGAATTAGGTTATGGTTAGGATGAGGGTATGGGTTAGGGAATGCATTATGTCAATGACAGCCCTCATAAAGATAGAAGTACAAGGATGTGTGTGTGTGTGTGTGTGTGTGTGTGTGTGTGTGTGTGTGTGTGTGTGTGTGTGTGTCATAGTTGTGTGACTGATAATATATTTTAACCTGCAAAGTGTGCAGAGACTCTTTGGGTCACTTAAATAAACTGAAGAGATATAGACAGTGTGTCTTGAGCTTTATTGTGCCTCTTATCATTTCCCCAATGTTCAAGATGGTTTAATGCAATTACATAAACCTGATTACATATCTGATTTGTAATATTCCTCTGGATTGCACAACAAATTCAATTCAGTTTTATTTATATAGCGCCAATTCATAACAGAAGTTATCTCATTGCACTTTTCCTATAGAGCAGGTCTAAATTATTATCAAGCAAGCAGGTGAGTGGTCATACCGCCTTTCTCTCTCTGATAACCTGTTTCTCTTTCTCCTGTCTGCAGGTGGTTGTCTGGCCTCAGAGCTGTCTTTCCTGCTGGAGCCCAGTGATGTTATTGCGGTGAGGGAACGCCCCCTCATGCTGGACTGTCGGGTGCAGGGTGAGGAACCGATCGCGGTTACGTGGCGTAAAAACGGTGTGCCTTTACCTACCAGCCCGCGGGTTCGGGTGCTGGTGAATGGCACTCTGTTCATCCAGAACTTCCAGAAACGCAGAGAGGGGAATGATGCGGACATGGGCGAGTACGACTGTGCTGCTCAAAATCGCTATGGCATGCTGGTCAGCCGCAAGGCCAAAGTCCATTTGGCATGTAAGTGTTTGACAGTGCAACACAGCTCATGACTATTACAATCTATGTACTTTTTATGCCATACAATGACATGTGCTTTGGAACAGTATAAATATGACTCAGAGACAGGAAGAAATCTTAATCCCTGATGAGCAGAAGACGTTTCTCACAGTGCAAATGAGTTGAGTTAGAAACTGGAGATGCAATGAGGAAGCTCATTGCATTCACTACCACAATAACTGTACATCATCAGTTCCTAAAACTACATTGATAAGATATGGAAATACAGAAATCATAATTACGAGACCCTTATCTCATAATTACAGATACTATCTCATAATTTTGAGATCATCAATCAGAGATACTGATATCATAATTATGAGATCTTTTTGTGTAATTAGGAGATGTTAAGCCACAATTACAAGAACAAAACTGCCATTTTATTTCTTTGATTAATGCAATTTCCTTCTGTAGAGGTCTGATCAAAATATAAATTACAGTTCAAAGTAATTATTTGTTGTCCATTAATTAATTCTCATTGTATTTATGGGCTGTTGTCAGGATATTAGAAATACTGAAGTCACGAGTCCCCCAACACACATAAGACACCAAAAATTATAAAAAATGTTGTCATTATTTGGATTCCTCATATTTAATTTGCAATTAACTATTACATTATATTTTCTGTAAATCTTCTGCCTTCTCTGATTAATATACATGCACACATATTGTAGTGCCTATTTGAGCATTTCTTCAGAAGGGTCACAGTGCAGAAGCAGCAACAGTACAGCTTCCTTGGATGTGTTCTGGAGGTTCGGTGTCTTGCTCAGTAGGACTTTGCCAGCCACTCTCCAGGTGATCACAGCAATGAAACTGGTGAATGAGATGTAATGATGGACAAAACAAAAGTTCCAAGTTGTAATAAAACATGACTTAGCTTAAAGCTTTATGTGTGTGATGGGCATTTGATAAAGTCTGACATGTCTGCCCAATCACAGATAATCACATAATAATGACCTTCCTTTAAGTGATTTAGATGTGAAGGCTATACACTCTCAAGTTCTGCTCTCTTACTCACTTGAAGATAACAGTCATTCCCTCAGGCCATAAACCTGCACAGGGAGCAGAGAATGTCCCACAGAGAGTCACCACATGTTGCCTTTTCTCTGTCAAAACATCCCATAGTCTTTGTTATAGGCCTAAATGATGCATCACATGGTGAACACCTCTGCATCATACTTGGCAACCCAAGCCCCCCTCTGACTGTGTGATCCTTTGTTGTCAGAGGTAACAGGCGCACAGATACAAACCCCTCACCAAAACATACTAGCTTCTCATTATGGAAAACCTATAAATTAGACTGCATATACATTACTGTACATGGCTACATGTGCTGAACACACACACAAACACACACACCTGCACTGCTTGAGTGTACAACACCCCGGCTCGCTCAGACCAATAAAACCAGGGGTTTGTGGGTAATCCAGGAGAATTATGGCTATCTCGAGGTGGTCTTATTTCAATGTAATGTGTTGCCATGGTGATGCTCTCTCATTTGCAGACCCCTCCTCTATGGTATACACCCTTATTGATTATAGCCACCAGGTTATTAGGAAGCATGTGTGTGTGTGTGTGTGTGTGTGTGTGTGTGTGTGTGTGTGTGTGTGTGTGTGTGTGTGTGTGTGTGTGTGTGTGTGTGTGTGTGTGTGTGTGTGTGTGTGTGTGTGTGTGTGTGTGTGTGTATGAATGCGAGTGGAAATCCTGGAAGTGGTAATGCTATTTTAGGCTATTCCAAACCTTCAATAGGAATGACGCCTTCTTTTTTTTGTCCTTTGGGAATACAGGGCATGGCAAAGTATGGTCAGCAAAACTAGGCATGTGAAGAATATGTCATGATTTACAGTGACAAAGGCTACAGATAATTTTTAAATGGAGAGGAGAGGGAGGCACAACGCAAATACCACCTAGAATTTTTTTTAAATAGTAGAAATGTAATTGTAGTGTTAATATTAATAAAGTAATAATAATAGCAATGACAGCTATAGGAAAAATAATGTCAGTATTAGTAACAGAGCCAATAACAACAACTGTAGTAGCAGTTGTTGAGCAGGAACACGGGGGCAGCAGGTGGCCCACAACCACAGATCCATTCTCTGCAGCTCCGGAGGCAGAAATACCTGCTGAAAGCAACAGAAGGAGAGAGGAGAGAGACGAGAAAGCACAGAACTACGGGAGAGAGAAGATGTCGAGTTATTAACATGCAGTAATGGGATAAAAATGCATACAGATGGAGAGGGAGAGAAGGAGAGAGGAAAGAGGTGCATCATGGGAAGTCTCCTGGCAGTCTAGGCTTATAGCAGCATAACTAAGGGATGGTTCAGGACTCACCCAAGCCAGCCCTAACTATAAGCTTTATCAAATATACAAATATAAAGAAGGTTTGAATAAAAAATCTCTTTCCACATTTGTCCTCTTAAGAAAAGTTGGAAATACCAGGAAAGAGAAGTGGAGAAATAGGAAATGTGATTTAATGTGTAATGTGTCTTTCAGTTTGAAAACCTGACATGAGATAGAACCCACTAATCATCTCCACCAAAGTCTTGTATGTTTACAGTTTTTATTCCAAGAAATCATAATTAACTGGATAGTGATAAGAGATATTCCACTGCTTTAGTATTCCACTTCCATAAAGTTAGGGGACTCACAGAAGACAGATTCTAAAAAATGCTCAAAATCAAAGGAGCAGAGCTGAGACTTATAGTCCCTAGTATTGGTCAAGATCCAAAAACACTGGATCCTATATTTTCCATAATGTAACCAATAGCATATTTTTGTTAGATCTTCCCTGTCTGGTAAAGTCTCACATCTCTAAAACTCCACAACCACAGCTTGTAAGGCAGACTGTCTATTCTACATCTTTAGTCAAACTACAGCTGAGATAACCCTGTTGACATCATTATGATGTCATCAGGGTTATTTTCTCAGACTTGACTCCTCCAGAGCCACAGAAGACATTATACAATTGATTTTATAGGCTGAGTGATGGTAACCATGACTAGTAAACTGGTAAACTTTATGTGTAGAATTGGTGGAGTGCCCCCTCAATGTTTCAAAATGATATCCACATCCAGCATTTTCCTCATTAAGGCTGATCTTTGTGTGGTTTGCTCTTCAGCTCTTCCTAAGTTCCACACCCACCCAGTGTCCATGTCTGTGGATGAGGGAGGCGTTGCTCGCTTCCAGTGTCAGATCAACGGAGTGCCTGAGGCCAACATCACCTGGGAGAGAGACAGAGTAACACTCAACACCACTGACAATAGGTAACACCATACTCACATTGTAAGACTATGTACTGGAATGTATGTACAGGAGTATGTACATAGGGCTCCTTCAACTACTACTGCAAACACTCAACTGTCAACACGTATCATTCACTACAATATGTGACATCTACAAATTGGTATTTTGCTCTAATTAGTCTAAAATTCTACCCCACCAATTTTTTACATTTTTGGAAGTCAAGGCATCAAAACATCCATAGAAACTTTTTAAACCACTGCTGCAGCAACATCCAGATCTCCACTGTCCAGCTGTATACTCTGTTGTACTCTATGTTCCAAACACTCAAATTTTGCCTAAATATGGCTGGACACTGTTTTTGTTTATAGCTCACAGAGCTAGCTGTATTTTTATTGTTTGTGAATTGCAACTACTTTTTTCCACCACGAAAACTTGTCACAATTGGAATCCATTCTAACTGACTGTGAATGACTTTAGACTGAACTTTAAATAGCCACCATTCTACCCTATAATGAGCATTCAATAGGAAAAAAGAGAGATTAGACGTAAAACATTGTATTTATTTTTGTAAAAGTGCCTTTATCCAAAGGATCTGTCTCTGACTCTGCACATCTAATGGTAATAAACATCCATAACTGGTCAGAAGGATAAATGAACTAAGGGTCTCTTGAATGCCCCAAAATGAGCATTAAAAGGAAAAAAGGGGTGGGGTCATTTTAGAAATTACAGAAGTGTTCAAGTAAAATAATTCTAAGTTATGCTCTGCTTTTATATTTGCACTATAAAAAGCAAACTGCACTTATTAAAAACTGTACAAGTACATTAAAGTGTACTTGTAAATTACAGTGAACATTTGCTAAATCGCAACCTATGTAACTTATATGAATGCCTTTTGTGCTAGTTTGGGGTGTTACTTTTCAGTACAACACATTTCAATGGCTTCATTTATGGTTAAAACTGACGGGACATATAGTATAGTGTTTGTATATATATATATATATATATATATACATAGATACTATATACAGTGGTGTGCAAAAGTGTTCTCCCTGATTTCTTATTTTTTTGCATGTTTGTCAAACTGAGAACAAAATGAAGACTTTGGAGTGGCCTAGTCAAAGTCCTGACCTGAATCCTATTGAGATGCTGTGGCATGACCTTAAAAAGGCAGTTCATGCTCAGTTCATGAAAACCCTCCAATGTGGCTGAATTACAACAATTCTGCAAAGATGAATGGGCCAAAATTCCTCCACAGTGCTGTAAAAGACTCATTGCAAGTTATCGCAAATGCTTGATTGCAGTTGTTGCTGCTAAGGGTGGCCCAACCAGTTATTAGGTTTAGGGGGCAATCACTTTTTCACACAGGGCCATGTAGGTTTGGATTTTGTTTTCCCTTAATAATAACAACCTTCATTTAAAAACTGCATTTTGTGTTTACTTGTGTTATCTTTGATTAAGATTTAAATTTGTTTAATGATCTGAAACATTTAAGTTTGACAAACATGCAAAAAAAGAAGAAATCAGGAAGGGGGCAATCACTTTTGCAAACCACTGTATATATTTGTTTAGCATATTTGTCGTGGTTTTCAGTGCCTTGCCTGCACCCTGATCTCCCCTCCCTGTCCAGATACACTCTCCTGCCAATGGGTATTCTCCAGGTGACAGGCGTGAGACAGGCGGATGCTGGGGTTTTCCGCTGTGTCGCCACCAACACTGCCAATACTCGCTACAGCCATGAGGCCATGCTCAACATCACTGGTAGGTGGACACACTTACTCATTAAATTTTTTCAATGCAATTTTATTTATGTAGTGCCAATTCATAACAGAAGTTATGTCATTGCACTTTTCATATGGAACAGGTCTAGACCGAACTCTTTATAATATTATTTACAGAGACCCAACAATTCCCTTTAACAGGCAGAAACCTTGAACAGAACCTAGGCTCAAGGTGGGCAGCCATCTGCCTCAACCGGTTTGGGGGGGGGTGTTAGGAGGAAAGAGAGCATACAGTAGCACAATGCAAAATCCACATAGAGATTTTAAATAATATTAATGGTAATGGTAGTGGTAATAATATTAATAAAATAAAATAACAATAATAATAATAATAAGACTAATAATAATAATTGTAGTAGTGGTTGTTGAGCAGGAACATGGGGGCAGTAGGTGCCTTGCAATCATAGATCCAGACTCTACAGCTCCAGAGGCAGAAATACCTGCTGAAAGTGACAGAAGGAGCGAGGAGAGAAACGAGAAAGCACAAAACTACAGGGGAGAGAAGACGTTGAGTTAGTAACATGCAGTAATGGGATAAAAATGCATACAGATGGAGAAGGAGAGGAGGAGAGAGGTGCATCATGGGAAGTCTCCTGGCAGTCTAGGCCTATAGCAGCATAACTAAGGAATGGTTCAGGACTCACCCAAGCCAGCTCTAACTATAAGCTATATCAAAGAGGAAAGTCTTAAGCCTACTCTTAAATGTGGAGATGGTGTCTGCCTCCCAAACCCAAACTGGGACCTGATTCCACAGGAGAGGAGCTTGATAACTGAAGGCTCTGGCTCCCATTCTACTTTTGGAAGATGTGCCTGATTTTTGCAACGTTATGTAGGTGAAAAAAGGCAGTCCTTGAAGTTTGTTTTATGTAGGAGTTAAATGACAAATCCTGATCAAAGATAACTCTGAGGTTCCTTACAGTGGTGCTGGTGGCCAGGGCAATACCATCTAGAGTAACTATATCTTTAGATAATGAGTTTCAAAGGTGTTTGGGGTCAAGTACAATAATTTCAGTTTTGTCAAAGTTCAACATTAGAAACAGAATTTTTGTTTTTATCCCAAATTTAAGGCTTCTACAACTGAAAACTTTTGGAAAGTGTTACCTCAGCAGATGTCTTTACCACTTTCCCTTTTAAGTGTAAATGTTGCCCCCTTTTTTAAAAGAAGTGCTAGGACTTTGGCTCAGCTTTTGTTCTCTTTTTCATTGTGTTGGTTAATTTATAATTTTTGTAAGTATTCCAAAGTTCTTAGGAAAATCCCTTAAGTTTGGTTCACAGTTGATTACAGCCACCATGGGCATCCGGTCAAGGATATAGGAGACACTGGTAGTCCATTCAAAACTTAAATTCTCCATAACTAAGTCACTGGAACTGAGTGAGGTCTATAATTAATATACTGGTATTTAATACAGTTATATTAAAGTAGAAACTATTATTTAGCAACTTATTCATCTCTGGTCAGTGCAGGTGGGGTATATGATTCTAATCCAATACAAGTCTTTTTGTCAAATTCAGCAAATATCTCCTCACAGTCCGCTAGCTGTCTGTTCTGTGTGTGCACTGAATAAAACTGTGGTGATTATGCACAGCCCTGGCTCTGTGAATGGAAAACTAACAAAGTTGCTCGGACCGAACCACACAACACTATTCCAGCCATTCCAGACATGATTTGTGTGTCAGGTAACTAAATGGTAAATTACTTTCCCACAGACATTCAGCTTACTTTGTAGTTTGCCAAGATATGCTGTTGTTGTGATGTTAGCTATAGTAGCAGGAGAGTTGTGAGTATCGCTGTCTGGAGCTGCTGTGCTGGCTCTGGGAAACCGTCTCGTCCTCTCTGGCTATTAGCTTTGCAGCAGCAACTATTGGGACAGTTTGCTAACCCATAACATAGCTAAGCTAACCCACAGCCTAGCTAACTTGAGTTACGTTACTTGCTGTGTCGTTGTTTGCTCGATATCATGGTATTTGTCATGGTATTGGATTTTTCCAGAATCGCATACCCCACCATCAAATAGAGGGCACATTATGACCACACATGGCATAGAACTTCACTTATTTGAAAATTGTGATATCCATCCATTGCAGTCCACTCCTTTGGCAATATAAAACAGTATGACAAGTTGGATAAATAAACAGCAACCCAACATATAAACTATATATATGTGCTATAATGAACAAACTGAAGCGAATATATATTTCTATACACATATAAACATATTCTTAATGTTGGCCATGTGGTCTTCATGTACAAGATACATGACTAGTGTCTTAACTATATACATGTCGACAAACTTATTAGCAATCAACAAATAAGGCGCCTCTTAATACTTCAAATTTCTACATGAATAAACACCAAAACCAGCAACTCATAAAGACCAAGACGCCACACTATACACAGAATGTGAACTATACTGATTATCCTACTAAGGTGATGAGTTGAAATTGGTTAACAGAAAACATAAGGAGCCTGTAACAGAACATGATGCGGGCACTGCTGATTCAGTCCTTGAAGGGGCATGCACATACCTTTGCGAAGGCATTTTCAACAGTAACATTATGAAATGCTGTATGACACAGTGTTGTGTTTAAAGTGCTATAGAAATAATTGACAATTTGAAGTGAAAAGAATGAAAACAGTCCACAGTTTATTGTGGATTGACATGGATACTGCAGCACCAGCTGATAATATACACTCATTTATCGTTTTTTGTGTCAGTGTATTTTGTCATCTCATCCGTATTCACTTGTTGTCTTCCTTTGTCCATCCAGGAGGGGCTCCCAGAACCTACAAGGAGCCAGTCATCCTGTCAGGACCCCAGAATCTGACCATCACTGTCCATAAGACGGCCATCTTGGAGTGCATTGCCACAGGAAACCCAAGGCCCATTGTTTCCTGGAGTAGGCTAGGTACCACTGGAAAATTGTAATAGAATTTATATGATAGCAGGAGAATTAGTTAATAACATGCAGCATGTTTTAACTTTCTCTGTGTGTCTGTTTGTCTGTGTGTCCATCAGACGGACGCTCCATTGGGGTGGAGGGTATCCAGGTTCTGGGGACGGGGAACTTGATGATCTCAGATGTTTCCCTCCAGCACTCCGGTGTGTATGTGTGTGCTGCCAATCGGCCCGGCACCAGATTGAGACGTACTGCACTCGGACGACTCGTGGTACAAGGTGAGGCCATACAGAGACTCAAAGCACTTAACTCTCTATTGGCCCAGTAGAGCTCCTCACTGGCCATCAGTACTGGCCACTGATTTTGTATTGACTAACTCCACAGACAAGGCTGTTTTGTTAACAGTCCAACAGTTTTGGAAATGCACTTCTTTGTTATCTACATCAGGTGAGAAGATCGTTAAAGTTAAAATCTATCTGTCTCCAGTAAAGACAGGGCCAAAACCAGCATTTAAAAAATACAGTGGTTATGAGTCTAAATTTCCCCAGTGCACCCCTTCTCAGAAATGTATGACTACCAGACAAAAAAATCTGTAAAAGTTTCCTGTTATTAACATATGTCTCATATTTTATACATGTAACTGTTTAGTTAAATTTTCTATACATTTTATGTACCTTCAGTATGGTCTGAATGCTGTTTCAAAACCCTCCTCACACAGTCAGGAACATAATTATAAATGCTAAATGACTTTATTTTGCATAAATTTAATTTAAGTTATTGCCTAAAACCTGTGAATTAACAATACTGGGACTAATGAATATCAGAATCAGCCTTTAAAAATGAATGAAGAATATAAATCTCATTAAGACCCCACATTTCCAGACTCTTTTCTCAAACCCAGCAATGGCCCTGAAACGGAGATAGGTATCAAAGGTGTTAAGCTTACCTTAGCTCTGCTCGATTAGCGCTGTCAAAAGTGAAAACATACACTCAAGTCTGAAGATGTCTTATTTAAGTTGGCTAGTTGTTAATAAATCAAATTATTACTAATTAATAAGATTCACCTATTTTTTGTTCAAATTTACATCAGTGCCTTTTCAGCACATATTTGAGAAATGCTGTGCACAGTCACTAAGTTGTTAGAAGTTATATTATATCCATTTTTGAGAAAGCTAGGCAGGCAGTTTAGCCTTTTTCCCAGTCTTTGTGCTAAACTTCGTTAAACATGGCCCTATCTCTGTACTGAACGCACAGATATGATATCCATCTGAAACATCTGAGTCTGGGGAAGATAAACAAGCACACTTCCCAAACGTTGGACTGTTCCTTTAATATAAAAACACACCGGTGCAGGGCATGGTGCAATCAGGGAAGGAAGGGCTGAGTGAAGATACACTAAAGATAAATGAGTTTGAATTATATATAAACGTACAAATTGTCATAATAATACTGTATACACTGTTTCATAGATTGACCTGATCTGATACAGATACATCCTCACCAGCAAACATGCAGCCATTGTTGCAGCCTTTGTACTTGAGCTTACTAGACCTCCATGATAGATCCCGTGTGTTGTGTGTATGTGTGTACTTGACCATATTAACTGGCGGTGGTGGTGAGGGGAGGGGAAGGACAGGGTCAATAGCAAAGGTAGTGGGGGTGGAGGCAGGGAGCATGGGTGACACTATTAAGCACTCACAATAGTGTTCAGCTGGGTGTGTGTTTGCATGTGTGTGTGTGTGGGGGCTCTCTATGATGTGGACTCATCCATCACCCTGCAGATGTCCAGATACTCAGCCCACTCATATTTCTTACTGTCATTAGCTGTGTTTTAATTGGCTGTTCTGAGGCCAGCTCAATTAGCTGCGCACCTCCAAGAGTATTAGAGGGCGCACAAGGGGTCAAGACAGAAACATGGAGTGTTAAAGTGTTCAATTTTTAATTACCAGGCTATCTCTGGTTTCTCTGGAGATGATGTACTTCCCTGAAAGTCATGGGAGTGAAATTTGATTTGTAGAAAGGATTAAACACTATAAAACACTGTAAAAATATACTGTAAATCCTCAATCCTCAAACACATCCTGTTTCTATCAGTGGTGAGGGAGTGACTGTGTACATTCACTGTACTTGTACTTCACTGCATTTCAGTGGAAAATATTGTACTTTTCATGTATTCGCATATATAAGAAGCATTTGTGATGGTAATGTGATTTAAAAGTGTATTTTTACATTGAGGTATTTCTATTTTTACTTAAGTAATGATCTGAGTACTTCTTTTAACACTGTACAACAACACATTGCTACATGAACTCATAAGAACATTAAAGTGGTACACCATTAATTTAATATTGCACTTCCCTAAAGTTGGGGGACTTGTGAGAGACTTTTAAAAATGGTCAGAATGGTCACAGTCTATCCAGCAGAGGCCAATATTTCCAGACTTTTAGTCCCTAGAATGGGTCAAACACCAAAAACAGCATCTTTTTGTTAGACCCTCCCTGCTGGGTAAATGTCAATATCTTTCAAACTTTATGCCTACAGTTTGCTGCAGGCTTTCTGTTATAAATTTGTAGTCCCCATACCCAAGCTGAGATAACCCTGATGACATCATAAGGGTTATTTTTCTTAGGCTTTGTAAAAGTCCTCCAAAAGAAATGTTTTTACAGGCTGAGTAGTACTCCCCTTGACGAGTAAACTGAACTTTATGTATAAAATTGGTGGTGTGCCCCTTTAACATTTCGAAACCAGAAACCAGACTTATGTTGCTGCTTGTTTTCAGCGAGTCTTAAGGCTGAAGAGGTCAGAGCAAGCTACAACACACAACACTGAACTCAACCCAGTAGAGCTCTCTTGTTGTCAGTTAAGACTTATTTTGTGTTGTGGTGCTGTCAAACCAACCCATTTTCATATAAGATGCTGTGAGCCCAGTTCCATTCAGTCCCATGGGAGAACTGAGGACCCGCCGCCCGGAAGTATTTTCCTCACTGTTAATTCCCATGTTAAGGTTTCTTTCAATGATATCCTCAACATTTCTCCACACAAAAACATATAAGTGTCCTTGATAATTCAACAATACAATAGGTTAATGTTTTGGCCATCAGTTTTAGTGATTTCTCCTTCAGCTCTGAAAAATAAACTTTTTTTGTCCTTTCTTTTCTATTGGCCTGCGTTATTCTCAGTCGAAAATGCAGTATTTTAAGAATAAGCATTTCTAAAAATACAGAAACTATAAATAAATATCATTAAAATTTATTTTCACCCCTTTAACAATTTGATATTTAAAATCTGATTACACAAATGTGTTTATCATCCCCTTTAACTCCCGAATGTACTCTCAATTCAGTATTTACATCCACTCCATCCACCTTCGTACATGGACTTTGACGCTCTTTAGACTTCCTCATCTGACTTCCTCCTTTGATCCGTCATAATTACTGAGGCCACTAGAGGTCGCATCCTAGTTGTAAATGTAACTACGTATAGCTACGAAAAGTGAATGAAAAGTGAATGAGAATAGCCTCACTACAGTCAGAACCAGTAATTACACTTCATCTAGATGATCTATGTTATGAAAAAGTAAAGATCTTGGTTTATTTCAGATATTTTACAAGTATTCTAGAAATAGGATTTTGGGTTGGTAGTTCTTTTGGGTTTGAAAAGTAGGGTTGTAAATACGATCATAAAAAGATATATCTACTAAATATATCAAATATCTAGTACAGCCGAACTAGTAATTACACTGCATCTAAATAATCTATGATAAGAAAAAGTAAAAAATGTTGGTTAATTTAAGATATTTTAGCCAAAACAGGAGTCGAACACCCTATGGTTTACAGCTTCCTCTTTACGGCAATGGCTGACACCGAAAACAGCCAATGGGAAGAGAAAAAAAGTTCCCCTGGATCAGGGAGCATTTCATACCAAAAACGCCTATGTAAAAAAAAAACGTATGTGGCACACTATGTCTGGCTGATTATGACTGTAAATTTATTGTACAATAAGTACTTTATTAAGTAATTTAAACATTTTCCACCAGACTTCAGGTTTAGAAGTGAGCTGGATTCCTTTTGCAGTGGTGGCCAAGGATCATGGGTAATGTAGCCTAGCCTTCCGCTATCCAAAACTGACAAAAAAAACCTTTATTTCTCAGAATTGAAGGAGAAATTATTTAAACTGATGTACCATTGAAAGAAATCATTGAAAGAAAACCTTAACATGGGAAATAACAGTGAGGAAAATACTTCCGGGCGGCAGGTCCTTGGTTCTCCAATGGGACTGATGCCCACAGCGTCTTATAGCGCTGCAGTCAGGTTAATATTGGAGTAAATTGATGGCTGGAGCAATTCGCGGCAATATTAGAAGTCTGAGCAACTCAGACTTGGTTTTACATTGGAGTTAAATGAAACGTGTCTCATTCAGACACACCGGGTAGCTTGTGCTTCTGTATGAGATGCCAAGGGGTGTGACAAAATGTTGGTATTTGGCGACCTAGGAATGAGAACAGATTGCTCAACCAGTACACTTGCACAAGATTGTGATAAAATCATGGGCAGAGATAAAATATTTTTATATTTGAACAATTAATAGACAGTGTTGTTATTTCTAAATGTTTTAGTCAATTTCCTATAAATTATATACTGTATATGTGCCCACTGAGTTTTCCACACTACACCGCTCCTACGCACCCTGCACTGGCTACCAGTGGCTGCTCGAATCCGATTGCTGCGAATGACTCAGGTCCATCCTAATGGATGGGCCTGAGTCATTCAATTCTTGGTTTTATCCACATGCATGGTTGAAATGCGCTTATTGTAAGTCGCTTTGGATAAAAGTGTCAACTAAATAAATGTAATGTAATGTACTTTACATTACTGCTGACCATTGACCAAAGCATGCCACAGTATATTATATATTTATAAAAATCCCCCCTCTCACCCTATGGGGTGGTATGTGT
This sequence comes from Siniperca scherzeri, assembly GCA_027580175.1. Classification (NCBI taxonomy): domain Eukaryota; kingdom Metazoa; phylum Chordata; class Actinopteri; order Centrarchiformes; family Sinipercidae; genus Siniperca; species Siniperca scherzeri. The sequence continues at coordinate 135,755 of CM050847.1, forward strand.
CATCCTCAAGCTTGGGTCCTCTACCAGGGGCCTGGGAGTTGGAGGGTTCTGCGTAGTATCTCTGATGTTCCCAGGACTGCACTCTTCTGAACAGAGACTTCAGATGTTGTACCGGGAGCCACTCAAACACCAGTTTGGAGGTCACAGCCCCCAGTGCTCCGATTACCATTGGCACCACTGTTGCTTTTACTCTCCATATATCTTCTTGATGTTGTTGTCGTTTGGGATTGCTACATCTATCACCACTGCCTTCTTCTGCTGTTTGTCAATCAACACGATGTCTGGTTGGTTAGTCATCACCAGTCAACTTATCCTCATACAACAGTTCGTAGATATCTTATGAAAAGTAATGCACCATTTTTTGTGCATAATCCTACGAATGTCCAGCAACAGGCGTACCGGACCTTCATCATCATGGTAACAATAAACACTTGGTTAACGTTGTGAAACGGTCATAGTTTGATTAGGTTTAGGTACCAAAACTACTTGGTTAGGTTTAGGAAAAGCTCACGGTTACGGTTAAAATAAGTAACTTACGTTAGTAACTCACAGTAAGTCATGTGACGTAAACACGTAAGTCACGTGAAGTAAATCACGTGACTTAACTTACGTACGTAACTTAAAATAAGCAAATTTTGGAATTGGTTGGTGCTGTAGGGAGTTATAATAAAATCAGGGAATTAACCTTTAAAACAATGAATTTTATATATTTTAAATCAAGGATTGAGAAAATTATAGTATATACTCTATCCTGTACATTTACAACTTCAAACAATGCATAGCATTTGAAAAATAAACCAAAAGAAAGACCTGAAGCACATTTCATTAAATGTCTTTTAATCTCAATTACATAAATCTATATTCATATAATTCAGCTTTGCCTTCATCCATCCATCCCTCTGTTCCTGTTGTGTCTGACTCTTTGACCGGATCAATCAATACTTTCCCCTGTCACTCTCTCACGGTGATTGGTAGTGCCTCTGGTGTAGAGGACGGGAGAATGGGCCAATCTCTAATATATTCATTAATTTATTGATCAAGTTGCTCTCTTTTTGGGGTTGAGAGAGAACAAAGAGCTTTAGGCTTTGGTCATCTGGTAACATGGCCACCCACAATGTGGTTTACAGAGTTTCAAAAGTGTTTAAGTATAGAAGTTGAAATGTCCTCATTATGCATCCAAAATTAGAATATTACCCCAAAACTGTAGTAGGAGAGAGCTGAGATTAGTTCCAGTTCTAATAAAGTGAGATGAATCTGTACTAATGACTTTAATGACACTGGATCATTGTAGTAACTACTAATTCTGTTCAAATGTTCAAGTGTAAAAATTATATATCATAATTATATATCATATCTGATGTGACATCACATCATATCTCAGATGATGTGATATCATGTCTCATATGATAGGATATATGGGCTAAAACATTGTGTATTACAACATTCTTGTAAGTATGATATCGATTTATATATGTTGAGAAGTGTATGGGCTCAAATAAGTGTCAGTAAGATACTGATCTTGTGAAACTATGCTTTTGAATGTGCAGAAAAAAATTGTAGTAGTAGAAAAAAACTGAGAATGTCTAAATACAATTTCTCCACAAATTAAGTATATCAATGGTGAGGTTAGTCAAAGACTAAGAAAACATAAATGCTTCTGTGATCATCTGAGTAGACATTCACAGCAGAAAACTGTGTGAAATTCAGCACTAAAAGTTCCACACAGTGTTTGACACGGAAGTTAAACATGCATAGATACAAAAGCAGTAAGCAATAACCTTTCCATTGATGTCATTTGTGCACACATTTTTTAGACATTTTCATATTTTACACATCCACATTCACAGACTTATATCTTTAATATATTAAGTTTAGAAATGGGAATATACAGTCACAAGCTCAAAATCTTATTGACCCATATTTGAGCCCATGGTCATTTAGAAAAACAGACATTTTTAAATTTAAAAATAGGATTCTTTTCTATTTTCAAATATTCATGAAGTGTTTAGAATGCTTCTAGTTAATTTTTGCAAATATACTGCCCACATTAGACAGAAAATATAATAATAATAATAATAATAATCAGAAAATATTACGCTGGCAAATGTTTGCTCTGTCTCCATTCCTCTTTTGTAACAGTCAAGCCCTCCATTACAGTTGTAAAGGTACTACAGCCTGAGGTTCAAATTTGCAGAGACATTGTGATGACTCAGTGAACGTAAATGTTTTCATTATTTAGCTGAATTCAAGTTCAGTGGTGATCATTGAGGCTGGCTGCTGTTTGTGTGAAGGTTAGCAGAGGTCTGAACTTTCACACAGTCTGTGTGTCCACAGTCATGGTCAGGATGAAGGGACAAAGAAGACAACATATAGAGAGACAAAAAGTGGAGGACAACTAGACAGTCAATGCAGGGTGCAAGGTGCAGAGGGGGGGTGCAAGGGTAAGGGAAGGGGGGTGAGGAATGACCTGCAACCTCAGACCCCTGACCTCTGAAGAATAGAGAATGGTGCGTTAAATACGCCCATCCCTCCCTCCTTCCTCCTCATTTTTGTCCATGTTTTCCAGATGAGATGAGCTGCAGATTGTTAATCATGTAGATCCCACTGAGGGCTTCAGTTCACTTCTCACATTTTATATGAACATCAGCACCAAAATCTTTCCCTCACTGAGGACACATTACCTCTTGTGCAAATGTGTTGACAAAATCATACAAATATGTATATATGGCATGTATGCATATTATCTCTTTTACAGCAGGATTTTAGTTTATTTTCAATAGATATTTTTCTATTCATGTGTCAGAACTTCTCATGTAAGAACACCCTGAGTCTGGTTCTGCCCGAAGTTTCCATAGCATTTATCTGACAGCTGTACAGTTACTGGTTTGGATTAAGAATTTACATACATACAAAACATATGATCAGCCTGTAAAATATTATGCATTCTTGTAGATTAAACCACCCAACAGTATAACATAAGCTCCAACAATGCTACATGGACATTAATGCATCAGTAATATTAATCAAATTATATAAATAATAATAATAATTCTGCATAATGAGTACTTTTACTTGTGGTGGTTTAAGTAGATTTTCTCGATAATATGTGTATGAATTTTATTTGTATAGCACTTTTAGGAGCACAAAGTTTCCTAAAAAGTCAATCACCCATATAAGAAGAAAAACACAAGAACAGCAAAATACAAGACCAATGAAAAGCACACAATACATTTACAAATAAATCATCCAAGAGAAAGAAGTATAAAAGAACTATTAAAATAAATTAAAAAAAACAGGTGGTTCAGAATCATTTGTCAATACAGAGTATGGATCCAACTGGATGAATGGTCAGCTGAGGATGCCTGACACTTTCTAGCATGATGCTGGGACAGCTGAACAGATGGAGTGGACAACTACCCCACCTCCCGAGAGATAATGACCACACACACAGGCACACACACACACGCACATACATACAGAGCAAAACATGATGTATAATCTGACAACGAAGGAAACAGTGCATTGAACTTGATCTTTTATCTTTTACTGGTATGTTTGCACATTTTAAGTCCATTTACTACAAATCACACAGGACTACATTACCGCTGACCATTTAAAACATTCTGCAGTGCTTTATATATATGAATGTGTTTTTCACCTTTCATGCCTCTGTATGTTTCCACTCATTTCAATGTGTAATAAAAATCAACTTTGAGAGACTTTAAACTGTCTTGAGATAGATAATCCTTCCAATCCGTTTCTGCAAATTGATTTTCATACTTTAGTGAAATGTATAGTAAGGAATAGCTGTGATGAATGCAGTATAAACACGTGCAGATATCTTAAGCATTAGAGCAGAGGTCGTCAGCCTTTTCTATGATGAGTGTCAATTTACAAAGATGAAGAGGGTGAGTCAGAGGTGTCTGTTAACGTGCATTTACGTGCAAGTTATTTTCAATTTATGCACTGATAGTTACACTATTATTGGACATTTGACCTTGTTTATGATAATAAGGGAGTTGTATTTGTGCAGAATCCCCACCCCAGAAAGATGTTTCTGTTATTTAGCCTACCCACATTGATATAAATGGGGTGGACAAAATAATAGAAACACCTGTCATACACAGGTATGATGCAATAAAATTCAACAAAACTGCAGCCTCCAAACTGACCATACAGTTGAATCAACACGTCTAAAATAGCTTCAACAAACTAAACATTATAACCTTCATGCAGGTAGGACTTATTGCAGGACTGTTGGATTAGACTGCATTAGTTTTAGCCATGGCAACTAAGTATAGATTTATGTACTGACACGTGTTACTGTAAAGGCATATTTTCCACTTCTCTGCAATATGATTTTTAAAAAATCTAAAAATTTAAATGTAATATAAAGAGCAATTCTAACTGCTATAGCCTGTTTACACAGGCTAAATCTGTTTATTGAAACTCAATAACTGACATCAACACTCCCTTACCCCACCATGTCAACATTTGCTTCTGTGATGATATAACACAACAACCAAACACACCTACAGGCTGCCATTATCACTTCCTTCTGTTTTTTCCTTCATGGGTTAGTTTTGTCTCAGATGATCTAATCAAAGTGGTCTGACCAATAGAAGAAATAAAATCCCTGGCTGCAGTGATGAATGTGTCCTTACTGAAATGGTCATCTAGTTGACACATCCCCCTCAGCTTATAGGTGGATGGTTGGGGGTGTGGAGTCACAGCAGGTGTTGAGGTCAATAGATCAATGGATGCTGAGTGTGGGGAGGTGGGGAGGGGCTTTAAGGCTTAGGGAACGTTGCCTATATCCCAGCATATATATGCATGTCTATTGTGCCTGTGTAATATTGAACTGGGTGTCAAGAGGAGCAGTCTGTCAGGGGACAGCTGAGGAGTGGCTGGAGTCAGCAGGCTGTGTGTGTGTGTGTGTGTGTGTGTGTGTGTGTGTGTGTGTGTGTGTGTGTGTGTGTGTGTGTGTGTGTGTGTGTGTTGTAAAGTGATCTGACTATCCTCTGGGGTTTGGAGAGACACCCTTGATATATGAAGTTCAAGCGCAGACACAGATTTATTGATTGATGAAACATTATATGTATTTCTTAATGGTTTAAGGTTTTCAAATGAAGGGTTCTATATACAATTTTCCTTCTATCTGAGTGTTTTTCTGGGTATTGATTCTTGTCAATACAAAAAGCCTCCAGCCTCCATCCAGACCTTCTTGATGCATAGCACTTTTGTTGCACTGAAAACCAGGGTGATGATTTTTTTTTTTATGGTTAGCAGCTCTCTAAGGCTGGTTTTTAATCCCGTATAAGCCCATGGTGGGAATGTACACTATATGGCCAAAAGTCAGTGGACATCTGACCATCACAGCTATATGAGCATGTTGGACATCCCATTCTAAAACCATGGGCATTAATATGGAGTTGGACCCTTTGCAGCTATAACAGTCGCCACTCTTCTGGGAAGGCTTTCCACAAGATTTTGGAGTGTGTCTGTGGGAATTTGTGCCCATTCAGCCAAAAGAGCATTTGTGAGGTCAGGCACTGGTGTTGGAGAAAAAGGCCTGGATCGCAATCTGCATTCTAATTCCTCCCAAAGGTGTTCAGTGGGATTGAGGTCAGGGCTCTGTGCAGGCCACTCGAGTTCCTCCACACCAAACTCGTCGAACCATGTCTTTATAGACCTCGCTTTGTACACAGGGGCACAGTCTTGCTGGAACAGTAAAGGGCCTTCCACAAACTGTTACTACAAAGTTGGAAGTGCCCAATCAGCTAAAATGTCTTCATACCCTGTAGCATTAAGTAGACCCTTCACTGGAACTAAGGGGCCTAGCCTAAACCCTGAAAAACAGTCCCAGACCATTATTCCTCCTCCACCAAACTTTACAGTAGGCACTGCATTCCGGTAGGTAGTGTTCTTTGGCATCCACCAAACCCAGATTCATCCATGAGACTGCCAGATAGTGAAGCATGATTCATCAATCCAAAGAACACATTTCCACTGCTCCAGAGTCCAGTTGCAGCATGCTTTACACCACTCCAGCGGACGCTTGGCATTGAGTCAAGTGAGTGTTCATGGAAACCCATTTCATGACGTTTGTGTGCTGAATTTGGAACTCTGTAGTGAGTGATGCAACAGATGATAGGCAATTTTTACATGCGTTGGCCCCACTCTGTAAGTTTGTGTGGTCTACCACTTCGTTGTTGCTCCTAGGCACTTCCACTTCACAATAATAGCACTTACAGTTGACTGGCAGATCTAGTAGGGCAGAAATTTCACAAACTGACTTGTGGCATCCTATTGTGCCACGTTTAAAGTCACTGAGCTCTTTACGACCCATTCTAAATTCTAAATGTTTGTCTATGGCGATTTCATGGCAATGTGCTGGATTTTATGCACTTGTTAGCAATGGGTGTGGCTGAAACACCTGAACTCAATAATTAGTAGGGGTGTCCACTGACTTTTGGCCATATAGCTTTATATTATATTTTGTGCTTGGTCGCAACTCACAAGAGTGCAGTCTTACAGCATTCTGTGTCCCCTTGTGTACTTTTATGGTCCTATAAATTACTTTTGTCCTCCCTTACGATTTTGTTAGTTTTGACCATCACTTCTATCAGTAATAATAACACTGCAATCACCAAGTAACTGCTGAGATCTAGGAATGAAGTGACATGGTAAAAACTACAAAAATAAGACCCAATTTGTAATAAACCAGAATTATTTAATTCTGCTTTGAATTTTGCTCATTTTATACTGGGTCATGGTTTAAAAAACATGGTTATCTAATTAATAAATGTAAACAAATTCCAAGATTAAGCAGACTCTCTGAAAGATATCAGCCCTGTAGTCTGGAGGATGTGATGGATTTTTATTCCTGACCAGATACAGAACTAACTTCACATGGACAGTTGGATGTATTGCTAGGGTAGAGAATATCAGAATCAGAATCAGAATATAGCCCATTGTTATGAGTAACAATGCAAAAAGTATTACAGAAGATATTTTTCTACCAGGCCTCTTAAATTATAAATAAATTGTAAATGTATTATTAAAATTTCTCCTTGACATTAGCATTTCAGGTCTCAATGTCTGTTAGCTGTTAACAAGGGCTGCTGTAAAAGCAGACCATGGGGGGCAGCAGGGTTTATGGGAAACATGAGTCTGTTATGTGCTTTAGTTTTATATTGTGATTATTTTTATTGTCTGCACCTTGTCTCATCATCCTCTCTGTTCCTCCTCAGCTCCTCCTGAGTTTCTACAGTGGCCGCAGTCTGTGTCCAAACCAGCAGGGGGCAGTGCTGTGTTCACCTGTGTGGCCCAGGGTGTCCCTGAGCCTCACCTCATCTGGCTGAAGAACGGCAAGGTCCTGATGCCCGGACACAACGTCAAGCTAACCAATAACAACAGGTAGGTGATGGCAGTGATGTACTGTAATGCAAGTGTATTACTTTTTCATCTCATTTACTAGAAAGTGAGGATAAGAATGACTTCAATCTCTCCATTCTTAGCTCTGCGCTCACAGTGCGGACAGTAACACAGTTTAATGATCTTTAAAGTACATAATTAAACATTTAGACAAATACTGTTCAAAGAAAACAAGTAACGCTGAATCAACATGCTTAATTCAGTATGATCCTGATGGGCCAGTTACTGATAAGTTGCTTTTCGAGCCTACAAAAGTAGATAAATGTGATTTTATCTTTAAAAAATCAATAGTACATGAAAAACTGCTCAACTACAGTAACTGCAGGAAGTTTAATGTAAGAAGGCAAATTGCAGATGTCAGTTATATTCAAATATTTAAAAAATAGATAAGGAGGCACAGACCATAGTGGTGATTTGAGAAGCAGGCAGCAGATATGACAGAAGCAAAAAGAGAGAAAAGATGCATTTGACAAACAAACAGCAAATATATGGAAAGAGAGACACGTGTCACAGAGGTCAGGCATCGAAGAGGCCTGTCTCAGAGGTATAGGATCTGAATATCTATGTGAGAAGATTTCCCTTAAACTTTGGTTTTCTATGAAAAGCCCAATCTGTGCATGTCACCTCTAATATACAGCAGCCTTTTTTAGCCCTGCATTTAACAATTATACCACATGGTGGAGGGAGTGCACAGAGAGTGCAGAGTTACTGAGTCTGTTACACCCTGAATATCTTTTGGTGATCAGTGTGTGGTGTGGTCTATGATTGAACAATGATGTAAAATCAAACAAATTAGATCTATCCATTGGAATATTAAATAGTGTCTACTGTATACTGTATATTTATGAATTATACCGTGTTTGTATTTATGCATGTCTATGTATTCCAGTTTCAAATACTTCCAACATTGACTGTAACCACATTTTGGTGTTGAGGCTGAGTTCTTAATATTATTAATAATATTGTCCAGTTAATGAAAGTAAATTAGTCTTATGTTATGGATGGAAGGTCATTAGTTTCTCACTAACTAACTAATCCCAAGAGGAGAGTTTAACTGCATTATTATATATAATAATAAATACACATCTCTTATGTATCACTGGCCTTTATAGGTGGTGGTAGTATTAATAGTAGAAGAAGCAGCAGTATTATTAGTCGAAGCAGTATTGCAGGAGCAGTAGTGCTGGATTAGTGCTATGAGATAACTTCTGTTATGAATTGGTGCTATATAAATAAAATTGAATTGAATTAACTTGCTAGAGGGCCCCAGGACAAAACTGAGCTTCAGGCCCCTATTGACACCCCAGTTTCTCCCACATATACAGTGGTGTGAAAAAGTGTTTGCCCCCTTCCTGATTTCTTATTTTTTTTGCATGTTTGTCACACTTAAATGTTTCAGATCATCAAACTAATTTAAATATTAGTCAAAGATAACACAATAAACACAAAATGCAGTTTTTAAATGAAGGTTGTTATTATTAAGGGAAAACAAAATCCAAACCTACATGGCCCTGTGTGAAAAAGTGATTGCCCCTCCTATTAAAACATAACTTAACTATGGTTTATCACACCTGAGTTCAATTTCTCTAGCCACACCCAGGCCTGATTACTGCCACACCTGTTCTCAATCAAGAAATCACTTAAATAGGACCTGCCTGACAAAGTGAAGTAGACCAAAAGATCATCACATGCCGAGAGCCAAAGAAATTCAGGAACAAATGAGAAAGAAAGCAATTGAGATCTATCAGACTGGAAAAGGTTATAAAGCCATTTCTAAAGCTTTGGGACTCCAGCGACCCGCAGTGAGAGCCATTATCCACAAATGGCAAAAACATGGAACAGTGGTGTACCTTCCCAGGAGTGGCCGGCCACTCCTGGGAAGGTACACCAAAATTACCCCAAGAGCGCAGCGACGACTCATCCAAAAGGTCACAAAAGACCCCACAACAACATCCAAAGAACTGCAGGCCTCACTTGCCTCAGTTAAGGTCAGTGTTCATGACTCCACCATAAGAAAGAGACTGGGCAAAAATGGCCTGCATGGCAGAGTTCCAAGACAAAAACTACTGCTGAGCAAAAAGAACATTAAGGCTCATCTCATTTTTACCAGAAAACATCTTGATGATCCCCAAGACTTTTGGGAAAATACTCTGTGGACTGACCAGACAAAAGTTGAACTTTTTGGAAGGTGTGTGTCCCATTACATCTGGCGTAAAAGTAACACCGCATTTCATAAAAAGAACATCATACCAACAGTAAAATATGGTGGTGGTAGTGTGATGGTTTGGGGCTGTTTTTGCTGCTTCAGGACCTGGAAGACTTGCTGTGATAAATGGAACCATGAATTTTGCTGTCTACCAAAAACTCCTAAAGGAGAATGTCCGGCCATCTGTTCGTGACCTCAAGCTGAAGCGAACTTGGGTTCTGCAGCAGGACAATGATCCAAAACACACCAGCAAGTCCACCTCTGAATGGCTGAAGAAGAACAAAATGAAGACTTTGAAGTGGCCTAGTCAAAGTCCTGACCTGAATCCTATTGAGATGCTGTGGCATGACCTTAAAAAGGCAGTTCATGCTCGAAAACCCTCCAATGTGGCTGAATTACAACAATTCTGCAAAGATGAGTGGGCCAAAATTCCTCCACAGCGCTGTAAAAGACTCACTGTACATAGCGTGCATGCAGCAGACAACACAAGGAATTTTCATTATATTTTACCTAGAAACCAACCAGTTCTACTATGCTAGAATACTACTCTGACCCAGGTCTGCTGTGTGATTAAACACATCTGTAATTTAGAATATGCAAAATGCAAGCACAATATGCACACAAAACAAATAAAGGTATTAAAATTAGATTTTGACACAGGGCCCTTCAGTAAGACAGAGCTTCAAAATGAGGTTAAATTGCAGGAACTACCTTCATCAGGTCCTCATCATTTTAATTTATATTGCGCTTTGGTACATATTCCCAAACAAAGCACTTTTTGAATTTCCCTGTTGGGAAGAATAAAGTTATGAATTGAATTAAAGTTAATAAAATTTCCACAAAGCAAACCAAGGCCCTTGTGGCCCCTGATGATCTGGGACCCCAGGACAGTTGCCCAATTTGCCCAGTTGGTGATCCAGCCTTGAACAGTAGTACAGTAGTAGTAGTTGTAGTGGAAGAGGTAGCAGCAGTAACAATAGCAGGAGTAGTACTAGTATTAGTGATGGGATTGTATTATTATTCATACAGTATTAATAATATTGTATGAGTGTTGTAATTAATAAGTAGCCATAGTAGTAGTAATTGTAGCTGTAGTTGTAGTAGTAACAGTAGCAGCTGAGCAGGTGAAGTAGTAATAGTAGTATTAGGTTTAGTTGTACTAACAGTATTGATATTGTGTCTGTCACTACTGACCCGCCATGTTTTTCCATACAGTCCTTGTATTGTGGTGTCTGGTAGATATGACTAGCAGTGAACTGATGCAGCTGTGTGTTGTCTGTGCAGCACTTTGGCTCTGACCCGTATCAGCTCAGAGGATGAAGCCATCTACCAGTGCATTGCTGAAAACAGCGCTGGCACCAACCAGGCCAGCGCCCGCCTGGCCGTGACCCAGACTAAAGACCTGCCCGTGGCCCCCCAGAGCCTCACAGCCAGCGTACTCTCCTCCAACACACTACAGATCACATGGAGCCAACCGCCCGCCAACGTCACTGACAGCATCATTGGATATGTTCTGCACATCCGCAAGATAGGAGGTGAGTGTCAGCACACACACACAATGAGAGTCTACTGTAGAAAGATACCATCTGTCTGTGTGGGTTGTTTAGTTTATTATAATAATGACTAAATCTAAATGACTGTGTGTGTGATTCAGAGCCCGACAGTTTGGAGCTGCAGGAAGCCATCAGTAAAGGCACCTTTCAGCATGATGTGACCAACCTGGAACCAGCCACCACCTACTCCCTCTACCTGAAGGCCTACTCTCCACTGGGAGCCAGCCAGCAGTCCCACACTGTGGTGGCTACAACACTAGGGGGTGGTAAGAACATGAAACACTGACAAAAGCATGGGAAGTTCACTTCTGCTGTCTCCTGATTCATTTTTTAAAACTATTTTATATCACATTGAATGATATTGGTCATTGCCCAAAAGATGAGAAAAGATTAGTGAAAATAGTTTTTTATAAACAAAATTTTGAAAACTGTAGCTACTGCGGGTTCTTTTGGCACACAGACTCAGAGGCACACTTTTCACACACAGTACTTTTTGTTTAATTCTTTTGCCCCTAAACACAACTACTAAATACACACGGTACTCAATCACCACTGTTGATTTGCCATTTTCATTCTGTCATGCAATCCACTAGCCAGCAGTTAGACGTTGTCCATGTGGGAGAGCCCTGAGGTTCAGCAGCTACTGCATATATAGGGGAGCGCATAAATAGTCAATGTGTTTCAGCTGTGACAATTAGCTCTTCCTGGCACAATCCACAGTCCTTGTTCTGTGCAAAAATGCATTCTAATTTGAGGCTTCAGCAGTCTGATTTACACAAATCAAGTGGGAATCTTTCAAAGTTACAGACTTTAAGGAAGGGATCAGTTCATACAGTGTGGACCAGAGGAATGGAAACAACAACCAGTAACTATTGTAACATATTTACATATGGCATGTAATTGTCTGATAGATTCACAACAATTGAAACATATCCTTTAAAAATGTACTTAAATACTAGTGTATTTAAAAATCTTATCACTGCCTATGTACACCTTAATCCCCTCACTAGTGTTTTTGAAAGGTTTCTTGTACATTACATTTCCTCTTCCTCCCCTTAATAATCAGAATTATTCACACTGCAACTATTCTACATTCTTATCAAATTCTCTTTGTACTTCACATTTTTAAAAAGAGGATTGGGTGCCTAAGAGGTGTAAAAGTATTTTGAACAAAACCAAGTGAACAAAACCCTACACTATTGGAAACCTTTTATGAGTTCCACTGAACCCCAAATTGCTCCCGAGGGCTGTGCCTTCGGTGTGTGAGTGTGTGTGAATGATTAGTTAGTTTCTTTGAATTGAGGAGCAGTTAGCATCTGCCATCAGTGTGTGAATGGGGTGAATGTGATATGTAGTGTGTGAAGCGTTTTGAGTGGTCGGAAGACTAGAAAGGCGCTATACAAGTACAGTCCATTCATGTTTCTACAACTATGAATAACATCACTCATTTATGAAATTTAATCACTTTGGTATGAAATTAAAAATGCCATCCTTCAATAAGTTATTTTATTATTTTTATTGTGTCACTAGTTTTATTATTCTTAATGTTGCTTTAGTTTTTGTTGTCTGTTCTGTTTCTATATTATGTTTTTTATGTGCTGAATCTACTTCCTATCAGCTACTTCAATGACCACATTTTTCAACCAAACCTGCTCTCTTCTCATCTCCTCGGAGGACAGTTAATACTGTTTTGTTTTTGTTTTTTTTGTCTAATCTCTAAGCTCGTCTCTCATCATTCTCCTTTTTCTGTCTCCACTCTCCGTCCAGTGCCGACCCCTCCCACGTTCTTCACCAAGGTGGTGAACTCCAGCACTGTGCAGGTCCTCTGGGAGCTCCCCAGTAAGGCCGGCAAGGCTGAGGGCTTCAAGCTGTCCTACCGCAGGGTTCCCCACGCTGTCTTCCACGGACCAATCCAGCTGCCCTGTCACATCAATGCCCACACCATCTCTAAGCTGGGTGAGTCTGTGTGTGTGTGTGTATGTATGTGTGCGTCAGGGGCAGAGAGGGTAAGATTTGGCCCTCAATTGTGTCTCTTAGACAGGGCTTTCTCTCAGGCTGCGTACAATTATTGCCTCCTTTGCTGTAACTGACAATCCTTAACACCATACCTGTCAACACTCCCATTTTTCCCGGGTCCCCCTCTGTTCCCTCCCCATTAATCAATATGAACTATACAGCAGGTCAGCATTAACAAAGTTAAACAGTTGCTGATGGAATGAAAAAGAAATGGAAACCGACCATGATTGTGCATAAAGAAGAACACACATCCTCAGCAGAGACACAAATCCTTCCACTTTAAAAACATTGTTTCAAACTCCTGACTGACTCTGTATGTGGCCCTTTGTTTCAGATCCGGGTGGAGTGTATGAAGTCAAACTGGTGGCCTACAATGGAAACGGGGAGAGTGACTGCTCCAAGAGACTGGTGTCACTGGCAGAGGAAGGCATGAGTGACCAAAGCACTGGTGAATATGATCACCAACTGTGTCCTGGAAGAGCTTTCAGCAGATCCTCTGATTACACCTGTGAATGCTGTGGAAGAGTGCGAAACACAATGAAGAAAACTTTTATTATATAATTAATTCATAACCTATACACATCTTTTAACTATTATGAACAGTGGTTGCAAACATGTTCTGATCTTGCTTAAAAGTAGACTTTAACATCATTAAGTTAAAGAACAGACCAACATTTTTGGAAATACACATAACCTTGAAGAAAACGATTTCATCAGATATCTGCAAGTCACACAATAAACTATAAATGACTACACAAACACAACTAATAACTACTAGACACACAAATTAAAGGATAAATTAATGAATGACCATTTGACAACAGATGATGCAGTGACTGATTATTTTAGCAGGTGGTCTTAGCTAGTGTAAACACAGGAAACCACTATGTGGATAAACTTTAATAGTTACAAGTGAAATAAACTAAAGGAATCGTTCAGCAACTGAGAAGTTTTGGAAAGTCAAGGGAGATTATTATTAGGAATTATTAATCACCTGAAGCAATTTAGATATCCTACCTATGTTAATGGGAGATCCTAATTCTGATCTACATTTCCTAATTGTTCTTATCAAACCCCACTATCACAGGAAAAGTATCTGTTGTTACACTGGAGTTTTGGCTGGGTATGGCAGGCGTTGCCCTGGAGGGGAGAGGAGAGGAGAAGCAGTGCCATTTCTCTGGGGCACTTGGTGGGTGATTGGTCCCCGTAAGCATCTGGGTTAGCTGATGGGCTTTCGGTCCTGGATGAAGCGCCCCGGAGCTCCATCCAGGACCGGATGTGCTGTTGGTCCTGTGAGGCAACTTCAGCCCGCCTTCCATAATCAGGCTGATGACGTCCGGTTGTGATGGCAACACGGTGTGAGCATCAACAAGCTGTTGACTGAGTTTAAAGTTTGTTACGGTCCTCATTAGGTGCTGCAGCAGAGTGGAGCAGGCTTCCTTAACCTGGTAGTAGCAGTTTTGGAGTGCTAATAGAGTTTATTTGTTTAAGAGTTAGGTCTTTGAGTCTCTTTCGCTCCATCTCTCTATTTCTCCTTCTCTGCACTATGTGGCTGGTGTGTAAACCAGGGTTTCTTCTTTCCTAACCTTTGTCGTGTTGGACCTCAGAAATGGAACAGGCTCCTTCTAGCAGGTTGTATTCTTTCAAAGTTGATGGCTATTGGATATCGGCATTTTCCAACAGGTTCTGTACGCCTTCGCCTTCGGTTCCTCTGCAGGTCAGTTGAAGTCAGCTGGGCTGTCCGAGGTTTACTGAAGATGAGAAGGTTTTGAAGTGCAGAGGAGAACAGAGCAGTCAAGATGCTTCCTCTTGTTTTTGTAATCTTCTGTAAAAAGCGGCGAGGTGTTGTTCATGGGAGTACTCACTTACTCCCACAAGATATATCTTATCCTAAATCTTTATTAGTTCTTTAGAAAAAATTAGAACAAGTAAAGTTTTAAGGCTACAAGTTAAATTCTAGCATGTTAAAGCTTGGTCTCATCAGTTGCTGGAAGGTACCACACACTTTTATGAATAAACTGGATATTATCCACTTGTAAGTAATTAACAGACAGTTAATTAAATAGGGTTTATAGGGGGGGGGGGATAGGGTTAGGGTTTTTATATAGTAGAATAGTAATTATAGCGTTAATATTAATAAATTAGTAATAATAGGAATGACACTTACTGTGAGTTACTAACATAACTTATTTATTTTTAACCATAACCGTGAGTTTTTCCCAAACCTAACCAAGTAGTTTTGGTACCTAAACCTAACCAAACTACAACTTTCACAACATTGACCACATGTTTATTGTTACCATGATGACTAAGGTCCAGTACGACTGTTGCTGGACATTCATAGGATTATTATAATTACAAGATATCTACGAAACTTTGTATGAGGATACATTGACCTTGTTGTGAGCAGTTTCATGTAGGAACTATCAGTAGAAAGACAATAGTTCCTACATGAAGCTGCTCACAACAAATCTGTGGATTATCTTGAGTAACTGGGTAATAAATATATATCTTTTAATTTTGGAGTGAACTGTACCTTTAAGACTATGATATTAGCAATATATATGCACTTTGAGTGGTCAGAAGACTAGAAAGGCGCTATACAAGTACAGTCCATTTACCATATAAAATACAGGTAAAAATGGACCATATATATGTGCCAAATGTTAGTCTGGCCAAAGCTCAGCTTTTTTCCATCATGAGGGTGTTCCTCATTAGTGCTGTGTTTGTTTCCAGGAGGGAACAGTCTGTGTCAGTGCAAGGATGGAGAGGCCTCTCTGGGCAGCATTGTCATTGGCATCCATATTGGCACCGCCTGCATAATCTTCTGTGTTCTCTTCCTTATGTTTGGATACCGTCGCAGGTAAGTGCCAATACACTGTATATCCTTTTTACTTGCATAACAATACCAAGAATTCTTGTTAAATTATAATCCAATGAATTGTGTATAATGTTTACTGATATAGAAACCTAGACCAGGCTAGTTAATTGATCAATAGGACTGGCTTCTGAAAATCCTGTACCTCCATGAATTGTGCTTTAGCTATGTTGTAAAGTTATGCAGAATCTGTACTCATAGCTGGAACCTGTTTACAGTCTGTTTTGCAGTAAAGGGACTCAGGACAACTGGTCTGTACCGAGGGACAACACAGGACACAATGGCATCCCTAAAGATGGAGCAAACCGCCACACAGTGGAGTCAGTGCCTCAGGTAGTCAATATGCTGGTCACAGCTTTTTTGACTTTATTCAACCACTTCATTTATTAAGTACAGTTTCAGTACATTTTCAAGTATTTGTCTTGGCGTAGGGACTTGATAGGTTATAAAATGATATTTATGACTAAAACTCAAATTTGTTCATCTCTAGGAGTAAATTAACTGGCAGTTACCTTTAGTTGATCCACTTACAGTTTTAGATGTGGATTTAGATATAGGTTTTGATTTAACATATTGACCTTTTAATCAGATAACAAACACAAACTAAATGATCCTGTTTTTGTTCTGTTTGTACATTTAAGCAAAACAGGTCCATCTAGAACTGCAGTCTGCCAATATTTGGAATTACATTCATCCATCATTTTCTTTCTTTGCAAATACTGACCTACTGACCTAAATTTCTCTTTAACGTTTGGTTGTGTCAAAAGTGAAAATCTCGGTAAGAAATTGTTAGTGACCTCTGGGTTCATCCAAGATCAGGAATAGCCTCAGGTAGCTACATTTTTAAACAACCATCCATAGATGGTTGTGTGGAACGATGTTAGTTCTCAAATAGGCCAACCAGAAGAACAGACTGTAAACAGTAAGTAAAACTAGTCTTTACAGCTCAATAGTATAATCGATCAACAGTCTAATGGTGACATAGTGGCCAACCAGGAGTAACTTCATTGGTACTTTGGTATACTGCTTGTGCATGTCATAAATAATTCCATACTTGAATGATATCTGATTCCTTGTCTTTCTTCTCTCTTATCTCCTTCCTGTCCTGCTGTTATGACTCTTCCTGTGAGCAGGTGGTCTGTCCAGCGCAGTGCCAGATTGTCATTGAGCAGCAGTTGTCAGGTTTGCCTGGCACGGGCACTGGTTAACACTGGTCAATAATATCAACACCCACATCCCTGTCCTCCCCTCCAATGGTCTACTATTCACTTAAGAACCACACACCTCCCATGAATGAGCTCCTTCTGTGCCGTTTGATAGGGGTCAGTCATATGTTTAGTCTCCCCAAAACCCCGCTGCTAATAACCTGAAAGTAGCCTCCACACAAAACTGTGACAGAATGCTTATAGAGCTAGGAGACATCCTGGTCCTTTGCCACCCCACCCCCATCCTCCACCCCTACCTCAAACCAAAGCTTATTGCCTTTATTGCCTGTGCACATGTGCATGTAGAAAAAAGTCTTCAAACAGCATTGCCACTCCAGATTAGGTCCTGTCACATTCTTTTTATGTGTGCACTTCAAACACTCATGTCACTTTTCCAGTGGGAGTCTGTTCCAAAACCAAAATATTATATTCCTCAGATCTCCTCTGGTAAGCTGACATGTGAAAATGTGCACTATAATTTTGTGTGCACCCCAAATTAAGCCAAATATTCTAACCTGACTGGGACTTTCCAATTAATCTGTTGTGACATAACTCTTGACTTTGCCTTCAGTTCCTCTGCAATAAGAAAGGGAAGAAACATAGCCACCTTTGTGAATGCCTTACAGAGGTGAGAGTCTGATTAGAAAATGATTGTCTATCACCATACGAGCCATTTAGAAGAACCATGTAAACAGGCATTCTTTACTCAACTCTTCCTCATCCAAAAGCTGCACACCTCCAAAGAAAGCTACCTCAGTCTGGCAAGAATGCCTGAGCCATAGTTAAGGCCAGTGCTTGTGCTAGCCTACCTCAACCAAAAAATACTGAAACCCTTTCCCTTCAGCAACCATTTCCTTGACCAGTGCCAGTACCAGTGTACCGTGTCAGCTGCCAGCAAGGCCAGTCCAGAGAGTGCTCACCAGGATGACTACCATGGAGAGCATAACTGTGGCAGAGCCTGAATTCCACTGCCACAAGTCTAAGCCTTTACTGTACCAGAGATCGACAAGAGCCTTAACAACCTCCTGTTCCAGCCAGGTCACGTTTTGTTTCCATCATGTCCAGTTTTGGTGGAAATCTTCAACTTTTCTGACATCAGAAGATATCAAGAAGGCCATGTAGTGTTTCCTCCTTGATTATTGTTGCTCCATTATGTGGTTATCCATGGCTTTTCAAATACACACAAGTGTCCATTTCCAAAGACATATTTGTGCAGAGGATGTAGCTCATGGAAAATATGGACCTCAATTAAATTTTTTCTATGAATTTCATCAAAGACGGGATGCTTGTTTGATCTGCACAGACCTGATGGCATACTGAATATAAGCCAAAAAATGACTGAGGCCATGCTGCCAAGTTAACTTTCCAGATGCCAAATTGGTCACCCTGGGACCTCAACGACACTGAGTTGGCGGCAGACGTTTTAAGGTGATACTTGTCTGAATGCACGGACAAGGCTGATGTTTCACCGTGTCAGCCTATCCAAAAAGTTCTTCTATGAAAACCAAGCTGAATGATACCCAAAGATGTAAACATTTTGATGGTTTTCTTTGATTTCTTTTAAGAAATTATTTTAAGAGACTGCATTTACTTACAGTTTTGGATTGTTCCAGTTTGAAAGGGGTCGCCTGTGTGTAAAGTGCTTTAACTGAACCCAAGCCAAAAAAATGTTACTCATGATTTCATTACCATTTTTTAAATATCTTTCATGTCCTTTAGTTTGGAAGTCATTACAGGTGTACCCCTTCATCATGGAACTCTTTATTTTGATTATTCTAATATTTTACTTTTAAAGAGTGACCAAATGAAGATGCCAGATATTTTGAAAGATTTTTTATGTCGATACCATAAGGAATACTTGCTTCCTCTTGTAAAGTAGTTGAATTTGTGCCAAATATTTAGTGATCTTAAAGAAATATGTAACCAAATAACTCTACATTTTTAACATTCATAGTATTTACCATTACATTTCCTCAAAACCAAAGCACAGAAACATGCTTGTGAGTGAGATAATATACATGTGTGTGTGAATGGCTAACAATACATGAACCTTGAGGGTAGCAGCTTTGAGAAGGAACCACAAATTTAGATACAAAAAGTTGGTTTTGACCCAAGTTGTTTTACATAGCTCCCTAATTCCATGTTTTAGTGCACAAAAGGGAGAAATTTATATTTAATTTTTTTTAGATTTCACAACAGTTGGTTACCGTTTGTTTTTTTGCATGTAACCAATCAAATAATTTCATTTTAGGCTGTATTTGTAATGTCACTGTTTTATCTGACAACTCACAGCCAGAAAACAGGCATGACACAACACAAAATGAGCCTTAGACTTTGATCACCAAGCCACATTAGCTTACTAGCTAATGTCTCCTTTTCTAAAATTAAAGACACATATCATATGTTGCTCCTTGGTGTGCTGAACAAACAACCAAACAAAGTCCACCAGGGAAAAGTGTACTGCTAACATCAGTTTGCAGGCTAGATAGTTGTAGCTGTAGCACATTAAACAGCTTGAAAACGTACCTGCAAATGTCAACAACAGTTAGTTTATATACTAAATGATGTGATCCTTAGTATTCACCACTACTAACAAAACACTGCCAGTCCAATGCTTTTAAACTACAGTTTTCAATCTAAAATTGTTGGTGAGTCCTGGCTTGGCTGTCAATCAAACACTTACACCAGCCTGCACACTCAGAGGCTAAATGAGCATTTCTTATGTTCCTCCAAATACCTAAATACTTTTTTCTTCCTTTCAGTGATAAAAATAATAACAATAAATGTAAATCACTTGACTGATGTGACTGATTGTGATTTCAAATGGACTTTAAAAAGGTGTCCCAACTGAAAACATGAAAAAATGCTTTGAACCAGGGTTTCAACCATGGCTTTGCCTCTTATTACATGACTGAAGAAACTCACTCACTCAAAACTGTGTGTTGCCTCAACTTTTATGGCCCTCAAGGTTTACCGAAACCTTTATGAGTGTTAAAGGCTTACTCAAAGCAGAACAGTATAAAGATAAGGGGTTTCCCCTTCATCTCCTTTCTTACACAACTGAAAGCTGTTAAACCAATGTGATACCAAAAAGTGTATGGAAAATCTAAAAAGTCAATGTGTTTTTGTAGTGTGAAGTGGTTAAACTAGTTTTTTTTTTAATGGAAAGCATTTGTTGCTTCTGTTTGGAACAATTCATTTCTCTGCCTCTTTTCAATTGAGTATTTTGTTCTGCCAAAACAAATGTTTGCTTTTTTAAAAAAAGTTTATTATTGTTATTATTATTATTATTAGATCTGATAACATTAGTTATGATAATTTCAAATGTTTTCTTTTTTGACATGTGTAATGGATGTAATGGATGATATGAAAATGATTGTTAGGATTACTTTGTGATGGTCTTTGAGCAAATGATGTGAGTTTTCCAGAGACAGTACAGTAACTATAAGGCCGGAAAGTTTTTGAAGCCAGATTCGCCCTGAAGACTAGAAGAAAAAGAACTACAAAAAAATACAATAAAAAAATGTAGGAAAGTAGAAGCTGGCTGCTAGTACCAATGAGAAATAACGCTTTAATGATTATAAGTGTTTCTCTGTTTTCTGAGCAGATTTATTGATTTATTTCACTGATTTATTGTAGCCAACTGAAAACCTAAAGCTTTAACCTGTTGTAACTGAGGTCCTGTCCTTGGTCTTTGGCCAAAATGAAAAAGTTTGGAGGTAAAGGACTGACTGTAGATAAGCTGCAGCTGGAAACGGAGACCAAGTTGTGACTTGAAAGGTTTTCAAAGTACATTTAATTTTACACATTAATGTACTACATTCTCACAAAAAATGTTTTAATGGTGTCAGTTCACACAAATGACAAACAAAAAAAACAAAAAAACTTATAGGTTGGATTTTATTTACCAAGGTTTGTTTGTTACCAATCCGGTACACTAGAAGTGAATGGAATTTATGTAGCTTAAAATGAGACTATGTAACTTTTGAAAGAAGAAATAACAATTTTTTCACATTAATTCATAAGGAATTAAACGCACCTTTGCTTAATTCATTACACATTTGCTGCTACAGTCTTACTTGGCCTGGTATGACCAGTAGTTTATGGTGGCTATTGCTAAAACTATCATATAGATATTGCTGTGTTACTGACATTACTTAGTTCGCTGACTAATCTCGTGCTTCTGTTACACTATGTTGGAGCATTTTATCCCATAATTACCACTTGTGGCTACAGTGGCCACTGTTCAGCAAAAGTTACATATGCTTACTTTTTAAAGCATTGAAAAATATATTTGAAAAACTCAACAGAAGTTGTACTTTCTGTTTTGGTTGTACTACCTGAATGGCTAGATACCACAAGGGATAAGTGGGAAATGTGTTTTTTGTGATTTGTTTGAACTGACCCTTTAATGTTATTTATTTAGCCTGATGGCTCCTGTTGTAAGTCCTTAAGTTGTGAAGGTAATTACAAGACAACACCAGCACTTTGCCACAGAAACTGTGGCGCTCATATGATAAAATCCTAATGAATTGCATATTTATTGTCAGTTAGTATTCTGATAATACTCAGTAAGCTCCTTCTCATAAGCTACAGTGCATCCGGAAAGTATTCACAGTGCTTCACTTTTCTTGTTATGCTACAGCCTTATTCCAAAACGGATTAAATTCATTATTTTCCTCAAAATTCTACAAACAATACCCCATAATGATACAGTGAAAGAAGTTTGTTTGAAATCTTTGCAAAATAATAAAAATAAATAAATCACATGTCAAGTATTCACAGCCTTTGCTCAATACTTTGTTGAAGCACCTTTGGCACCAATTACAGCCTCAAGTCTTTGAGTACGATGCTACAAGCTACAACCTATTTTTGAGCAGGTCCTCCCATTCTTCTTTGCAGGACCTCTCGAGCTCCATCAGGTTGGATAGGGCGCGACGGTGCACAGCCATTTTCAGATCTCTCCAGAGGTGTTCAGTCGGGTTCAAGTCTGGGCTCTGGCAGGGCCACTCAAGGACAATCACAGAGTTGTCCTTGGCTGTGAGCTTAGGGTCATTGTCCTGTTGGAAGATGAACCCTTGCCCCAGTCTGAGGTCCAGAGCACTCTGGAGCAGGTTTTCATCAAGGATGTCTCTGTACATTGCTGCATTCAAACTTTCCCTCAATCCTGACTGGTCTCCCAGTTCCTGCCGCTGAAAAACATCCCCACAGCATGATGCTGCCACCACCATGCTTCACTGTAGGGATGGTATTGGCCACGTGATGAGCGGTGCCTGGTGTCCTCTAGACATGACGCTTGCCATTCAGACCAGAGTTCAATCTTTGTTTGATCAGACCAGAGAATTTTGTTTCTCATGGTCTGAGAGTCCTTCAGGTGCCTTTTGGCAAACTCCAGGCGGGCGGTCATGTGCCTTTTACTGAGGAGGGACTTCCATCTGGCCACTCCACCTTACAGGCCTGATTGGTGGAGTGCTGCAGAGATGGTTGTTCTTCTGGAAGGTTCTCCTCTCTCCACAGAGAAATGCTGGAGCTCTGTCAGAGTGACCATCAGGTTCTTGGTTACCTCCCTGACTAAGGCCCTTCTCCCCCGATCGCTCAGTTTGGCCGGGCGGCTGGCTCTAGGAAGAGTCCTGGTGGTTCCAAACTTCTTCTATTTACGCATGATGGAGGCCACTGTGCTCATTGGGAAATTTTTCTGTACCCTTCCCCAGATATGTGCCTCGATACAATCCTGTCTCAGAGGTCTACTTCCTTGGACTTCAAGGTTTGGTCTGTGCTCTGACATGCACTGTTAACTGTGGGACCTTATATAGACAGGTGTGTGCCTTTCCAAATCATGTCCAATCAGCTGAATTTACCACATGTGGACTCCAATCAAGTTGTAGAAACATCTCAAGGATGATCAGTGGAAACAGGATGCACCTGAGCTCAATTTTCAGTGTCATGGCTATCATAGGCTGCGCATACTTGTACATTTTTTTCATTTTTTATTTTATTAAGTTTGCAAAGATTTCAAACAAATTTCTTTCACGTTGTCATTATGGGGTGTTTGTAGAATTTTGAGGAAAATAATGAATTGAATCCATTATGGAATAAGGCTGTAACGTGGAAAATGTGGAAAAAGTGAAGCGCTGTGAATACTTTCCGGATGCATTGTACTCTTCTAACCCTTCTTTCAAACAATGTATTGTTTCTGTTGATAGCTACATATAGACCAAATTACTTGTTAAAAATTTTTACGTTAATGGAACAAATATCACTTTAGAGCCAAACTAGGTGAAAATGTTTTCCTTTTTAAGTTAAAGTAAGTGCAAAATATTAGTATTGGAAGCCATGATTACGGTATTAAAGTGTGATTGTTAATTAAGGAATATTTAAAGTTTCTGCTGACTGCGATAGCAGCATTTTCAACTCTGTAATTCCTACTAAACAGCTTGGTCTCTGTGTGACTGCAGACTGCTCTATCTGAATGTCTGGACTGACCTCTGCTTTTTCTCCTTCCTTGATCACATTCCAACATGCTTAAAACCAAATAAAGACATTTTGCCGGATTAATTTTTCTCTGTCTATTTTACTTTGACAGATAGATCACATACATAAACATACTTTAACCCTATAAGTCCAAGCGGGACACTGGCGTTCTGCCCACTATTTAAGTGCGGCCTGCTCATGACACGATAGGAGTATTTTGCTATCAGTGGACATATCAATAGCGCTGATCCTTACACCCAAAATGAGCTGCCATGCTTGGCCATAACCTCTCCTTACGTGTTGTTATAGCGAGCCAAATAACATGTGCACATTCAAGTTTGGTTGGGTCCCATTCTACTTAATGGGAAAGAGGTTGTAAAATAATTATCTAACTAGTTGCCCATGTAATGTATTAGTAAACTATTCGGTTTTGACCTTTGACCCCTGAAGTCAGAGAGGTAAGTGACATGGTTTGAAAAGTTACTTTGAGCAAAAAGCTTTTTGTTACACTTGATCATGTTTTTCCTGTTTCTTGTTTAGGGTCCTTGCTGTTTCACTGAAGTAATGCTCCCCACAGCTGTCACATGTGATGTCATGATGAAGTTATACACCACTCCAGTCTTCCTTTGTCGTAATGGATGTCACGCAAGGGAACAGGGAACAGGGAACACAAGGAATAGGACCCAAATGCAGACCAGAAGCAGAGCAGCTGCAGTTCATTAATTTCTTACGGGAAAGGCTTACATGGGTAGTCAGGCAGGCAGAGGTCCAAATCAGAAAGGCAGTCCAAGACAAGTAAACAATGATTTGTTTTTGTCTTGGACAAGGAGCAGGCAATAAACAAAAACCTAAGTCCAGGCGAGGGCCAAGCAAACACAGAAATAAATCCAAGAGACTCAGGAGAAGCACAGGAAACAAGACTGGGATACCTGACATTTAGTCTACATACCACTGTTGATGCAAATGATCATGACAACAAACTGACACTGAACAACCCGGACTAAATACACTTAGGTAGGGGAGACCACGAGACACAGGTGCAATTAATCAAGGCAAGGCCAACAATCTAAACTGGAGGGAAAGGAAACAAAGACAGGAAGTAAAACCACAAGACACACGAGGAGAGGAGAACACTACAAAATAAAACAGGAAACAGAACAAAACCCCAAAACTATGACATCCTTTAGGGGGGTCCTGTCTTATGGGTGTACCAGCAGAGGTGTTAAGATGTAGAATGTGGTGGTGCTGACTCCTTGTGACTTGAAAACTCGAGCCAGATGTTTTCAGAATCCCACTGGGATGCTTCTGGGGGTCCCTGTTGCAACAGCAGTGTCTGTCCTGGTCTTGAATCAGGGCAGGATTTTTATCATCCACTCTTTGTACCTTTTGGCCCGGAGTGTGCCTCAGACCTGCTGCACCTCCCTCTCTATCCTCCTCCTCACTGACAAATGTTGTGCTCTCTGTAGGAGACTCCTCACCACTGATCTTTTATATTGTAAGTCGTGGTTAGCGTTCAAATAAAGATATTGGTCTGTGTGAGTGGGTTTCCTGTACACTGTGGTCTTTATGCCCCTGTCAGCTGGAGACAATAGGCCCAAGGGGTTTGTTAGTCCCTAAAATTTTGGCACGATTCTTTTCCCCTCCATTCTTTTAGCTTTGCTTCTAGGTTACTCATGTATTGTATAAGATCAGACTTCAGTATAAGACGGTGTAGTCCCTCATTCGTCCAGGAGTGTTCTATCGTAGAAAAGATTTCAGTCGTAGTCATCTGGACACTGTTTTCAGAATCAAGACGTTTCGGCTCCCATCTGGAAGTCATTCTCAATTGTGAAAAAATGGGACGGGAACGTCTTCCGGAATGACTTCCGGATGGGAGCCGAAACGTCTTGATTCTGGAAACAGTGTCCAGATGACTACGACTGAAACCTTTTCTACGATCAGACTTCAGTTTAACATAGGTGCTGTCATCACTAAAAAGTATTTGCACTTTTGTTTATTATCCATTACAACCATTAACCTTCCTTTGTCCACTGGTAGGATGAACTGAATGACTGCAGACTGTACAGAACTCAGCTGCTAGGCTTTTAACCAGGACCAAGAGGTACAATCACATCACACCTGTTTTAGCCTCTTTACATTGGCTCCCTGTTTGTTGTAGGATTAGTATTACTTATTGATTACTTTTAAGGCTATCCATGACCTGGCTCCAGATTATATTTTAGACCTTTTAATCCCTTATGAGCCTTTGCGTAGTTTGAGATCTTCGGGCAGGGGTCTTCTGTCTGTTCCTGAGTCCAGGATGAAAACAAAGGGGGACAAAGCTTTTGCCATCAGGGCCCCGAAGCTCTGGAACGACCTGCCTGAAGAAATTAGGTTGTCGGAGTCAGTGTCTTCTTTTAAGTCTCTTCTCAGAACGCACTTTTATCGGAAAGCATATCCTGATCTTTATTTTATTTATTTTCTGCCCTTCATGTATTTTATCATTCACTGTGGTATTTTATTTCTCTCTCTGTGAAGCCCTTTGTACTTTGTTTTGATAAGTGCTCTATAAATAAAGTTTATTATTATTGTTATTATAGGAAGGAGGAATCGAGCAGTGGGAGAGGTCCCTCTTTTTGATTCGTACTATTGACCTACTGCAGGTGGAGCGCTTCTGGTAATATAACAATACTGACTTAAAGGTTACTACATGTAAAAGAAAAGCTATTTTTTCCATTGCTGTCTGTCCCACGACTGAACTGCACTTGGGACTCTACACTCTCCTACCAAGTAACTTAGTGATTAAAAATGACGACATTTGTCCCAGTGGAGCCATACTGTGTCGCCTTTTCTGTGACATATATACCAGAAACGTTCTGTTTTTTAAAACACAGCAAAAAACAAGGCAGTAGAACCTAGACCTTACAGGTTCAGGTAATAGAAGCTCCAGATTACAGGTTATTAATGTTACTGCAGTGGAAAGAAAGTTATTTTATGTACCAACATTCCACACGTAGGTCACATGATGACACTTGAGCCAGATCTATTCTCTGATTAAGACCCTGAGATGCAGTTGAGAACTCTGAAAAGGCTAGTAGAAGGCTAGAAAAGAAATCATCGCTTGTGACGCAGTGGACGTCTCGGATCAAACCATTTTGTTGTACAAAGGTCTGCAGTAAGCCATGAACCCTTTGAGTTTAGATTGTTTTGTTACACATAAAGTTATAAAGTGTAAGCCTCTATAAGGGAGAATGCTGCTCTTCCTAGTTAAAACAGGGTGATATCATGGAAGTTAAACATATTCCATAACACTAAATATGGTTGATTCATTCAGACAGCTCATCAACGTCACAAGCAATATTGGAGGCTAACCAAGCTGCAGCCACCACTGCTGAATGTTAAAGTCATAATTTATGTAAAACACCCAAATAATCTGCAATATTTGTTCACTACACCTGTCACCATATAGGACTTCGATAGGATTTCTAAATGTTGCAAAAATATTCAGAACCATATTAGAACACACAAGACTGTAATTCTGTCACAACTGTCAAGGTTATTGTCCAGTAGACTTTTATTGAGCACATATGAGACTAATATGATTGATAATTCACATCATGCCTGATTGCACTTGAATGATAATGTTGGTACACTCACATTCAGTATATTTTTACATATAAATGACATAAATTGCACATATGTTGATCATATGTATGCATACATAACAGGTTATTTCTATGTAATGACTTCCTATTAATTATTCAAGAAATGCTCTCTATACAATCCCTACTACTGTTCATAGTAGTTTTTCAAAATCATGCAGAGAAATGGTAATTATCCAGTTAGCAGTTTTTGTCTTGACTTCATGAGCTTCTTTAATGATAAAATTTTAACTATCAGAGAAAAGATTCATCATGTCCTGCCCTCAACCGGTACCGATTTATCTTTAAACACATGAACCTTAGAAACAGCTGTAAAACTTGATATATATTTAGACTGCTTTGCTCCTATCGACCTTCTTCAACTAACTTCTACGACTAATTCATCTAAGCCATCAACCTGTCTCTTAGACCCCATTCCAACTAGGCTGCTTAAAGAAGTTTTTCCCTTAGCACTTCTTTACTGGACATGATCAGTCTGTCTTTATTAATAGGCTATGTACCACAATCCTTTAAAGTAGCTTTAATTAAACCTCTTCTTAAAAAAACGACTCTTGATCCAGGGGTTTCAGCCAACTATAGACCTATATCTAACCTTCCCTTTCTCTCTAAGATCCTTGAGAAAGCAGTCGCCAATTAGTTGTGTGATTTTCTAAATAACAATAGTTTATTTGAGGATTTTCAGTCAGGATTTAGAGTCCATCATAGCACAGAGACAGCACTGGTAAAAATTACAAATGACCTTTTAATTGCATCAGACAATAGGCTTGTTTCTGTACTTATCTTGTTAGATCTTAGTGCTGCATTCAACACCACTGACCATCAAATCCTATTACAGAGAATGGAACATTCAATTGGCATTAAAGGAACCGCACTAAGCTGGTTTAAATTCTATCAGATCAATCTCAGTTTGTACATGTTAATGGTGAGTCCTCCATGCACGCTAAAGTTAGTCACAGAGTTCCAAGGTTCTGTGCTTGGACCGATTCTATTCACTTATATATGCTTCCTTTAGGCAATATTATTAGGAAACACTCCATAAACTTTCACTGTTATGCGGATGATAATTATATCTATCGATCAAGCCAGATGAAACTAACCAGTAAGCTAAACTTCAAGCATGCCTTAAGGACATAAAGACCTGGATGACCTGCAATTTTCTGATGTTAAACTCTGGCAAAACTGAAGTTATTGTACTTGCCCCAAACACCTCCAAGACACAATATCTAAAGATATAGTTACTCTAGATGGCATTGCCCTGGCCTCCAGCACCACCGTAAGGAACCTCAGAGTTATCTTTGATCAGGATTCATCCTGTAACTCCCACATGAAACAAACTTCAATGACTGCCTCCTTTCACCTACGTAACATTGCAAAAATCAGGCACATCCTGTCTCAAAATGATGCCGAAAAACTAGTCCATGCATTTGTTACTTCTAGGCTGGATTATTGCAATTCCTTATTATCAGGCTGTCTGAATAAGTCCCTTAAGACTCTCCAGTTGATCCAGAATGCTGCGGCACGTGTACTGACAAGAACTAGGAAAAGAGATCATATTTCTCCAGTATTAGCTTAAAATCCAGAATAGAATTTAAAATCCTTCTCCTCACCTACAAAGCTCTTAATGGTCAGGCACCATTGTATCTTAAAGAGCTCATAATACCGTATTACCCGACTAGAACTCTGCGCTCCCAGAATGCAGGGTTTCTTGTTGTTTCTAGAGTGTCTAAAAGTAGAATGGGAGCCAGAGCCTTCAGTTATCAAGTTCCTCTCCTGTGGAACCAGGTCCCAGTTTGGGTTCGGGAGGCAGACACCATCTCCATATTTAAGAGTAGGCTTAAGACTTTCCTCTTTGATAAAGCTTATAGTTAGGGTTAGCTTGGGTGAGTCCTGAACCATCCCTTAGTTATGCTGCTATAAGCCTAGACTTCCGGGAGACTTCACATGATGCACCTCTTTCCTGTCTCCTCCTCTCCATCTGTATGCATTTTTATCCCATTACTGCATGTTACTAACTCGACATCTTCTCTCTCCCATAGTTCTGTGCTTTCTCGTCTCTCTCCTCTCTTCTTCTGTCACTTTCAGCAGGTATTTTTACTTTTGTTACCATTTACCATTATTATTCCTATGACTATCATTCCTATTATTATTACTTTATTAATATTGATGTTACCACTACCATTACATTATTGCTATTTTAAAATTCTAGGTGGAATTTGCATTGTGCTTCCCTCTACCCACCCCCCTTCTCTCACTCTCTCAACCCAACACAGCAGCAGCGGATGGCCACCCACCATTGAGTCTGGTTCTGCCTGAGGTTTCTGCCTGTTAAAACGAAGTTTTTTCTTGCCACTGTCGCCAAATGCTTGCTCATGGTGGGATTTGTTGGGTCTCTGTAAATAATATTAACAGAAAGTGCAATGAGATAACTTCTGTTATGAATTGGCACTATATAAAAATAAATAAATAAAATAAAATAAATAAATGTCTCTTAGCACTAGTGTGGACCGACACAGCTGTTAGGTGAGATGGAGGACTAAAATGTCTCAGAAGATTAAAAATACAGCTATTGCGTTAAAAAAGACTTAGTTAGGTAAAACGTGTCCAGCTCCAGCTAGCCTGACAGAAAACATATTGATATTTCATTGATATACAGTAATTTAACAGAGAACGGGTCTTGCAGCACATTCGTTTTCATTTGCGATCTGGCGAGAAACCATACAAGACCAGTAAGAGCAATTATTTTCAGAATGGTGCATATGTTAAGGAGAGAGGTGTTTCCCTCTGGATCACCGTTCCACAGCTCAAAACAACTGTTCTAAAGGGCAAGAAAAGCCAAGTTGTTGCGCCATCCAATTATGTATTTATTATTATTATTATTATTATGATGGATTTCCTTGAGCATTAAACAGCTAACACCTGCATTAAGTACACTGGATATAGTGTAACAATGCTTAATTCCTCAGAGTCAGATCACCACTGTTTTTCACTGGGGTTCCCACTGTGCTGGTTTGAGCTCAGATCAGACTCCATCTCCACAGCAGCTCCAGCACTTCGAGCAGACAGATGATCCACAGTGCGAGGCGAGGCGTTGTTGGTTTGGAGACCACAACAGCACGCCACCACGTCAGTGAGATCGGCCCGGAAAGACGGCGTGTAGAAGCCGTAGATGACCGGGTCACAGCATGTGTTCAGGTTGCCAAAGACAAACAGTATGTGGTGCACATACTCAGGTGTGTGCTGGATAATGGCTGGTTGGAACCAGTACCAGATCCCCAGGAGGTAGTAGGGTGTCCAACAGATGACAAAGGAGCTGACAATCACAATGGTCATCTTGAGCGTCTTCATCCGGGCTTTGGGTATCATGTCTGTTCCACTGCGTCTCAGCCAGTGCACACCATCTGCAGAAACACAACATGGGCAAAAACTCATATAGGAAAGCATTCATTCCATAAATGTAAAATAGGTAATGACCACCTTAAGGGGACTATTTACTTTATGATGCGGGTGTTTGGGAGGGATGCTTCCTGACTGCCACAGTGTCTTTTCTGAAACTCAACTACAAAGTTGGACATTTTCAAATTCTGTACATAGTGACTTTAAAGCTATTTTTTGTTGCTACTTTCACCAATAACTTTATCATCTTTGCTGTGGTTAAAACACAACAACAATAAATACCCCTTACAGCTGTATAATGTAAAGCCAGTTACAAAGCTTTAATGGATAATTCCAGTTTATAACACCTTTAGTCTTATATTCATAGTTTTGTCCATCATTTTGTATCAGTCGTGATAGCATTGTACTCACCAAGTTAATAGCTGAGTTCTGGGAGCACAGGGACATCAGTAAAAGTCTGACAGGGCAAGAAATACAAGCGGTCTGATGATCAGACAGGTTGCAAACAAACCAGCAGTTTATCCAGATTATCTAAACCACTTAATTTGAAATTGAGCTGTTACAAGTGCTGTCCATGGTGCTGATTCCACAGCGCGCAGTTCCTTAAGATTGCACTGGCGTTCTTACAGGTATTCCCACTGCCAGGTACAAGGTTTCACTACAACCAAACTAACTCAAATCATCAGCCACATCACCTATATGTTATAACACTGTGCACTGTAATAACTCTGAGCTCTCTCTACAATCTGTGAAAGGCCCTCACATCAATTCATTTCAGTACAATCAGGATTAGCAAAAGTAAATCTGTGCATATCTTTTAAGTTTAAGCTCAACTTTGGTGGACTTTGACATATGAATTAGCACCATTGTCCAATAGCGACACCCAAGGCATCAGTAACAATCCCTCATTGCACAGGAAAACTGTGTCCACAGGATAAATCAAAGTTGAAGCAGTAAGTGGGTTTGTAATCTGAGAAGGATGTTTACAACAGACAGTTTGGGTAATAATTTACTGTTCATCTACCTAGTTTCACCTGAAACTGACCTTCTTTTGTTTCCATGATGGCCCAGTAAACAGGCCTATTGTTTTCTGGCTGCACCTCCCTCATCACTGTTAAGTACCTGATTAGCATATGATTGGCTTGACCAAGGTGTTAATACACTGTGGTAAGTGGATTGTGTGTGGGTTTCTACGATGGAACACTCCTGGACGAATGAGGGACTACACCGTCCAACCTGTCTGATTGTCTGACTGCTCATTTTTCTGGACCTGTTGGACTTATTTTTAATGATGTCACCATGTTCCCAGATCTCAGCTATTAACTTGGTGAGTACAATGTTATTATTAACAATAGCAGGGATTGAAACAGTACTAGAATATTTACTCAAGTAAAAGTACTGTTACTTCAGAGACATTTTACTCAAGAAAAAGTAAAATTACTTTTGTAAAAATGTACTTGGGTAAAAGTAAATTAAAAAGTAGTCTGAGTAAATGTTACTGGAGCAGTTGTGTGGATTGTTGGGAGGAAAGGGTTAAAAATGTCCCACTCCAGATTCTACGTCACAACTTTTGAGAGTCACAAACCTTTGCTCTTGTGCATCTGCCCATTGATCTTGGTGAGGATGCGGGTGTAGCAGAAAGTCATGACAAGCAGGGGGAAGACATATAGCGTCACAAAGTGAAACATGTTGTATGCCGTTTCCTGCCAGAGATACTGGAAACTCCCATGGGTCACACACTGAGTGAAGTCCACCCCATCAGCTTTAATGACCCGAAAGATGAACAGCTGAGGATGAAGAGTGTAAAGAGATGAAGAATGAATTGCATGCAGTCACAGAAAAACACAAAGAACCGAACAATGGAGGTTCTTTGACTCCATGGTGGGTTAGGGGTAGGGTTAGGATTAATCTCAAGGCAGTGTCCCTGGCGCGAGGATCCGCGGGCCAAAAATGACATCATCGCACCTTTCACCATCTTGCTTATTCACAGGATATTTTGTTTGAACGCCCCCTGGTGTGTTGGAGAATACTGCAACACACAACGCGCTGACCATAAACACCTCTGTGCGTGCTTGCAGCTCTGCGTTGGCCCGCGCCATGGCATCTCGCGCGAGTACAAACAAAGCTTAACCTGCAAACTGTTGCCCTGGTGGTATAGCATTGACAGTGCTGCTAATAAGCTTAGCTGTATTATAGTGTATTATATTTTGATTTGCTTAGTACTTCTATTCCTGTGTGCATTGATGTGATAGTGAGCAGCTGTAACGAACCACCTCCCACGGTGGGTTCATGAGCCTCAGCAATGTTATTATTCTCATTGTCCATGAATGTTTTTGAAAAAACTGGAAACACGGGAACATGATGTAAAATATCTCCTCCGCTTGCTTGTTTTTCTGTTCTTAGTTTTCATTTAGCTGCTCCAGTGTCCGGCAGTGCTCCATTTTGCTTACACAAGCACAGTTATCAAGATCATGCACAGAGTGACCTTATTGTGAACTGTGACAAACTTTATTAGTATCCTCCATCAACCAGTTTCTATACTCAATCTTAATCTAATAGGAATGGACATTTGTAGCCCACTCAAGCTTCTCTTTCTTGAAAAGTGACAATAATAGGCTTACGATATTATATCTGCAATAAATAGGTGATCCTCTGATTTTTGCAAGAGGTGGGCCCCTATAATCTATTCAAAACAGTTTTTTATGCTCATGTGAGGAATCTCCCAGTTAAGGTCTAACATTGGAACATAAAGGAGCACACAGTCCACAAACAAAATAAAACATAATAATAAGAATTTTAAAAATCAATCAATGTAGGTTATCTGGCATGCAATATATTTTAAATTGCATTCTTCAACAGGCTGCACTCTCAGCACCTCAAATATCCTGCCCTACCCTGCAAAAAGTCTACTGTACCCCTATGCAATATGGAGCGACTTCACACAGAGGCTCTGGC
Source organism: Siniperca scherzeri (assembly GCA_027580175.1). Taxonomy (NCBI): domain Eukaryota; kingdom Metazoa; phylum Chordata; class Actinopteri; order Centrarchiformes; family Sinipercidae; genus Siniperca; species Siniperca scherzeri. Next base: position 169,510 of record CM050847.1, read on the forward strand.
CCTTGGGCCCTTGGGCCCAGTAGGCCAGTTAGGTAATCCACCCATGCACATAAGGCAGTCATCCTAAATTCTTCCTCTCAAGCAAGGGACCTTGTTCAGTAGTTGTTTTTTTAATGAGAGAAGCCTTGCCTTATTGTGGTCTATAACCCCTTTTAACATTGTCATGGTAACAGCTTAACCGCTGCATACAACTTCCTGTGGCAAGTTTCTTTTTGCCACTTATTGACAAATTGATCCAACAAAAACAACAAAACTATAATGGTTACTAGCACTGGATACATAATGTAACAAATGAAAAATTTTGGGCAGGTTGTGGAGCAATTTAGTGAAAGCCATAGCTGACAACAGGAAGTTGTATGCACCGGTTTCTCAATGCAGACACAGTGAGGAATAGAACGTGCCTATTGCGTTCATTATAAATCAATGCAATATGCAGGTTAGTAGGCTATTAAAATATATTAATATTTTATTAATAATTTGAGATTATAATTATTATGTTATCATTATTGTTGTTGGAAATATAAATATTGAGTTGCCAACTTTCTCTGACTTTATTGTACATTTCAAAAATATGGGAGAAGAAAGCCTTTGTAGAGCAAAGTGAGATAAATTCAAGTTCCTCACAGTATAGGATATATATCCTAAAGATCCTCTAGGAACCGTAATTCAAATGGGTTCTTTGAGGAACCAGTTTTCATACTGAGGAATCCCAAAAGTTCTTGCAGACACCTCTAAGAGCATTGAGGAATGTCTGAGTTCTTGGAATAACCTAGAGGTTCTTCAAGAAACTACTCAGTTTTTACAGTAGTTCCTATAGGAAGCTAAAAGCTTATACAAAGACCTCCCAAAAACTCAAGACAAAATATAAATTACAGGACAAAAACCCAGAATGACGATTATCATTACTATTAACTAATGATCATTATTAATTATTAGGTTCTCCTTTCATTTATACATTTTCTTAACTTTGTCATTTTTTATAAACATCATATGTTTAAAGATCATTGAATGTTATTCACACAACTAATCAAGGCAGACAATAAATACATTCAAGACATTTATTGGGCCTATAATTCAACATTCTGATTAATAGCAGGTGGGTTTCGGGTGGGTGAAATGGGGTGAAGGGTTAGGGCCTCCCGATTAAGAGAGACGCTGTGCACATTTAAGCACAAGGCACAGCAGCATCCTTTCATTGATTATTTAAACCTCCCCACAGGATCGGTCAGGATCTAATGTAAATTAATTTGATGTGTTCTTCAACACATCCAAAAGGTCGCATCACTACAGTCCGCACCAGGCGCCGCTCCCCAGAACAGCGTGTCCGCACTCAACTCTCTCCCTTTCAACACTTTCAAGTCCTCATCAGGCACAGGTGCAGCTACTATTCTAATCAGTGTCTGCAGCAGCTCCCCTCCCTGGCCACAGTCACTCCATTACAATATCAGTCCTGCTACCTTCTGATGCTGCAGGGATTTAATGAACTGAAGAAGCATCATCAATGCAGCAATGAGTTCCTCCATGTTGGCTTGGCTTTACGTTGCACAAAGTCCTTCAGGGCATGCCAGTTCAGTCGGGTTCAGATCAGGCGACCTACAGAATTAAATGGAAAAGACAAACATTTGTGGCTCGACACAGAATAAAACCAGACGCATCCAGCTGTAATTGCGGATGTAATGATGGCCAAAACGATATATGCCAATGAAAAGATGCTTAAACTTTTTATTTAAGCACGTTGTTACAGTACTGGGTGTTTTGATAAGTACTAGGCTTATAAAGGCTAAATACAGATTATTGTTAAATGATAAGGCCTGTTGCTACGAAAATACACACTCTCCCTGGGATTTTTTGCCCTTAATATCTTAGTGTATCTTCTATATCTATCTGTATTTTGACATGCAAACGCAAAGATACCATTTACAAAATGCTTGCTTTTTAGCGTGCACACAAGTAGACTACACATAAATAAAAATAAATGCACACAGGTACACACATATACACATTGTCTCTTCTTACCGTTCATCCGGTTCCACAGCGAAGAAACAGCTGAATAAATGTCAGGAACAAACTTAATGAAGGCCAGCAGATGAATATCAGCTATCAGCTCGAATAAAGAATAAAGGTCTTGTGACTTTCTTCCACAAGACACAACAATTTCACATGTTGGCTCAAATTTTCGGTGAAGTTCCACTTCGGGAGCGGGAAAAATACGGACAGCGCCGCGCCACTCTGCCATTACAACCCACATTGTGGTCGAGGGTGTATTATCCTAAAGTCCTGTCAACAGGATTCAAGCACTCTGCTGCCACCTAGCATCCACAGTTATCAAGTGCAGCCCACACCTAACCCCCCCCCCCCTTACTGCCCTTTTATTGATTTTACTGTTGGGATGTAAAGATAATTTCAACAAATATAACAAAAATGCTTCTGAAATACATTACCTACCCTAGCATTAAGCATGTGTACTCAGACTCATCACCAGCTGGTGAAAATGATAAAGGCCTTCACCTGAAGCTCAGTGTGTAACCTGGGGTTAGGGGTACCTGTGGAGATGCCAGCAGCAGACTCAGGGTCCAGGCCACCAGCAGCATGCGTCTGTTCCTGAGCCCAGCATTGAGAGAATCCAGAGGATGAAGGATCGCCCGATAGCGGTCCAGACTTACCACCACCAGTATGAATGCTGCTGAGTGCATGGCAAAGAGCTTAAGGAAACACAGCAGTTTACACATGATATCCCCAGCATACCACTGCACAGTAATGTTCCAAATGGCATCCAGTGGCATCACTACAAAAGTCATCACCAGATCAGCTGATGCCAAGCTTGCAATGAGCGGGCGCAGGTGTGCTGCCAGGTGATGACCCCGCCCCCAGCACACACTGATCAGGACTGACAGATTACTGCCAGCAGCAAAGACAAACAACACCAGCGTGGCTGCTACACGGCAGCGGGCCGCCACAGTGAAGGATGGAGCCTCCCAGGGCGGAGGGGAGGGTGGAGCAGACGAGTTCAGCAGGGAGAAGACAGAGCCATTCTGTAAAGGATCAGCATGTGTGGAAACCCACAGAGACAGGTTTCTTGTCATCCTGTGACAGAGGGAGAAAACAAAAGCTTTGTTTTGATGGACAAGCACACGGTCACTGACATTACTATGGCAGTATTATGACATAAGCTAGTGATCTTATTCTGGGAAATGACCTTCCAACACAAAACATGCAAGCAGTCTCAGGGGGACAAAAGTTATGATATCAAATAAATTGCTTTTACAATCTGTGTTTTGCAAATAGCTGGGGGGGGGCAGAGTGAAACACTGTAAATAGAAATGTACCTTTTTAAATAATCTCTGATAAAAATAAAAGTTTCTATTCAAGTGCTTGTGCATGCATTATTCTGGTAAATTTGAAGGATAAACATATGTATGATTTACACAGTGTTTTCTTATTTTGTTAAAACTGAATCTCAAAGTAGAGCCGCAACTAACCATCAACCTGTGGAGGCAAGAAGATAAAAACAAACACTGTGTGCAGAGAAAGTACTGAAAGCTGCTGATTCTGAGGACAGAGAAATGAGACAGACAGGATGGACATCTACAGTATCTTAAACATGATGCATCATTAATAACATGTTGAATAAAACACAAAGCGGTAATCAGCCCATACATGTATGTTTTTCTTTTCTTTTCAGTTTTGCAGTTTTGAGGGAGTCAGCTGCAGCTAAGCTGTTTGCAGGTTGAAATATCCATCATATGGATCATACTGTTTATGATGAAAATGTGATACTACATCTGTCAGTTGTTTATTTGTGCATCTAAGCTGTTGCCCGCATGCACATATCCAGGGCAGCCCTCCCCCTACTGAAAATGGGTTACTGTGCGCATAGTCATGGGTTTGTTTATGTCTGTATTCTTGGTAGTTCCAAACGTTCCACTGAGGTCATGGATACAGCCAATGATAGTAAGTCAGAGTGAGTGGGCCTTATGCAATAACATTTTTGTATTCTTATCCAAAATGTTTTTCTGTGAGGTTTGTTCGTACGAGTGTTCAAAGTCAGATTCACCAACCTCTCCTAACTGGACAAACTTAGTGACTTAAATCACTCGTTTCAGTCTAATGGATAACACCTGTTCATGACACAACCAAAAACAGACAACAAAACCAAATACAGAAAACAACCAAAAAGGAGTTGGTAGACACCAAAAACAGAGCTAAAAGAGAGTGAATATCAGGTGACACAAACATCACTCCAAATGAATAATGTTGCTCTGAAACTGCTGGATTTGTAAATAAGTGACTGTTTGCTAACAAGTTCACCACATCAGCAAGGTGATAATGTGTCAATGCTGTGTTCACAACTTGTTTCTGCTGCCCCCAAGTGGCCAGAAAATAAGTTATTGCAGATTAAAAAAACAAAATTACAATTTTCACATATTTATTTTACCTTTCCATGTGCATATACACATACTCTGCTCTGTGCTCGTATACACAACCATATGCACCGTAGCAACCATACATACATACCAATACCAAATGTGTCACATTCTGCCTCTCTGTGCCTCCGTCCAACCACATTCCCACTTCCCCAAACCCATTCACTGCCATTCTCTACCTGTCCACCAGATGCCCTCTGACTTTTCTACATGTTCCAGTCATCTCACTGACTGGGCCTGTCTCAAACCGGACCCTCCCCACTCCCACTCTGTCATGCAGTGTACTGTGTAATGAAGCACCCTTAGGGTATAAATACAGCCGCAAGCTTCGGGACGAACTTTCCTCTCTCCGGCGGAAACAGGAATTGTCATAACTTTTTGTAACCATAGTTTCGTATCAGCATCTTTCGGAAGCAGTAGAAATTGTACAACATGGCAAGTGATACATCATCAGTAGTAGGCTCTTTAGAAAACAGAGCACACAATGTAAACAGAATTGTAACCTAATAAAAGACAGAAAAAATTTAATAAAATAGAATAAAATAAAATAGCTAAGGGGTCTCTTAATAAGTAATAATAATACATTTAAGGCATCAATAATGTTCAGTAGTTTTTTGTGTAGCTTTTTCAGTGCTAGTTCTCTCAAAATAACCACCAATAAAGGTTGTGTCTTAATAAAAATGTATCCAAAATAAATAAAGTATTCAACAGACATTCAGTTTTCTGAAAGCTGTTGTCATTATCCACCAGCTGTTGGAAGATGAGATCGTTTTTCACTCTGTTTTGCTTGGTTTTTGCAACAGTCCCTGTAAATATGCAATCACACATCAACACTTTACAATCAAATGAACACATCTAACATTTTCTAGACTAGAGAAGGACATATTTGATCCTAAATACAATGTAACCTTTAAGTTTTTAATGTCTGTATGACAATATTAAATGTCTATCTTAGTTTGAGCAGTTTACATTTATACAGGTAGTCACACGACAGAGCGTCTTCCATGACGAACACAACACGCTGTTGCATGTGGTCAGTAAGTCAGCATCAATGCAGACTTGCTGTTGGAGGGTTGGACTTCCACTCCCTCCTAATCGGTTTAGGGTGGCACTTAAAGTGGTCGTATTATGCCCATTTTCAGGTTCCTAATTTTATTTTTTGGTTATACCAGAATAGGTTTACATGGTTTAATTTTCAAAAAACGCCATATGTTTTGTCACACTGCACATTGCTGCAGCACCTCTTTTCATCCTGTGTCTTGAATGCTCCGTTTTAGCTACCGAGTGAGGCATCTGACTTCTATTGGATTTTTGTTGGGAGTTGCACTTAAACAGCCATTGTAGCTTTTGCTGGGATCCAGCCGAACTATTGTCGGCAGTCCAGAACAGCTCGGAGCCCGTAGAAAAGCACCAGGGGTGTTATCAACTTAGCCAAACAGCAAGTTACCCAACATACCGTAAGTGGATTGCCAACATAACATAACAGCTTGTAATCATAAATTCACCTCCACACTAGAAACATTGTTCTACATCTTACGATCAAAAAACCATTGGCATATTTCTTCACAATTTTAAGTAAAGGTGGGCCTAGAACTGATTAGCAAAACCACTTGAACACAATAACGGTATCTAACACTACCAAATTAACTGAGACCTACAGAGGTTTGGTGCCCTCACATCTCAGCCTGTAAGGTAACGTTATAAACATACATCCACATGCACACTTGGACACTGTTATTGTGATTGAAAAACAATCACCATTTTTTTATACAGTTTTACATACTTGTGGGAAAAAAGCTGATAAGCAAAACCATTTGAACACAGTAACGTTGACTACAAAGTTAGTAGAGGCCTACATTTGATTGTGACCGTAACATAGCAGCGGCGAATGGCCGCCCACCATTGAGTCTGGTTCTGTCCAAGGTTTCTGCCTCTTAAAGGAAGTTTTTCCTTGCTACTGTCGCCAAGTGCTTGCTCATGGTGGGATTTGTTGGGTCTCTGTAAATAATATTATAAAGAGTTTGGTCTAGACCTGCTCTATAGGAAAAGTGCAATGAGATCACTTCTGTTATGAATTGGCGCTATATAAATAAAATTGATTGAACATATCCACAGAACAGCATTGTTCCATATCTTGAAATACACAACCCATCGCCATATTTCAACACAATTTCAGGTAAAAATGGGCCTACAGGGGATTAGCAAAACCATTTGAACGTTAGCTAACTAGCTTTAACACCTGGTACAACGTTACAATTTTAGCTGGGTTAGCTACAACCTCCAACTCCACACTCGGTAAAGGTTGCCTTGTTTATTTTAAATAGAATCCACAACTAATGAAGCATACTTACAGGTTGTGATTCTGAATCTCCACATTGGCCAAACAAAGTTGGAACTGCAGCGTCTTTCAGGAGAAACTGTTTGGAAAATCCTGAATTGAACTGTTGCCGGTTCACAAAGCAGTCCTCAGTAAGTGAGAAGTGAGCACAAAAAAAGGTGGGGTTGTAGTCCTGAGGAATACACTTTAACCACTGACTCTTCAATTCATCTTCCTTTGGAAGACAATACAAAGGAAATTTCCCCTCGCACTGACGAATACAGCGTCTCCTAGACATGGCGATACCACAAACTGAACTCTTCCGGCCTCCGCTCTAAGTAGCTTGGTTTGAGGGCATGCCACACTAGCTAGGTGTGCATTATGACACATGTTATATAGTGACGTAGATACATTACGGAAGTAAAGGCTGGACTACAATTGAGCTGTTTTTAAGCAGTTCAGGAGCAGTGTTTTCTGTGGGAGAGGGTAACTCCCTTTGGGGTGGACTTTAGGCTTTTTCACTTTGCCAAACTATTACATGCACAAAAAAGAAATATAACACAATAAAGGGAAGGGAAAGCCAAAAAGCATAATATGACCACTTTAATGTGGCTGACCCTCCACGTGGACACGCAAACGTGGAAAAAGTAGAAGTGGGTAGGGAGAGGATGTAGGGGGTGGTTTGAGAAAGGCCCTCTGACTTCCTCCTGCCCTGCAGTAACCCTTTTCCCTCCAGTCCCAGTCACTTGACCTTCCCTATCCACCTGCTCACCTGTCTCCACATTCCCTCATCAACAATGCAGTATTTAACTCGCCCATTTCCACTCACTCCTTGCCAGTTTGTCAAAATTGTTAACGTTGCTTCATGCCTTTGCTTTGGAACCTCAGCTACCTGTATCCTGACACCTAGAACCAGTCCTGTTTCTGTGCCTGCCTGTCTGTCTGCGCCTTTTCCCAGCCCCTTTCCTGCTATCCTGGGGACTTAATACAACTTCAGTTTGGACTGCTTGGACTCGCTACCCATGCCTGTGAGCTTTTGTGTCTTCTCTTCTGTCAATAAATCACTGAACTGTCCCTGCTTGCCTCTATTGTCTGCATTGCGGTCCTTCCCTTGTTGCCTGTATTCACCGGCCATGACAAAACCAGTCACTCTTGGCTCTCTAGGCAAGGCCAGACAGGCCCACAACTATTGGTTGTGATAGTTCAGGACCAAGATAGTTTTTAAAAATCATAAGGTTTGTTTCTCAGGGCTGTAGAGAAGGCTGGATTAGGCATCAAACTTATACTTGGGGTCCATTGGGCAACTGCAAAAGTAGTACTATATAACAATATTTGTAATTGTATGTCTTCAATATCCAGTATACATGTCTTGAGGCAGAGCTATAGTCACCTCAATATTTTATCCAACTCCCTTCAATTTTACTTCCAAAGTCTTAATTTTCTCTATATTCCTCCTTCTGAGTTTTTACATTCATTACAAAGACTTGGTTCATTTTATGTCTAGACTTTGGTGTTGTGTAGTGGATGTAATACCTTGTATTACATTTTCCAAGCAGAGTTGCACAAGTAATGAAGACGGTTTGCTCTTATATCTCTCCAGTCTACCTCTTCAATGGGTGCGCCAAGCTCCCCATGTACATTTGACATCAATAGTAAGTTTCAACTATCTGCAAGCCTGATTTTTGTACAGTGTTATAATGTAGGCCTATAGAAACTAATGACTGCTTCAGAAAACAAATCAAGAAAAATGTAAAACACAACAGCATGCTTTGTAAGGTGACCGGCAGTAATGTAAAGTATATACAATTTGTAATTGCCCAGCACATGCAGAAATCAGTGTCTGATGAGTGGAAGACGGCGCGGGTGCGCCCTCTGCTGGCGGAGCACTGCAGCTGTTCATGTGTTGTTGCACCAAAGAACTCGTACAGGCAACGGCTTCTTTAAGCCCGTTCAAATGTAACATGATAAAGACGGCCATTTTCACCCAATAAAATCAGAACTCTTCTGTTCTGTTTAATGACGGTCTGAGTGGATGCATTCTCTTCTTTCTTTCACTTTTTCCATATTCTCATCTCCGTATATTAGACTGCATTACTTCAACATTGGGGGGAGACGCGCCCTCATCCCCCACCGACATGCGGACACCGATACAGACTTAAATGCACTATACCATCTATACTTATATTAGGCTACTACACTTTAGTACTGAACTACAAAGACACAAGCAGCAGTGATCTTACCTGGAGAAGACTCTTCTCAGTGTACTGGTGGTCAGATGAAGACAAAACCTGAAGGAATCTGGTTTCAGAGCAGAACTGTCCAACGCTCACTTTGCCAGGTCTCTGTCCTGATAAATCAACGATTCAACCGGATCTGCGTGATAGTTTGTATTATTTTTGTGCACACACAAACACACACACACACACTGTTTCTACAGTGAATATCTTCAGCGTGAACAAGGAGCCACAAGGATCAATGCCGATTGGTTAATTAAGGCGGGTGACGTGCGGGATGTTGCAGCGGTAGCCACCTTTGTCACAGAAAAACATCCTGGGGGAATTTCCAGCACACGATGGGCTCTTTGTGCAGAGCTGTGGAGATAAGAGCTTAGTCACAGATTTGTTCAGCAAGGATCATGTTATTATTGACATCCAGTTGTAACTGTGTCTGTCTGCAGTGTCAGTTAAACATCACAATTGTAACATTCTATACCTGCCTATACCAATTTCTCCGTCCTGTTTATGACTCTTTCCTTGTTATTATTTGATTTTTCAGTGTAAGTGTAAAAGAGCATGTATGCTCAGCCAACCTTATCCATATACATGTTAAATAAATATCTGTATATTCCTTTCCATTCTATAATTCATGGGATCTGACAGACAGAACTGGAAATTCCAAATTTAAAACATTTTGTTCAAGGTAAAATAAAATATCACAACCCAATGACATGCTCATACTTATCAAGTGCTCACCAGATTAGGGTATATGAATTCCATAAATGACAAAACACACTTGAAGCACAAAAACCACATATCCATTTCATGTTTTATCTGTTACATGCAGGCTACATATAGACTGGTGCAGTATTTGATGTATGGATTCAATAACCTGATTACATTTATCTTCAAAACTGACTGCATTTGGGGCTATGTGTTTCTGAATTAAACTTTTTAAAAGTCGAGATGTAACAACATGCCTTCATGAATGTATCTCAGTAATGTCTTGGGTTCAGCATCAGTGATGGTCCTGTCTCTGTCATAGCCTTATGTGTGCTACATATCAATACTGAGGACATACCATTTTTGATATTCATACCAATACTGATTATTCAAAGTTTTCAAAGATTTCATTTGTGTAGGTCAAATATTGGTTGATGAATATTGGTAAACAAATGTAAACAAAAAATGTCCACATAATGAACCTAGAGCTTATGCGGCCCCTAGTTCTGGAGCCCCCATTGCCCAATTCATAATCCAGCTTTGAGTATAGTTAAAAATGCCTTGACTATTGTTATGAGACATCATAAACCATTATAAAGGCTTACAGTAACTCTTGAGATGCATTATGCATGTATTAAAATTAATTATGTACAGTAGGTATACTGTTTATACTGTTGTACATTAGAAACCTTTATAAACCTTCCTCTTGTGTTCGCTTTCTGTTACCATCTCTTATGTTAACGGGTCGGTTTTGACCCGTGTCTTAAATCAGCTGTAAAATACACTAAAAACAATTAGCTATCATCCAATTTGTTTCTCATCTCTTGGTTACCTTGTTAGGCTTCCATATCCATGAAAATATTGGTTTTAATATTTTTGGTGTGGGCCTCTGGGCCTTTTTTTTGTCAGTATACCCCTCGATTTAGAAAAAAAAAATGGTAAAATGAGCCTCAACAGAATCATATAAATAAATAAAAGGTTGTTGTGTTACCTGACTATTACTAGGCACTATTAGAACACATCTCTTAAATAAATTTGTTTTATTTATTTTTTAATTTTAATATTATTAACTATAGTAACATCTATGGTGTTACGGGTCAGTTTCGACCCATATATATTTACTTCAAGAAAAAGGCAAAAAAGTATTTTTTTCAGCAATAGAACTTTAATATAAACACAAAATGAAAAGCAGAACAGGTCATAACACAAAATATAGATTTGCAAGGTCAAACAAACAACAACCAATCCAGCAAATCAAACCAAAATACCAAATCAGAGTAAAAGTCTCTGTGTGCAAGAACATGCATGTGTATGTGTGTGTGTTTAGATGCATGTGTGGCAAAAAGTGACACTTTTAGTGTGTTCTTTGCAGAGATATTTCTTGCACTTGAAGCACAATACGTTTGTCTTTCTGTCCTTACTGCTTGGGCAGACTTGACACCTCTTTCTTTTAGAATCAGGTGGCCTGAGTGGGGTTGTGGCTGTGGCTGTTCTGGTTGGTGTTGAGGCAGGGCTGACTGAGGAGGAAGCTGTTGTGGATGCTCTTTGTGTTGCTGAGGGCGTGGACGGAGTGCAAGGTGAGCTCTGCAGCTGTCTGACCAAGGCGGCAGCGTCTGGGTCTCTGGGCAACTGTTCCCTTCGCTCAATGTGTGGCTTGACAAGTGAATTTCCCAGCTCCTCAAGAAACATTCTCCGCTTGGCTTTTTTGGTTGAGTTCCACCCTTGGTGGATGTGGGTCCACAACACAAATGCGTTACATGCAGACACATCAAGGATGTTGTAAAACACAACCATTGGCCATCTCCTGGTCATTCGCTGGCAAGTGTAGGTGGCAGTCAGCTTGTCCAGGTTGTCCACTCCTCCTTTGTTTTTGTCGAGGATGATTGTGGGCTTTTGTCACTTCCTGATGACACAGCTGCATCTTTGTGAAGAGTCGACATAAGTATCACATTCCGTTTTCTTTTTGGACAATATGAGACAACAGTGGTGGTGTCTGTAAAAGCAAACTTTGAGGAAAGTGGAGCCCTGTCCTTCACCTGCAAGATTTCAGCAGGTAGCTCAGGTTTATTTTTCTTCACTGTGCCCACCATGGTAAGTTTCCTCCTGAGAAGTTCTTGTCCAAGGTCATAGCTGGTAAAAAAATTGTCACAAGTGATATTGTGACCCTGCAGTCCAGCAGTCATATCGAGGACCACACGTTTTCCTTGGTTCTTCTCAGGGATGCCACTCGCAGCTTTGCCTGTGTAAATCTGTAGATTCCAGGCATAGCTGGTTTTTGCACGCAGGCTGCCCAGATTTTTATGCCGTACTTCCCTGGCTTACTGGGTATGTATTGCCGGAAGGGGCATTTTCCTCGGAAAGGGACAAGACGTTCATCCACTGTCACCTCTGCCCCTGGGTTGAACATCAGTGGAAGGAGCTGCGTCCATCTCTCCCAGACATCCCTGATGGGGGCAAGCTTGTCAGATCTTGCTCTGGTATCTCTGTTGTCAAATCTGAGGACTCTTGATATCATGCGAAAGGTCTGAAGTGACATTGTTGCGCGGAAAATATTTCTGCCTGTCGATGCGTCCCAAAGACTATCAGTGGCCTCATTGCAGGATCTGTACACTCCAGCAAGAAGAAGAACACCAATATAGGCATCCAGGTATTCCTCATCAATGTCTTTCCACATGTCGCCCTGGACTTTTTTTCCTTCCAGGTTTGTCATAGCAATGATGACTCTTTTTAGTGACAATGGCATAAATAGCTCAAAACATGTCTTGATGTCACTGACTCTTGTCACAGCAAACCTTGTGATTCCAGGGGTCATTTTGATGACATTTGCAGCAGCTGCCCTGCCATGTTCATCATGAGGTACTGAGCTCCAAAAGATCTTACCATTTTTGGACTTGAATCTTTTAGCAGGAGCAGCTTCACCACCGGTGACCTCCTCATCAGACTCATCAGATGTGTCTGTGTCTTCTGGATGATACTCCACATTGTCTTCCTCCTCAGAAACCTGCTCATCCGTATCGCTATGCTGCTCTGTGTCCTCTCCCTCATTTTCACCAAAAAGGCTATCCAGAACTTGGGTCACTGTAAGTCCTCTTCTCATTTTCGCATGCTGCAAATTGGAGATGTGCACTCTGCAAGTCAAATGACGTAACATGTCTGGACATGCCCGTCTTTGTTTGTTTTGTTTTTGTGCAGGAATACTGGAAAACAAGGCAAAATGAGCATCCCCTAAAGCTCACATGATTGGGAGAGGAGCTGTCTGTCAGTGTTTTGGCTGACAGTTCACTTATGATTTAAGTTTTGGTTCTAATTATTGCTTTATAATCTGACTTTTATAACTGGGTCGAAACCGACCCGAACAACACAAAGGTCATAATTTCAACCAGAGCATTTTATAATTTAGTGAAAATTTTTTATTTTTTTTTATTTTGTTGATATAGAGGTTCTTGACAAAGTCAAAAAGCCTTGACGCAATAAACTAATTTACGTGTTTTTTAATGCATTTAAAACTTGGAAACCGGTCGGTGCCGACCCGAACACCAGAGGAAGGTAAAAGCTGTTACCAAAAGATTCTTGTGGGTTTTTGAGCTGGTTGCTGGTAAGTAAGGACTGTTTCTCAAGATTTTTGAGTACTTTCTAACAAAGACTCAGATCTCTGACATTTATAAAACTAGGAACTCTGGTCTTTTGTTGAGGGACACAAAAAAATACAAAAATCTAAAAATATAACGATCTAAAACATTACGACCATGAACCTATAGATGAATGCATACTTGATTAGAGTACTTGATTTGAAATAATTGATGTTGAGTACTGTATATGACAATTAAAATATTACAACATATACACTGTAAATGTAAGGGGTTAGAGCAAAGGCACATAGAAGTGAGTGGGATCAGTGGTGGGCTGCAGGCTCCTTATACAGTATACTGCCGTTCCTATGTGGCAGTGGTACATACCATTTCCCAGGAGCTTCCTTTACATCAGACGGGTGAGTCATAGTGGAATTTGTTGGGTCTCTGTAAATAATATTATAAAGAGTATGGTCTAGACCTGCTCTATAGGAAAAGTGCAATGAGATAACTTCTGTTATGAACTGGCGCTATATAAATAAAATTTAATTTAATTTAATTGAATAATGATTTAACAAGACTTGTTGGTGACAGTCAGGAAACTGTACGATCCAGCTTGACTGAACTATCAGACACCAGAACAGAAGCAATAAAAAGCTGCAATGAAGCTTCAGGGCTGCTGGTGCAGCTTTTTACAGAAACAAGAAAAAATCATGTGTACAGTAACCTCTTGTTTATATAATTACACAAAATCTATCAAATTGTAGTTAACAGCTGACTAGAAAGCCCTCCAAACACAGTATGTGTACAGTGTGTATCTGTAAAGTTCAAGTTCAAAGCCCCATCTCCTTCATTTCATCTTCTGTGGTCCCCACTATAAATTCCTTTTGCCCCTTCATCTCTCCCCTTTGCGTTATGTTTTTTCCCCCAACAAAACGCAGAACACTGGTTACATTTATACATTTACACATACAGGCTGTCAACAGCAAAGACGCAGTGAGATGATCAGTACGCAGCAATGACTGTCAAGTTTTGGCTATGATGTCCAGATTCAAGAGAAACAAGTCCCAATTCAAGTCCAGGTCCTAAACTGCATATTTTAAGTCCTAAACAAGTCTTTATGCACCCTTCACCAAATGTAATCTGATTCAAAATTTTAAACAGAGTAACAGTAAGCATAGTAAATTTACAGAATTTGTGAATGCTTTTACAGTTTTTCTGCACTTCTGTCAACTGTATTCTAAGACTGCAAGTGCAGTGAACTTCAAATGCATTCACTAAACTTTTGATGATTTCTGGTTCCTTTAATACAGTTCTCATTACTTTTTGCAAAACTATCACATAACATGGATTGCAAAACATCTCACACAAGTAAAGACACTGATTGCAGATTTCAAATGAAAGTCTTCTACTCACAATATTCTTAATCTAGTTCACAATGAAGATACAAAGAAAGAAAGTATGAAATGTAGCTGTGATGTAAGGGTGTGTTAGTGTAAGGTTGAAGAATCTGGAGGGACAACAGCTGTCAAACTTTGTGACACTGTCATATTGGAGGAGAGTAGATCGGGAGTGTTTCCAAACAAATCCAAGAATATCAGTGGTCTCAAACTCAACACTCCATCACGTATTGATCATATTGAAAAATGACATTGATGCTGGTGATGCTGATGCTTAAGCAGCGTTTCTACCATGTTTCCCCAGAGAAACATGAGCAGTTAGATACAGAGGTGCAGTGCATGTTGGATAATTAAATTGAACCCTCTAATTCGGGATGGGCTTCACCCTGCCCCCTTGTTAAAAAATCTGACTCCACATTCAGACCCTACATATACTTTGGTTATTGGTAATTTCAATATTCAATTCAATAAGACCTATGACCTTCTAAGTAAAGCTTTTTTGGCACTTATTACTTAGCCCCGAAGTTTATTCTCTCCCGTGGGATGTCTGCCCTGAATGTTTCTTCTGTCTCATCTGCTGTGTCAGACCACTTTCTAATTAAATTTGAAGCAACACTAGTCTGTCTTTGTAATGTTGGCACCAATGTTTTTAACCACTCGTCACATTGGCCCGGCAACTTTAACTGCACTTAATGAACATTTACCTGCGGTCCTGGCTCCTTTCATGGCAGCGACAGAGCCTGTTGAAAATTTTACTAGTGACTTAAACACAGCCCTTTCTACCCTCATGGGCTCAGTTGCACCTCCTTCTACCAAAACTAGACGGTCAAAGAGGTCTACACCCTGGTTTACAGATGAAACACGTGTTCTTAAGTACACCTACAGGAGATTGGAACCCAAATGGCGTAAATCAAAACTAGAAGTTTTCTACCTCGCATGCCAAGAGAGTGTACTGAACTACAAGAATGCTCTGTCCAGTGCCAAAGCAGCCTATTTCTCTTGCTTAATCAGTAACAATAAACACAATCCGAGATTTCTTTTTGACACTAGCTAAGCTTACTCAAAAGCCGCCGTCTGTTAGTTGCTGACCCCTTATGGCTCATGATTTCTCAGACTTTTTCTGTGGGAAGATAGATGAGGTTAGATACAAAATTACTTCCTCATCTCCAGCTACTTCTGCAGAACTGGCCGTACAATATTCTTATTCTGATTCCCAGTTAGTCTCAGTTCTTACAAATTTTGAGACCATCTCTCTTCTCTCGAAACATTGTATAAGCTGGTGCTAACTTCTAAACCAACCACCTGCCTCCTCTACCCCCTACCTGACAAACTTGTTAAAGATCTCTGGCCATTTTTGGGGCCTAAAATGCTGAATATTGCTAATTTGTCACTTATGACTGGCATTGTCCCAACTAGCTTTAAGACTGCTGTGGTTAAACCACTACTTAAGAAACTACACCTTGATCCAGGGTCTCTAAATATTTATCAACCAGCAACTTTCTGCCCACATATTTAACAGTTATTTTTTTGAACCTTTTCAATCTGCTTTCAGGGCCTGTCACTCCACTGAAACTTTATCTTCTGTTTACCATAGATTCGGATTCCACCTCACTGCTTCTATTACTGGATCTCAGTGCAGCTAGATCATTGTATATTCCTTGATCGACAGGAAAATCAATTTGGCGCCTCCGGCCTGGCTCTCATGTGGTTAAAGTCTTAACTATCTGACAGAACACTGTGTTTCCTATAATAATACTACATCAAATATTTCTGATGTGAAATATGAATTACCTCTAATCTTGGCCCTCTGATTTTCTCTCTTTATATTTCACCTCTTGGCCAAATTATACACAGTCATGGAATTCATTTCCACTGCTACGCTGATGATACTCAGCTGTATGAGCCTGTAAAGGCAGATGATCATTCCCAAATTATTAAAACAGAGGCCTGCTTGTCTGCTGTGAAAAACTGGATGTCATGTAATTGGCCATGCTCGACTTAGACACCGGTTTGATCAAATAACAGTAACTCTCGACAACTGTGTGATTTTCAAAGTCTGACAGCCAAGAATCTTGGTGTTGCGTTTGATCCTACCCTCTCATTTCATCAGTCCTTGGCTGATGCAGAGATCCTAATTCACGCCTTTGTTTCATCCAGACTCGATTACTCTAAGGTTTGGTTGTCAGGTCTAACCCTTAAAATAATTCAGAATGCTGCAGCTAGAATCTGAACTAGAACTAGAACATTTTATCATATCACGCCAATCTAGATAATAAAAAATATGCAGTGGGAGTATTTATAGATTTTAAGAAAGCATTTGATACCATAGATGACATATTACTCAATAAAATGGCAAGGTATGGCGTTAGAGGAGTTGTGCTGAACTAGCTGAAAAGCTATACAGGAAACCGGCAACAATATAGGCAGGTTGGATACTACAAATCAACAAGTTTGGATATTACTTGTGGAGTCCCACAGGGATAAGAATGAAGTCCTAAGGTGTTTGTTCTGTATATAAATTACATATTTAAGTTATTAGGAATATTGAAATTAGTTTTATTTGTGGATGCCACTAATATGTCACGACAGAAATTAGTAAATTAAAACAGTGATTTGACAAATTATTATTAAATTTGAACAAAACCAAACTTATGCTGTTTGGAAATTGTAAAATAAACACAAGTACAAATAATGAGACAAGGTTATTATAGAAAGAGTAAATGAAAATAAATGTCTGGGTGTGACATTAGACCACAAAATCTGCTGGAAACTTCATATAACATTTGTGCAAGAAAAATTGGCAAGGAGCGTTGCAGTTCTGGGAAAAAAATAGACACACTCTGGATCATAAAGAACTTTACACTCTGTATACTCGTTCACTTGTATTACTGTATCTGAATTACTGTTTGGAGGTATGGGGCAACACCTACAAAAGCACCCTACAATGATTATGCATACTACAAAAAAGAGCCATAAGGATAGTAAACAATGTAGGATTTCATGATCACACTAACAAACCGTTTTTAAAGTTACATGCATTGAAATTCAGGGATCTGGTGGAATTTAAGACTGCACATACAATGTACAAAGCAAGAAATAATTTACTACCTGGCAATGTGCAAAAAATGTTTTTGGACAGAGAGGGGGGTTATAACTTGGGAAATTGAATTTTAAACAACAAAAATTTAAAAAGTAATCTTTGCTTCCCTTCATTGTCTCCCTATCCATGTCAGATCAGACTTTAAGGTGCATCTGACGACTTACAAAATTGTAAATGGGCTCACCCCTTCATACCTGTCTTATTTCCTTAAATCTTATATTCCATCCTGATCGCATTAAAAAGAAGTCAGCAGGCTGCAGTGCCTTTTCCTATTGTGCTCCCTTCCTCTGGAACAACTTCCCTATTGACATTAGTGTCATAGTTAGCCACATCTCTCTCCCTATCCTTGTGTGCTCTCCTCTTCCTGTATTCCTTGTCAGTCCTCTGGTCATCGCTGGGTGTGTGTGTATGTGTGTGTGTGTGTATGTGTGTGTGTGTGTACTGGCCTGAGCGGGGCGCCCTGGCTCTCCCTCCTGCTGCTGATCACCGGCACACCTGACATTCATCATCCAATCAGTCTCCACAGTATATCAGAACCAGAAATACTTTATTGATCCCCGAGGGGAAACTCTTTTGCTACAGCAGCTCACTATCACTATTACTATCACGTATAATACAGGTCAGAAAATAAATTAAGTACCAAGTGGGTATAAGTATAAAATAGAATAAGTGTGAAGTACAAAGTGTCTACCTGGCTCTACCATACTACCAGCGCCAGATCGTCTCCGTACACCAGTATGATACCTTCGTCTCTCTCTGCCACAGAGTTATTCGCTGCCGGTGATCGCAGCCACCGGGTCCTCTCTGATCTCTGCAAAGCTGCCTTCCTGTTCTGCCTGCCACGCTACACGAGCCATACCTAGAACCTACACTCACCGTCTCCGTCCTCTTAGCCGAGTCGGTTCTCCACGGACTGTATCGACAAACGCTTTTAGCTTTCCTTTTTCTTTTTAGCTTTCCTTTTTCTTCCAAACTTGAGTAAACTTTTGTGTAAGTATATTTTAAAAAAATTTAAGACTCTCTATGAAAATGAGAGTAGAGAGTGTTTTGGTAAATTTTTTTTCGTCATGAAACTTCTTCTCCTGTCAGGGCATCACTGCAGAACATCTGTTTGGCCGCATTGTTTACACCAGGGTACAGCTGATCACGCTGAAGCCGAGCAGCATCAGAATCAGAATCAGATCAGAATCAGAAATACTTTATTGATCCCCGTAGGGAAACTCTTTGTTACAGTAGTTACGTCAGTGCACACAGGAGAAAGTACTAGAAAACGATATATATACAGCATGGCACCCAGAACAACTGATATCTGGAGGAGGACACACCGAGGATGCAGAGGTGGAATGAAGCGGCGAGGGAAGAGAGAGGGGTCCAGACAAAAGAGACTTAAGAACAAGAGATTTAAGCCGCGTCTGCCTTCTCTCGTCATGGGCAACATGAGATCACTGGCGAATAAAATGGACAAGCTAACGGCGTTAGCCCGGAATCAGACAGAGTTCCGTGAGTGTAGTTTGATGTGCTTCTCAGAGATATGGCTATACCAGGATCATAACGTTTCCATCGACGGCTTTCAACTGTTCGGGCCGGCAGGGATCACACCGGGAGCGGAAAGGGGTGGGCTTGCTGTGCTGGTCAACAACAGATGGTGTAACCCTGGTCACGTTACTATCAAGCAGAGTATCTGTAGCCCGGACATTGAACTGTTGGCTGTGGGACTCCGGCCATATTATCTGCCACGTGAATTGTTTACATTCCCCCCTCTGCTAACCCGGCATCGGCTTGCATCGCCATTCACACCGCCATAGCACTCCAGACTCAACACCCGAGTGCACTCATATTAATCTCGGGTGACTTCAACCATGTCAGTGTTTTAACAACACTGACTAATTTCACCCAGTATGTGAGTTGTCCTACTAGAGAGGAGAGGACACTGGACCTGCTGTATGCTAATGTTAAGGATGCATACAGCTCTTCCCCCCTCCCCCCTTGGGTAGGTCAGACCACAACCTGCCTCTGGTTAAAAGGCAGCCTGCGACCACAAGGACAGTGAGGAGATGGTCAGAGGACACCTATGAGACACTTCAGGGATGTTTTGAGGTGACAAACTGGGATGCACTCTGTGAGCCTCATGGAGAGGACACTGACGGGCTTACTGAGTGCATCACACCATCTCCACTTTTAAGAGTAGGCTAAAGACTTTCCTCTTTGATAAAGCTTATAGTTAGGGTTGGCTTGGGTGAGTCCTGAACCATCCCTTAGTTATGCTGCTATAGACCTAGATTGCCGGGAGACTTCCCATGATGCGCCTCTTTCCTCTCTCCTTCTCTCCTTCTCTCCCTCTCCATCTGTATGCATTTTTATCCCATTACTGCATGTTACTAACTCAATATCTTCTCTCTCCCGTTGTTCTGTGCTTTCTCGTTTCTCTCCTCTTTCCTTCTGTCGCTTTCAGCAGGTATTTCTGCTTCCGGAGCTGCAGAGACTGGATCTGTTGTTGTGGGCCACCTGCTGCCCCCGTGTTCCTGCTCGACAACTGCAGTAGCAGTTGTAGTTATTGGCTCTGTTGCTGATGCTGACATTATTTTTCCTATAGCTGTCATTCTTATTATTATTAATTTATTTATAGTAACACTACAATTACTATTCTACTATTTAAAAAAATATTAATTCTACGTGGTCTTTGCATTGTTTTTACACATCGATTTTACACATATGTCAAAATTTAAAGGGTATTCTTATCTCCTGGACATTGTTGATACGTTTTCAAAGTGGCCTGAGGCATTTCCAGCTAGAAAAGAAAATGCTCAGCTGTGCTTAAGTGTTTAATGGAACACATTGTTCCTAGGTTTGGAATACCTGTGGGAATTGACTCTGATAACGGAACGCCTTTTACAGCTAAGATTACTAAGTTGTTGGAATTAAGTGGACATTTCATATTCCATACCACCCACAAAGTTCTGGTCAAGTAGAAAGGACAAATAGAACAATTAAGGACAAGTTGACAAAGTTACATCAATCCAGGAAAATGAATTGGTTAGAGGCACTGCCATTAGTATTGATGCCAATAAGGGCAATGCCAAATAAAACCACGGGTTTGTCACCTCATGAGGTATTAATAGGATGACCTTTTCCTTTGGTAGTCTTAATGAATGAAAACCCGGTGGTAAATTTAACACAATTTCAAGAATGTCAACAAGAATATGTTAAAACCTTATACAATTTTGTTTCTGAGTTTTCCGGACAGGTGGTTGACAAACTCCCGGTGCCAGCAGAAGCGGTGATGCATCCTTTTCAACATGGTGACTATGTGCTGGTGAGGAGCTTGATGGTGATCGCAGGAGATCTACGGTACAGCAACCAAGCCACCAACGCAGGTCCCGCTGGTTACCAGAACTGCAGTCAAAATGAAAGGCCAGCACCAATAGATCCATGCCAGTCAAGTCAAACAGGCTCCAAACCCGCCATTAAGGGACCAAAAGGAGACCACAGATGGAACCTTGCTGTGATGAACTATGGTATGTTCTTCATCATGGTGATAAGTGGAGTCTAAGGAACTGGGAATCATGATCAACACACCTCCACTGGGCACAAATGAAGATCAAGGGCCAGACAGGGAATTCTCACAGGCCTCATATGTTGTCGACAATGTCATTCCTCTCACTAATACTATGACTAGGGCATGCAACTCAGTGAATGGGAGTGTGGAGGCACATGAAAGGAAGCAGAGAGCAAAAAATTGTAGGGGTCAAAGTATAGACCAGTCCCTTGCGATAGGTAGAGTGGAACATGTGCCTTTGAGTGAAATTGAAATACAGTGCATGCTAGTTCTGTAACTTTCTACATTAACTTGATTAATTTAACCGTTTTTGACCCAGATGTGGTGCAGGTGACTGCAGAATATGAATCTCCGGAGAGTGAAGAGATAGAATTAATTCAATTCAATTTTATAAATATAGCGCCAATTCATAACAAAAGTTATCTCATTGCAGTTTTCCTATAGAGCAGGTCTAGGCTGTATTCTTTATAATATTATTTACAGAGACCCAATAAATCCCACCATGAGCAAGCATTTGGCAACAGTGGCAAGAAAAAACTTCCTTTAAGAGGCAGAAACCTTGAACAGAACCAGACTCAATGGTGGGCGGCCATCCGCCGCTGTCATGTTAGGTTTTAGTACCTAGGATTTTAAGACACCATAGTAACACCATAGTTTTGTAATACGTTGTGAAAGAAAATGCTCCCCAAGTTCTTTGTTCGTAGTGACACAGAAGTGTTATTGGATCAAGAGTGACCACGTATAGCTGCTGTGGAGAAACATTCGCCTCTCATTTGTCTTCAACCTTTAGGAGGTACAAAAGTTCATAATTTGGGGATAACTGTGCCCGAAGATTGTTGATGCTGATTCTAATTTGGCCATTCCGGCAAATGATGAACCAGTTATTTCATAATGTTGCTGTTCCCTTAAAAGGCCCTAGAGGGATGCCATCCCGCTGTTTGGCGATGTTTCAGTTTGTTCTTCAAACGCACCCTGTTGTGGGAGCGCTTGCAAGAATGGCATTTGCAGCCAATAGACCTGTTGTAGTGGTGCATCGGTTGTTTTTACATTATATTCATGAAGTTGGCATACAACGGGAAAGGGGAGTGTTTAACAGAACAGGGAAATATAAGATTTACTCATTTATCACAGTGAGTCAAGGTAAAGGTTGTCGGCGTTTTCGTGTACACGCCAGAAGCTTCACCTTAAACCTTCATAAACTGACATTTTATCGAGTTTTTAAGCCAAGTTTTCTACGCTACACTGTTTTCCTGGCCATTGTTTTACCTATATGTTTAACTTGGTAAACGTTTTCAGTCATCGGACGTATGGATCTTAAGTGATTTTAAGGTGGCTGCAACTCGACGTAGTTTACCGGACTGCCTCCACTGCTGCTAGCTTAGCTAGGTTTGTCTTTAGCCCGGTGGCTAGGGTAACCGGTCGCTTTTACTAAGGATTTTAAGCTCTTTATTTTTATGGACTTTACTGTGGATTTTAAGCTTTGAAGCAGTCTCACGGACTAACTGCAAGCCTGATGACTAAGTGTGGATCTTGCCACCTTACCGTCTCAAAGCTGAAGAAAAGTATCGCCTGTCTTGAAGCCGAGCTTGGAGAAAAAGACAAGCTCATCCTGGAGTTCTCCACTGTCACCTCAGCCCAGGCAAAACACCTTGCAGTCCTCAGCTCCTCTGGCTGCACAAGCCGGAATGCAACCATCCCATCTCACTCCCCTGACTGCTCCACTCCAGAACTGGACGATGATCCCACTCTTCCGTGGCTCGGCTCCATCATCACTGGCACCCAGTAGCATGAAGCCGTTTCAGCTAAGCCTGAAGATCCATGGCTCCTCATGGCTCCTCATCAAAGCCCAAAGCAATGGCCATTTCTACTCCTTGCCGAGCCCCAGTGGATGCCCAGTCACTCGTCGGCGGGGGTGGTGAGAAGGCTCCGGTGAAATCGACTCCACGTCAACCGGAGCACTGGACTGTAGCCTGTAAGGACAGACATGGTGCAAAGCCCTGCCTCCTCCACCTTCACATCAGGACCTCCCGCTGGCCAACAGGTTTGACATTCTGGATACACAGGACTTTCCTCCACTGGAGGGACGCTCCCTTTTTCCAGCGGTCAAGTCTTCCTCCTCCTCTAGCCGCAAGTTACTAAAAGATGCCGTGATCAGGAGAAGCTCTGGAGGTCTCATTCGTCCTGAGATGGCAGAGAACACCTCTGCTAAGAAGGCCCCCTCGCCGCAGCAGTCCCCGGCCACGTCTATCCCAGGGACAGCTGATGGAACTCGGCAGTCTCCACGATCACCGACTCTGCCTTCTCTCATCCCCCCAACTACGCTGAGAGTTGGAGATTCCATAGTAAGGAATATCCGCTTCGTTAATGCAGTCACACAGTGCTTTCCTGGAGCTACGACCCCCGACATCCTTGAAAAGCTCCCTGGACTTCTGGCTGCACTCCCGACGACTATCATGAAAATCATAGTCCATGTCGGCACCAATGACACCGCCGTCAGCAATCGGAGCTAACGAAAGCAGATTTTATCCGCCTCTTTGACCTGCTCAACAGCCCGGGAAAGCATGCTTTCATTTCGGGTCCAATTCCTACACTGGGTCATGGAACTGACCGTTTTAGCAGGATCCTCAGCCTTCATACCTGGCTCCAGTCTGTCTGCAGCACCCATGACATTGGTTTTATTCACAGTTTTAACTTATTATGGGATCGTTCTTCCTTGTTTGCACAAGATGGTCTTCACCCAAACAAGTCAGGTAGTCGCATGCTGGCGGCTAACCTGCAGCACGCTGTGCTGTCCTCCTCACGTAGTTGACTATTTACATCACCTGTTTCCCCTCGCTCTTCTTCTTTCTCTTCTCTGCCCACCAAAAACAGCCATGCACCCTCTGCTGTCACTACCTCCCCCTTGTGGACTGATCATAGTGTTGCTATTTGGAGCCCGGATCCCTCTAGTGCTACTTTTAAAATTCCTGTGGTAATTTCGGATAGGTCCTTAATATGAAACAGACACAGCCGACACAGCAATAATAATAACTTAATAAAGATCCGGGCCAGAACCCTACCTCCACTCTCAACCTCAAATCTGAACCAGCACAGACTTTTTAAGATGGCTCATCTCAATGTGAGATCCCTCTCTAACAAAACATTTATTTAAATGATTTTATCTCTTCTACTGATTTAGATTTTATGTTCTTAACAGAATCCTGGTTATGTCCTGGTGATCACAGTCAGCTGGCTGAATTGTGCCCTCCAGATTATGACTGCTTTAGCTGCCCTAAGGTTTGTGGTCGAGGTGGGGGCCTTGTTACAGTCTATAGGAAGCATTTAAAGTGTGACCTCATAGCTTGCAATGATTTTTCTTCCTTTGAAGTGCTCATGTTTAAATTTGGTGGAAGTCTCCTGGCAGTCTAGGCCTATAGCAGCATAACTAAGCCAGCCCTAACTATAAATTGAATCAAAGAGGAAAGTCTTAAGCCTGGTCTTAAATGTGGAGATGGTGTTTGCCCCCCAAACCCAAACTGGGATCTGATTCCACAGGAGAGGAGCTTGATAACTGAAGGCTCTGGCTCCCATTCTACTTTTGGAAACTGTAGGAACCACAAGTAACCCTGCATTCTGGGAGCATAGTGTTCTAGTCGGATAATATGGTATTATGAGATCTTTAAGATACGATGGTGCCAGACCAATAAGAGCTTTGTAGGTGAGGACCATATCAAGAAGATTCAATTCTGGGACCAATACTGTACTCCTTATACATGCTTCCCTTGGGTGATGTCATCCACAGACATGGGATTTCTTTTCATTGTTATGCGGATGACACACAGTTGTACCTCCCTGTCAAGCTCACTGATCTTAGTACGCTGAGTTCTCTGCAGGACTGCCTGTCTGACATAAAAAACTGGATGTCGATAAATTTTCTTCATCTCAACTCAAATAAAACTGAAATCCTTGTTATTGGACCCCAACACATCACTAAACAAACTATTGCCATCTACTGGTAACCTGTCACAACATATCAAGCCTGTTGCAAGAAATCTTGGTGTCCTGTTTGATAGCAATTTATGTTTTGAGGAACATATCACTAAGCTTGTCCAATCATGTTTCTATCACCTCAGAAACATTGCAAAAATCTGATCTATTTTATATCTTACTGATGCAGAAACTGTACATACTTTTATCTCCTCACGCCTCGATTATTGTAACAGCATGTTCACTTGTCTTAATCAAAAAACTTTGACACGACTGCAGACTGTACAGAACTCAGCTGCTAGGCTATTAACCAGGACCAAGAAGTCTGACCACATGACACCTGTTTTAGCCTCTTTGCATTGGCTCCCTGTTTGTTTTAGGATTGATTTTAAGATCTTATTGATTACTTTTAAGGCTCTTCATGGCCTGGCTCCAGACTATATTTTAGACCTTGTAATCTCTTATGAACCTTCATGTAGTTTGAGATCTTCGGGCAGGAGGTGTCTGTTCCTGAGTCCAGGATGAAAACTAAGGGGGACAGAGCTTTTGCCATCAGGGCCCCGATGCTCTGGAACAACCTGCCCAAAAAAATTAGATTGTCTGAGTCAGTGTCTTCGTTTAAGTCTCTTCTCAAAACACATTTTTATCTGAAAGCATATCCTGATTTTACCTGAACTGGCTGTTTATTTTATTGTTTCAAAGGCCAAGTGGTAGACTTCGGGCGGACGGCCCGGGGGCTGGACATGTGCGGAGCTGAGGACCTCGGGCGGACGGCCCGGGGGCTGGACATGTGCGGAAAGCAACTCATGAGGTCCGCATCGAAGACCAAAAACATCTGGAGGTTGGCGGCAAAGACAGAACCCTTCTGGAGGCCAGCGGTGAAGACGGAACCCTTCTGGAGGCCAGCGGTGAAGGAGGATCCCTTCTAGAGGCCGGAGAACCAGATTGGGGCCCGGCGACGGGACAGCAGGACAAGACTGGTTCTGCGGTGTGCTGCGATCCAACAGACGGTTCTGCGGTGCGCTGCGATCTAACCGGGGCAGGAGGCGGCTGCGATCCAGCGGCGACTAGAGATGGCTGCTGCTGCGATCCAACCGGGGCAGGAGGTGGATGCGATCCAGCAGCGACTAGAGATGGCTGCTGCTGCAATCCACCTGGGACAGGAAGCGGCTGCGGCAGTGCAGGCTGATGACTGGAGGTGCCGGGGTGCAGGCTGATGACTGGAGGTCCGGGGTGCAGGCTGAATGTGCAAAAACACTTTCAAGAGGCAAAATCATTGAAGCATTGCACACTGTAAATACAATGGACATAGAGACTATACACAGGGAGCAGTTAGTGGCTAGCTGAGCTCAGTTGGTCAATAATCTTTTTTTTTTTAAAGTTGTTTCTGGGCCTGGATTGATAGACTCTTAGACACATGAAGGCAAAGTGCAGTTGTAACAAGGTGCCCCACACCTTTCCAGTCAGCAGCAGTACAGTTACTATACCATACTCTAATGCAGCCTTCAGCCTTTAGTCTACCTGTTTCTGATGATGGTTTGAAAAGCTCCAAGCAGCAAATATGCCTCTAAGGTTAGCCTAACTCTGCTGTTATCAGTGTTAATAAAGTCATTAACAGAGGGTGACCCTTATTAAAACCTTATTAAAAGGTTTCTCACTTTTAATAAACCAACAGCAAAAGATAGTAAGTCATCTGCAATCATAAATGTTAATAAGTCATTAATAAAGGGTCTTTAGAACATAATAAATGGATTTTGGTCCAGATTCTCTGCAGCTATTTCTCAGAAGGTGAGATGTCAAATTCCACTTGAGCAGTCAACCTGATAAAACAAGTGTCCTGCTGGAGGAATATAAACACCTCCCAACAACCTGGCAATCCCAACGTTCTTATTAATGGCTTATAACTGATCTATACAGCATTAGTAAATTATTTATTAACCAAGGGAACAACCTCTACAGGCTTTCAACTATGGATACCAGTACACATGATCAAATGCAGACTGTTACCACTGTTTGATATAATTTAATTGTTTCATTTTATTATCTTAATACTAAACACATGAACAATAATACTGTAGACCTTTACTGTAAGTGAAGCTAAAACCAGTGAAACCACTAGAGGGCTCAGTCTCCATGGTAGTCAGTATGAACAGCTGCCAGCAACATCTAACTTCATTCATGGTCAACAGCCTGTAACCAAGGTTGCTAAAATGTGTATTATAACACTACCTGACTGTGCCTACAGACCTGCAGGTTACACTGTGGTGCTTTCAATTCCAAAAATAAGCTGTTGATGAATTTGATCCTCATGTAAATAGAGCCACATATGAAACACATGACATGCACAGAAATATTATAATACTGTACCAATAACCTACACAGCAGTTTCTGCTGCGTGCCAGGACTGAAATTGGAAAGCAAAAAGATCACCTATTCTTGACATATAGTATGTGTCGCAAACAAAATTGGAAGTATAAAATACCCTATGTTAAGTAGATGATAAATCATTTAATTTTTCAAGATGCAAATTAGGTCAGCAAGTCCACCAGGCATCTTATTAGTGATGGTTCTCTATTGTCCCTTCACAGGTGGCAACATCTATATAAAAACAAATCTCAAATTGACAATCCAGTTGTTATCATTTAAACATGTTCAGACAAAGTTATTCTTCTCTGTGTCTTTTAATGAGCAGCTATAACATCTAAGTTAATTGACAAGAGGTGTAGCGAGAGTCTCCCTGATTCATTGCAAGCCAAGTTGTCAACATTGTACAGGTTTACACAAGCCTATAGGAAGCAATTAGGTTAACGCAGGATAACGCATTTACTTGCACTGCAAACAACCTGGTTACAGTAAACCCCACAGTTTAGTACAGCTGATCAGTTATCATATTCTTCTCCTATCCCTGACAATATTTTTTAACAGTGGCACATTCAATGCTGCAGAGTTTTCTTTGTCAGAACATCTGGACTGACTGCGCAGAGCAGACAGTAGCCTACAGAGAGCTGCTTTGGAGTGCATTAGTTTTGATAGGAGTAGGCTATTAATGACGTTTCTTATCACCCAACTGCACTGCTGTCACAGCTGTTTGCCCTGTCTTGGGTCTTTGTAATGCACATGCGTGCGTAGGAATCCTGTAGGCCCTATAACAAGAAATTCGGTGTCTGTGGTAAATATGTAGCAACCAAGTTTTTCTTAATCCCTGACTCCCTGACTTACTTTACGTTAAAGAATTCATATAGAACGTTTCCGACCCGGTTACTTTAATTAATGTAAACGAACACACTGA
The DNA here is from genome assembly GCA_027580175.1 of Siniperca scherzeri. Taxonomy (NCBI): domain Eukaryota; kingdom Metazoa; phylum Chordata; class Actinopteri; order Centrarchiformes; family Sinipercidae; genus Siniperca; species Siniperca scherzeri. Next base: position 198,070 of record CM050847.1, read on the forward strand.
TTTTTAGCCCCATTGGAGTTAACATGGCTCTCCATCCAGACACAGACAACAACACTACTACCAACCAATCATGTCTCTCTCTGTCTCCGCCGCGGAAATGAACGACCAATCAGCTGTCTGATGTTTCCAGCTAGAAGAGCCGGGGGACCAATCAGCTGTTTGTCTGGATCTGCTGGGGAAATGAACAGCCATTCAGCTGTCTGTCTGGGCTTCACCAGTGACTGCCTGACCAATGAGCTGTCTGTCTGGCTGCACCGAGGGGGTGAGCGTCTGCCGAGGCCCAATCAGCGGCTCAGTGCTGCCTGCCGGTGCCGGGGACTGGTGGTGAGGAGCCGCTGCAACGCGTCAGGACCGGACCGTGAACCCGGAGACGGTACACACCGAGGCGAAAGGAGACACAGGTAAGTCCGAGGATGTGCGCGAGGCCTGGCTCCGGCGGGAGATGTTTTGAAATGGCAGCGGCGGGATTCATGTCGCGGTAGGAAAGCTAGTTGTTGAGTCGTTTTCCCACCGGTGGATATGCTGATATGCTGATTTGCTGATAGACAATAGAGCGGCTTTGCTTTGCTATTTATTGATGCAGGCTGACATGTTGGCGACCAGCAGCCGTCGCCTTGAACTGTAAATTTACATTTAAGGTCTGGAGTCACAGCAGAAACATTAATGGATATCTGAATCTTACCCCGTTGGTTGTGTTTTGATAATAACTGAACTGTTAACGGAGATGTTGTGATTTCATTGTGATGGAACCGTTGTGCGGAATGCCTCCAATCCGTTTCATTGTTTGATCCAGAGTCTCCAGGGGTTAACTCAGACTGGAGAAAGAGCCAGGGTCCTCCAAATACGTGTTAATGCACATTTAAAGAGCACCGGGATGAAATGAGATGGTAGAACGGTTATATTGAAGCAAAGCTGTAGTCTATGAAGTGGCGGATTAAAACGCTTAAGGAGGAGGCCGGCGGTGCTTCTGGCTCACAGCAATTAGGGAGAAAAATTCGAAATGCATCAGCCATTTACGTAGAGACTCAACTGGCTCCATATGCACCTAAATGGCTGCCTGGCGCCTGACAGCACAACCAACATTTTACTGAAAGGGCAAGGCTTTATTCAGGCCGAGCGGATGATTGTTTCCTGAGCGGCGGATTAACGGAGGTAGACGTCTAGATGACGTTAGAGACCGAACGGGAATCAATATTTAATGTGTTGTGCCTATTATTCTGCAGTATACAGGAGCTCATTTCGTGTCTCTTGACCAGAATTGGTCTCTCCTCTGCTGCAACTCTGCTCCTCAAGATTTACAGGAGTCACATGCAGATGGATTCAAACATGACTGCTATCGCTGTCTTTGTGATTGTATTGTATTGTCCCTAACTAGATTCGAATATGTAGGCCTGCAGTCTTTGAGATGGAGAGTGGTTTCATGAGGTGAAGAGAGAAGGCGTATAGTCAAATTATGTTAATGTTACCTTCTTCTATTACAAAAGGTTACAAGACATTGCAGGAATTGGTTGTTTTAAATTCCAGTTAAGATATATTGTAGCTTTGTCATTTACACCAGCTTTGGATAAGGAACGCTTCGTCAATAAAATCGTAGATTTTTGTCACAGGAAAACTATCTGTTGAAATGAAAAGTTGACAGACAGCACGAAAGTGGCTGTCATTGCTTTGTCACTTCTTGCCATGAAACCTGCACCCCTTTCACTTTCCTCAGCAGTGTATCACTTTCAACCGGCTGTTTGTTTCTAGTAGTGTCTCCCCGTGCTCACTTCACAAATTTTCCTCTGAGCGTGGAAGTAAAGTAGCCCTACAGCCTTTGGTTCTGAGATAAAAGTTGGCAGACCTTGATACACTCAGCCCTCCACTCACATAGTGATAGTGGGTCCGTATGAATGAATGGTTCCTGCTGTTGAAGAGTGTGAATGAACTGTAGTATTCTCAATGATGGAGTCCTTCCTCTTCCTATTTCCAGCTCAGAGTCCCCTGGCAGCCCCAGTAGCATACAGATGAAAACTACCATACTGTTATGGCAGATTCATACAGCACCTATCGAGTAGTGTAGTTTTTGATGAAAGTGCAATCAGGGTTTGATGTTTTAAAGCCATCATTTAGCTGGTCCTTATTGAAATGATACAGATTATGACTAAGTTTGTTCATAACACAGTGGATATGTATAAGGACTTACTTGTGGAGAGATTTCAAGCTGTTTGTGCTCCTTTTTAATTGGGTTAGGGTTAGAGCTTCCTTATCACTGGCTGCTGCTTCTGAGATCCAAACTATGTTGGGACTTTAAGGGCCTTTCAAAAAAACTACTGATGATTAAATCTGTCAGTAATGATCATGTGTGACATCCATAGACTGTATTTAAAAATAAATAAATAAATAAATAAAACATGGACGTGGTGTCCTTGACGTCACCCATAGGTTTCTGAGAGCCGTTGTGAAGCTCAAAGTAGGTGGCTCCGGTTGTTGCCATCTTGGCAGTCCCTGACTCCGGCTAATCCAAAAATGGGCAAAGAGGTGGAGCTGAGGCGGCCGAATTCAGTTCAGTTCAATTTTATTTATATAGCGCCAATTCATAACAGAAGTTATCTCATTGCACTTTTCCTATAGAGCAGGTCTAGACCGTACTCTTTATAATATTATTTACAGAGACCCAACAAATCCCACCATGAGCAAGCACTGGTTGCTGAACCACCTAGCAGCAAGCCACCTGAGAGGGCACCCACCTGTCTCTCAAAGTGGCCACGTCCTTACTTATGCATAACTTTAAGCCTTAATATAATTTAAGGATGGAAAACACGTTTTCACAAACAGAGAAAAGTGGCAGAATGTGTTGAATGATTGACGGTGTTCATGGTTCTACAGTTATCCATGTAGCTAGTAGACCTGGTAGACCAGGGATAAAGCTCGTGTGTTCTTTTCAGGAAATGGCTTGTGATGGGGAATCAGTCTCACGGACCCAGCCGCATATACTGTACTGAGGTGTATACCAGGCATGAAGCAAATTATTGCATCGAATTTCGTAAGTGAATATAGTGGCAGGAGCAAACATGCATCTGTTTTGTGTATTGCAAATTTGCGTATTTTCTGACCAAAACGTCCCAGTACATTTGTAAAATGATTCTTTTTCTGCTCAAATGTAACATTGTATGATGTGTTTTTCCTAGCTACCAAGGAAAAACCAACAAAATGGCCAGAGTGGACATCATGTTAAGGCCTCATTATGCTTAAAACCAAGTGCTCAGATCATCAAACAGCATCTGGAACCTCCTTTCCCAGGTCAGAATCTGACAATCTGACATTCATGCGCGCTTTATGCAGTGATTGGTCAGCTGTGTGGAGGTGTGAAAGTAGGCGAAGGTGAAGTTCAAGTTCTCTTTTTTTTTTTTTTTTTTTTTTTATTCTTCACACAACTATTTCTGTGTAACTATGTGAACAAGCAAGTACAACACTATGAATGGCTTTGAGGAGGGATTGGATGTATGGAAGTTTTTATTGGACTTTATTATTTGTAACCCACAGAAGACATAATACACAAATATCTCACTATCCACAAACATGTATTTTTTAATGTTGTGTAAAGTCACATCGAGACAAATACGGAGCGATTTGCAAATATGCCTAACTTACTCTGTAAAAACGTATTTTAATTCCACATAAAATGATAGAGGTTTTACAGATGTTAATACTTTCACCCAAAAAAATACATGTGAAGTGATATATATGCATTTGTGGATCAATTTTTACATGTGAAACAAAGTAGGCTTGTATTTATATAAATATAAATGTAAAACAAGTACATTGTGATAAACTATTCAAAAGTAAACTATACACTTATACAGAAAAGTTTAGATGGAGATGAAAAGAAGAGTCCAGCATCGTCCAGCAGCAGTAGAATGCAGTGTTGATGGTGGCTTGGAGTCCAGTGATGGTAACAGGACAGGAGAGATGAGGCCAAGGTGCTGCTGAGAAGACGGAGAGAAAGAAAGAGATGAGAGGGTCAGCGATATCTCAGAGAAAATCCACAAGTCGCATCATTCCCATAATCATGTAGCAGAAACATACCAGAGACATTGTGGCTTACAAAGCATTTAACTTTTAAATTACTTTTTTTTTTTACCATTTAAACTGAGATTACACATTAATGCAATAAACATTTTAGTGGAGCTGCTCTAACACACTGACAGCTGTCTTGTGTGCTCAGAGTCTGTGTTATAAAAACAGGAGGACATGCAGAGTGACTTGATGCTGTGGAATATTTGAATGTGAGGGCAAAAACCGCTGTTCAAATAAATGACTGACAGCGCATAAAAGTTGTAACTTCAGACAGTCCTGAGCAACAAACTAATATCCAACCAGGATTTAGATTCTGACGGGAAACCTCAGCTAACTAACGCGCGTCAATATGCGCTTTGATACGGACTGACTGAGAGAGGACATTAAAACAGCGTGTCTGGCTCTGTGAGAGGGAGGGGAGACAGAGAAACTCAGGGTTTGTTGAGGAAAACCTGCCAGCGAGCAGGCTAGGTTCACCGAGTCAGTTACCATGGTAACTGATCCAGAGTTTCCCTTGGTTTCCACTAAACCCGCGTTCTGAAACAGGGCCCCAAACTAAATGATCTTACATGAGCTAGCTTGTACACCACTGCCACAGCTAGCTAACACTAACGTTAGCAAATTGTAGGTAACGCCAGTAAGTAAGTAAGTAAGCACAGCACACTCACCTGGAGATGGCAATGATGAACCCGATGCTGAATCATGACCGTTGGGTTAAATAAAGATGTTCCACATTGTCTTTCACCTCCTGCTAGAAGCTAGCTTGTTTTCTCCTGTTGTATGATGACTCATGTTCAGCCTTCTTTCTGTAGCTTCCAGACTGTAGTTCCGTCAGCTCATGTGAGGGAAGCTAGCTAGTAACTGCACCTCAATTTACAGATTCTTTTTTTACAGATCTGCTGCGGTACCAAGTGGACAAAGTTCCACAAATAAACAGGAGGGAAGTCACAAATGCCACGTGGCCCACAAGCTGACAGCAAGCAATCTACAAATGTGCAAAGCCTGTTTCACATGTAAAAATGGATCCACAAATGCGTATATATCACTTCACATGTATTTTTTTGGGTGAAAGTATTAACATCTGTAAAACCTCTATCATTTTATGTGGAATTAAAATACGTTTTTACAGAGTAAGTTAGGCATATTTGCAAATCGCTCCGTATTTGTCTCGATGTGACTTTACACAACATTAAAAAATACATGTTTGTGGATAGTGAGATATTTGTGTATTATGTCTTCTGTGGGTTACAAATAATAAAGTCCAATAAAAACTTCCATATGGATGCAGCCAGGAGGAGGCTATGATGGCAGGCTTTTTCCCCGCCTTCCAGTTTAGACATTCAGAAATCTTTGTAGACATGTGACCTAGTTTGATTCAAGTATGCACATGATTGTTTCTTAAAAATAAATGGTGGCGAATGAAAATTCAACGCACTGAATGAACGAGATCTTTACAATTGAAATGTCCATAAATATCAAATGAATTTAAATCGCAAAATACCGTCTGTAACCCCATAAAATAGCATCAAGATCATTTTTTTTTAAAAATGCAGTTTTCAAATAATGAAGCCAGTGGTGTGGATTGTATTCCGACTGAATTCAACATGTCATGAACTCATGGGTGGTAATGTGTGTGGATATTCGGACAGAGCCTACAGTGGTGTGACAAATTTAAATATTAGTCAAAGATAAAATAAGTAAACAGAAAATGCAGTTTTTAAATGAAGGTTGTTATTATTAAGGGAAAACAAAATCCAAACCTACATGGCCCTGTGTGAAATAGTGATTGCCCCCTAAACCTAATAACTGGTTGGGCCACCCTTAGCAGCAACAACTGCAATCAAGCGTTTGCGATAACTTGCAATGAGTCTTTTACAGCGCTGTGGAGGAATTTTGGCCCACTCATCTTTGCAGAATTGTTGTAATTCAGCCACATTGGAGGGTTTTCGAGCATGAACTGCTTTTTTAAGGTCATGCCACAGCATCTCAATAGGATTCAGGTCAGGACTTTGACTTGGCCACTCCAAAGTCTTCATTTTGTTCTTCTTCAGCCATTCAGAGGTGGACTTGCTGGTGTGTTTTGGATCATCGTCCTGCTGTAGAGCCCAAGTTCGCTTCAGCTTGAGGTCACGAACAGATGACGTTCTCCTTCAGGAGTTTTTGGTAGACAGCAGAATTCATGGTTCCATTTATCTCAGCAAGTCTTCCATGTCCTGAAGCAGCAAAACAGCCCCAGACCATCACACTACCACCACCACATTTTACTGTTGGTATGATGTTCTTTTTCTTTTCGGAAGGTGTGTGTCCCATTACATCTGGCATAAAAGTAACACCGCATTTCAGAAAAAGATCATCATACCAACAGTAAAATATGGTGGTGGTAGTGTGATGGTCTGGGGCTGTTTTGCTAAAATAAGAAATCAGGAAGGGGGCAAACACTTTTTCACACCACTGTATATCTCTTATCAACTACTCACCATTTCCAAAACATATTTTCTTTGTTAAAAACTGCATAGTACCTCTCGAGCTGTCTCAAATAATCTATAGTCTTAACACTTAGGAACATTTACATTCTGAGATGCAATTGAGACCTAATTCTTTGATCCGCTTTACACATTTTGGCTTTATCCTCTAGTGAGGTAACATCATTTCATAAAGTGCTGTCCCATCCTTCATACCACATTAGGAGTCCTTGCATTATTGCACTGATCACACAGGTCACATCAGTTAAAGTCAGTGATGGTTCCTTGTGAAGGTCTACAACACAGCCTGAGACTGATAAGAACCCAAGGGTACCCCGGTAGAGGGCTCAGTGTTCAATGACGGTCGATGATTGTCTTTAATCACTTAATCAGGCTTATCGTTCTGTAAAGGGTGTCACTTACCTTGGTGTGGTGACATGTTGGAATCTTGACGTTCTCTCAAACTGTAGTAGTGCCTGACACGTGCATCTCTTCATCTAACCAGCTCAGAGGGGCTGATTCTTCTTTACTGTTCCACCCTGCTGTGCTGACAAAGAAGTGCCACAAAAGGTCCTTATCTTTATGCAGACCCAACTGTTACTCGCTGAGTAGGTCAGTTGGTAATGGTGTTGACTAAGGCTACAGGAAGCTGCTTCACAATAAAAGTTGCATTGCACTATACTGTGTTTGAAGTACTGTTGGTTCAGTATTTCTTCCAAACATTTCACAGCAGACAGTTTGACTGTCATAGCAGGAAAAGCATAGGTGTTACTAATAACATTCATGATGGCTTCGCTCTAGTCTCTTTAGCTGCTCTATATGTTCACCAGCTAGTTGCTAACTTTGTTTGCTGTCTGGTGCTGAACAGGTAGTTTGTTTTTAGAGCTTATAGCTTATTTTCAGTGGGAAAAACACTGTGTGGGCAGTAAAAACAGAACAACTAGCTAAAAGAGGCTAAAATACTCAGTTTGAGTCGCTGAGTTTTGGAGATATCGGCCGTAGAGATGTCTGCCGTTTTTGAATATAATGGAACTATATGGCACTCGGCTTGTGGTGCTCAAAGCGCCAAAAAACTACCTTTGAAAAACTCAACAGCAGTGTTTCTTTCCAGAAATCCTGATTCGGTTAGTCAAGATAATCCACAGACCTTGTTGTGAGCAGTTTCATGTAGGAACTATCGGTAGAAAGAAAATAGTTCCTACATGAAACTGCTCACACCAAAACAATCTAGATGGATAAATAGCACTACAGGTCAGAGGAAAAATATGTATTTTTGATTTTGGGGTGAACTGTCCCTTTTAAGTATCAGATTGGACTCGGTAAAGGCAGATACTCAATATTAAAGGACTCGGATCAGGATCAGGGCCAAGAAAAAGTTGATCAAGACATCCCTAACTAATAAATAATAGTTTTTTTTAATTCTTACGTTCTTATTTTTTATCCTTATGCACATGATTAATATGTGATGATGTGGGAATGTATCCATCATTTTCAAGCAAATTCATTGCCCTGCAGCCATATATTCGTAATGTCTGATGTAATATATGTGTGTAGTATTTGTTTTGTTGTTTAAATGTTTTGTTTTATTATATATGTGAAACGTCTTGGGATGCAAGTCAAATTTCAGAAATATTCTGATAAAGGGAAATTAAATCAAAATAAATTTATAAAGCTTGAAGAGTCATGTTTTGATGTGTAACCAATCTGAAGACTTGCTGTGTCACAGTACAGTTGGATTCTCTAGCAAAGAGCTCCGAAGAGTCTGTATGCATCACTTTGTGTTTGAGAAGAGTAATCTGCATAATCAATTAATTAGAAAAATTCATGGTGTGGGTAATACCTGTAACTTGGAACTAATTGATTTGTGTGATTTTAATGAATGTGTGTAAATCAATAAAGCAGGGAGTGGTGTGTGCTAACTGTAGTAAAATGAAAGGGGAGTGGGGAAATGGCTGTTTGATTTGTCTCAGAGTCAGTTATAGAAATGGCCCAGCAGTCAGTGGTAGTGCAGCTGTGACTAATCTAGCCAGTGAATAAGCAGTGTGCAGATCATTGCTGCATTCCTGTGCTGCATTTAGCCAGGTGCTGCACAAGGTCACCCGAGTCAACTTGTCTGAATGCAGTCGTCCTAATGCTCACTGTACACCGAAGGGCACAGCCAGAATCAGGGTCTTGATGAAATAAGGGGCATTTCTGCCGTGGTACCCGATGGAATATTTACAAAGTACATCCTGACGAAACGTGGATGATCTCTTTATGAAAGGTGTTCTGCAGATTTTGACCATTATACTAAGATGGGATACTGAAGGAACACCAGTTAGTATACAGACCAATTGGTGGCTGATGTTCTTCTAATCTGCACACTGAGTGAAGTCATCCATGTAGCGCTAACAGCTGAACGATTCATAGTTTTTAGAAAGGAGCATGAGCAATATATGATACACAGAATACACCAAAATTATAAAATAGTGTTTGAAATACATTTGTCATGCAATGGCACTTTATTTTACCCCTATCCACATTTAGCATGTATGTGCTGTTCATACACATGTATAAGAAATTCATAGTGGCTTTAAAATAATTTATACATGTGTGAAGAACTACTTGAAATGATGGAGGTGACAGGTGTCATCAGGAAAAAGAAAACACATTTTTGCACACAAATTCATAGTTTGTGCTCTTACATTAATAACTTGTGCACACCAATGAGTTCATTCATATTGAGTTCACATAGAGTATTCATATTGTTATGTTATCACATTTCTTACATTTGTCGAGTTACTAATTTGTGCACCAGTTATGGAATGCTGCTTAGAAGATGTATAGATGTTTACAAATGCTTTTCAAACAATTAGGCTACATCATATGCTTGTATATCCTTGCAGCTACATTATGCTGTGCTATAGTGTGTTCCAAAAGTGCTTATTAATGCTAAATGGTAAGGAAAAATGATGTTGGTAATTTGAATAAGAATTTTTAAAAATGATCTAAATGCTGTTTGAGGCTTTTCCAGTTTGTCACTCAATTCACAGAAAAACATTGCAATAAGTATGATCACGTTGTCTGTTCGGGTTTCTTTCTCTGTAAACTGTTATATAAATTAGAGAGAGTATATTTCTCTCTAGATGCACTTTTGCAATTCTGCCTTTTTTGATTGGGAAAAACTACTTGGTAAACTACCTCAGGTCTTCCACAGTATATGTGACACTTTGCTGCACTGGTCTGTCATACTTGCTTGTTACCAGCTTATGTTATGATTAGGATTGGGTGTTGAATATCAGTACTTTATTTGTACCAAGTGTCTTGCCAAAGGACACTTCGACATGTGGGCTGGGGGAAGCCGGGATCGAACCGCCAACCTTCCGATTGGTGGACGACCCGCTCTACTAAGCCACAGTCGCCCCAGCTGGTCTTCCTCAGGTGAAGAAGTGAACATACACCTGTATTTACCATCATCTCCTGATTAGTTAATCTGCTGCATATACACCAGGACAGTATTCCCAGTCTGTATCTCTCAAGTGTGATCACATTAACATTATACTCTATGAAGACATTTTTTATTACAGTCGTTGTTGGTTGTCTCCTATATTATATTGTATTATGATTTGGGAATAAAGCAGCAAATCAGATATGTATGGACCATGTTGTCTGTTATGTCAACATGTAAATATAAAGAGTGTCAACCGGTTACAGTATCCTTAACCTTTTATAATTCCAGTATATACAATAAGATTACAGACATGGCCAAATCAGTCTCTAAAAAACCTCTGAAAATAGGCCTACATTTGAATAACAAAGAGTCAAACTAGTGAGATCCACATCTTTCACTGAATAAAGCACAGCAAATCATAACAGCCTAATGCACAACAGTGTGATACACATTTATAGCTTGCATAATTCTAACATATTATAGGAAGTATGTCAAAAGCAGCACTGTTAAAACATTCCTTAACTAAATAATATAAGGTCAAGAGTAAGTCTGTAACACGCTCATTAGGAGATAATGATGTCACGTTTCATCACGAGTTGCCTATTAAATACAGGTGTGTTCACGTCTTCACTTTTACCCGAGGAAGACCACATCATATAAGGCATGTCCACATACAATAAAAGTCTGTCTTCATCAGGTACATGAATGACTAGTTAAATGGTTACAACAGTTTAAAGTCACACAAGTGAGGCCAAGAATGTTTTGTCTCATCTGAAGCTTCAGCCATTATTCTCCAATGAATAGAGTCATGAGGGGGCGTGGCTGCAGTAGGATAACTGAGCGGAAGCAGACCTGGGATCAGCAGACCACCAGCCTCTTAGCAGAATGTGCATGAATGCGTAAAATAATAAATAGGAGAGGGATGAATGTATCCAAATGTAATGTAGTAAAAATAATGATTTTTCTCAAAAAATCTACTCAAGTAAGAGTAAAAAGTGAGCTGCATTAAAACTACTCCAACAAGTACAATTTAGTGAAAAGCGTTACTTAAGTACATGTAATGGAGTAAACTCGGAGTAACTTGTCACTACCCACCCCTGCCCACGGTGGTAACATCCATTTCATTGTTCAATTTTCATTTGTCAGTCACAAATCTGCTGTGATGTGGTGTGACGTAAATGGTAAATGGGCTGTACTCAAAGCATGTACATGATGTACCTAAAGTAGCAGCTGTAACATTTGCTCCCTATGTAAACAAACACCAGCATCCAACAGTGATGCATTAGCCCCTGAAATACCCAGAATGCAGTGTGATGTGACTGAATTTGAGCCCTGCTCTGGCTTTGTGTAATTCAGTGGTGTTGACTGTAAGGGGTTAGTGTAGCTGATGAGGGTTGTGTGTTAACATGTGTGTGATCCTCTAATTGTACTTGATTGCCTCTGCTGTGCATTGATACTCCTCCTGGCTGCCACATTGAGCCCCATTTTAAGATGTCTGTGCTACCTCTGTGTGCCTTGCTCTGACTTAATGTCTCATGTTCCAGCTGCTTTTTTCTTTCCTCTTTTTCTCTCGTTTGGCTAGTGAAACAGTGTCTGCCCCACCCTGTGGTCTGAAGTTCTGCACTCAGTCTTTTCCTGTCAAAGTGCCAGCTCTTAAAGGAAGAGATTTTCTTCTTTCTGCTCTGAAAACACCGGGGCTGCTCCTCCCCCTCACCTCCCACCCTGGTTCTGTCTCTCTCTCTCTCCGTCTTACTGTGTGACGTCTTGACCACTAACGGCTACATATTAAGAGATAATTCCATACCCTGAGGTTGCAAACCGGCTCAGACTGGCTCAATGCGTTTTGACTGTGCTCTGTTCCTTGGGCAAAAATAAATAAATAAAAAACTAAAAAAACAGAGAGAAAATTACGTCTGTGCCTTTTTTTTAAAGGAACATGAGGCTAATTTGCAGCAGGAGTGCCACAGCAACAAGAAACACGCACCTCTGTTGTCTGACAATAAGGAATAATTAGTGACATTTTTCTGTAAATAGTTTCTCTGGTTTTACCTCAGTGAACAAAATAATACCATTTCCATTTTTAGTAGGTAGTTTTTCTGTTACTGGCCTTTCATAAAGGGAACGCTTAAAAGACCTCTCACTTTAACGCAAAGGATCACAGTAGTCCAGCTGACTGTTTTTTTTATGATTTTATTCTATTAAACCACAAACATCCATTGATTCCACGTTGCCAAACTATACATCAGTCTACTTGATTTTGCCTCAAATGCATTATTGTATATGTAATTATTCACACATTTGCCACATTGTGATATACACTCAGTTGGCAGTTTTTTAGGGTACACAGAGTTCAAATTAAATGAAAGTAGTCCAATAAAAGTTAGGGCTGAACGATTTAAGGCAAATATCTAATTGTGATTTTTCTAACAGATATTGTGATTGCAATTTAAATGGTCATAATTTGTTATTAATTAAACTCCATGCCTGTATTGATGGTCTGCATTGTATTAAACAAGATAAGTTTGTGACAAGCATAATCACTTTTTTTGAAACTAGCCAGTCAGTTGACATTGAAGCCCTCTTCAGTAAGATGTTACATCAGTGGGTGATCATGGCGTTCGACTGTCTGAATATTATATGATGCAATCACCTAGGTTGTTTATGTAGATGAAGAATCAGACTATGTTAGTCTATTTGAAGAGGATATAGACGGTCCATTTTCAGTATTTTCAAACATAAACTGATACAGAGTGATGTTTCTTTATTGGGTCCGAATGTAAATCGTACACACACCTGCATGCAGAGAGCATATTAACCAGATAACAGCCAGGAGTTTTAGATTTGAAGTTTGGCAAACTCACAGAATTAAACAAGGTTCAAGGTTCATTTATCTTTATAAGACACAGGGTTGTACAACGGAATGCAAGCTATAGTCCCTTCATGCTACACACCAAAAAAACAAAACAAATAGCAAATTATTATTTATGGTGTAGTGCAGAGGATGATAGTAATGTTATTAGTTACAGCTGACTAAACCTGCCAACATGAATTGTCTCTATAGGCAGAAAAATTGACTCTCGCTGGCTGTACGTTCACATTTTCTAGAGCTTGCTAAGTCATCGTTTACAAGTGCGACTCTCGCTTTTGATGTAAAAATGGTTAATCATTTAGCCCTCAGTGAGTCGTCTTGGAGGCTGTAGTTTGTGCTGCTGTTTAACTGTATTGTGTTCCACTGTAAGGTGTTTCTAATATGTAGTCTACCCCATTGATATACAGTAAATGGGCAAGACAAAATAATAACCTGGGTCTGCTGGGCTGCCCCCTAAATGTGATGCTTCAAATCATCAGTCAAGAAACCTAAAAATCTCATTAGTCACTAGAATCCAACTATTTGTCCTTCATACTGACAGTCAATGAGATGTAGGGAACCGTTTGGTTTGGTGGGTCACTGTGGTATGGCACAGGGATGGTTCAGCAGTTATTCCATTATTTCTTCAAGATATTGACAGTTTTTGGATGGTGATATCTGTCATTCTGCCTACTTAACACTTCCATGACATGGTACCTGGAAAACTCCTGGCCAGAGCTCTGCGGAGTTTGCTGTGGATATTCATTGTCCCCAGAGGATGTCTCCTAATGTCTCACTTTTTCACACAGGACCATGTAGGTTTGGATTTTGTTTTCCCTTAATAATAACAACCTTCATTTAAAAACTGCATTTTGTGTTTATTGTGTTATCTTTGACTAATATTTAAATTAGTTTGATGATCTGAAACATTTAAGTGTGACAAACATGCAAAAAAATAAGAAATCAGGAAGGGGGCAAACACTTTTTCACATCACTGTATAAACAGTAGTTATAATAGTTATATTACACCTGGCAGTGTTAATGGGTGGGGAGCTGGCAGGGGATCATATCTTTGTCACTGCAACCCTACTGATTGGCCCGGTTGCCTGCATGGTGGAGGTTAGGGTGTAGAGCTGTGAGCATGTTATGCCCCCCCGATGATGCCCCTCACTAAAGTTGGGGTTTGGTAGCATTTCATTGGATCTGAATCCAGTATCAAATCTTTAGGTTGACTTTAGATCTGTAATTACAATTTGTTGGCTGAGAGGCAGAAACATTTTTTAATGGCAGCCTAATTAATGTTGACAACCCGTAGCTACAACCTGAAAATGAGATGAGTAGCGGAGGATATGACATGTTGATTAAATATGTATAATAAACAACACGTGTAGCCTACTGGCTTTTACACCTAGTTCTTCACAAGCTATTTGATCCAAATACTGGAGCTCCTGATTCAGAACTATGAAATTATAGTCATTTTAACCAGTGAAGGTGACGGTCAGTGGCGGCTGAAAATGAGAAGCTGCTACGTGAATGTTTTGTACGCTGCTGCTCTTTTCTGATGAGAAAGAGAGAGGAGATGGCAGATCCGTTGGAGTCGTAGCTTAGTGAATCTGTGCATTTTACCAACCTCAGTGTCTGAACTCTGAGTCACTCAGCGGTGCACCCAAGTCATTTTTCACATTCACACACACTAATTTTCACTCGTATATGCAGTGAGATGTTCGCGCTGTAGAGCCCGGCTGTCATTAGGGAGAGCAGTTCTGGGATGCTAGCAGGCTGAGGTGGCCAAAACTTTTTTTTTAGCCGATACTGATCCTTAGGATCAGCTCAGGACATGTCTAGCTGCAACTAATTAGTTTAATTTCAGATTAGTCTTTCATTCTTTTGAGAAGTGGATGCATTTTTTGTCAATAGAATATTAAAAATAATGGCAAATGCCATAACAAGTTCTCAGAGCTTGAAGTGGTATCTTATTTAGTCTGACCAATTTTGTACTAACTGAATGGTTCAAAGCGATTAACCAGTTATCAAAATGATCACCAGATAACCTTCTGTGGCTAATTGATTAGCAGACTAATGATTTGAGCAGTAGTTTGGTTGGTGTGGAAACATTCAGACAGTAATGTGGATGAAGAACTCTGCTGTGTGGAGTGTGTTGGTATGAGATGAATCCTCGACACTGTTTCTTTCTCTCACTTCTTTTGCTATGCTCTTTGTCTCCAACTGCACACTCACCCCTCCTCCTCCTCCCCCTTGCCCCTTACCACTGCTCCCCATCCCCTCCCATCAGTACCATCCACCCTCACACGCACATGCACACCCCCACCCCTCAGGCGACAACAGAACAGGAATTGATTAGTGGCACAGCTTAAAAATAGACGACTGGTTGTCATAGCAACGCCCACAAATGAGCTGTTGTCTAGTTTAATAAAGAGCAGCATTGTGTCTGAGCGCTAGGTGTGTGTCTTACGTGCTGTGTATCCACAGTCAGCAGGTGGAGGTGTGTGTAATTATCACACTGCGGTCTGTGACTTCTGTACGTCGTACGCATCAATCAATTCAACCAATGACAAAACACCACCAGCATCCTTCTCTTAACTCCCATTGGCTCTAATCTGCATCCCACAACCATCAATTCCTGAGCCACCCCACACAACCAATTACAACACTGTTGCTATGGGCTCCATTCTGATTGGCCTCGTTAGTGTCAAAAACTGGCCATATGCACATTTTGGTCATATTCCCAGCAGTCCTGTCATCAACATCCTTTACAGCCAGGCAGCCACTGTGTGTGGGGGGGTGGGGGTTGAGATACTGTTCCAGTGTGTCAGCTGGACCAGAGAGCCGAGCCACTGCCTCCTGTTGGCACAGGGAGGGGTTTGTTGTTCCCGGACATCTTTCCATCTTTTCTAGCACTGGCTAAAGAATCCAGATGGTAGCTGCCTCTGGTAGTTTCCTGAAGGACTGGTAGGATTAGCAACAAGGAGTTTCCACCACACACATCGGCTTCTACCAGACAGGCAGAACACTGCTGTGGACAGGACATGAGCTGGTGCAGCAGTGTCAATGAAACAGAAATGCAGGTGGAACTGTCCATGTGCTCCAGTGAGTCGTGTGTTGTGATGCTGTCAGGCTGCTGTCTCTGTTTTTGTTATTCTTTAAGGGTTACATGACGAGCTGCCTAGATATCAACAAATAATACATGACTGAGGCTGATGGGTTTGCCTGTCTGTCACTGTGCATTTTGATGCAGATGCAAATGTTTTGGGGGTGTCTCAACTATGTCACTGTCTGAACAGTTTGGTCTGTGTACCATTTCAAAGTTGCCCACGTGATGTTATACAGTGGGCAGCTGTTGTGAAACTCATTCAAAAGATATTTTCCTGTCCAAGCTGGCAGCTCTTGAACACTAATCATAATTCTGAATTAGTATCAGTATCAGTCTAACTTTTCTCATACAAGTCCAGACGCTGTGATGGAAGGTGTGTTCCATTATATGCAAAATAATTTTAAGAAAACCACATAAATAATGTAAACAACCCCAACAACCAATCCACATGGCTTAGGCTGCTGTGGCCACAGGTGAACCACAGCATGATTTCCACAGCTACAAACTGTTTGAGCCACTGTTTGACACTCGATGCTCCCAGCCAACATTCTGACCATGGGAGGTCTCATTTATAGCTCTTATGTAGGAGAAACGTGTGTGACGTGAGTCTACTCAACCTGGTTTTACCTACAGTACGTTGGACCTACTCATATGAGACAGCTGCCACAGGTTATTCTCTGATTGTCAGCATTAGCAAAGACTCCAGTCTGCAGTGTAGTTCATACTCTTAACTGATAAACCAGAGAAATACATTGAATTATATCCAAGAAGGACCAAATACTAGTTAAGTTTCAGTTTCAGCTGTTTTTCTGTTCAGTCTCTGTCTCTCTCACTTGACTATACATGCAGCTTTCTATTTCCCTCTCTCGTTCTTTCTTGCTTTTTTATTTCTCTCTCTTTCTCTTATTGGGGAGTTGATTAATTTACATGTAATTATTGTATCATTACATACATTAACATGTGACTCTTGTGAACCACATACAGTCCAATGACTGGCAATGTACAAAGCATCCAGCTGCGTCGCGGCTGCAGAAGACAATCCGCTGTCATTCTTGTGTGTGTGTGTGTGTGTGTGTGTGTGTGTGTGTGTGTGTGTGTGTGTATGTGTGTCCATCAGGTCCGTGGCTGGAGCGTCCCACGTGAAGCTCTTTTCCCCGCTCTACTGTCTTTATGCGCCAGGTTTATTCCTCGCATCTCTTCAGCATAAAATTCACTTCTGAATGTATATAAATGCCTGAATTTATTGGCAATTAAGTTAAAATACATTTTTAATGATGCATTTTGTTTGTTTCTGACTTTCAAGACCTTGGCGAGCAGGGGCAGATCTAACGGGGTGGCATTAAAAATGCTTTGCCACTCCAGCTGCCACCCCAGTTTTGGACAGTCAAATAAAAAATATATATATATATATATATGAGAAGTTGTGGCTGGGCGGAAATTTACAAGAGCGAAACTCCGAAGTCCGAGTGGAAGTGAATGCAGCAATAGATGACGCTCCCAGTAGGGAGGGAGATGTGGGATAGACAGAAGGTCAAAAACAGATTTTATCCCCATAAAATAAGAAATAAGCAAACAGGCTTGCCCCAGTGTGGTGCCAGGAGCCGCGAGAGGACACAGGGCAGGTAACAGACCAATTCCACCCAGCTGCTGCTGGTCGTCCCTGCAGCAGGCAGCAGCTCCCTTTTCTCTGGCCCCGGCAGCTTTCTGTGCAGCCTCTCGGTCCCAGCCGCACACACCGACTGCTGATGGCTTTTTTCCTGTGTGTGTAGGGTTGCCAACTTCCACTAGTAGAGATACAGAACGGCCACAGATGGATAGTGGCAGGGTTGTTTTGTTGAAGCGTGTTTTGTTTAGTAGCTAATAGTAACTCATGTTTGATTGTGTGAGGGACAGATTAAACCTGACAAAACTTAAATATTCACCAGTGCTTACGAGTGTCTCCGGATTGCCTGCAGCTACCAACATCTCTGAAACTGCTCATTCTGCAGACAAACTTTTTTTTGAAAGACCTGAAATTTGTCAATCATGCAAGTGCAACATACAAAAGCACCCAGTTTAAAAAGCACTAAAATCACTCGCTCCAAGCCCCAAACAAAAAGCATCATTAGTCAGCAATGCAGTGACAGTTCATTCAAAGCTGAGTACCTGAGAGTTTGCACTTTGACCACATTTTCAAATTGAAGCTCAGAGAAAAGGACTTTTGCCGTCTAATCAGCATTACTGGATATCTTGTATCGTCGCCAACACTAAATGTGTGGCTTCACAGAGTATTAGTGACACAATTGGTGAATATCATTTTTATATGTAGGTCTCTACCTAGGAGCCAATGTAAACCCTTATGATCACTTTGAATCTTTATTTCAAATCTGTTGGGAAACATTGAAGGGCATGCAGGATTCAATTAAATGATTCAGGTCAGGACTTTGACTAGGCCACTTCAAAGTCTTCATTTTGTTCTTCTTCAGCCATTCAGAGGTGGACTTGCTGGTGTGTTTTGGATCATTGTCCTGCTGCAGAACCCAAGTTCGCTTCAGCTTGAGGTCACAAACAGAAGGCCGGACATTCTCCTTCAGGTAGTTTTTGGTAGACAGCAGAATTCATGGTTCCATTTATCACAGCAAGGTCCTGAAGCAGCAAAACAGCCCCAGACCATCACACTACCACCACCATATTTTACTGTTAGTATGATATCCTCACCTGAATCCTATTGAGATGCTGTGGCATGACCTTAAAAAAGCAGTTCATGCTCGAAAACCCTCCAATGTGGCTGAATTACAACAATTCTGCAAAGATGAGTGGGCCAAAATTCCTCCACAGCGCTGTAAAAGACTCATTGCAAGTTATCGCAAATGCTTGATTGCAGTTGTTGCTGCTAAGGGTGGCCCAACCAGTTATTAGGTTTAGGGGGCAATCACTATTTCACACAGGGCCATGTAGGTTTGGATTTTGTTTTCCCTTAATAATAACAACCTTCTTTTAAAAACTGCATTTTGTGTTTACTTGTGTTTTCTTTGACTAATATTTAAATTTGTTTGATGATCTGAAACATTTAAGTGTGACAAACATGCAAAAAAATATGAAATCAGGAAGGGGGCAAACACTTTTGCACACCACTGTATAATATGAATGAATATTTCTCTAGATCCGCCCCTGTTGGCGGCGGCAAAATAAATTACAAACCAGTGCAACTGGTGGAGTACCAATGCAGGTGAGAAGTTGACCCAGACAGAACAGCTGGTTCTAAAGTCAATGCGCAACAAAACTAGTGTTTGTGCTTTTCGTGTTTGTAGTTAGAGAGAGAGCGGGAGGGAGACTGCCCAAACCTGCATTCAGTCTCCTCCTGCTCTCTGTGGTCACCCTCTCAGCTGAATTCACCATATAGTGTTCTTTTGGTCATTTATATATTTTTCTGTTTCTGCTAACAGACAGCTGAACGAGTATAAATGCTATTTTGACCAGCAGTTACTACCAAACTGCTGAATTGCAGATAAAATCATTTTATGATCACAACAAAATAAACAAAACTACCGGTTAATGACAGCAGCTGTGCTGTGAGATTGGCTCTACTGAAATTTTAAATGCGTGAGGACAGAGAAAGTTAGAGGTAACAAAATGTCATATTCAATACAGCCAAAAGCATCTGTTAATTTGGCTGCTATATGTATGCTGTACAACAACACAAAAAATGTAAACAAAAACAACTCTAAACTATATAAAAAATGTGTTTGACTCCGCTTCTAAAGCATTTCCAGTGGACAATTAGAGCGCAGCCGGATGCTGTGTATGTTCGGGGAGATGAGACTGAGTACAGCACTTCCTGCTGCTCACCCTGTGTGACCTCAGCACAAAGCCCGACCGTACACACAGCATAAAGCTCAGCTCTGCCACAATTAACATGACCTATATGCCAGCAGTAAGAACTGCTGATGGCTGCCCTCATGCTACTCTAGATGATACTGACTGTTAATGTGCACTGCAGGCGTCATGCATCTTATGGATCTTGCTGGGATTGTCCCTTAGCAGCTATTTTGTTCCCATCTTACCTTCAAACTTTAAATCTCCTCTTGTCTGTTGAATTGTTGCACTGTGGGATTGTACCAATGAAACAGGACTGAGGCGAGGCAGAGCAGCATGTTTGAAGGATAAAGGTACAGCCTCCTAATTGTGTTTTGGAAGTGAGGTTTTTTTGCAGTTGTATATTTTCTTTCTTTTTATTTTAACCATTAACTTGTAGATGAGCTGAGATTTTATGTTGTATCACAATTGCATACAGTACTGTAATGTATACAGTACATTGACTAATAATTAAATGCACTATGGTAGTAGGACTGGGTATTGTTTGAAGATGTTTGACATCAGTGCTAAGATGATACCAGAAATTTGGCCGCCCACCCTCGGGCAGAACCGAGTCTGGTTCTGCCTCTTATAGGAAGTTTACCACAGCAAACCTGGGGCCGCATAATATTTCAGCACAGCAACACTTTACGGTACACAATACAGCAAGGTAGGATGGGGGGGTAAAGAGGGGCCCATCAGCAACTCATTTTTGCAGCAGGACCCCCAAGCAGGTAGATCTCTCCATGCCGATACCAAACACAATACCTTTTTCTACATTAGTTTGGGAAATATAAACATGATTTAAATCTTTAGTTTGTTCAAAAACCTGCCAAACTGGAAAATATATCAGTGCTAAATAAAGAATTTGAAATGAAATATAGTCTCAAGTTAGAAAAGTTTGCTGATTTAGATCAGGAAATATCTGATCCAAGAATAAATCAAGTCCAAGAATGCAACCAAGAATTCAGTGCTGTCATACTTTTGACACTTGACACTTTTTGATACTTTTGACTCA
Organism: Siniperca scherzeri; assembly: GCA_027580175.1. Lineage (NCBI taxonomy): Eukaryota > Metazoa > Chordata > Actinopteri > Centrarchiformes > Sinipercidae > Siniperca > Siniperca scherzeri. The sequence continues at coordinate 218,830 of CM050847.1, forward strand.
GTACTATGGATTAATTTCAGCCCTGGCAGTTAGTATACAAGATGTGAATATATTGCATTGTTCGTACTAACCACTGCCCTTTCAAATTTTAAAAAACGTTTTGAAAACACTAAAGCTAGTAAAACTAGTTATAATGCAAGGATTTTTTGAAACAGTTTTTTTGTTGTTGTTTGTTGTGTGTGTTGTGCTTGTTTTGGAGCCATTACATCACTGCACACTATTTTTTATTTCCCTTCCTGTCTGTTTGTTCCATCAATACCCCACTCTCTAAAGTTGATCTGCATGCTAGAATTTTAATCATACTTTTTGTCATTTTTCTATTGTGAACATGCTCAGAACTAGAGCTGGGTATGATTTCAAATGTTCCAATACTAGTTAGAGTTCAAAGGATTAGTTGATTGATATATTAGTGTCTCAGCAGCAAATTGATCAGCAACAATTTTGGTAACTAATTAATCTGTGATAGTAAACTGAACATCTTTGGGTTTTAGACATCTGATCGAATAATATTGTCTAATTGCATTCTGGGAAATTGTAATGGGCATTTTTCACTATTTCTTGATACTTTGTAGACCAAACTGTTATTAATCTGCAGACTAAGTGATATTGAATAAGTGGTAATAGGATACCTGAGTTTCAGTGCAGATACAAAGCTGATACTTGTGTCAGTGCTGATACGTTCTCACATCTCCACCAGTTTTACACGGGGATCTATTTACTTGTCATGATCAGTACAACTCAGCCTGTGAAAGCAGTTGTATAATGACTTCAGTGTCTCTGGAGGAGCTTTGTCAAATCTAACTTGGGTTTAGCAATTTTTTAACCGAAAGCCTATGTCACAAATAGGAGGTAGGGCGGGAGGGTCTAAGGAAAGATGCTATTGGTTGCATTTTGGGAAATGTAGGATCCAGTGTTTTTGGAGCTTGACCTATACCAGGGGCTAATGCTGCCTGTCAGAGAACTTGAAAATTTCCGACCTCCTACCAGAAAAAGTCCAGTGGAATGCCACTCAAAGTCGAGTTGCCTACTTGTGAACTTGGGGCAAATCTATCTATCGACTTGTGAAGAAGCAGTTCTCTGACATCACAACAATGGCAGCACCATGGAAGTGCACATTGTAAATGGTAAACCATCAACAAAAAGGTAACCTAAAGTATATTTGCCTTTATTTAATTAAAATAATACACACTATCATATCATAAAATCTGTTCTGCATGTTAATTGATGTCAAAATATGTCACAGATGTTATTAGGTAGCTGGTTTACGGTAAACAGTCTCTGAAGGTCATCTTCTCTGCACAAAAGTTATTGGGGAAAACATTAAAAATGTCAAAAAATGTGAAAACATTAGGAAATATACAACAGTTTTTCATGGTCAGCCATGTTTTTTGTTTACGTTTGGCGTTGTGCACCTGGAATGCTTGAAGGTGGGAAGTTGGAAATTTCAACTGGGAAATTCTGACCTCCGACTTTGACTGGAATTCCAGCATAAAAGTCAGGATATTTCCGTCTCTGCTGCAAAGATTTAGAACATTCATTTTTAAATCTGTCACTGGCAAGTCCTCCAATTTTACTTTATGAAAGTGCAATACTAAATTACTGGAGTACCAATTTAAATGTTGTCTGAACACAACATTTATAATGATAATATAATAATAACCTTTTTTTTTTAACCTTTATTTTGGATTGGTTGCCATTCTCAAGAGGGAGGGTCTTCTGTAATACGAGCCAGCCCTTGGGCAGACACCGGAGGTGAGATAGCGAGAGTAGAGCTATAGATGTTTGAGAGTGGCATGCTGCAGATGAATGCAAAGAGCAACTCTTCGTTGAGACCGTGATGAACAATGACTGACGACTCTCATCCCTGATGTATTATGGTTTAGTTTTAACTACATCTGTTTGTTGACCTAAATGAGCTGAAACCAACCAAGCTCAGTGCACAGTAGTTGGATGTAGAGCGATGGCAAAAAGTTTGTCAAGCTCATTCGGGTTTCAGGTAAGGCCTGCGTCCTTTTCTTGTGGCAACCCAAGGCAACTCTGGTATGTGTGGCCTGTTGGGCCTTGAGCCCTGCGTGAAAAAACGCAGTCCTCTCATTCATTTGAATGCCAGTCCATTGACGCAGCGGGGGTGCCAGCACAGGAGGCTCCAGCAAAAAAAGTCGAACCAGGCTCAACTTTTTTGCTGCAACACAATGCGACGTCACCCAGCAAAGCGCTGCGTTGACCAATCACACACATGCAAGAGCACATTCCTGGTTGGATTACTTTGTAACGTGAATGCAGTATTTCTACTGTTTACCTCGTTGTGACCGAAGGTGATAACTATCCAGAGTTGTCTTGTGAATATTACAAACAGTATTACAAACACTGTGCAGTGTGTTGGCGTCTCATAAGCCTTTAAACTCATTAATCTGTTACTCCAACTGGACTTCCTGGATCGTATTTCATTGTCTCACCAGCACCTTAAACAACACGCCCCCAGCAACGCAGCCGCTTTGTAGCTGGTACAGCCATAAGGCTTAGCGGTAATTAAATCCTGTAGACCTAAAAGCATTTTACCAGTACTACCTTTGCCATGACAACAGTACTTTTCTAAACATAGTCACAAAGCGCTTTCCAAGGAAAAGAAAAAAGAAAATCCAGTGTAAAATCAGAAAAATGTATGATTATAAAATCGTATTTGGGTTCAGGGTCCTGCCAGTTTTGTGCCACAGCCGCCATTTTGCACCCATCACCACCATTTTGACAGTAGGATTAATGGCACAAATGGAGGCGGTTGGTGATTCGCAGCACCGGATCAGTAGTTGCACATTTTTTTTCTTTTTTGTCTTCTGGTAGAGATGGGAAGTCAGGGCTGACACATCTGGCTCCTGCACCTCAACGATAAGCCTGAAATCCACCGATGAATCAAACTGTTGAAAAATGAAACACTTTGAAATGAAACAAGAACACTTCCCTAGTCGTGTGTAAAAAGCATAGTCCAGGAAAAGGAAAAGGAGAAGGTGGAGGTGGTAGAGAGACAGAAGGCAGACTGGGAGGAGTGGGGTTGCATCAGCCAAATGAATTGTCATGATGCAGATCATGCGTGAAATGAACAGCAGATTCCACAGTGCAGTTGCAAATGGCCTTATTACCATTAGACTCAGTTAGCCGACAATGGGCCCGTTTGGCAAACGGTGTTAACCTGGTGTTGAGCCAGACAGGACAGGACAGGACAGGAGGGGGCTCTCTGCTATGGACTTACAGGAGTAGTGAATATGACGAAAGGTGGCTGGTTTAATTCTGAGGAGGACATTTTAGCAGCGGCCATCTGATCGACAGCTCTGTGCATAAAGAACGGGGGGGGGATTAAGAGTTGGCATTATGTCAGGAGAGAGCTGCCATCTCGGCCTCCTTTCTACCCCCGTACACACACACACACACACATACACACACAAAGACTTGTGCGAGGATAGCGCAAGATGAAGAAAAAAATCCCTCCGCTCTCAGCGTATCTTGGCTGTGTCACTCCTTTATTACCCCCCATATACGCACACACCCATGCACACATACCTACAGACAAATGAAGCCCTCAGCTCTGGCTACATTTAAGGGGCCCCTGAAAGTAAGCATGTGTTTATTTTTACAGTGTAAGAGGGGGGAGGAAAAGACGGAGGGTTTGAGGAATTGGGGGAGGGTAGAGGAGCAGGGAAGGGTTTCTTTGTGGTACTGTACAGCTGGAGCAGGAGAGGGGGTTACAAAATCCTGCCTTCTGTTGGAATGCTGTGCTGTACGTGGATGTCTGGGCACCGTCTATCTGCTGTTTCATGACAGAGGTACACCACACTTTGGTAGCAAAGTGTTACCAGTGTAAGGAGTCTTTCGTCAGATTTTTGGAATAACATGTCTACCTGTCCAACTTTGTCTTGGTGTTAAGAAAAGTGTGATTTTGGCTATAGGTGGAGCTTCATTCACCTTTTATCAACCTCCACTCTGTCTCTTTCTACCTCTCTCTCACCATGTCTCTTTTTCTTTTCTTTTTCCTTTATTACATTGGCCTGGCAGGGCACCCAAAGCTAAAGGGGTGGGGTGGGTGGGAGGTGGTGGGAGGGCGGTTTGGTTGAGGAGAAAGAGGGAGAGTGTGTGGCTTGTGTAGCAGCTGACTGAAACAGTCATTATATTATGTAAAGGCAGTCAGCGGCGGCAGTAGCCGGGAGAAGGGGGAGGGGAAGGGTGTGGGGTGCCAGTTACTGACGTGCAGCACAAGGCCGACCCTGATTGGCTCATCAGCGCCATTCTCAGTGGTGCTCTCTGGCTCATTAAAGGTGGAGGCTTGGCCGAGAGGAGGTTGCAGGAGCTGCTTGTGTTTTTCTCTCAGCAAATGGAGGCGATGACTGGGATCTATAGCTGCGTCACAAATTAATTAGAGAACAAGAAGAAGTGGCGGGGAGGCCCGTATTGTGCGGTCATTAAGACTCCTCCCTGTATTAAAGAGACTGCTGTAGATGAGAGGAGGATAACAGAGGCGTTAGAGGAGGACAGAATGAACAGATTAGAGCGGTGGCAGCCACAGCAACATGATACAATAGATGAGGGGAAACGATAGAACGACACCAGCAGGAATAATCTGCTAATAGGAAGCAGATTAAGTGATAACGGGGCCAATTAAATCTCTGTCTGAATTACAGTCACTGACACTCCGGCGTACATGACATTTTTGCCAAATTCTGAGTCGATCCAGGTGTTGGTAATGCTGTGGTGCAGTGCTGGAAATGAAAGCGTCCATTTGCATGTTGTCTGGCCACACACATGATGTACCGTCTGTCATGATAGAGGAGTTTAGTTGTTCACACCTAGAAAAACAACTCACTGGTTCCAATCACTTGTACCAAACAGTCAAACATTTAGGACAGAAAACACTGAGTATGTTTTAATTCCATAACTACAAATCATGTAAACCTTACATGTATACCTTATATATATATTTATATATAATATGTCTCACGGCATATATAAATGTATATATAAAATAATGTATGTGTGTATGTGTATGTGGTGAAAACCTGATTTTTCACCACAGGTGGAATTCACTCTGGTTATGAGTACTGACAGCTTTGCAGCTGAATGTGTATCCTGTAGCATGTAGCAGCCATGGCTAGCATTGTTAGAATTACTGAATTACTTAGCAGCCTATACACACGTGTCTTGTCTGACATTTAGGTGACAAAAGTCTGAGTTTAGTCATTTAGTGTCTCAGAAGTGCTAGATCTATTTTCTTCATATTGTCACTTGTTGGGGTTGATATATTCGAGCCAATTCCTAAAGTTGTTGTGGCTTGATGTGACTGTAATGCATTCTATTCAATTCAATTTTATTTTATTTATATAGCGCCAATTCATAACAGAATCATCAGAAGTTATGTCATTGCACTTTTCCTATAGAGCAAGTCTAGGCCGTACTCTTTATAATATTATTTACAGAGACCCAACAAATCCCACCATGAGCAAGCATTTGGCGACAGTGGCAAGGAAAAACTTCCTTTAAGAGGCACAAACCTTGAACAGAACCAGACTCGATGGTGGGGAGGCGAGAGAGAGAGAGAGAGAGAGGGAGGAGAGGAGGGAGAGGGAGGGAGAGGAGGAGGGAGAGGGAGGGAGAGGGAGAGGGAGGGAGAGGGAGGAGGGAGAGGGAGGGAGAGGAGGGGAGAGAGGGAGGAGAGGGAGGAGAGGGAGGAGGGAGAGAGAGGAGGAGAGGGAGGGAGGGAGGGAGGGAGAGGGAGGGAGAGGGAGGGAGAGAGAGAGGGAGGAGAGAGGGAGAGAGGGAGGGAGGGAGGGAGAGAGAGGGAGGGAGGGGAGGGAGGGAGGGAGGAGGGAGGGAGGGAGAGAGAGGGAGGGAGGGAGAGAGGGAGGGAGGGAGGCAGAGAGAGGGAGGGAGGGAGGGAGAGGGAGGAGGAGGGAGGAGGGAGGAGGAGAGAGGGAGGGAGGGAGGGAGAGAGGAGAGGGAGAGGAGGGAGGGAGAGAGAGGAGAGAGAGAGAGAGAGAGGGAGGAGGGAGAGAGGGAGGGAGAGGGAGGGAGAGAGGAGGGAGGGAGAGAGAGGGAGGGAGAGAGGAGGGAGGGAGGGAGAGAGAGAGAGAGGAGAGGGAGGGAGGGAGAGAGAGAGAGGGAGAGAGAGAGAGAGAGAGAGAGAGGGAGGCAGAGAGAGAGAGGAGGCAGAGAGGGAGGGAGGGAGGCAGAGAGAGAGGGAGGGAGGCAGAGAGAGAGAGAGGGAGGCAGAGAGGGAGGGAGGGAGGCAGAGAGAGAGAGAGAGGGAGGCAGAGAGAGAGAGAGAGAGAGAGAGAGAGAGAGAGAGGGAGAGGAAGCACAATGCAAATTCCACCTAGAATTTTAAAATAGTATTGTAATTGTAGTGGTAATATTAATAAAGTAATAATAATAGGAGTGACAGTCATAGGAACGACGACAACAGCAACAAAGCCAATAACAACAACTGTAGTAGCAGATTAAGTGATAACGGGCCAATTAAATCTCTGTCTGAATTACAGTCACTGACACTCCGGCGTACATGACATTTTTGCCAAATTCTGAGTCGATCCAGGTGTTGGTAATGCTGTGGTGCAGTGCTGGAAATGAAAGCGTCCATTTGCATGTTGTCTGGCCACACACATGATGTACCGTCTGTCATGATAGAGGAGTTTAGTTGTTCACACCTAGAAAAACAACTCACTGGTTCCAATCACTTGTACCAAACAGTCAAACATTTAGGACAGAAAACACTGAGTATGTTTTAATTCCATAACTACAAATCATGTAAACCTTACATGTATACCTTATATATATATTTATATATAATATGTCTCACGGCATATATAAATGTATATATAAAATAATGTATGTGTGTATGTGTATGTGGTGAAAACCTGATTTTTCACCACAGGTGGAATTCACTCTGGTTATGAGTACTGACAGCTTTGCAGCTGAATGTGTATCCTGTAGCATGTAGCAGCCATGGCTAGCATTGTTAGAATTACTGAATTACTTAGCAGCCTATACACACGTGTCTTGTCTGACATTTAGGTGACAAAAGTCTGAGTTTAGTCATTTAGTGTCTCAGAAGTGCTAGATCTATTTTCTTCATATTGTCACTTGTTGGGGTTGATATATTCGAGCCAATTCCTAAAGTTGTTGTGGCTTGATGTGACTGTAATGCATTCTATTCAATTCAATTTTATTTATTTATATAGCGCCAATTCATAACAGAATCATCAGAAGTTATGTCATTGCACTTTTCCTATAGAGCAAGTCTAGGCCGTACTCTTTATAATATTATTTACAGAGACCCAACAAATCCCACCATGAGCAAGCATTTGGCGACAGTGGCAAGGAAAAACTTCCTTTAAGAGGCACAAACCTTGAACAGAACCAGACTCGATGGTGGGGAGAGAGGGAGGGAGGGAGAGGGAGGGAGGGAGAGAGAGGAGGGAGAGGGAGGGGAGGGAGGGAGGGAGAGGGAGGGAGAGGGAGAGGGAGAGGAGAGAGAGAGGAGGAGAGGGAGGGAGAGGGAGGGAGGGAGAGGAGGAGAGAGGAGGAGGGAGGGAGAGAGAGAGGAGGGAGAGGGAGAGAGAGAGGGAGGGAGGGAGGGAGAGAGGAGGGAGGGAGGGAGGGGAGGGAGGAGGAGAGAGAGAGAGAGGAGGGGAGAGAGGAGGGAGAGAGAGAGAGAGAGAGGGAGAGGAGAGGAGGGAGGGAGGGAGGAGGAGAGAGGAGAGAGGAGGGAGGGAGAGAGGGAGGGAGGGAGGGGAGAGGGAGAGAGAGGGAGAGGGAGGGAGGGAGAGAGAGAGAGGGAGAGAGGAGGAGAGAGAGAGAGGAGGAGGGAGGGGAGAGAGAGAGGGAGGGAGAGGGAGAGAGGAGGAGAGAGGGAGGGAGGGAGGGAGGGAGAGGGAGAGGAGGGAGGGGAGAGAGAGAGAGGGAGGGAGGGAGAGAGAGAGGGAGAGAGAGAGGGAGAGAGAGAGAGAGGAGGGAGGCAGAGAGAGAGAGAGGGAGGCAGAGAGAGGGAGGGAGGCAGAGAGAGAGGAGGGAGGCAGAGAGAGAGAGAGGGAGGCAGAGAGGGAGGGAGGCAGAGAGAGAGAGAGAGGGAGGCAGAGAGAGAGAGAGAGAGAGAGAGAGAGGGGGAGAGGGAAGCACAATGCAAATTCCACCTAGAATTTTAAAATAGTATTGTAATTGTAGTGGTAATATTAATAAAGTAATAATAATAGGAGTGACAGTCATAGGAACGACGACAACAGCAACAAAGCCAATAACAACAACTGTAGTAGCAGTTGTCGAACACGGGGTAAATACCTGCTGAAAGCGACAGAAGGAGAGAGGAGAGAAACAAGAAAGCACAGAACTACGGGAGAGAGAAGATGTCGAGTTAGTAACATGCAGTAATGGGATAAAAATGCATACAGATGGAGAGGAGGAGAGAGGTGCATCATGGGAAGTCTCCCGGAAGTCTAGGCCTATAGCAGCATAACTAAGGGATGATTCAGGTAGAATGGGTGAGTCCTGAACCATCCCTTATAGGCCTAGACTGCTGTTTTACCTCTATTTGTTTTTTACTCATGCCAAAGCAATATGCTGCATTCACACGTGGGAAAGATTCCTGTGTTCACAACTTTTAAAAACAACCGAAAATTCTAAACTATAAAATTGTAAAGGTCATATTTATTGCAGGGTTGTTCTTTGGGATTGCACTATATTGTACAGAGTTTCCTGTTATTTTGTCCACTCTTGCAGCGTACATCAAATTTGGAAAACAGTTTGGTAAGATTTAGTGCTACTAGCTAAAAAATAATCATAAAGCTAAATAACTGCAGAACCCAACCATCAGGAGTTGTGAATGACTGAGTCCATATGAGACCCTGTTTCAGCCAGAGGTTAAAGTCACTTCATATACACTCAAAGTTTCCTTTAATGGTCTCCAACATCTGCAGTAAGTTTAAAAAGGTAATGGATTTGACACTGGGCCTGCAGGAGGTTTACAGTGAGTGTTTTTGCTTTGTCATTTCCTAGTCCAGCTTTGTGCTCTGCTGCAGTATCTTGATTGGTTCACTGCTCTGTCAGCCCGCATGCTGAAGCCAGTCACATTACTAAGCTAATGTGCTCATAAGACTTGGCTTGTTGATGTCTTAACAAAAGTCTTACTTGCTGGTATGAATCACATGGTAACACACGCACACATACACATCAAATATTTCTCAAATATATTTGTCACTGTCAAGTACAGAGATCCAGGCTATTCTTAGCCCGCTGTGTTTAACCCACTTCCATCTGAATGAGCTTACCATCAGCTGCTCATATTGTCTGATTATTTATTTATCCCAGTTGCATCCTGGTATTTCACTGCACTGATTCTTAGGTCACTGGGGTTATATTGGTTAGTTAAAATCCTTAATTTGACTGAGGTGGTGTTGGATATGGAACGCTCCCCACTCTGCCTCATTGCACACTGTTGGGTTTTTTTTTTGCTGTACTAGCTGAAGGACTCAACAATGGCAATGTTGGTCGGTCTATCTTTCCATCCAGCAGGACATTTCAAGGATTTTGGTGACCCCCCTGACAATCTAGCACCACCTCAGGTAGTGCTGTACCTGAAGCAGGATATTCAGGGTTGACTCAGAGTCGACACTTCAGGCTGATGCATTGACTCAGAGGGTGGAGGGGGTGACTTCAGTATTTTAATTTCTCATGTGCTTTTTTATAAATATTCAATATTATTACTGATGTTTTTTCCTCAATACCCCCCACCCCCCACATCAAACTCCTATAACCGCTACATGAGTCTCATGTTTTACCTGCAACACTCATGTTTTAATGTCTTTGTTCATCATCTGTATGTGAAAACATACACTGGGCTTTTCCTGGTCCAGATAAGAATATCCAAAAACGAATCACATTTTAATAACAGGTGGAAACAGATACAGTTCAATTACTACTATAAAAGTATTGATGTTCAATACCTGGCACTAGTCAGTATTTATAGAAGCATAACAACATGCAAGAAGTTGTAACGCTTTTAATAATACACTTTTAATAACACTTGATAATAACTTTTTTAAGGAACAATAAGGGCCTGGTTATGACAGAAAATACTTGCTGTCCAACCACATCAGAAATCAAAAGTGTTTATAGCTGTTCCGAACAGATCTTTGAGATCCTGATGTTTGATGTGGCTCTGCTAACCCTTCTGTCCACTCCTGTCTCCTTTAGCATGGAGCGGATGTCTGAGGAGGCGCTGAGGCTCAACCTGCTGAAGCGAGGCCTGGAGTCACCCAGTGAGCGTGAGGAGGCGCTGGCTAAGCGCCTCAAAATGGAGGGCCATGAGGCCATGGAGCGCCTCAAGATGCTGGCACTACTGAAACGCAAGGACCTTGCTGACCTAGCAGCCCTGGAGGTCACGGGGCCCCTGGGAGACGGGAAGGGCCCCGGAGCCAGCACTCTCCACCACCAGAGCCTAATGGGTGCTGCTTACGAGGAGAAGCTGAATGGGAGTCTGAGGCTGGGAGGCCATGGCGGCCATGTTGGACCCAGTAAGAATGGGAAGGAGAACATCCTGGATGAGCCGGTAGATATGAGCGCTGGGAGAAGATGGTGAGAATAAAGTATTTACACATAAGAACCACAGTGGACTGAGGATCTAAGAGAAGGTCAACAAAGGAATAAAATGCTTTTTCCATCTGAAACACTGATCTGTACAGAGAGGAAAGAACATTTCTGCTGTTAATCCATGGATTATATCTGGGATGGGAGTCAATAGGGGTTAAGAATTCATCTTTGGGACTAGTTAAAATTCTGATAACTTGACATCACAGGTCATTTGTCAAGTGTCATCAGATGACAAAATGTAGATGTGTATCTTTAGAAAGTTTAGTGTCTTTGATCTGTCTTTGAACTTTCTAAAGATACCACTGTGAAGTCGTTGTTAATATTTCTGATCTACCAAATCATTTCATTGTCACAGTAGAATAAAATAACATGCTCCTTTTACATCAATAATGCAGAAAATACTTAATATTTCATATAAAGCGGAAGTGTCTGACCATGTGCCACACAGTGCCAGCACTCTGGTGTTGCAGGTTTTCATTCCAATAGTCCTTTTTCACAGCAGACATTTTGACTTTTCATCATAGTAGGAAAAGCACAGGTGATACTCATGACATTAACCTCTGTTGTGTTGGGATTCAGGTAGGGCAGGTTTGGTTATTAGCAGAAATATTAAAGACATTTATCAATATTAATAAAAGCATTAATATTATTATTCATATTATTATTAATAAAAGTATTATTATAAATTATTGTAGATTAATAATTACGGGGCACCACCAATAACCAAACGTGAAAAACAGTCTCAAAGGTGGCTGTCCACCTAAAAATGTTGATATTTAAGGCACTATCTTACATTAATAATGGACAATGAAGGGTGAGCTCCGAGCACTGACCGTCACAACCAGGTGTTATCACAACATGTACACACAATAACCACGGGCAACTGCTTTTTTTAGGAAGAATAGCATTTATTTAACCTTACCACTGATTAATAATCAATAACTTCAGCCAATAACCACTATTGTCTATTTGAAACACAATATCACACAGAGCCAAAATGGCAGGCAGGCCTGCGAATCTCAAACAGAGGGACAGAGCTAAAACAGGAGGACAAACTCTATTTGTCCTCAAAATAACGTGCAGCTTAGCTGGCTAAGCTACCACGTTATCTGGGCCGTTTGAGATGTGTGTAAGCGTGTGAATGTACGTGTAAAGGTGTGTGGGTTAGTAGAGAGAGAGAAGAGAGAGGAAAGCACACAGAGTAAGGCACAAGGAATCTCAAATGTCGTGGTAAAGCGTAATAGCTGTCCCTTTATCACACAGTAATCCAGCAGTAGACTGTTCATACTGGACCTTAGTCTGATGAAGCACCATTATTAGCTCCCACAGTGGCTAAAGCTAACACAATTAAAACGGCCCAACAGCGTGGCACTGATACAAAATGGAACGTGCTTAACACAAAGAAACACAGCAATTCGAGTGCAGCGGCCCGTCACTTTTCCAAAAAGCAAAGCACAATTAACAACAATGAAATTTAGGTAACCTTACCTAAAATCACTCTCAGCTAGCGACTGATGCGTCAGTTTGTTTGGAGTTGTCCGGTGGATTTTCTCTCAGGCTCGGACGCTGATGAAGCCGGGTCCAATCAAAGGAAAACAGTGGTCGATGTCGGTAGGGAGAGGGGCTCAGTGGCGATCTTGCTCTCTGTGAAGGGAACGGTCAGTCCGTGTCTTCACAGAACACAAAACAGTCTGTTTCTCGTCCAGCGAGTTAAGACTCCTCCTAGGGAAATTAAAGCTCACGTGAAAAGCGTCTTCTTGTGGTAACAGCAGTTACCGTGGAGAGAGACATGATGCGCCTCCTTTAGTAAACGGGTTACTGTGGAACGGGCAGTGTGGAGCGGCAGGCTTTATAGAGTTGGTGTCGTCATAGCTGTGCGCTGAGATTTCATGAGCTGTCTCGTCCAATAGGAGTCCGTTGTTTAGATTCAACTGAGATCTCGTATTGGGTTCAAATGAGATCTCGTCTCAATTTCACATTCAGGTGTGATTTAACGGCTATGTCGGCTTGACACCTTCCTATTGTCTGTTCTTTGTTTCTCAGTCAAGCCTCTTAGTGAAGGCTTTGGCCTTTCCAGGTAGGCCTGTCTTTTGTCCCTCACACATGGTGAGGCTAGACGAGGCCCAACAGTTGTATTCAAGTGTCCTAGTAAGCCATGACAGTGTGACAGTGAGCCAGCATGTACAATACCTGGACACCTGTGCTTCTGCTACTGTCACATGTCAACATGTGTTCTGTGAAAAAGGCCTATTGATCACCTCAGCAGCTGATTCAGAGTTCCCCTCTACCTTAAAGAGTTGAGCCTTTGGTCGGAATGAAAACCTGCAGACTGCTGTTCTCAGTGGCACATGGTTGTCATACAACACACTGGGCCTTATTTTTGTGGCTGTGCTACGACCAGCATCCTGACAGTTTGCTACTGACTTGAAAGTCACTTCACCTGTCTGGTATTTTTGTGCCCTGCACATATGTGTGATGTGTGAACAATCTGCAGCCTCCAGTTTGAAAAGTGCTGCCATTATGCACACCCATCCGCTGTGTGTATCTTGATTACTTCACATTCGAACAATACCATACTGCTACAAAGTAACCAAACACACTAATACACAGCTCAGACAGTTGGGCGGTTATAACTCAGTATTCAGTTTGCTGCGGTTCGCCGTTTCCTCCTACGTATTCACCTGCAAGAATTTGTGATGGCTCAGTGATTAGTTACAATTAGTTAATGTCAGACATGGAGGTGGATGCCGTAAACGCTTTGCTGCACACTGTCAGAGTATGGACAGTTGGAGGCACGGGGACACCGGAACTCACCCTTGGTATTTGTTAAGCATATGTATAGACACGTAGGCTACATAGCTGATGAAAAAAACACTGTATGTAATTCCAAAGCATACAGATTTTGTCAAAACTCTAGCTGCTCTCTGTTCTCTAATTCTGTATAGAAATTTGATGCAGTCTCGGATTTCTATAACTGATGATGATAATTCCATCATTTACGTAATGTGGTTGAGTGAAAAGGAATCGGGATGTTCTGGGTGCCACATCCTGGTATCATTGTTAGCAGTGCTATGATGCATACAGGCCGGCAATCTTCTCTGCACTCAGAGGATTTGGGAATGTGTTGACGAGTCAGCGCCTTGCGCTCGATAGTTCACTAATAGTTCAATAATAAATCACTGTTTATTAACGTAACTGTTTCAGATTTGGCCCGTATGTTTTAAAAATGTAAAAGAGAGGTGCTTATGGAACAATTATGGTTTACTAAAAGCACAAACATAACACAGCTGAATGTGAGCTGAATGTTGATATATAAAGTGGATATGTAATTTTTCATTTGATATAAAGTGAGATGGAAAAAAGGCTCATAATAAAATCTGGCTTCAATTCACTGCTTCACCTTCTGCATTGACAGTTTTCATTGTCTCCAAAATGTTCGTACGCATGGGTCAGAGTTTCCGTACAGGTGCAACTTTCCCCCGCTAAGTTTGTTTTCATAAATCCTAACTTTTCCATGGGAAGTGGCGCACGCATCTTTCAAAACCCTGTTTAGTGTGTAAGCAAGGGTTATAAATGGAAACTTTGGGCTCTCCACTAGAATTTCAGATAAAGTTCTGTTGGTTTGAACACTGTTTGGCTGCACAGCATCAGTTTGCAATGACCAGTGGGGTTTAAGGGGTTATTAAACTGATTCAAATTAGTTAAAGTGAAAGCCACCCTGACAGTCCTGCTAGCGGCCCACGGTGCTCCTCACATCCAACTCCACCAAGGTGGCTTGAACTGCCTGACAAACTGAGCAAACAGCTGAATAACTCAGCCTCAGAGGTTCATGTCCAGATAAAGTTTTGAGAAACTGGCACATTTGATGATGAACATACACTTCAGATGGTACAAAAGTTGACAGGACTTGTTGTTTTTCTTGTTTTCCCATGAAGTGATGCGGACCATGACAGACGAACTCCGTCTCCAGATGTCATCATCCTGTCAGACAACGAGGCGTCCAGTCCCAGAACAACACCTCGCCCTGAGGAGCGCCTGCACCAGGCCAACCTGGACATGTTCAAGGTAAAACCATCAACAGCAATCACTCCACCACTGCACAGCTTAAAGAAATACACTGAATATATTGCATTGTCAGAGTCAGGGCTATCTGTAGTCCAGGATCAATCAGCCTAATTAGTGCTTTAGTTAGACTTTAAAGCTATAGAGCATGCTTCCCTACGTAGGGCTATCAATGGCACATCACATGTAAAACCATAAATGATAAAAAAAAATCTATCAGAAAAATAGTAGATGTACAATTACTTGTAGGGACTCACTGATGGAAGTAGTAGTAGTACAGTACGTCAGGCATGTTAAGGAAAACAAACAATACTTCTTCGCAAATAACTCAAGAAATGCACCAAATATTAGAAGGGAAGAGAATCCAAATCTAACATTGCCTTTAAGTAAACACTTCACACAGGGTCAAATTGCTGCTTTTAACTTCTTAATTTAAAGGTGTAATTTAGCTCAAAGGTGTATAATAATAAGTTGCCTTAAATGTCTCATCTGGATACCATGTGTCACTGTGATTGTGTGTGTGTTCCAGGGGAAGACGGGAGAGGAGAGGCAGCAGATGATCAAAGCTCTGAGAGAGGAGCTGCGTCTGGAGGAGGCTCGCCTGGTGCTGCTCAAGAAGCTCAGACAGAGTCAGATGCAGAAGGAGAACGTGGTGCAGAAGGTCAGTGCTGCTGATACCACACTTTTATTCACCAACACAGGCCCACAACCAACGCCCCTGATTACTGATGTGACAGTGTCCAGCAGTGTAAAGTTCTGTCTCTGCCTGCTTCTGGAATATTCAGTGGTGGAAAGTACATTTACTTCAGTACTGTACATAGGTACAATTTTGAAGTGCTTTAACTTTACTTGAGTATTTCTATTTCATGCTACTTTATTCTTCTACTCTACTTACTTTTTAGAGGGAAATGTTGTTCTTTTTGCTGCACTACATTTATCTGACAGCTGCAGTAACTGGTTACTTTGCAGATTAATACAAAATATAATCAACTATTAGATTATGATCTGTTATTATAGATTAAGCTACCCAGCAGTATATAAAGTATAGCCCGACCAATGCAGGATTTTTTTAGGCGATGTCGATATTTGGGAGTTTGAAAAATCGGAACATAGTAAAATTGAAAGATAGTAATTTCTTTTACGTAAAAAAACGGACCCCTTAGATTTATTTATTTTTAAAGACTTGTGACCAAGATGCATACTCTACGGGACATTTTAAAGTATAAAAATCAACTTGTCAGTGCTCTCTGGTGGACAAACTCCTTAATGGAGTCACTGTTTCTAAATTACCCCAAACCTAGTTTGGCATTTCTGTATTGCAACTTCTTGTGACTTATCAGCCAATATATATACACTGATATACACTGATGGATAGATCAGCCAGGAGACGGCGCAGGTTCTGGTCCAGGCCCTTGTCAGCTCCCGCCTAGACTACTGCAACTCGCTCCTGGCTGGTGTGCCTGCATGTGCCATCCGACCTCTGTAGCTCATCCAGAATGCAGCAGCTCTCCCCCACTACACTGCTCCTCCGCATCCTGCACTAGCTGTCACTAGTCTATCGGTGGCTGCTCCAATCCCATTCAAGACACTGGTACTTGCCTACCATGCTGCCATTGGCACAGGACATCCTGCATCCAGGACATGGTCAAACCAGACACCCCAGCCCGTCCATTTCGCTCTGCTACTGCCAATCGGCTTGCTGCTCCCTACGAGGGGACCGAGCTCCCCATCGACATCAGGACAGCAGAAACTCTACACTTCCGTTGCATCTGTTCAGACTGCACCTTGGCCCCAAAACACTCTTTCTCTACCTCTTACTGTTTTTAAATGTAGCACTTGAAGCAGTTCAGCACAGAATAGAATATATCTTTATTGTCCACCAGGGTGGAAATATGTCTTCAGCTCACCAAACACAAGAAACAACAACATAAAAAACAGACGAGCAGTTAGTAAAACATTAAAAACAGCTCATGTCAATGTCTGTGGCATTATTTTTATATATAACTTCGTCCTTCACCCTCCGCTGGTGGTCTCATCCTTCGAGCTTGGATCCTCTACCAGAGAGAGGCCTAGGAGCTTGAGGGTTCTGCGCAGTATTTTTGCTGTTCCTAGTACTGCACTTTTCTGGACCGAGATGTCTGGTGTTCTTCCAGGGATCTGCTGTAGCCACTCCTCCAGTTTGGGGGTCACTGCCCCGAGTGCTCCGATATGTATATATATGTATATATGTATGTATATATATGTATGTATGTATATATATGTATGTATGTATATATATATATATATATATGTATATATATGTATGTATATATATGTATATATATATATATATATGTATATGTATATATATGTATATATATATATATGTATATATATGTATATATGTATATATGTATATATGTATATATGTATATATATGTATATATGTATATATATATGTATATATATATATATATATGTATGTATGTATGTATGTATGTATGTATATATATATGTATGTATATGTATGTATGTATGTATGTATGTATATATATGTATGTATGTATGTATGTATGTATATATATATACATTTACTGCATTCAAAACAAACTCCACAGTGTATGTTTAATAAGCACAGACCAGGAGCCTGTGTAGGCTTCATGCTTGTTATCAAACGTCTATAAGCAATGCATGGTAATTTAGTTGTAAGTGAAGATTGATTTTGAAAAGTTTGGACTGTAACTTGGACAGTAACAGAAGCAAACTATGAGGGATTTATATCAGCCCAGTAATGACCCAATATACATGGGGTGTCAGGAAGGAAAACGAGAGTGCAATGCCTGTTGCTGGTTTTATCCTGTGTAGTGTGTCATAGTGGAAAACAACCAGTTACCATCTGACAAAAAGACTAGCGAGTCTGAATTTTCTGGCTTCTCTGGCCGAGTTTCTGATACGTGTTTGCTGACGTTTACCAACAGGAGCACAGAGCTCTCTTCTGCTGTAAAAATGGAGTAGACAAAGAGGAATGATGCTTTCAGGTGGAACAGTGACGTCAGTCCTTGGCACCTTACCCATTACCTATGTACATCACACAAGTCGTGAAAGACGGCAAGCTCTGATTGGTCGGGGTCCAACAGGGTTCAGTGTCTTTTATATAAGTCATGGCAAGAATTTATGACTCTATCATCACCTACTCTGACACACTGACCATCGCTATAGACAGAAATATTATGTAGACTGATCCCGGCATAACTCAAGCAAGTATCAAGTGTCTGCACGTTGATATTCATACAATATAGAAACTTCCAGAAAATAGCTGGAAGGAAGAAAAACTAATTGCAAAATTTAGCGCACTGTGGTGTGCTTTAAAAAATGTTGCCAGTATTTGAAACAAATATGTGATCAGTATTGAATGGGCTAAACATGTAAAGTCACCGGTATGCTCTTTTCAGATCGGCCATTATTATGGTCTAACTGTAAATGGGTACTGTAATATGATCTAAAATATGTTATGTGAAGTAAAAGATCATCTGTATAACAGCAGGGGAGTATAAATATACATGTTAGTATTACAGAAATCTCAGCTGTTAGTTACAGTGGGTACGGAAAGTATTCAGACCCCTTTAAATTTTTCACTCTTTGTTTCATTGCAGCCATTTGCTAAAATCAAAAAAGTTCATTTTATTTCTCATGAATGTACACTCAGCACCCCATCTTGACAGAAATGTAGAAATTTTTGCAAATTTATTAAAAAAGAAAAACTGAAATATCACATGGTCATAAGTATTCCCAAGAAGACTCATGGCTGTACTAGCTCAAAAGGGTGCTTCTACTCAATACTGAGCAAAGGGTCTGAATACTTATGACCATGTGATATTTCAGTTTTTCTTTTTTAATAAATTTGCAAAAATTTCTACATTTCTGTTTTTTTTTTTCTGTCAAGATGGGGTGCTGAGTGTACATTAATGAGAAATAAAATGAAATTTTTTGATTTTAGCAAATGGCTGCAATGAAACAAAGAGTGAAAATTTTAAAGGGATCTGAATACTTTCCGTACCAACTGTATATTGCACCGTTAATGCTGTGTTGATGGCTGCGTGCAGGTCCCGGTGGTCCAGAACGCTGCATCCTCTGTGCAGCCCCCTCCCATCCACAGCTCTCCTGGCCTGGGGAAGCTGCCTGTGAGGCCGGGCCTGCACAACCCTGAGCCCCAGAACCTCCGCACTGCACAGGTATGTGTGTGTGTTTGTGTGTTCTTATACATGTGAGTAACGATTTCACTTCTAAACCTCCAGAGTGATGGCAAAGGATAAGGAGAGGGTACACTTTTGTTAGAAATCAGCATATACACAGTGAGCTGTTTGACTTAAATAAAATGACACAGAACTGAAGTGCAGAACTCCAGGTTCTTATCTCTTATCTATTTGTTTCGGTCTTAGGGTTTCATTGTTTATTTTGTTCTTTTTTCACTTATCTTGGTCTGGTTGGGGAAAGCTCGCTCTAAAATGAAAGGGTCACTCCATGGTTAGTACTACTCAGTTAAGTTGAAAAACATTTGTATAATATGAGGAGCTTTGTCAAGTCTGAGAAAATAACTACAAATTTAGAACAGAAAGTCTGAAAGACATGGGTGTTTACCAGGCAGAGAGCATCTAAGGAAAAGATGCTATCCCATTGCATTGTGGGAAACGTAGGATAAAGTGTTTCTGGAGGGGACTCCCTAAAAACTGGTTTGCAGGACGTAGCAATGCACGCTTCGACGAGCTCCGTGAATGTCTCAGCCTGTGCTTGTATACACGCATACAATTTGAGATCAGTTTATGTGATGCATGTCAAGTATGAAGGCATACAGAATATATTATTCATTTTTTCCTATAGTTTTTATATTTGGTCTCACACCTATGTACATGGAAATTAATAGTCTGTCTTGTAAGGCTCTTTGGGCTAGGCATTGATATCACAATATAGACACACACACACTCACACACCCTAATCTGAGTAGATTTTTGTTGTTGGACATAATTTAGTCCACCTAAATGTCAATATATTTTAGCACTGTTTAGTTGTAAATATTTTCCAGTATAACATTCTGATGGTCAGTTTGAGAAATGATCAACAGTCAGGTAAAAGTCATTTGAAAATCTGCAAGGAAGTCTAGTTGTAGCTGTGCAAGCAGTAACGTTACACTGCTATGTGAGATTAGGGTAAAGGGTCAGGTTAAATCAGGATTAAGACATTGGTGTAGATTGACATTAGAAATTGGTTTAGTTTAGAGAATGAATGGTTTAGTAGAAGGTCCCGCTCTGATTATTAGACAGCCTCCTGCTGGAAGCCTTTGTTCTTACATGCCGTAGCCCTGCTCCTCCATTACATGTTGAGATGGTATTAAATATTCTGCAGATCTCTGTGGTTATGTGTGTGTGTGTGTGTGCACTGATTGTCTTATCAGCTTGTTTTGTATGGCTGGTGATGATCTGCCTGATTTGTTGTCAGTTTACTCACCAAGCAGCTGCTGCCCTCTGCTGCCCACACTATACAGTATATAACAGTCGTCTAAACACTATACACTGAATCTGTATACATGAAGGGAGAACTCCTTCTTTAATATGGATGCTCACTAAACCTGGTCTGTGGTAGAACATGTCAACATAAGTGCCTCCATATATTAAAAAGGAGATTTATGTAGCATTAAACACTCAGTTGTATTAGGTCCACCTAGCTAAAACTAATGCAGGCTATTACAACAGCCCTGCAATCAGTCCTACCTCGACGAAGGTTATAATAAATTGCATTATTATATTAATAAAAAGATGTAAATGTGCATTCCTCATGTTGAATTGTATTTTGTCATACTGACTGGTGTTTCTAATATTTTGTCCACCCTATTTATATCCGTGATAGTAGACTAAATTTTAGAAACACTTCTCTGTGTAACACAATACAAATCAACACCTCTCTAAAACAGTTTGAACAGAAATTTTACATTAGAACCTCCATGAACATTTAATGCAGGACTGTTGGATTAGACATTGTCCAGTTTATCAGGTCCACCTAGCTAAAACTAACACAGAGTATATTTAGGTATATTAAGTAAACACACAAAATGGCAGCAAGCAGTACTCCTGTTGATAGGGTTGTGTGGTTCATTAGCATTTAATCAAATGTGCTTGTTGAATCCAAATTCTTTCGAATCCCTAGGGTAGCACTTTTATTTTAATTTAATTATTTTTTTATTTTATTGTATCATGTCTGAGTATAGGTAACATCATTATGAAAATTTGATTGTGATAATTACACCAACAGATCATAGTGGTTTTACAATATTCTGCATGTTCTCTTCTAAAACTGAAATTATATCAACACTCATTTGTTACAAACTTGAGAAAGCACCCATTTGTATTTTAAATAGTTCATGTATGTGGTTCACCATGAAACATCTTGGTCATGATCTAGCTAACTGTCAATAAGCCTGCACTTTAGCAGGTTTGGGCTTAAGGACTTTCTCTGACAACAGTTCCAGATTAATTTTAAACCAGCTTTGAAGAACCAAAAAATCCAGACCAGAAAAGCCTGTACTTTGAGCCTTTTTCCTTTAATAAAACTCTTCTTTGTTTTTTCCTTTCTATAGGGTCATACAGTCATCAGGTCAGCAGCCAATGCCAACCTGCCACCCATGCTGATGTCCCAGCGAGTGATAGCCCCCAACCCTGCCCAGCTGCAGGGCCAGCGGGTCTCCTCCAAGCCTGGGATGTCTCGCTCCAGCAGCATGGCCAATCCCGTCAGTTACCAGCAGGTATGGATTCTTACCAAGCCTGGCTAACTGCTCCAAGCTCTGCACTGCATTCAGTAATATAATACACTGTTAAACAGTTGTTTAGAGATGATTGTTTCTTGATTTTAATTTAAAGATCCAGGATCTATTGGCAGAAATGGAATACAGTACTAAGTATGTTGTGTTTTCATTACCTTAGAATAAGCCCTTTATATCTACAGGGTCCCCTTCCACAGAGGCCACCATGTTGCACTGCCGTTTCTACGATAGCCCAGAACAGACAAACCAAACACTGGCTCTAGATAGGGCTGTTTGTGTTTTTCGCGAGTTCTGCAGCCTTGGCAGGGGAGGGTGAGGCGAGCGGTATTCAAATTTTTGCAACCTGCAATTTCACTGCTAGATGCCACTAAATCCTACACACTGGACCTTTAATGTAACAAAAATCAGTAACAGTTCAGTGAGTGGGAGAGAGCAGCACATTCACTCAAGCAGCCAAACTGAAACAGGTATCTGATGCAGAGTATCCACAGCATGCTTTACTTGGGGGGAAAAAGTAAATTTACAGTAAAACTGTTCCTTGCCATCACATGTCACCACAGTGAGCCAAAGTGACACCAGAACTTCCAGACTCTGTTCCAGAAGTAAGAAAAAGTCTTTTAAAATCACATAGATTTTTTTTAACAATGTAAATTACTAAAATTGGAGTCAAACAACATAGCCTTGCTCAACAGTCGTGTGGTCACTCTATTTGTCTAGACAGTGATGGTACATTTTTAAAAACAGTGTTGTTTATTTCATATTTCTGTTTTTTAGCAGCATGTAACCAACACCATTTCCCACCTAAGATTTCCCATTAGAGGTTCTTCAGGTGTTCACAATATGAGAAACAGTCAAGTCAATTGTCAAGACTTGACTGTGCCTGACGAAGACCAGATCAAAACGTTGCTGTGAGCTATCAGTACAGTGTGCTGATGTTTTGTCTGACTTCTAACGTCATAATTAATTCTCAAAAAAGGGAGACGCTACCCAAAAGGGACCCGAGGACAGTCAGACTCGATCCAAATAATAAGACCCAATCCAAAATGCAGTCACCTTGAACAGACCCAAATAGAGAGAGAACACCAACACTGGCAGCAGCATGATCCTCCACCAAGATCGGAGCTGACAGTCTGCTTGGATCCACTCAGGTATTAAGACACATTGAAACATAGATCCGAGACCTGCAGCAACACGACGGGACCTTGCCTGACATGGTTCCCAGACCGAGTTTCAGTTATTAGGAACCTAATGGACCTGTGAAAACCTCTATCACACAACCCAAGACTATCGCAACTTAAATGCCCCCAGCTCTACAGACTTAGGCCAGTCGAATGACAAGCTTCACGAGTGGACAGGGAGCACTTAAAAATGAATTGCGATTAAAAATTGATGTATAAATACAAACACATACAGTAGCTCAGGACTATGAAATTTCTCATGACTTCACTTTGACAAGGCCAGGCAGCAAATGTTTTTGTTTTGTTTTTTTATTCTGTGGCAGCTTGTGACGGCAGTGTTCAAACCTTTAAAAAAGTGACTTTTAATACTTTTCTAAGCAATAGAGAATGTGTCTCACTGCAGGCCAGCCAGCAGGTGACAGCTTCCCAGCGCTCAAGCTCCAGTGCCATGTACATGAACCTGGCCCACATGCAGGCAGCGGCAGCAGCGGGAGCCGGCGGGGTGGCAGGCGGCCTAGGCGGAACTTCGGCCGTCAGCCCATCCACCATGTCCAGCTCGACCAGCGGAGGGGTGAGCTCCATGGCTGACCAGGCCAGCAGCCAGGCGGCGGCCAAGCTGGCCCTGAGGAAGCAGCTGGAGAAAACCCTGCTGGAGATCCCTCCACCCAAACCCCCCGCCCCACTTCTTCACTTCCTGCCCTCTGCCGCCAACAGCGAGTTCATCTACATGGTGGGCCTGGAGGAGGTAGTGCAGAGTGTTCTCGACAGTCAGGGTAAGCAGTTGACTTCATCACTTTTCAGGTCATTCTCTTATAGTCTGAACTTAAAACCTGTGAGATCAAACTGCTCCAAAATTAAGGTATTAAAAGCTACTTGTTTTTGACAATGTACCAAAATTTAAAACTAAACCTCATTGATTGTTTAAGCACAACCTAAAAGGGACTTGCAGTGCTTCTACCTTCTGTGCCTAAGATTTCTACATTCAGATGCCCATCTGCCATCGGGCGGCTGTGGGTCGTCCACCAATCGGAAGGTCGGCGGTTCGATCCCGGCTTGCCCCGGCCACATGTCGAAGTATCCCTGGGCAAGACAAATTGCTCCCAATGTGTGAGTGTGTGTGAATGATTAGTTTCTTTGGACTGATGAGCAGTTAGCATCTGCCATCAGTGTATGAATGTGTGTGAATGTGATATGTAGTGTGTGAATCAGAATCCGAAATACTTTATTGATCCCTGAGGGGAAATTCTTTCGTTACAGCTGCTCACTATCACGTCAGTGCACACAGGAATAGAAGTACTAATAGAATAGAAATAGAATTAATAATAAAGTAAGTCTACAAGGGAAAACGTAAGACAATGAGATGGAGCAACGTTGGCGCATGCGCACTAATGAAGCGCTTTGAGTGGTTGGAAGACTAGAAAGGCGCTGTACAAATACAGTCCATTTACCATCTGCTCATCACTTATAGCTGCTGAAAAACTGCCTCAATGAGAAAGTGATCCCTGTACACTGACTCCAAACAACATGTCACTTCGCTCGCTTCAGATTGTCACTGTTAAATGGTAAATGGACTGTACTTGTATAGCGCTTTTTTAGTCTATCCAACTACTCAAAGCGCTTCACACACTACATATCACATTCACCCACTGATGGCAGGTGCCAACTGCTCATCAGTACAAAGAAACTAACTCATTCACACACTCACACCGAAGGCACAGCCCTCGGGAGCAATTTGGGGTTCAGTCTTGCACTGATGTCATGTCAGGATCGAACCGCCAACCTTCCGATTGGTGGACGACCACTAAGCCACAGTCACCCCATACCCATCACTGTTGCTGTAAGCAATACTGTTGGCTAAAGCAGAGTCTTATCTGTAGGTAAACTCAGAGGGACCCTGGCCCGCATGGAGCCTTTCTTCTGCGCCCAATGCAGAACCGACTTCACCCCCCATTGGAAGCAAGAGAAGAGTGGGCGAATCCTCTGTGAGCAGTGCATGACGTCCAATCAGAAGAAGGCTCTGAAGGCAGAGCACACCAACAGGCTGAAGAACGCCTTTGTGAAGGCCCTGCAGCAGGAGCAGGTCAGCACCAATGTCCCTCTGCATCATGTTGGCCATATTCTTTCTTCTCTTATTTGTAGTTTTCCTACAAAGAAGTAATTTTTTCTTGGAATTTCAATTAAATGTTTCTTATATTCATATCAACGTAAAGTTATATCACAACATACTGAATATTATCATCATTTTACCGCCCTACCCTACACCCTATTGAAGTAATTTTACATTTTATTATTTGGTATAGGGTTTCCTTTACCGTATACTGAGCACATTTGTGCCTTTAAGGAACGGATATGTGAGCGAAGAATTGCGACAAATTATGAGTCACTTAAAGTGGTCAGGAGCATGAGCACTGCTGGCCTTTACAGTCACCTAGGGGCTGATCTAGACCTGGGGTGCCAGGTGAATGGCCACAGTTGGAAACCACAAACCTAGGTTTTTAAACAGTGCAGTCACTTAGGAGAAACATTGCTGTATTTCAGTGAACGGATGCAAGCTGAAAAGCACTATGCTCACACATATGCCCTAGTGTTTTTAATGCACTCTGTGTTTCTCTGTCTGGGACCTGAGACTGACTTTTTTTTTTTTTTTTAGAGCTTTTGTCATTTTTCTTATCCTGCCAAAAACTCACCAACACATCTGGTAGCTAAGTTGTCTGACAAGGTTTTCAGTACAGCTGTTGCTTTCAAACTACCATTGGCCACAAGGAGTAAATTAATGTATGTATGTGAATGTACTAATCCATGTGAATTCCTAAATGTGCGTGTGCCTCCATGTCAGGAGATTGAACAGAGGCTGCAGCAGCAGGCAGCCCTCTCTCCCAGCTCGGCCCCTACTGGCCCCAACGCCTCCAAGACTGACACCATGATCCGACATCATGCCCTCCGCCAGGTACACTGCAGCATGCCATCTGACAGTGCGCCTTACACGTGCCTTCACTTGTGTTATAATATTAGTACGTTTGTCTGCCTGTAAGTTGGAATGGTCAAAACCAGGCTTTGAAAAAAACTGCTCATGATGAATTCATGATGAACAACGCTCATGTATCAGCTCTGTATAAAGTAGGGCTACCATTAACAATTATATTCACTTTATATCAGTGAATATTGATTATTTTTTCAATGAATTGACTATTGAGATGTCTATTGACAGGGATCTCATGGATCTTTGACAGTTTGTGAATTTGAGGCGAAAAAATCAAGTTTTTGTAAATAGACATGGGTCATTGAAAGTGCTTGAATGTATATATTTTGTGCAAGAATAGGATTGAAGTTCTGATATTTTTGTTTTACTAAAAGTAACATCACTGTAACACAGCACAGATGAGAAGTGTTCACACATTCAAGCCTCTCTCTTTTTAATTGTCTGTGAGCTTCTGTAAAGACTGCTAGTTCTCATTGTTAAAATTATCAATGTTGTAACAGTAATTAACCTTGATCCATGTCTCAAACTATGCCATGTTGGGTCCTTGAATTTGAGGGAATTGGGCCTGGAAAGTCCTTGAAAAGTCCTTGAATTTGATGTTTAAGAAGGTGTGGGAACCATGTATTAAACGTCACTGGTCCTAACAAGTTAATTCAATTCAGTTTTATTTATATAGCGCCAATTCATAACAGAAGTTATCTCATTGCACTTTTCTTATAGAGCAGGTCTAGACTGTACTCTTTATAGACCCATCAATTCCTACCATGAGCAAGCACTTTGGCGACAGTGGCAAGAAAAAAATTCCTTTTAAGAGGCAGAAACCTTGAGCAGAACGAGACACAGGGTGGGCGGCCATCTGCCGCTGCCGTTACAAGACCCCCACAAGGATTAATAGCCGAAAAACCCAAATTCATGACATGAAACAAAGAAATGCACCCTAACTAAGCTTGTTTTAAGCTGTAATCGGCAAATCTCTGGTATTTGTACTTGATAATTGACTAAATCCAGTAATGCACTGCATCTGCTAACCGTCACTGTGTAATTTGTGCACTGTGTGGTAGTAATGGTGAAGTTAATGGGATGTCTGTACTGTCTTCAGGCTCCCCAGCCTCAGGCCTCCCTGCAGCGAGGTCTGTCCAACTCGGCGCGAGGTGTCCTGTCCAACTTTGCCCAGGCCTCCCAGCTGTCAGTGGCCAGCAGCCTCATGGGAATGACTAGTGCCAAGCACTGTGGCAGCAGCAGCAGCAGCAGCAGCAGTAGCAGCAATAGACTGCAGCATGACAGCCGTCGCCAGATCTACAACATCCCAGGTACAGTATCTTAGGCCTACTGTGTGTTTGTGTGCCTGATTCATCTTATGTTCACAAGGGATGTTTCAATCATGTTTTTTTGGCCCCCGATCCTGATCCGAGTCCTTTAATATTATCTGCTGATACCGAGTCTCATCTGACACTTATATTTACCTACATGTTGATTTAAATATGTATCTGACACATTGAAATAACAGCTACTAAATCTGACACACCTTATTTATCATGAGCTACTTGATCCAAATACTGACGGACCTGATTCAAAACTAACTAAAGTTTATAACTGAATTATTGATCTGATATGAATAAAAGTTTAACTGGAGAGTGTGACTCCTGAAATTGACGTGAATCGATCAGCTAGAGAGAAGACGTCTCACTCTGTTGGAGTTGTTGGAACTACAGAAACACTACTCTAATTGTACAGTGGTGTTACAGAGTGGAGCTTCTTCCCTCACAAATGATCTTTGGCTGAGTGCAGACACTGACTGCAGAGAGCACTTTAACCAGACAACAGATGAGTTTAATTTAGCAGCGCTTTGAGTAGTCAGAAAGATTAGAAAGGTGCTATATAAGTACAGTCCATTTACCATCTAGTTCTGTCATCAAGTTACTTACAGAATTACTGTTAATTACATTATTATTATTATTTTAAAATTCTATGTGGAATTTGCATTGTCTCTCTCTCTCTCTCTCTCTCAACCCAACCGGCAGCCCACCATTGAGTCTGGTTCTGTTCGAGGTTTCTGCCTGTTAAAAGGAAGTTTTTCCTTGCCACTGTCGCCAAGTGCTTGCTCATGGTGGGATTTGTTGGGTCTCTGTGAATAATATTATAAAGAGTATAGTCTAGACCTGCTCTATAGGAAAAGTGCAATGAGATAACTTCTGTTATGAATTGGTGGTGTATAAATAAAATAAATTGAATTGATAGCTGATATGACCTGCTGCTGGAGACATTTGTCATTTTAACTAGTTAAAATAAAGGTCAGCACCGGCTAGAAATGAGAAGCTGGGACATGAATGTTTTGTACACTGCTGCTCTTTGCTAATGAGAGAGAGAGAGAAAAGATGACAGATTTGTTAGTCAGAGTTTTGCATTTTGACAACCTCTCTGTTTGAGCTCAGTCACTTGCACCGGTGCGGCCATATTCTCTTGCATATGCAACGAAATGCTGCACTGTATGCAACTGTGCAACTGCGTTTTCCTTTTTCTGTCGTTAAGGAAAACACAGTAGAGTAAAGGATTTTGGTACAGATACAGATTTATTTCTTATGGTGGATTCATGAACACTGACCTTAACTGAGGCAAGTGAGGCCTGCAGTTCTTTGGATGTTGTTGTGGGGTCTCTGAATGGCTGAAGAAGAACAAAATGAAGACTTTGGAGTGGCCTAGTCAAAGTCCTGACCTGAATCCTATTGTGATGCTGTGGCATGACCTTAATAAGGCAGTTCATGCTTGAAATGTGGCTGAATTACAACAATTCTGCAAAGATGAGTGGGCCAAAATTCCTCCACAGCGTTGTAAAAGACTCATTGCAAGTTATCGCAAACGCTTGATTGCAGTTGTTGCTGCTAAGGGTGGCCCAACCAGTTATTAGGTTTAGGGGCAATCACTATTTCACACAGGACCATGTAGGTTTGGATTTTGTTTTCCCTTAATAATAACAACCTTCTTTTAAAAACTGCATTTTGTATTTACATGTGTTATCTTTGACTAATATTTAAATTTGTTTGATGATCTGAAACATTTAAGTGTGACATGCAAAAAATTAGAAATCAGGAAGGGGGCAAACACTTTTTCACACCACTGTATGTCCGGATTGCCCCCCCGATACCGATCCTTATATTTGGCTTGGGATATATCCAATAGAGAGGTGGATAGATACTTTATTTATCCCCGGAGGGGATTTGCATGTCACAGCAGCAGTACACGAACGAACCACTCGGTACAAAGAATAGTGCAAAAACAAATGTCAAACACAAGTAACATCAAAGTAAAAAAGCATGCCCTTTTTAAGCATGTACATGCCTACAAGTGTGCAAATTGCAGTACGGTGTGCAAAATGAATGTAATTATAAGTTAAAAGTTACAAAGATGTGTATTGCACTGTGCCAGAAGTTATGGAAAATGTAATTGTAAGTCCAGTTAGCGAGTCCAGTAAAACCTCAGCAGCCTCCCAGTCCACTGATGTCCACTCTGAGAC
Source organism: Siniperca scherzeri (assembly GCA_027580175.1). Lineage (NCBI taxonomy): Eukaryota > Metazoa > Chordata > Actinopteri > Centrarchiformes > Sinipercidae > Siniperca > Siniperca scherzeri. The sequence goes on from CM050847.1 coordinate 247,974, forward strand.
AGAGCGGGGCTGAGTTGAACAGTTTGATGGCCACCGGCAGGAATGATCTCCTGTGCCGCTCGGTGGAACACCTTGGGGGTTTAAGTCTTTGGCTGAAGACGCTCCTCTTCTCAACCAGAATGTCGTGGAGGGGGTGGGAGACGACGTTCAGACTGCTAACCAACTTGGACAGTATCCTCTTCTCCGTCACCGCCTCCAAAGAGTCCAGCTCAACTCTTCCTCCAATCACTGATAGCGTCTCTCACCCTCACGCTCTGGTCCCAGCACACGGCAGCATAGAAGATAGCACTGGTCCCGATGAAACAAATTACACAGCACTCCCGATATGCCCTCTGACTCCTCACCAGGGCCATCTTATTAGCCATAGCTCTCATATCACCTATGACTAGAGCAGTGGCCGTTCAGGGGGCGTACCCTTGGAAGTGCGGCTTGCAGCGTTGTCAAGAACCGCTGTATGGCTGCTCATCTGATCGACTTGACACTCGACACTGCACTCCCTTGGGTCTTCAGCAATATACCCGCCGAGCGTGAAGTCAATCGGATGAACGGTTCTTGAGATATGCAAAGGACCGTCATACACACATACATACAAACAAACAAACAGACAGAGATTCCTTCATTTATAGTTAAATGATGCTACTACAGCACCACCTATTGGCCAAATGGCCTCATATTTGTTATGGTCACTCAGACATCATATCTATACATGTCCACCAAATGCGGTTGCAATAGCATAAAACGTTCAGGAGATAAGACATTTTTTGTAATATATCCCACCCACCGCTTTTAAACAAACTTTGAGGGCCAGCTATAGCAAACCTGTATATGGAATATCAAAAATCCAAAAAAGTAACTTTTTCCGGCTTGGTCCAGAATGTACCAAATTTGGAATCAGGCCAAAACATAAAGGTCATTGTTTTAGCGCCACCATTGCACCAAATTCAACTGCACTCCATTGGGTCCTCAGCGATACACCCACCAAGTGTGAAGTCGATCATATGAACGGTTTGTCGAGAAAACCGAAGGACAGACATGTATACATACATACATACAGACAGAGATTCCTTCCTTTTATAGTTAGATGATGGAAGGGAGGTACGGCGATATCTCCTACTCAAATGTTCACATTTAGTCCTTTATCACTATAAGAACTGTAACCTGTTTTTCCCATTACCTGAACTTTTAAGAACTTGTGAGGCTTTGATACTAGGTTCTTCTTGCATTTCCACTGTATTTCACAAACTGGGCCATTTAATTGCACTGTCGGTCAGTTGGTCCACCACTTTGATGCAGACTAAAATATTTCAACAATTCTTAGATTGATTGATTGCCATGAAATTTTGTACAGACATCCCCTGACTTTTCATCTAGTGCCACCATCAGGACAAAATTCCAGCTGGTCCAGTACTTTGGTTTATGACCAAATACCTGCAGAACTAATGACATTTCCATCAGCCTCAGCTGTACTTTGTGTTTACTGCAAAACATTATACATAACGTATACATAACATCAACTCATACTCAGCTTTATTTACAGTGGGTACGGAAAGTATTCAGACCCCTTTGAATTTTTCACTCTTTGTTTCATTGCAGCCATTTGCTAAAATCAAAAAAGTTCATTTTATTTCTCAATAATGTACCCTCAGCACCCCATCTTGACAGAAAAAAACAGAAATGTAGACATTTATGCAAATTTATTAAAAAAGAAAAACTGAAATATCACATGGTCATAAGTATTCAGACCCTGTATACCCACTGTATATAGTTTATGGGCATTAGAACAGGAGGCAATTTCACCAGTACTTTCATAGGACACATAAGGAACATTTAAAAGAAAAGCGGTGGAGAACCTTAGTGATCTGGCTGGAACATAAAATGAGAGAGAGTCTCTGATGTAGGGAGTAGCAAGCTCATTTAAAGCTTTATAAACAAGTAAAAGAATTTTAAAATCAATTCTAAAAGATACAGGTAGCCAGTGCAGTGTCTTAAGTACTGGTGTGGTGTGATCCATTGTCTTTGTTTTAGTTAAGACTCAGCCGCAGCATTCTGAACTAGCTGTAGTTTTCTTATAGACTTTTGGGGTAATCCAGTAAAAAGTGAATTACAGTAATCTATACGGCTTGTAATAAAAAGATGAGTGGCAATATTTCTGAGATGAAAAAAGGATGTGTTTAATGACCTTGTTAAAATGAGAAATAAAAAGTAAATCAGGATCTAAAATCACTCCCAGTTTTGTGATGTTAGATTTAACCTGTTTGTTTAGGCCACCAAGCACTGAGTGCAGTTTTTCCTGTGCTGCTTTTGGTCCTATTAATAGAATCTCAGTTTTTTTCCTCATTTAGCTTTAAAAAGTTTTTACCCATCCAAACATTAATGTCAGAGAGACAGGCAATGAGAGCATGCAGTGCATTGGGGTCATTTGGAGAGACCAAGATGTACAATTGTGTCACCAGCATAAAAATGATAGTTGACATGGCGATGGTTAATAATGTTCCCAAGTGGGAGCATATATGATGAAAACAAAACTGGGCCGAGAATGCTTCCTTGAGGAATGCCATAATCAATACTTTGAGTCTCTGATACATGAGCTCCCAGGCTGACAAAAAACTGTCTATCAGTTAAATATGACTGAAACTAAGCTAAAACACTGTCTAAAACTGTCTGTCAATTAACATTTTGTGGTCGATGGAGTCGAATGCTGCACTGAGGTCTAAGACAAGAAGGACAGCCACATCATTTGCATCCACAATAGTTCTCAGGTCATTTACAGTTTTCAGTAGTGCTGTCTCTGTGCTGTGGATCGCTCGATGACCAGATTGGAGTTTTTCTAAAATGCCGTTGTTGTTTAGAAGAATAATTTTCTCAAAAGGTTTGCCAAGGAAAGGTAGATTAGAAATAGGTCTATAATTGCTTAGCTCTGAGTGATATAGGTTGGATTTCTTGAGGAAAGGTCTTACCATTGAAGTCTTGAAAGCTGTGGGGAAGATGCCTAAATTAAGAGAGGAGTTTATTATACTTGTTTCTTGGGAGAGGCTATGGGAGCAGGATTTAAACAGCTTTGTTGGGATGGGGTCTAGGACACACGTGGAAGACGTCATACTGCTAATTACTTCACTGATGGAGTCTTCTGACATCATATCAAAGTATGACATCATAGATGGGGGACCACGAGCAGGGAGATCCCAGGTGTGTCTCTTTACAATGCCGGCTCTAATAGAGACTATTTTTTCTTTAATAAATGAAGCAAATTCTTTGCATCGAAGAGTTGATGAGTTGTTATAAAGACTGAGAGCAGGCGATGGATTTAGAAGACTGTCAATTGTGGGGGAAAAAAGCACCCTGTGATTATTTTGGTTTTCTGAGATAATCTTTGAGAAATGGGCTTTTCTTTCTTTCCTGACTCCATTATTGTAAATTATAACTTTACAAATATCTATGTGAACATGTAGTTTGCGTTTCCTCCACGGTCTCTCGGCTTTTTGACAATTTCTCTTCAGCTGACCAATTTTAGCGGTTTGCCACGGTGATTTGCGAATGAATTGCCTTGTTTTTGTTTGTGCAGGAACAACTGTATCTAATGAGAATCTTAATTTATCATTAAAATTGTCCACAAGGTCATCAACTGAGCCAGTGGTGGATGGAGGAAAGGTGTTCACCAGATTTAAAAATTTGTCAATAACTTCATTGTTAATGTTACACCATGCAGCATATCTCAACATCAACGGATGCAGCCCGGATGATTTTACAGTCAGTTGAACCTCTCTGCATATTTTCGTAAACTGGTAACAATCATCAGACTGCTCACCTTCACTTAAAATGATGGATCCAAAGTGGATCCAAAGGCAGACTTTAGTCTTGTGGTTACATATTTGAACAAGATAGTAGATTTCTGACTAAATCTAATATTTAAGTAATGTCCAATTCAAGTAAAGAAATAAAGCCCGGGTTAAAAAGATTGAGGCGAGGTGGAAATACCTGTACTAATAGCTCAGTATAATGTCCATTTCCACAGCACTAATCCTATCACTACAACAGAGTCATGTCATACTCATCACTCTGCTTAGAACACTTTCTCTTTTCAGCAGATATACTGTTCCCATTCACTAATTAATACTGACCACTTCTACTTTGTCTGTCATTCATTTATGTATTAAATTTGTATTCATTGTTCAGTGTTAGGGTTAATGAAACCAACACTTCCTGCCAATGTTTCAAATTAAAAGCCTAGCAGGGAAAAGGAATCCCTTTGAGTTGCTAGAGGGCTTTTAATGTAAAACATTAGCAGGAAGTGTTGGCTTTTGTTGACATTATCTTAACACGGAACCAAAAAAAAAAAAATAGTAGAACCGACTGGAATTAATTAGTGAGTGAGAACAGTATTTCAGTCAAAAATAAACTGAGTGCAGCAGAGTGATGAGTATGTTTTGATGTTATGATGAGGTAAGATAACAGGTAAACAGAGAAGAAGTGCTAAGCAGATCAGAAAAGAGGGAGACATCTTAAAATATGAAATGAAATATACTTACTAGAAACAAGTAGTATTAGGACTTACCTAATCTTATAGAAGCCTTGTATCTTATAGAAGCCTTGTTTCAAATAAAGAAATGGTTATCTCAGCAGTTGGAAGTAAATGAAGGCCCTGGCCACTATTTAAGAGTTTATGGAAACTCCACAACCTAAAGTTTAAGTAAATTGTTGATAGACCTTACAGTATACTCTTTATGTGTCTGTCTTGTTCTCACAGGGTTAAATATTGCCTATCTGAACCCAGCGGCAGTTGGAGCCCATAAGAGCTCCAGCTTAGCAGACCGGCAGAGAGAGTACCTGTTGGACATGATCCCACCTCGATCCATATCGCAGTCCATCACCGGACAGAAATGAGCACCACCCAGCCCTCCTGCCCCTCTGAGGCCACCCCCATCCTGCCCTCCTACCCCATACTGAAGCACTCCCAGATCAACCAACATCCCCACCCCACCCTCCCATCGCATGCAGTGCCTGTCCGTGTGCCTACCTTAAACCAACCCATGAAAACCCACCAAGTCGGACAAAGACACTAAACTGTCAGTGCATCTCAAATGTTCTTATTATAGTAAAAATCTTCTTCGTCAGCGTTGTTTAACAATTATAATTCCCATTATTATCGCTGTTGGTAGCAATATTATTATACCTGCAACTACCATTTTTGCTTCAGTTACTATTAGTCATTATGCTTTTTTCTTTTATAAATGTTTTTTGTTCATTTTTTGTTTCTCTGCTGTCTCTCCTTTTACTTAGGGGAGTGACAGTGAATCATTGTTGGGCCACTTTAGGCCACAATCACATAAGATTTTTTTCTCCACTCAATTAAAAAGCTTAGATGTGACTATTGCTAGTAACAGAAGATCAACAGGGTGCATTCTGGTTGCTATGCAACATAAAGTTTAACAATTTTGAAGCTTTGTAAAAAGTGTTAGCTCGCTAACTTGAAGTAACAAAGTGGAAAATACTGATAGGAACAAAGACAGAATATTAAGTTAGTAACTGCTCTGCTTGCGCTTGAAAAGAGGATGAAGAACCCATTCTGAAAATGGAGAATGTGGGGGAAGGCATGAAATTGAGAGCAGAGCACCCACACTTGTATCATCTCGTCAAAAGGGCCAGTTTCAAGAGCTGTTTTCACACTGATACGCAGCTAAAGTTCCGACATGTTCAACATGGAGTTCAGGACAGAGACCCCCAAATCTTGACTAGACCCCCTGATACCATCAGAGCTCATTAACTGGAAATGACTGACAAAAGATGCAAATGTGTACAAAAGAGAATCCTATATGACAAGAGTTTGGACAACCTTTTCCTTTGCTAGTGGGCTCCCACCATTCCCTATCAAAAGGTCATCATCACTTTCTTCATTTCAGATGTCAGCCCTCCCCTGTTACAGATTTTAACAGTTACCAGACGGATGTACGTGGGACATACTGTAGTTGTACTAATCAGGACTGACAGATGCAGCAACGTCCCGACTGCACCTTCAGCGGACCACCAGTCGATGCAGACTCTAGCGAGGAGGGAGCTGATAAGCCGGAGGATGTCATCTACAAACTCACCCAGTATTCACGGGGGGGTGATGGTCTCCACTCAGAAAGAAACAAGTTGATTTTCCCTCCTGCTTCCATCCCATCTCATAACCTCCCACTTACCCCTTAATGTCGTCTCCCCCCCCCCCATTGCATTTGGTTATCCAGTATGCACAGACTGAACCCTTTTTACCCAGCAGCTCCTCTTGGAATCACATGTTCTTTGAGAAAGTGAGAAGAACATGAAGGTGGAAGCACATTTTGTGCATCCAAACTGCATTTAAAAATATAGAAATCTGGGTTCCTTTCCTTATTATATTTGGGTTTTTCGTTGTTCTGATTGTTGCCCCCCCCTTTTTGGTTTGTTTATTTGTTTGTTTTTTTGCGGCGTCTCCTAATGAAATGGTGGCGTACCTGAGAGGTATTAGCCCCTGGGGACGATAATCAACATAGCTTAAAAACAGAAACTATTAAAATATCTGTATGGATTATGTAGATACCTAGCTTCAGAGGAAAAAAGGATGTGGATTATATCTTTTATGGGAGAGACATGGATCAATCATCGTGTGCATGCTCTGCACACAAGTTGCCTCACTCCAGAGGAGCACTTTGCATATTTCCAATTGGAAAAACATTTTTTTTAAAGAGGAAAAGAATGTTACAATTGAGAGTGGCTAAGGTCTGGATGCTAGCCGATGGCCGACCAGAGAGTCAGGGGAGATGTCCTGAGTATTGTGGATTGCATCAAGGTGTGTTTTAATGAATGATGAATGGTTTAATCATAATTTACTTTGCCAGTGTTGATCTCTGTAAATGTTGGACCTCTAGTGTCAGTTTCCAAATCCCTGGTGCCCAGTGTGCAGGTATGAGACCCAGCCTGTATATAAGCTGCTGCTGGCCTGAGTAGATGTACCAGCATTAGTACAGGGTCCCATTGACTCACTGTCTGGAAAACCCAGCAATAAGTTATTCTCCTTTTCAATGCAGTGTCACCAAAGCAATCCCACTTCATATTCCTAAAGGTCTGAAATAGAGGTCTTTGGACCCAATCCAAGACAAATCCATCATCAGAGCTGATAGGGAATCTGCTTGGATCTACTCTGGTACTGCCATACTGACAGACAGTATATAAAATACTAACTTCACTGTGTCAGACCCACCCTGACCAAAACAAATGAAGGTTTAGTGTTTCCTGTGATAGATGATCTAGTTCTGTTGAAGACATTCTTATAAAGAGTTCAGTCTAGACCTGCTCTATAGGAAAAGTGCAATGAGATAACTTCTGTTATGAATTGGCGCTATATAAATAAAATTGAATTGAATTGAAGGCAGCAGAAACTGACACTGTGCACACATCAGCAGGAATAATGGAAAGAAGAGACAGGCAGTTTAGACACAGAAATGCACCTTAACTACAATCTAAAGAATTTCATTGGAATGGGTTTTAATGAGTGTACTTTCACACAACCCTAACAAGAAGGAAATGTTCAGGTCAAGTCTAAGTCTGTCGTTTTTAGCTGTAAATCACCCACATTAGCATAACCCTAATGTAAAGGGTGGTGGGCTCCCAGTTTGCAGTAGCTCAGGCATTTCAAGCAGTGTTCAGTAAATGTGCAGTATTATTCATGAACATGGTGAGTCCTCACAGGACACAGAGGCTGTGAAGTCAGTTTGGGTTTGAGGTGGGAGAACCAGGCAGTTCACACAGGGCTCTGAGTTGACCATCCAACACATTTCAGTCCGATTAGTCAAATAATTGACGAAGAGGCGAAAGCCTCAGTTTACCAAGAAGTCTCAAATTGTCAATTGCCACTACTTAACCTATGAAGTCTTCTGTCTGATTTGGAAACGTGCAAAATACCATGCAAAGACTGTTTTAGTGACTTATTTTAGGGCGCCTATGGAAGGTTCAGTCCATGTCACACAGGTGCACATAAACTGTTCATAGAGAACATCCACATTGTAATGCTGTGAAACAACATGGCATAGGTTCATCATTGACATGAGACCGACATTGTTGCAGAGGGTTACAAGTGGCCTAACACGCCTTCTGGCAGCCATGTTGGATTCCTTCAGTTCCTGGGCAACAGCTGATGTGTGTCTGACAAAATGTTTATCTCTCCGTTTCTGTGCAGTTAATGTGTGTGAATGGAACAGTCACTGATTACTTTTGTGTTTGGATAATCTAACCATATGTCTGGTTACATTACACTCAACTCATTCTGGACTCACACTCAACTTTTAATCCTCTGTACAACTTTGTGCAGACACTCAGCGTTCACTTTGTCAGGTACTTTGGTTTATGACCAAATACCTGCAAAACTAGTGACATTCTCATTAGCTTCAGCTGTACTTTGTGTTTAGTGATAATTGGAAAATGTTAGCATTCTAACATGCTAAACTCAGATGGTGAACATGGTAAACAGTATACCTGCTACTTACCTTGTTAACATTGTCATTGTGAGCATGTTAGCATCCTGGCATTGGCATTTAGCTCAATGCACTGCTATGCGAAGTAAAGCCACACAGCTAGCGTGGCGGGAGACTCTTATTCTTGTTAAAGCTTTTTCTGCTGAGTGGCAAGCGATGCAAAAATGTAGGATGAAGCTAAAGAGCAAGAAAAGCTAAGGTGGCAGTTAAAACCCCTTTTTTTTTAAATATACATTTTTAATAAACAACTAATAAGTTTTAGCTTCTTGCTAAGAATAAAATGGGAAAAGAAACTAAAGCACTTCATATCTAAGAGTGTGTGTGTCTGGAACGGGTCAGTCTTGCCAACGCCTTTGATTTAAACATAACTACTGTCTGTACAGTAGTAGAAGCTAGCAGTAGTAGTGTTCCTTTTTTATGAATTAGCCCACCAGCTAGTTAGCTAACAAAGCCACACTTCTGGGTTCACCTCTGTTCCACTCATGGAGGGCTTCTGTCTTCATTCTGTCTGAAAAGCTAAAATGTGATACTGGGGTTTTCTGTCCATGTTCTAAACTAAATTTTATCAGCTCTTCCAATTACTAGTAAAATGTAAACACTCGACGCTTTAACTGGGAAATTGTGAATGAAGTGCCCAGTTTTTTCTTGCTAATGCAGTAGCAGAATGTGTTGTGGGGATGTGGGGAAAATCACATTGTCTGGCCAAGGCTAGTGGAGCACAGGCTAGCTTATAAAGGGCAAGGACTTCAGTTCTCTCATGATCTCAAGCCAAGACAATTTAGGATAAACCCAAAATAGTATCACAGTAATATATAGTTTGCAAGAAATATCTGCCTTTTCAAACTGCTCACTTTTGCTGTAATGTTATTAAATTGATCGTAAGCCACACTCCGACAGTCTTTTCAGGTGTCTCTGGTTCTGTAGCCTCGACTACATTTCATAACTAACTAGTTCTCCAATGGATGTCCTTGATGGAGCTCCACACGGTTGAGAGATTTGTGGTGTAAATGCACAGCCTCTGCACATCTCCACATCGTCATGTGTATTCATTTATGTGAATGTGTGTCACCGTTACACTTACCCTCTGCATCGCTACAGTTCCACTGTCCGTATATGCACAGTGGTTGGTGGTGTCTTTTCCAGCCCGACTGTCAGATGGATGTGTTCTGGTTCATCACGTTATGATGCAAGGAAAGTCTGTTTGAGGAATCCAGACCTGCCCGTCACTGCAGCAGAATGATCTGATGATAAACAACCCAGTGAAATGGAAGACTTAGGCCAAGACTATTAAACTACCTAGGATTCGATTCAGAGATGTAAACTGAAGTTTACACTTGGAAAACATCATTTTTGTTTATTATATTAAAAAAAAGCGATTTTCCCTTCGGTGGAACAGTTGCAATTGGATGCAGAAATATATTTTCATGTGTTTTTAATGTCTGGGGTAAATTTTTACTGCCACTCACTCACGATTTGATTTTAGCAATGTTTTTGTCATGCATCTCCTTTTGCCAAGCTGAAGTTTGAAGAAAAAAGCTCCTGTCTCTTGCTCTTTTGCAGATGCATCCACACACCTTTGTGTTTGGACTGCAGATTCTTTTCCAATTTCAATTTTTAGATTTCAAAAGTCATTCTTTTTCTGAGGTCTCAATTGAGTTCTGTTTTCTTTCTATTGCAGTTTAAAAAAAAAAAAGAAACAAATGTATTGACTATGAAATAAATGACACGATATTTGCTAGGTTTGAAGTAATAATGACTTATTGTACATAAGCATTTTTCCTCCCTTGTACTGAAAAAAGAAATTAAATGGTTGTATATTGTGTAGAAAAGCAAACAAAAAGCCATGAATATTGTGAAGCTTGTCATTTCGTTTTGTGATCACTGTGTATTATTGTGTAACAAATGTGCAAAATGTTTGGGATTCCCCTGCTTCTTGAAGCGGTCTCCCTGAATGCATTTGCTTTGGTTGTGGACTAGTTAGAGTTTGCAGGAAAGTGCTCATTGGTTCAGACAGACGGGGTCTGCAGTCTGGTACACATTACACATCTGATCATTTCTTTTCTTTTTCTCTTGGGGCATTGGAACTTGAAATAACTTTGTCTCTTACATAATAGTTTCCTGAACTTGCTCTAGATAAAAGCACTTTGAATGTTTCACTGTGTGTGTGTTGGATTAGATGGACAGAATTGAGGGACCCTCCTGAACTAATGGTTTGATCCAGGGCCAGACTGATGTATCGGTTTGCTGATACTGCAGACTGGCATTGAAAGATGACATTTAAAAAGTCAGCAGTAACAAATCTTTCCAAAATCCATGGTTTCCAGTGTCCCTGTTGCTCTGAAGAATCCACAAACCACACTGGACACAGTTCTCATACGGACTATTTCTTAGATAGAAAAGAGTTCCAGCTGTTCACAGTGACTAAGGTTAACAGGGACATTGATTTTGAAAAGAGATGTTGCTCATTTTTCAAGTACATTATCCATATGCCTATGAACTAGTAGGGGTAAGTAAGACAATGTCCTCTAGAAGGTATTTCCGGAGGACAAGTGTGGCACTAAATATTCCATCCATGCATAATCTCTTTCATCAGTGGTTAGGGGGTGGTCTGACCTTATACAACGTTTTTTTGTTAAATGGCCACCGCTGCTGCTTGACCTGAGAAGAGCTGACCCTGAATCAGTGATCACTTTTCCTGCCAACACCAGCATACAACATGTATGGTCCTCTACTGTTTGGTTTTATCTTCTATTAGTTGTTGTTGCTAATGCAGGGAAACATTTAATTGCAAAATCAGTTTTATCAATTTTCAATTTACCTGTAGAAGAGTTTCTTTTTGCATAATGTTGACAATGTTGAAATAAACAGGAAGCAGAAACAGATGATGAAATCGACCTGAGGCTAATTAAAGTCCGTTTTGTTTTGCTTACATCAATCCTGACTTTTTGCACATACTTGATATTTAACGGTCTTCAAAAAAGTAAAAGAAAATAATGCTGTTTGAATACTGCCAGTTGATTGACAATTATGCATTGATTGAAAAAATAAGCTAATTTTGGAGGAAATAACTTTGTAATATTTATCTCTTGCAAGCTATGTTTAATAAAGGTTGAAACAATTTGCTTCCAAGTGTGACTTCATTAACCTTTTTGTGATTGGACAGGAAGACAGGCTGTTCTGTCAGGAACACTGGACAGTGTTTCGGACTGTTGTGCGTCTCATTACACTGTCAAGTTCTCTCAATCGGCTATTTATTTTGTAATGTCACTTATTTAACTCTTCACCCAACAACTTCACCCAAATTTTCTAAACAAATCTACCTTTCAGTCTGCTTAAGTCCACTGTCATTGATATGAATGGGTGGACTAAATATTAGAAACACCTCAGTGCAGCACAAACTACAGCCTCCAAAATATTACCTATTAAGTTGGATCACCCCTCTAAAATGGTTTGACCACAAACTGAACGTTAGAACCTTCATGAAGGGAGACTGTAATGCTGGCCATTTGGATTGGACTGCATTAGTTTGAGATAAGTGAACCTAAGATGCTGACAACTGAGTCACTACATACGTTTTCCTGTAAATAATGCAGATTTTATGTGGTATGGCTTTATTTCATTTTAACTTTTGGTGGAGCTGCCCTAGTCTAGCGGTTTCCCCCTAAAAGTGCATAAACCTGAAATGATTCTCATCCTAATTAAAGGGACACTCCACTGCAGTCTCAGCCTGTGAAAGCAGTTGTATAATGTCTTCTGTGGCTTTGGAGGAGTTTTGTCAATCCTGTTTATATCAGATTGGGCTTGAGACCTTGAAAAAAAATAGAAAAGCTGAGTTACAAACTGGGGGTTGTGTTTGAAAGAACTGGGCATTGAGGAGGCAGTGGGTTCTAATGAAAGATGCTATTTGTTGCATTGTGGGAAATGTAGGATCTAGTGTTTTTGGAGCTCGACCCATACTAAAAGTCAGGATATCTTCACCTCTGCTGCACAGATATAGAACATTCTTTTTGTCTCTTGTGAGTCCCCCAACTTTATGAAAGTACAGTGAGTACACTCCCAAGCAAGTAGTTTCTAGACAACAGACTCGGGTTCCACATTTATTTTCAGTGTGCTGAAAAAGGTGAACTGTGACACAGGACCATCCTATACCAACCACTAGGTGGCAGGATTAAGCAACAAAGCTTCTTGTGGTTTCCTCTCACTGAGTTTCCATCTGGGTTTGACTCACACAGCTTTCTGAAGGTGTGAAGGAACATAACATGAGACACTGAAACCTCCAGTGGAACCAGGTTTAACCAAACTGATTAAGATTTGGTGCAGGGCAACCAATTTTCTTTTTTCTATTTTTACATAGACCAAGCGAAAGGGTTAAAAGCCCCCCACCCCCCTGATATGGAAATGACTGCTATAAATATGACAATTGTGACCTCTGGTTTTAATATATTAGATCTTATATGTTTTTTATTTTCAATTTGTCAATTGGATTACAACACTATATGTATATACTGGATATATGTACTGTATATTGTGAATTCTGCTTTACATATTTCCGTGATCTCATTTTTTGACTTTTCAGATGCACCAGTTGTATTTTGAGTACAGTCTGATCATAAATACAACTCAGTGTGCACTAAATAGCCAGCTTTATTTATACACCCTTATGGCCATAGGTTTGGAAGAATGAGCTTCAAGTGCATGTGCTTTTGGGTAAGGTATAGGCAAACTATAGGCAACCGACTGGGGCCCTGCACACACAGTTTTTGGAGCCAGCTTGGTGGTGTTTCCAAAGCTGCAACCAACTGGACACAGAATCTAGTTCAGCATCTGTCCCCAGCATGTCAACCCCACATACTGCAGAGAAAAGCAGACACACTACAATAAACAGACCATAGACCTTTACCATTGTTTTGTCATTATTGTTGAAGTAGAGAATGTTAATTATGAAAAATGACAAACATTGATTTTTGTTACAATGTTTCATAGTCTTTCCTCTTTTGGAGAGTTAGAAATGAAAACTTTTAAAGAGAATCGGTATCAGTAAATAGCTTTATATATCTGGAAAAGTTTGTTCATAGTAAATGTAGTTTTAAGACAAAAACAAAGACAGATAGATGAGGGTAGCAAAGTGTTTCTGTCTTAGATGTAAGATGGATTCTGTTAAAGTGTCCAAAAACTATTGACTTTGTTTTCATCTGAGTTGAGTTTCACAGTTCATGACCTTGGAAACAGCAGCTGACAAAACAATTTCAACTCAAGGTCCACTCACTCACTTTTTCTGGAGCTTTTGACTGTGTCACACATGTTCATCAGCAGATTGAGTTTGCTGAGTTGCCATGGGATTTTACATGTTAAAACTTTCAATGATTCTGAGCACCTCATCTGAGTGGTATCTGATTAAAGAGGGCCTTATCGTTCAGGTGTTTGCTCCCATGATTTTTTCAAGTTCATCCATCCATCCATCCATTATCTATACATCTATAGCCACTCATGCTGCTCATGGTTATGGAGCCTCTCTCAGCACTCACTGGGTGAGAGCCAGGGTACAACTTTACAGGTCACCAGTTTATCATAGGGCTGAGGGCTGACACATATAGACCGACAACCATTCACGCTCACATTCACACCCTCAAGTGAGTCTCCAATTCACCTAACCTGCAGGTCTTAGGGAGGAAACCCACACAGACTCAAAGAGACTCCACACAGAAAGGCCCAGCCGACCAGTAGGTCCAACCTTCTTTCTTTGAGGCGAACAGAACTAAACACTGCACTACTGTGCTGCAATTTGAATTTAGTAAATGTCATTGCTGCCTCAGCAACCCTCAAGTCTCACATAGAAATCAGTTTGACAGCTGTCCTATGCTACATGTCTGGTTCTCCCAGTTGAAACTGTACAGTACACATCCAAGGTAATTTATTTATCATTTTACAACACAAGGTTGTACAATGAAATGAGTTTGTAGTCCCTTCATGCTACACACATAGAACATAACAGATCATTAAATTCATATTAGAATAGGGTAACAAATAAAATAAAACAATATATACAGTTATTTATATACACATATTACACCCGGGAAATAATTCTGCAGCGCATTTTTTTAATTTGCGTCTGCTGGAATGTAAACAGCAGATAGAGACAGTGATGATAATATGATTTCCATCTTCACATAAAAAGCTCAACATTTGTGAGACCGCATGTCGAGTGCATGTTGATGGAGCAGGTCTCTGTGAAGATGTGGGCACAACAGTCTCTGATTCCCGTTGCTTGGCCAGACTGAGTCCCATTTCGTCCGGACCGGACATTAGCCGGGAGCAGCCGTAGTAACCGAGCTGGGCCAGCATGGCTCCTCTCCTGGCTGTCTTCCCTCTCCTCCTGGGCGATCACAGCAGCCACCGTGGTGTCTGCCTGGTCCGGTTGATCTGGCTCAAGGTCCGCTGCTCTTTAATCCAAACCCTGGCTTCCTTTTTCGATGACAACGATGATCTATTATTGTCACAGGTAATACGTGTTTCAGCAATAAAGCCGGAAAAACAAAACAGATTCAAATAAAAATGCAGCGAAGTTTGAAGGAGCTACCGGCCACTGCATCTACATGCGTAGCCGTTGCCATAGCATATATTGTTTATCATATTAATCTGAAGTTGATACAACAGAGAAAGTTATTTTCTGGTTTTACATCTGCCAAAAAACAATTTTAAAATCCTAGATTTCCTGATTATCTGAATGCAATCACTTTGGATAAATAATCTACTGAACATTGTAAATGGATGAGACTGAATGAGACTGAACAACACTCAGTCTTTTACAGCAATAGCAATACCAGGCCTGGTATATAATATACTTGTGATCTGCTTTTTTGTTTGACTGTACTTTCCCAGTGGTCTTCTGTTTTTTACAGACCTCTTTAAGTTACATTGTTTGTACTGTCTGTTGCTCCTCAAATCACAAAAAAAACAAAGTGGCTCCTGTTTACTGGATCTAAAGTCTCAAATTGTGATAATGCAGAGTTATTTTTGAATATGTGTGACGCAGGAAAGGTTCTTCAAAGTTTTACAGAGTGGTTGTGTATGGGAAAGAAGTCTTTCTGGGCCACAGTGTGTCATGTCATGTGACCAGTAATTACAACTGTGACCACTGTGTCAGATCAGCTCCCAGCCCCGAGCTGTTCCTCTATGGAGGCCTTTACTGAACATACAAAGATGGTCTCATCTGATTCTGAGTACTATTTGTGATTTTCAAAATGTCAGACTGTTCCCTTAACAATTCATTTCTGTGTCATTTCATTACCCCTGCATATTTAGAAAAGACTATTGGACTATTCCAAACAATGTACTGTGTACAGATCTAGATAGTGTCAGACATGCACGCAGTTTAAATTATATTTCCAGGTGGGATACATAGTGCCCATTAAACAGGTTGACATTAAAATAAAGTTCTGTCTTATTATCCTGCTTGTTTTGCACTTTGATATAATGGCTCTTAATGCATTTCTTTCCTCATGTTGAGGTGCATGTGATATTTATTTGTACTGTGTTTCCAGTTAAACATGTTGATAACGTCTTCAGGCTCTGAACACTTTGCAGACATGCAGAAACACAAACAGCTGCACCTCTGTCTCTCTGTGTGTGCAGGAGGAAAACACATTTCACAATACAAAGGCTGTCATGTGACCTGTGAAGTGTGGATGTAAACAGCATGTCTGAGAACGGCAGTGTTACTATGGTACAATATGTGACAGTGGGTGGGGCCTGTACTCTGTGGAACACTGTTGAACGTGTGGAACGTGAAGTCCTTTGATTGTTTACCCAATGGGTCTGCCTCAAGGACAACCACACAGCAGCTGTAAGACATCACACATTTAGAAAGGTGCATACAAAACAAAATGGAAATATAATTACATTTATGCTGCAGATGACGACAGACTGCAGGAGATTCATCTGCTGAAAAGCTTTAGACTCAAACATGAGATTGTTTGAAGCAGTAGTTGTTGCTGCATGATATAACTCCAGTGTGACCTTTCAAAAGCCTTTCAAGGAACACAACTTCCCTGAAATAAAATTTCACAACAGCATTGTGTAAATGAGGCTGCAGCCGTCACTACTGACCCCACAGCCAATAACCACACACTAAACATCTTGGACTGAACCTGTGTGTACTCTGTAATAGTTCTATTTCATACGTGCTTTGCCCATTTACCCCATCAGAGCTCTGCCTCTGCACCTTGAGACAGATATTTGCACCCTCTGCCCAATCAGGTGGTAACATACATGCCCTATAAAACAGCAGCGCACCTATCGCCTCCCTTTTTCACTCAGCTCACTCACTTGAGTACAGACACAGCACTCAGTGAAACCTTCGTCACTCTCCAGTTTCACTGAGATTTCCCTCTAAGCAAGTCCTGTTGAAGTTCCTCATTACCCATTTCAGCCTTCTCCATCCCTCTGCTTTGCATGGCACTGGGGAGGGAGGCAGCAGTGGCTAAGTAGCCGTGGTGCCAGTACCACAAGGAAGATGACCAATTCATCTGTTTCAACAACATATCGCACACTTCTGCTAACTGCTAAGCTAGTGCTGCTCAGGCTGTGTCACTAGCTACACTAGCTGCCTAGCTCTAGCTATACCATGACTTGCTAGCATTGCTAATCTGGTTTAGCACTAGCAAGCAAGCTTCCCTCAATGGCTCACTTGACTCCGGTCATGGTAATCTGGTTTTTCTCCACAAGCTATGCCAATCTCCCATTTCTTTCTGCTCATGCATGCAATCTCTCCACTGACAGCGCAACAGAAAGTGTTGCCGGTCCAAGCACTAACTTTGGCGCACACAAAGGACTCACCGTTAACATGTTCAAACTGAAATCGATCTGATAGATAGGATTTAAACCAGCGTAGTTCCTTTAATGCCAATTAAATGTTCCAGTTTCTGTAATAGGATGTGATGGTCAATGGTGTTGAATACAGCACTAAGAGACAAGACAGAGACAAGCCCATTGTCTGATGCAATTAAAAGGTCATTTGTAATTTTCACCAGTGCTGTCTCTGTGCTATGATACACTCTAAACCCTGACTGAAAATCCTTAAATAAACTATTGTTATTTAGAAAGTCACACAACTGCTTTCTCAAGGATCTTAGAGAGAAAGGGAAGGTTAGATATAGGTCTAATGTTGGCTAAAACCCCTGGATCAAGAGTGGGCTTTATAAGAAGCGGTATAATTACAGCTACTTTAAAGGATTGTGGTACACAGCCTGTTAATAAAGACAGATTGATCATATCTAGTAAAGAGGTGCTAACTAAGGGTAAAAGTTCTTTAAGCAGCCTAGTTGGAATGGGGTCTAAGAGACAGGTTGATGGCTTAGATGAATTAATCATTGAAGTTAGTTGAAGAAGGTTGACAGGAGCAAAGCAGTCTAAATCAAGTTAGAATCAAGTGTCATTCGCAGTGAGCCTGCAGCACTATCAACAAGATGGTCAATCTGGGATTGGCTGAAATTAGCAAAGGAGTCCTCTGTTATAATGAGACATAGCATTGAATATAATGCATGATGATAAAATCGCTTCCTTAAATTTAGCTACAGCACTATCAGATAGGCATCTAGAGTAGGAGCTTTTGCCTAATGGCATGTGGTCCAGTAATAGGAGTTCAAAATGATTAAATAATGGTCCGATAAAGAAGGATTCTGTGGAAAGACTATTAAATGTTCGATTTCAATGCCATATACCAGAACAAGGTCGAGGGTGTGGTTAAAACAGTGACTGGGTTTATGTCCACTCTGACAAAAGCCAATCAAATCTAATAATGGGATAAACGCAGTACTAAGGCTATCGTTTTCAACGTCCACATGAATAGTGAAATCATCTACAATAATTACTTTATCTGTTTTAAGAACTAAACTTGATAAAAACTCAGAATAAGGACCAGGAGCGCGGTACACTATAACAAACAGAATTGGCTGTCATGTTTTCCAGGTTTGGTGTGAAAGGCTTTCGAATGAGTTATAATTTAGTTTAGGTTTAGGGTTGATTAACAGGCTTGAGTCTAAGATGCTGCAACTCCACCTCCTCGGCCGGTGCCTCGAGGAATATGAGTATTAATATGACTGGGTGGAGTGGATTCATTTAGGCTAACATATTCTTCATGACCCAGCCAGGTTTCAGTAAGACAGAATAAGTCAATATGATACTCTGATATTAAATCGTTCACTAGTACAGCTTTAGATGACATCTGATGTTTAAGAGTCCACATGTAATTCTCCTATTTTGTTGTGCTATTTCAGCGTTTTGTTTAGGTTTTTATTTATAACTCCTCTTCTGTTTTATTAATTGAAGTGGTCGGGGCCATTGTCTTTGCATATGTACACACCGACTCAACATTAACTTTAGTGACCTCCAATTGGCGTAATCGGGAGTCGTTACCGCCGACGTGAATAACAATCTTACTGTATTTACACTTATCCTTAGCCAGCAGTTTTAAATAGAATTCAGTGTCGCCCACTCTGGCCCCAGGAATACATCTGACTATGGTCGCTGGTGTCGCTAACTTCATGTTTCTCAAAATGGAGCTGCCAATAATCAGAGTTGGTTTCTCAGTGGGTGTGTTGCTGAGTGCGGAGAACTTGTTAGAAACATGAACATGTTGGTGGTGAACCGTGGGCTTCTGCTTAGGGCTATGCTTCCTTCGGACAGTCACCCAGCCTCCCTGGTTTCCCGGCTGCTCGGGAGCTGCCAGGAGACGGCTAACAGGAGCTACCTCTGGTCGGTCCGCACCGGCTACTGGGGGCTGGCTAACTACAGCAACTAATGGTTGAGTTCCCATGGTGCGGAACCGCGTTTCCAATTCACTAAGCCTCACATCCAACCGACAAGTACGACAAGTATGCTTGGTTGGAATATAGGTGATAGGTTTGGGAATGTGGGGTTTGAACAGTTTATCTACCGGTATTCTTTCATTTGAAAAGGAGCTGACAGACTAATTATGATTAAATTATTTCATTGTTCAAGACCAAGCCCTGCCCTCTGTGATGCTGTGGTATGTAGCTTACATTGCTCCTATAGTTTGCTGACACATGTAAGTCATACTAATGTGCTTTTTGTATAAATTGTTCTTTTTGATGGTAGCAGTAATTTTTGAAATGGGACCTGCTGGTACAGCCTGTTGTGTTCTTGGCTAAGGGATTGTGAATGTAATGACTGCTTATAAATGAAGCTGAACTTTGTTAATGTCACACTTTGCTGTATTGTTGGATACATGATGCGTGGCACAATGTCAGTTTGTTTGTTTTTGCTATGTAGTGGCATTGTGCAAATAACTTGTAGGCTTGCTATTAGAAAATCTGATGTGATGTAGTCGCATGTTCAATGCTGCAGATGTTTAGTGAGTAGGCCATTGCAGTCGCCACAGCTCCAGGTTTGACATTGCTTTTTTGCAACAGTTGTGCTATAATGTTATTGGGGAAAATAAATAATCCTGGCTACGCTATTGCCAGTATGGCCCCTTAGTCTGCTCCACATGTTCCTGCCTCGGATGCTGATGATGCAATTGCTCCTCAGAATCAAGACAGAGCGCCTGCCAGTCAGAGTGGTGGCATCAGAGGGCCCTGGCGTCAGGTGGTACCAAGGCCTGATCCAAGACCTGCCCATGGCACTGATTCAAGCAGGGGTTTCTCTGTCATCTTGCCCAGTCCTGGAACACCGCCTCATGGTTTGGCAGCTGAGAGGGAGAAGCTGAGCAGCTTAGGTCTCCCAACTGCAATGGTTCCACTGAAATGCAAATAGTATAGGGCATATGGGACGCTTTGGGTGTGTGTTTCACAGGTCACTTGCAAGGGTTAGGGTTATCGAGCCATGTCCTTGCCTCCTGCAGGATGTGTTGCATCTCTGCAGGTCTGCTTGGCAAGAGTTGAGCCTTAGGGGTGTTTGTGGCAGTGATAACAGCTAGCTCTGGCGGCTTCACAGCTAGGAGACATCCACTTGTGATCTTGATTGTGTGGTGCGATTTGCACAGGTTATGAGGCAATGGGTTGCACTCCCTGGGTGGGACCAGGAGCATTGCCTCATCAACAGACCTCTACAGGGGTGTGTCGTTGGAATTACAGCCATTACTATGCACTTCTAGAGGCATTCACCTGCCTTTATCAGCAGACAGCCTATAAAATAGGTGCTCTTACATAAATGAAATGCTAATCTTTGCTAATAAACAGTGGAGGGGTTGGTTGGAGGGAGGAGCAGGGAGGTTGAGGTCAGGTGGAGGTCCTCCTGTCCTCATGGTGAAACTAGTTTTGCAGTTGTTTTGTTGAAGGTGCAGCCAGACATTCCACACTCCCTGAGTCTCTCACTCATTCTTACAGGCCCTTACACGCGCACACGTGTGTGTGTGTGAAAAACAACACTTCTGTGATGCATGTTCCATCTTGTATGCTGTGCAGGTGGAGAAGCTGTGGGATGCGGGTGAAGAAGTTGTGTATGTAGGTGGAGAAGCTGAATGAAGCTGTGTGTGCAGGTTGAAAAGCTGTGTGTGGATGGAGAAGCTGTGTGTGCGGGTGGAGAAGCTGTGTGTGCAGGAGGAGCAGCAATGTGTCTGGGTGGATAAGCTGTATATGAGGGTGGAGAAGCTGCATGAAGCTGTGTGTGTGGGTGGAGAAGCTGTGTGCGTGGGTGGAGTGCAGCTGGTGGGGCTTGTCTCTGAGCTGTTGATCCAGTTGGCGGCTGGATGGGTGTTTTCAGTCTGGCCATGCTCAGACTGTTCTCCAAACAGCAGACTGTTGATGTTTTTGACTTGAGAGAAAACTGCCTTCAGGCTAAAGATAACAACAAGCTTTAAATACACTCATTCTGATGATCACATACTATGACTCTTTATGGTTCACACCAAGAAAAACCAGTTTATGGTGAAATGTGTTTGTTAATACTGTATATACTGAAGGTCAATGTGGCACCTTCATCATAACCTCTTGTGGCCCTGTCTTGCAGAGGGGTCCTGTGTCTAATCTTTATTTCAGCATATATTGTGCTTACATGGTGCATTTTTCAAGATGAGTTACCACAAACTAATGACTAATTATTAACAAATATATGCAGTGCACAGAGAATGGGGAGCTTATTTTTGCCTTGCGGCCCCCTAGTGAGATTATCTGTAAAAATATTTTTACCATCAGTTTTGACTTTCAAAGATGCAGAAACAGGTGTAAACCAGAAATCACTCAACAGGCTCCAACTAGAACAGAATGTGGCTGCTAGACTTTGAACTAAAACAAGGAAAAGATATCATATTAATCTATGTGATATGGTCTCAGATTTGATTACTTTATTATTTTTGATTTGATTACTTTTAAAGGTATAACATGTAACTTTTCTGCATTAAAATGTCAAAAAAATTACTAGACCTATGTTATAAGTTTTGTTGAATTGTGTACTTACATCATCCCAAATGTTTCCAACAATTTTCAAACCCATAATTTTAATCAAGGTAACGGTCCGTTTCATTTGGTCACCTGTCAATGGCGTCATATCCCCTTTGCGCATGCGTCAGCATTGTGGTTGTCTGCCAGAAGCTGTCATAAATTGATTCTTTATCCAGTTTAAAGCCACATTTTTACGATAGATCTTGGTTATTTTTAACTATATATTTTAACCGGATGAAGGATTTTATTCATCGGACATCTGGAGCTGAAGTTATCAGAGAAACAAGCTGAACAAATGTTAGTGGCAGCTCAGCTCGCAGCCCCTACAGGACATCTTTTGTCTGCGGAACAGCGTTGGAGAAACCGCTTTATTCAGTGTTTTTACCGGTTTTAATCCCCTGATCCGTTTGTTTTGGAGAGGAGGAGTCCTGAATGATGAACACTGAAGGAATCCTAACCGGGAGAGCTGACTGCAATGAAGGCAATGGTGGTGAAGACAACAACTCCCATGATCCCATGCTACTTCATGATGTCATCAAATTACGTCTTTTGTTATTGTTTTAATGTGATAGACCCCTAGCGGCAGAAATTACAGACTGTGCATTTAAGGCTCTTCATGGCTCCAGATATTTCAGAATTGCTCTCCCCTTACCACCCTGCGCACAGCCTGAGGTCCTCAGACAAGAACCTGATAGCTGTTCCCACACTAGGTTCGTGATTAAATATCAACCATTCATCACCAGCTGTGGTTGGGGATGAATGGTTGATATTTTTTGAGTGGTCATTTGATGACTGGGGGCTCTTTGACAAATGATTGAGTTTAAAGGGGATGGTATGAAACACTGTGCTGTTGACACTTACTTTCTCATGGTAAAAGTAACTTTACTGAGTATGCAAAGAAATAGATTTAAGAAATAGATAGATAGATTTCATTCTGTAGAGACAGATGTGTAGCTGACACACAGGACATACAGGTGACCTGCCTTTTGCAGAAATCACGCCGAAATTCCAAAAGTGAAAGTAGCCTCAGCAGCAGTGAGCAGAAAGTCCCTCCGGTCTGAAGCCAACTCAGCAGCACTATAAAAACAGACTTCCTCCAGAGGATGCTGACACGCCCTGCCTGCATGCCCTATGCATGAACAAGGACTTCAGCCAATCACAGAACACATGGCAGCAGACTTCAGCCAATTGGTGCTCTGCTGGACATTGTAATGAAGAGGGGAGTTTGGGGATTTTTGGATGGATGTAACAGTGGAGAGAAGGAAGTGGGGAAACCTGTTTGAAATGGTAGAAATCTGAGTTCTGGATCTGGCAGAACCTGTAACTCGATAGTCTCTTGGTGAAGCATAGCATGACGATAAGGCAGTGTAAAGTAAGATAGACAGGAGTTGTAATAATAATGGCCAGCTTGGGTCAGCTGGGAGCTATGGGAATTACAGAAAGAAAACAGACTATGACATTAATATTAATTCATCATCATTATAATTCTAACAATACTGAGCTATTTTATCCTAAAATCAAAGCACTTGGATTTTACATTTGATGAGATTAGCCATAGTGAGGGCTACTCAGCCAGCTGAGTCATCACATGATATCATCAGGGTTATCTCAGCTTGGACAGACAGCCTCTGTTAAAAACTGGAGGTGTGGAGTTTGAGAGACGGGGTGTATGATACAGATGGATGCTGTTATGAACAATAATAATAGTAAGCATTAGTCTCTCTACCTGGCGTATGACAGAGTACAAGACATTATTGTTATTCTCCTTGTATGAGTGCTTCCTCATGTGTGTGCTTTGTGTCATAGTTAACCTCAGGCTCATGACCAGACTTGCTGTGTAAGCACAATGAACTATCTGTGGTGAATCACTGAGGGAACAAACAGAGGGAGGATGAGGAAATAGATGCCTGGAGGAAACCAGCAGAGAGGTGTGTGTGTGTGTGCGCGCGTGTGTGTGTGTGTGTGTGTGTGTGTGTGTGTGTGTGTGTGTGTGTGTGTGTGTGTGTGTGAACATGCAGCTCTCGAATGCTAACCCTCGTGAACAACTGCTTCAGCCAAAGAGGAAGCGAGTGCTCCGCTGCCTCAGCCAATCACAGGATGCAACATTTTGGTATCATGACATGATGGCAATGATGTTGTTGCCCACACACACACACACACACACTCCTTAAACATGAGAGCATGTTGTGTCTTGTTTGTTTAAAGAGCTCAGAAAGATACCCAGAAATTAGTCATAAAGAAAGTACAAGGTGTATATACCATGTACCATGTATTCATTTGAAGCACACAAGCACATGAGCCCACATTTTCACTTTGATTTGATGTTCAGTAGTCATTTTAAATATGCAGTAGGATGCCCTTGTAACTGGGTGGTCCAAGATGGCTGTAGCCATGACAACCTTGGTTCTGATCACCCAGAAACCTTCACTGCAAGACATCCAAAAGTTTTCTGTCACTTTCTACTGTCAAACTATCCAATAAATGTCAAGGAAATTCTCTTTAAAAACAAACAAAATACAGGAACCTCTTCTAATCAAACCAATCTGTACTCTGCTGTATCTTCAACTGTATTCTACCTATTTTCAACAATGATGCTTCAGTGAAAGCCAGGTAGTCCTTAGACCTGACTCTACGGCTCAGTTAAAGAAAGTCTCAGTAATTTCCTAAAACAGCTGGCCACTGTTTTTAACAAATCTTACTGAAACAGGAGGAAATAGTGCATTTGTTGGGGACTATTTTCAGCTGCAGATGATTCCACATGTGGTGCTGTAGTGAATATCTGGGGCAGCAGGACAGTGTGTGTGGGACTGAGTCAGAATAAACTACAGTGTGTGTGTTCATGGTGATGAAGGAACATGTCACCCAGCGCAAAACACTTGCATTGCTTTTTTCCCTGTAGTTAGTCAACCATCTGTAGGTTAGAACAAGAGTGTCTGATTTTTAGAAATCCTCCTTCAATAATCAGACAAGTCTGTGGAAAGATTGACGTCCATGTTTATAGAACATGTTCAGTAGTTTGGTTTTTGACTGGGGTTTACTCTAAGACAAATGAGAAGCTAAGAGAAAAGAATCTGTTAGAACTGTCTCAGTAAGGCTTATACAAGGCTATACAAGGTTTAACCTCTAATATATATCCACTCACATCATTTTTAATAATTAACATTTCATGTTGTGTCAGTTATGTCATGTTGTTTTGCACTAATAAAAAAACAATGCATCAAAGGTAATGGAAACTGAAGAGGAGGCTGAGAGGATCAGTTTCTCTTCCATGTTAGTTTTTCTTGGAAAGCAGATGGACAGTGGACATGTGTGCAGTATTTTCCATGCACATGTCAGTCGACAGACACGGGGCGTTCCATTTGTTGCCACTTCTCTACATGTCCCTGCACCCTCCCCTTTATCCACCCATCCACACACTGATGGCACCATAATTGGAAACTTTCGACACCTTCACATGTTGCTAAAGCCCTTCACCAAAATTCTACACCTGTTTGTTTTCATATGTATATTCCATGTTCTGTATATATGTATCTGCTTTGCTGTGGCAACTTCAAATGGACACAAAACTAAGGGGAAACATGACATTTAGCTGCCGGTGGACATTCACATTTGAGAAGGCATGTTTGTTCTACATGGCCACAGTAACTTTACACTGCTGCTGAAAGTGTCACAAATTGTGATCCTCCCCCACCCCATTCCCACACAGTGTTTAGCAACAGGGACAAGATCTCTCACTGGCATCACTGGCAATAGTATTAAGCCATGAAGTACCATTAATTATATTAATAACAACTTTATTCATATAGCACCTTTCAAAACAAAGTTACATATACAGTTTTAAAAACATAAAATAAAAGCAAATAAGATCTAGAACTTAAGATGGTGTAGTCCCTCATTCGTCCAGGAGTGTTCCATCGTAGAAAAGGTTTCAGTCTTAGTCATCTGGACACTGTTTTCAGATTCAAGACGTTTCAGCTCCCTTTTGAGAATGACTTCCGGATGGGAGCCGAAATGTCTTGATTCTGAAAACAGTGTCCAGATGACTACGACCGAAACCTTTTCTACGATCTAGAACTTAAGATATAAACATGATCAATTAATTTAAATAATTACCATCAGATTAAGAAAAAGCCATACGATAAAAGTGAGTCTTAAGAGGAGATTTAAAGGAGGATACAGTGTTTGCCTTCCTGAGATCCATGAGGCAGGGAGTTCCACAGCTGAGGGGCCCGGACCGCAAAAGCCCGGTCACCTTTAGTGACAAGTCGAGATTTAGGAACCATTAGTAGGGCCCTGCCGGAGGATCTCAAGCAGTGATCAGGTTCATAGGGATTTAGCAGATCACAGATACAGGCAGGAGCCTGACCGTTCAAGTCTGCAGAGGAAAGGAACGACCTGATCTTGATTAGCTGTCTCAGTCGTGCAAAGCAGGAATGTACCACTTTAGTCACCTGAGCATTGAAGGACAATTCACAATTAAAAATGACACCTAGATTGTGGGCCTCTTTTAGGCACCCAGACTAGAGGAGAGATTATTAATACTGCTAGTACTGGGGCCACAGGGGGTAGTTATAATTACCTCTGATTTAGAATCATTCCATTTCAGAAAATTTTTGGATATCCAATTTTTAATCTTACATAATACAGGATGCATCCGTGGTACCAGGCTTTATCGGGACATACAACTGGGTGTCATCTGCGTAGCAATGGAAGTCAGTTTCATGACTACGCATGATTTGACCCAGGGGTAACAGGGGTATATGGTAAACAGGAGGGGACACACAATAGATCCTTGGGGGACCCCACAAAATAGAGGAGCACGAGAGGGGAGGCATCTCTAAGCACTACAGAGAAGGACCTGTTTGACTGATAGGAGATAAACCAATCCAGAACCACATCACTGATACCAACATAGGTCTTGAGACGGCTGATTAAGATATCATGTGTCATGTCATGTCACTGTGTCAAAGGCTAAGCTGAGGTCAAGGAGAATTAAAATGGAGTGCAGGTCAGTGTCGGCTGCAACCACTAGGTCATTGGTGACCTTGACCAGAGCAGACCTGGGTGCTGTGTTGGGAGCAGAAACCAGATTAGATTAGAAAGATTAGAAAGATTAGATTAGATCTGTGTTACAATGCATCTCAGTGAAGCCTGCCAGTGGATTCAACTGGCTGGCTAAGCGGGGGACCAATGACAAAATTTATAGTTTCAAAAAGGATTCTGGGTGTGTGACCCTGTCTAGTAATCAGGTCTGAAAAACAGGTGCTCCTTGCTTCTTTGATTTTATACTGATAAGTGGACATTAGGTTTTTTTAGAAGGGACGCACTGTGTTTATCCTTTTTGCACTTTCGTTCTGCCTTCCTGCATTGTCTCTTTAAGTTAATTAATTCTTCATTTAACCAT
Organism: Siniperca scherzeri; assembly: GCA_027580175.1. Classification (NCBI taxonomy): domain Eukaryota; kingdom Metazoa; phylum Chordata; class Actinopteri; order Centrarchiformes; family Sinipercidae; genus Siniperca; species Siniperca scherzeri. The sequence goes on from CM050847.1 coordinate 275,261, forward strand.
GGCAGAGAAGAAGGTTTCAGCTTTTTACATCTGACTGGAGCTACAGAATCTAAAATAATTGTGAAAGAGCAGTTAAAAACATTGACAAGCTCCTCTACGGAGAGGCCATGTTATTCACTGGTTTTAAAAGGTGTATTTGAGGCAGTAAAAGCTTGACAGAAATGAGGAACAGGAAGAGCACTGCGTTGTGATCAGAGATGGCAAAATCAATCAGGTTCACATCGTCCACACAGAAACCTTGGGAGAGCACAAGGTGAAGCGTGGGCCCTTTGTCATAGCTGGGCTGCTTCACATATTGAGTCAAATATAAAGAATCTAAAAGTTTGATAAAATCAGAAGTAAATGAGGAGGAAGAAGGGCAACAAACATGGATATTAAAATCACCAAGAATAAGAACTCTGTCATATTGTAGCATAATGACCTGACCTGAAATGATCTGAAAAATCCTGATTAAATCCGAAGGTGAATTTAGGGGGTCGTTAGATTAAAACACATAAAATGGGCAGTTTGTTCTTTAAAATAAAAGTAAGACTCTCAAAGGCTCTGAGGGAAGCTCAGCCACAGGAGAGAAAAAGTTTGTGAGTTTGATGTCAGCACCACCAATACCAGACGAGTCGTAGAGGGGAAGAGAGAGTCTTTTTCGACCCTTAACTACAGACGCCCAGGAAGGGGGATGAGGTGAAGTCAGGACAGGGACATCAGCAGGAGTAACGTTAGCCACTTCAGCCGAGGCAAGCAATAAAGAATTGTGCATGTGCCTGCATTGTGGGTGTAGTATTTTAGGTACAAAGCAGATTATAGTATTTTGGTAAACCATGCCATGAGAAGCCAAGTAAGCAGGGCAGAATATGGGATGGAGGAAAAGGAAGAAACATGCCAGTATGAACTCCACAAAAGGAGAGAATGCATAAAACTAAATAGGTGTGTGTTTAAAATATTTTCATCCAACGAGTTTACTCTGTTTAATATGTTTTGCTTCTTCGGGATAAAACAAGGTTAGAGCCTGTAATGGTTATTGCACCCAACTGTAACTGTACTGTATGAAAGTGGTGATGAAACAAACAACATACTGACAATTTAGTATTCTTAGAACCTTAGTAGTATGTAAATGTATATTTTGTCCTTGGGTTCATCCTCTGAGGACCATTAATATCCATATTAACTTTTCTCATGGCTGTGAAGCAGAAGATACAGCCCCTACTCACAGATAAACAGTTTCCTTATCTGTTGCTCTCAGCAGTTGCCAGACGTCAGCAGCACAGAGCAGAGAACATACTTTGAAAGGGGGGAAAATCATGCACAGGCCTCTGGCTGCCCACCCATATTTCATGATAATAATCTTCACTTGGGCAGGCAATCAATTTCATTCCCTCAGTGAAGTAGTTACTACTATGGTGTGCTTGCTCTCTGTGACATCTGTGGGCCTCCGAGCATTCCCAGGCACCCAGAAATGCACTTATGGTGTACCATGGAATAGACCTCCTCATGTACTCCTCCTCATACCTACATGTACAGACATGTATTTCACACAGCTCTGTGTACACCAGTACACTCCATCTTGTTAATGTCCTCCTCTAACTCCCTACCTACTGACAAATAGGCTAGTACAAATCTGAACTGGCTATTTATTTGTCAGAACATACAACTATCTTCCAGGAACACCAACCACCATGTTATTCAATTTAATTTCATATATAAAATATACTTCATTCCTTGCACATTGCATAAGATGAAAGCTATACCATCACCAAACTGCACCCTGTGCACTCATGGGGTTGTGGATTTCTGGAGGAGGGTTTCACAGAGGCTCTCAAGCACATTGTCCAAACTAATTCTTTAAGGGGCGATCACACAGAGACGCACCGCTACAGGCGCAGCCACTTCAAAAACGCCAAAACAGCTGGTGCACCTGTGGAGCGTAGCTCTCTGACAGTCCAACAGCTTTATCGACATAGTGAAAGGCATTAAACTCACCAGAGGGATTCACCTGGCTGCTCAAGCAACATGAAGAAAGTGTAAACTCTTGCTTGATTTGATTGGCTGCCTGGGCGAGGTTTGACATTGACTTCGCACCTTGCGCTGAAAAGTTGAGAATATTTTAACTTTTATGTGTATCTAAAAACCGCTAGAAAAACACGAAGCGCAGCGCGAGAGAGGAGCGCACGCCAGGTGCGCCGTACCATAGGAAAACAATGGTTTTGCTGGTGACGAGTTTGTAGCGGCGCATCTCTGTGTGATTCCCTGCTTACTTAACAGTAGTCTTGTTACTTAAAGACAGTTCCACCTCGGAGCTCTGTTGCTAGCTGGCCTTACAGCTGCTATGCCACTAATAGCCTGTAGATGAAGAGCTTCCCATTCATTCAATATATAACGTTAGTTTCTTGATTTCATAACTAACATGCACCATGCAAAAACAGATGCATGATCTGCTGGTCCATAAGGTCAAGGGTGGGTGGGGAGGGGCGTTGTGGGGTGACTGGGTGTGGGTTGTGGGGGGGCTAACGGGGTTAGGGCATGTGCAAAATAGATGCTCTTATTTTTAGTTTTCTGTCTGCTTGTGAATTTTATTTTGGTTAATACATGGGCATTTGATACACCATTCATTTGCTCTCTCTGTGGCTTGTAACTTGTAACCCTATCCTCTATAACTGTGTCTAAATCTCAATAAAGAATTGATCACAAAAATATTCTACAGTATGTAGAGGCTTATGCATTCAAATACATAAAGTAACAGATAGCCAGGCAGTGAAAGGGCCCCATGTAGACATATCTTGATCAAGCTTGTTCAGTAGAGAGTAGAGTGTCACCCTCTCATACGCAGCCAGTTGAGCCAGTGTTGTAGCCTAGTCTTAAGGGGGTACACTTACACTTTTTCCTCCAGTGTCTCAGTAGTATCCGTTTAGCTGTTGTAAAAGCCTAAATAGTCCATCTGCTTTCAAAGCAGGAGAAGTCAGACTGCCATAGCTCAGTAGTAGACAGTTTTGTAGAGACTTGGAACTTCTTGATCAGGACTTCAGAGATAATCTGTTGGATATTATTCCACTATTCTTTGAATGCTGGACCACTATCCATGTCCAAAGTATATGTAGATTGTAGTAATCTGTCTAACACTCTGGTACCTCCTATTTGGAATGGAAATGTAAACTCATCAGCACATAGATTTACCAGTTTAAGTAGGGGTCAAGACACCACAGGGTTAAATGTCATTGCTCTTGTGCACACCTGGTAGACAGGTCCATGGAAAAATAAAATCATGCAAAGATAACTGATCGTAAACTGTAAGACTTTTTTTTGAAAATGCAAGGTTTAGGTCATAGAGCTTCATCAAGGCATGATATGGAAGCGTATAGGGGACTATATTAAAATGATATTGTAAACTTGGAAATGAAAATGTAATTCCACAATAGCGTTATAATTTTCCACATATGTATATGTTATTTGAGTAAAAATTTCAATGGAAATTAAATAATCCAATTTTCATTTTTACATACTCGTATGGGCATTCTATGGCCATATTACAACGAAAATGAAAAAGCTGTCTGACATTTAATTTTCTAAGTCGTACCCCGCCGTACAGTGGACAATATTCAAATGTTAATTGTAAAAAGTAAAAGAAAATGCAATATAAACAACCTGATTTTCCATTTATGCAGGCAATATTTAAGTCAAAATGAAAATGCAATTTTCTAACAATTTGAAAATTAAAATGGCATTTGATATTTCATTTTCAAAGACTTAACCTGCTGTACAGTGGGCAATATTCAAATCCAATAAACAAAACAGCACCCCCAATTTACATGTCACCACGCTCTTTTGGGGTCCAACGTGAAAATGAAAATGAAATCTGAGGCTAGGTGAATCCTGAACCATCCCTTAGTTATGTTGTTATAGGCCTAGACTGCCGAGAGACTTCCCATGGTGCACCTCTCTCCTCTTCTCCCTCTCCATCTGTACCAAGCAGCAACCTCCAAAGCTGAAAAGTGAAGCCTAGCTAAAACCTGCATTCTTTCTAATGACCAGCAGGGGGCGACTCCACTGGTTGCAAAAAGAAGTCAGATTGTATAGAAGTCTATGAGAAAATGACCTTACTTCTCACTTGATTTATTACCTCGGTGAATGGTTTCCTAATGAGTTTATGGTCTCAGTCGCTAGTTTCAGGTCTTCTTCAAAACAGCATGATGTTCATTTTGTAAATTATGGTCCCGATGGTTCCAAATCCAAAAAACAAGATGGCGACGGCCAAAATGCCAATCTCTAGGCTTCAAAACGGTAGTCCACAAACCAATGGGTGACGTCACGGTGACTACGTCCACTTCTTTTATACAGTCTATGATCAGTACGCATTCTTATCCCATTACTGCATGTTAATAATTCGACATCTCTCTCCCGTAGTTCTGTGCTTTCTCATCTCTCTCCTCTCTCCTTCTGTTGCTTTCAGCAGGTATTTCTACCACCGAAGGAACCTTCTTGCTACTACAGTTATTATTAGTCTTACTACTATTATTATCATTATTATTACTGTTATTATTTTATTAATATTAATATTATTACCACTACCATTACCATTACTATCATTTTAAATCTCAATGTGAAGTTTGCATTGCTCAACTGTAAGTTTTCTTTTCTCCTGCTCTCTCTCATTCCCAGCAGATGGTCGCCCACCTTGAGCCCAGGTTCTGTTCAAGGTTTCTGCCTGTTAAAGGAAGTTTTTCCTTGTAACTGTCACCAAGTGCTTGCTCGTGGTGGGAATTTTTGGTGTTGTTTACACCACTAGCACAGGAGCTTTGGACCGCCGGGAGGAGGAGCTTTTTCAGGCCCGACAGGGAATACAGTACAGAGGTGTTTTACAGCAGCTCCGATCAGGACTCTGACTCCGGGGACAACAAAGACACAGCTGGGACAGGAGAGGCTTGAAGTGGGAGAGGAGCGAGAGGGAGGTCAGCGCCCACCTCCGCAGGCCTGAGTGGGGGTTACGGCAGGGTCATCCCCAGGGTGCCAGGAGCCAAACCCAGCAAGAAAACCACCTCTAGGCTAGAACCAACTCATGAATGACTACCCCCACTAAAATGAAATGTCAAATGCCACTTTCATTTTCAAATTGTTAGAAAATTGCCTTTTCATTTGGACTTAAATATTGCTTGCATAAATGGAAAATCAGGTTATATTACCTATATTGTGTTTTCATTTTCAAATTTGAATTAACATTTGAATATTGCCCACTGTACATCGGGGTACTACTGAAAATAAAATGTCAAACAGCTTTTCCATTTTAATTTTAATATGGTCATAGAACGCCAATACAAGTATGTGAAAATGAAAATGAAAATTGGATTATTTCATTTCCATTGAAATTTTTACTCAAATAACATATACATATGTGGAAAATGATAATGCTATTGTGGAATTATATTTTCATTTCCAAGTTTACAATATAATTTTAATATAGTCCCCTATACGTTTCCATAGCATCAATTGTTCTAGCGATCTAGTTGTTTTCTGCTGCTTGTCTGGCCTGGGGTAGTGGTGGCACCTGGCAAGGCAGCCCAGGCGTCCTTCTCACCAGTCACATCCTCCAGATCCTCCTCAGGAATCCAATACATTCCCAAGCTAGGTGGGACATGTAATCCCTCCAGCATGTTCTGGATCTCCTGACAGTTGGACAGTTGAATCGGAAAACGTAATTTGGAGATTGCACTCCTTTGATGTTTGGCATTTCCAGATCTGCATGTTAACAACTAATATTCTGCACTGAATAGAGATTTCAGCAATGGACCAGGTAATTCAATCCAAAATCCTGCTGTGGCAATGCGATAGGTCACACCAGCATAATATTCCAGCTTGTGACTCTATGGCCGTCAGCAAGCTGAAAACACTGATTAAGGCCACGATATAATAATGATTCCCACAATGAAGGTACTATCTACAGGCTCCTGGTGGTGCTGAAGACTGCCTGCCTGTTCGATACACTTTGCTGGTCCTTATGAGGAAGTCTGAACCAGAACTATGATTAACAGACCAGAACTTGATAGCTGAGATCTGAAACCAGAGTTACAAAAGAAAAAGCAGACACACTGGACATTTTACAACATTTCTTTAATAAAAAAAACTAACCCATAGGGTTTCATACGAAAAAAACAATACTTGTTATAAGTATCAAGGATGCATTGCAAACATACTTTCTCCCAAATCAGTCTTTAACAGTGATTTTCTTTGTGCCCTGAAAGAACAGAACATCTCCACCACAGTGGAGATCTCACAGTGAAATGTTGTCTAGGACAACTGCAGATCAGACACAATGATTATCCTCACCTAAAGTTGTGTTCTAGGATATCGGAACACGTTGTTGTATGTTGTGTGGGTCATGTTTGGCACTTGCAGTGTCGAGAAATTACAGCCAATCACCAAGCTGGGATTTGGAAATCAAATGTGGGGTTCCAACAAGTTTAGAGTGTTTTACCTACAGAAAATTCACTCTCCACATCACAAACATTGTTCAAACAAAACAGAAATAGAAACTCAATGCATCAATCAAAAAGTGCAGTAAAATACAGGAATAAACCACATTTTTTCAAAAACACTGGTACATAAGAAAATGGATGCTGCATGAGGTTCTATTAGCATCGAAGGAAGATTATTCTACATGCTATAATTCTCAAATCGAACAATATCCCTTACAAATTCTTTACAGCAACACAAACTGACTGGATTAAACCAAAGGATGGTTCCTCTAGTGAAATCCCTTAAAAATACAGGGTTTGACTGGAATGACAAAGCATCATGAGGAAAAGACAAACCCCAAAAAAGCAAAGATGTCACAACAGGCTGGGGGCTGACTTATACAAAACTTGGCCCCAACAACAAAGTCATAAGTGGCTGTGAATGGACAGTAAGACCCTGACAGTGTGAGTCTCTGGAAGGGACAGCTTATTCAGAAACGCAGCGTGCCGCAGACTCTGTGACTCGGCCCCCAGGTCCTCGACCTGAAGAGCACCAGGCGGAAGACTCAGCATAGGTGATGAAGCGCAGTGAAGACATCTGACAGAACAGGCGAGCGTCATTCTGTCCATCTCCACGGCCTTGGCTTTACTTCTCCATCCCACGTCTCCTCTGGAGTTTGGACCTTCTGCTCCTTTTCAAGTGCCTTAGAAGAACGGTCTCTGAGAGCTGGACCACAGTTCTAGAACCCCTGATGGACTTCAGCAGACTGGCAGCATGCGAGCATTGCCATTGTACTCTTCCTCAGCCTGGGAAAAAAAATGATGGTTTTATTAGACAGACTATCTGCAAAGATGATTTATTATTAGTTTGACAGAGAGCGTTAAGGTAACTTATTGAAGGAACGTGGTTGAGACACCTACCTCAGAGTATGCCGGAGGAGGTGGGAACTGGAAGGCTGGGGCATTCATGAAGATGGGGCTGTCGTCACCGTCGAAGTCGTCCAGGAGCGGCGTGAGGGGCTGGTCCAGGCGGCAGTCACGGGTGATGTCACAGTAACTGGGAGGCTCAGAGGGCATCCTGAGGGACACCCAGCTCTGGGAGGCGTTGCTGACCGAACCCTCCTGGCTGCTCACGCTGTTGCTGCGGCTGCCCAGACCGGCGGTCCCAATGACCAGAGGCAGCTCCAGGATCAGCTTCTCACTACCAGGGATGTGGACGTAAATCTGGCAGGATCATGAACACATACATTAACACTTATCTTCACTTCTCAAAAAGGTTACAACCAAAAATCTCTGGTTACATGCAGCAACTGAAAGCTTACCATTAGAGCGTACTCCACACGGATGATGTTGCAACCCAGCATGGATGGTTTGATCTTTGGCACCCTGATGGTCTTTCCCTGCCAGGCGTCACACATGCCAGAGATGATGTGGTTTCCACGCACCGAGGACAGCTTCTGGCGGAAGACCTTGGTGCGGCCGTTGGCCTGGTAGGTGTGTTTGGCGATGATGGCAGCCTTAGGCACCACAATGCGGGAGCAGGTATTCTCAAACTTTGCGTTGATGCAGATGTCTTCGCCTTCGCAGAAACCACGACGGTCAATTTTTGCATTCAGTGACACCTGGCCATCAGGGATGAACATGCAGGTGACTTTCTTCTCCTTCATGCCACCTGTGGGAGACTGAGGAGACGCAGGAAGGTAAGACTCAACTCATCTGGAGACTCCTTGTCAGACTCAAGCAGCATTATTCCATAACTATATAACAAGCGGACACAAAAGCGCTCAATATGTTTGGGCTGTCTGAGCCAGAACATGCAAAGCTGAAAAATGCCCATATAAATATCCATTTTGTTGTTCAGTGTCTGTGAACTTACCAGTAGGTCAGGGGTGTTGACATCCAGAGGCTCCTCCACCTCAAAGGGTTTCTTGCACTCGAGGGTGGGCTGTTGTGGCCTCTCCATCAGGGCCTTCACAAAGTACTGGACATAGCCAAACTTCCCCTTGTATGATGACACCAGCTGCCTGTGAGAACATTAGCTAAATTAAAACCTAAAGTATTCTATGATATACAATCAATGAAGAGCCATACATCCAAAGATGATGTAATATTATTTGAATTAGGAGACGCTGCCTTACCCTTGCTGGGGGAGCTCAAATCCAAAGATGTACTCATATTTGTTGCCAGGCCTCAAGACGACTGATCCATCAGAGTCTGGAAAGAGAAAATTAAAGCTAAGTCTTTACCATGGCATACATGCTTATTTGCCTAATTTAGTAACAGTAAGTAACAATGTTGCCTTGACTAGGCTTGACTACTGTCTTTTGTGTGACTGGATGACACTGACAGCTGTTTGATTCAACATGGGAAACACCAGTAGAATAATTATCCAAGTCTTGGGTGCACCCACTGCCAGCCAGCCATTTCTCAACGTCAATGAAATGATTCACAGTGGTAAAGAAAACAAGGCGCAACAGGCTAAAACAACTGAAAAGATCTTTCATTACAACCCCAAAGTAAGTGTTATGATTGACTAGTAATTCATTCAAGTTACACTGACAAATGTATCAAAGCCGTGCTAATTTGTTCCTGCCGTGCTAAGTTGACTGTGGCGATATCTGACTGCAGAGGGTGATAACGGGACAAAGTACATGTCCGTACCTGTGGGCTGGCCGTCCAGCCGCAGTACCTCTTCATATCTGAGGTACTCGGCCTCCTGACGGCAGCGCTGCTTGCCTTTAGCGTACTCCACCTTGGCGCTGCCCAGACCCAGAACCTTCACTGCGGACACACGCGTCACCTCGTTCACTTCCACTTCTATCCGGCCAGACACCTTGTCCCCGCCGCAGTAAAAGGTCTTGCTGGGATCCGTAAAGATAATTTGGAAGGTTTTCACTCTTCTCGTCATAGCCACCATGACTGCTTATTTAGGATATCCAACACAAAGATAAAAACTGAACGTGCCTTAGCTGTTCGACTAAACCGCTGAGAAGCGATTGATGGTTGGGGAAGCACCAGCTTCCACTGTACTCTGCCGTAAACAAAGATAACACTGCTGCTTTTATATGACGAGCCTCAGCGGGACATGAGGAGCAAGAATGAACAGCATGGCTCAGCGCGTGCACACCGCTCCCATTGGTGGAAAACCTTTGTTTGTGTCAGCTCTAGCCAATCAGCGCCCGAAACCGACGCGTGGACACCGCGTGGCTGGGAGAATGTAGAGCGTGCTCAGCAGATGTGAGCACAGGAAGTTGAAGGTGGACACAGAGAGCAGTACATTTGTAGTAAGTAAACAGTGAAACCAAGGAAAGGAGTCTGGATATGAGTGTTTCATTATCACACACACACACGGATCCTGAAAACCCCCAGTCTATCATTAGCATCACCAGGGTTGGGCTGGAAATATGTTAGAATATATTAATATATAGAAAAGTATGTAAGTGTAGTTGGTAAAGTTTTCAGTATGAATATAATACGCTAACTTATAATGAGTATAATAAATATTTGGTATCTGGTAATATGTAATAAAGTGCAATGAGATAACTTCTGTTATGAATTGGCGCTATATAAATAAAATTGAATTGAATATGTATTACTTTATTAGAGGTTTGACAGGAATCAAGGAGGGAGAGAGATGGGGAAGGACATTGCGGTTCATGGCCGACACCCTAACCTGTAGGCCACTGCGCGTCCCAAAGCATGTTCATTTCTGATTCTGCATGCTGTATTTTGTGGCTCTGAGATGATTTATGGTTTATGATTTTTAGACACACTGGACAGGACCTCCAAGACAATGTGTACGTTATTACATTAATTGACTGTTTATCCAACTCCGTCTCACAATTAACATTATTAGCCAAACTTATCCCCTAAGGAGTATTGTTCATATACATCCATATTGCATTAGTAAGATACATTTGGTGGGAAATGCCCAGATTACTTGTTTATACTGGATTGTTCGTGGAAATCATTAACTGTCTAACATTTTTCATGCGGGTACTCCCAGTATCCACACAAGACAGCTAATGTGTAGTATGCAGTATGTAAGTATGGTTCATTTTAAGCAACCATGTCTATTTGGTTAAGAATAGTGAAGGTCATGGTTAAATGAGAAAAGTGTCAGGCTTGGCAGTTGATTCCTGACCTTGGAAACAGCAGTTGACAAAACAATCTTAACACAAGCATCACTTACTGGCATGTAGCACGCAGTCCACATAAGCAGATTGAACCTTTCCGTGATTCTGAGCACCTCGTGGACTTCACATCCATGTTGACCTCAAAGTTGAGCTTGACTAGTATTATATGGAAAGAGCTGTTGGTGGCAAATGCAAAGATTGAAATGCCATCCACCCTGTTCCATATGACCACCACACTTGTATTGCGAAGCTGGCCGAGGCAGGAATCTGAACTCCGGGAGCCCGGTAAGATCCAGGCTCGCTGTGTGTTAACTGTTTGTGCTAATTTAATTGAAAATTGATTTGGGAATATGCACCACTGAAGCACAATATTTGCTGACATGATAAGGGCCTTGAGGTGGATCCTGCTTTATTATCTGACCTTTCACACAGCTCATCTGGGCCCAGGCATAGAAAAACTGTACACACTGCACAGTGCAGGAATGAGGTGTTAATAAGGGCCCAGATTTTTGCCCTGGGTCCCAAGACAGAAATAAAAAATGGATGGGTGCATCAGAAAAACTAATTGCAACAAAATATTTGAATTCAAATAGAAGGGAACTAGAAATAGAAAGTACAAAAGGCAGAGTAAAAAAAGATAAAATATTCATGTATATACTGTATGTATATACAGCCATGTACAAAGTAGCAATAATTTAAGATGACTAGCTTTGTGTGTATATGTTGTATATGCGTGCGTTAATCATTTTAAGTTTTGCAAAATGTAGACTATGTAACTATTTCTGTTATTTTGTCCACCCCTCGTATATGAGGATTGAGGGATTGCAGCACGTTTGCAAGCACAACATTTTGGATGCAATGTTCCAACATGGAGCCTCATTCATTTCCAGAGGAAGTTCTTGGTCCAGAAGACATGAACATCAGTCCATCTCCGTTTCACAACAGTTTCCTTTTAATGTGTGTGTGTATGGTGTCATGTGACCTGCACAGCCCACTGTTGTTGCTTGGACTAGAAGCTGTTTTGGATCTGATGATATTGCATGGTTCCCCTCTGTAAACTTTCACCCATTTTTTTTTTTTTGCCATCGCCATTATACCATCAGGAGAATTTTCCACCATAAAAACTTTAAAGGAATACTCCACCCAAATCCTCAGTCTTTGAGGATGGAGCTGAGCTGAGTCTAAGGAGCTGATTGTGGATCTACGGAGGGCCAAGGCACCAGCGACCCCGGTTTCCATCCAGGGGGTCAGTGTGGACATTGTGGAGGACTACAAGTACCTGGGAGTACACATGGACAATAAACTGGACTGGACCAAGAACACTCAGGCTGTTTACAGGAAGGGCCAGAGCCGCCTCTGTTTCCTGAGGAGGCTGAGGTCCTTCAACAGGAAGTCATTCCTGCCTGTGGCCATCAAACTCTTTAACTCCTCCCTCTAAGTGTCAGTCTGTATGACCCGAAGTCATTAAACTGGACATTGATCATTACATCTCTGCAATACATGACATAATTGTGCAATATCCTGTGTACTACTCCCGTGCAATATTTAGTTTTCTATGTTAGTTTTTCCTATTTATTGACATATTATATACCTCCATTACTGCTGTGCAATATCTTAATAATCTCAATAAGCTACACTTAACTCAGTACATGCACCACTGCTTATTACTTATATTATTACATTGTATTATACTGTATTATCATCAACCGGTAAACCCACTTTGTACTTCACACTTATTTTATCTTATACCCACCTGGTACTTCATTTATTTTCTGACCTGTTTTATAGTGTATTGTATTATATTTTTTGCTGGTACTTTCTCCTGTGTGCGCTGACGTAAAGGCGAGCTGCTGTAACAAAGAGTTTCCCTTCGGGGATCAATAAAGTATTTCTGATTCTGATGGTTGGATTTCTGAACAAGCATGCCGAGCACGGGCCCCTGGGCCAGAGCCTATGTATGAAGTGCCAGTTAATTTCTTGTTGGAAAGTCAATCAAACAACTACAAAGACATACAAAATGACACAAAACAATGATAAAGACACCAAAAGACCACAGAGATGCAAAACAACCACATAATGACACGTAGGGGGGCGGGGAACCTATTACCTGTCTGTGTCCAGGGGCCCACAGTCTCATAAGGAAAGGGAGATGTGAAAGTTGGCGGCCTCACTGGGGAAAGGAGGCCGTTATTCAGCTCAGAAGGTGAATTGTGCTGTCCTAACGCACCAGCTTGCCTGATGCTGCACTTCCTACAATTAAAACAGCACGTATGAGGAGTGTACTGTCACATTTACTTTCGATAGAGAGGCTTGTGTAATCAGGTGGTAATAACTAACTGCCTTATGTTTAGTGCTTTGTTTATAGAGGAAAGAACCACTGGATGTGCTTCAGAGTCAGACCAGTGAATCAGATGGGTGCAGGTTTGTCAGCCAGTGAGTTAGCTGGGATAGTGTGACTGACCAGTGGAAGAGCTGGAGGTGGGTGCTGTAACGTGCACACACCAACACATGCACCTGTTGTGAGCTCCACAAACACCATCCTTTAACATTCAATTCAATTTTAGTTATATAGCTCCAATTCATAACAAAGTGATCTCATTGCACTTTTCCTATAGAGCAGGTCTAGACTGAACTCTTTATATTAATTACACCCAACAAATCCCACCATGAGCAAGCACTTGGTAACAGTGGCAAGAAAAAACAAACAACAAAAACCCCCTTCCTTAAGAGGCAGAAACCTTGGACAGAACCAGACTCAATGGTGGGCGGCGTGCCGTGTTGGGCTTTGAGAGAAAAGTTTCCTTTAAAAGGACATAATGAAACCTGAACTCACTCGCAGGGCCAGTCATTCTGCTCGTGTACACATACCGTTCTCTAGTGGAGGAAATGCGCCGTTACAATTGTAACCTTTGATCTGATGTTCCAGCACTCGGGGTCTGAGCGGGGTCTTCAGGCAGAGCAAACAGGACATGTAGTGCATCATATTTTAGATTATTCAAAAGCCATTTATAAATCAGCTTTTTCCTGCCTGCAGCAGGAAACGGTATAAACTAAGTGGTAAGTGGACTGTATCTATACAGCGCCACTCAAAGCGCGTCACACACACGGCAGATGATGGTTCAGTGTCTTGCCCAAGGACACTTCCACATGTGGGCAAGCCGGCATCGAACCGCCGACCTGATTGGTGGACGACCCGCTCTACACCAAGCCACCGTCGCCCCTTAACTGTAAACTAGGCCTACACATCCTTTCCACATGTGATTAAGAAACTTGTTCATAGATATTAGGAGAGACTAAAAAGACAAGTGAGGAGAGTTATGGAGTTACTGATATTTTATTTGTAATGAAAATAAAAGAAGGTGACAAAAGTGACAATTTTATTCCAAAGCCAGTGAGAGCGGATCAAAGTGCTGACAGCGCTGTTCTCCGCTGCTCACCGATGGCTCTGCATCAATCTGCTGCTTCTGAAAACACAGGAAGCAGAGGTTCAGTGGTCACTCAGCAGTAGTTAAATGCAAGGTGTGTCTACGAATTCATCACTTCCATTTGACAATGGTACAGACTACCAAACATGATGTTTACAGATGGCAGCAGGAAAGTGGCACACAAGCAAAGGCAGGTCATGTTCCCAACAGGTCTTCCCAGCAGGCTGCTGCAGAAGCCTGCTGGGATGGTTTTTGTTTTCTGGTCAACTCCACAGCAAGTCAGGAACAGAGTCCTGAAAGCCTTGGTATATGACCAAACCCGAACAACACTGAAGGCAAATAGACATTACTTACAGTGAAAGGTCATTTAAGGTCTCCAGGATGGTTTCAGGATTCTGAAAGAAGGAGTTTATCAAATTATTCAAGAGCTCAAATCCCTCATTTTATCTCAATGTAGCCATTCATTGTTTATATTCATTCCCATTTCCTAAATGTTTTCTCCACCTCATTAAGATTTGTGCAATTAGTGTAACAACAAGGAAGCAGAATAACTGCATCTCTTCATCAGAAAGATTCCTTTTATATAAAACACACGGACTTGGATCAGGCCTTAAACAAAAAACAGCCTAACCAAGGACGGGAGCTGCAAATTAGCTTCAGCTACAAACATACATATGATCCCTGTTAAATAAACCAAGTAAGGGCTGACGTACAGCGAGCCCGTCATGACTGCGAAATAAACCCCGACAGGGTGATTCTAGTTATTACACAGATACTAAAGACATGAATAATTTGACACCAAATATGGATTAAAAAATGATTTGAAAAGGTTTTCTTCTTTCTGCAGACTGATATGATTGGACTCCAGTCTACGATCAGAACTCCACTGCAACAGTCTGTTACTCAGAAATAAGACGCAGAACGCCGTAATTGATCCGAATCGAGTATTCGACAAAGCCGTGTAATAAAAGGAATACAATAACCCACTGCCCTGTTGATACCATGATATACAGTTTTAACATGTTCAATCTGTGATGGGTCATTTATACCAAACAAAAAATGTGCCACTGTTTACAATGTACAGATGCGGAAGTGATGGTTTCATGGCCAGTTTCCTGCGTAGAAGTTTGGACTGAGTTCTAAAATTGGAACCAATTCTTGATTCACTTCTTTGGTTATCATTTTTCTTTAAAAAAAATGATAGTGAAACTGTCAAGATACGGTCACTTCACTGCTCATCATGTGTTCTGCAGTAATATCCCACAAGGCTCATGGCAGTGAACATGTGGGTAAAGCAAGACTACAGATTTGCTGTCTGAGGCATTTCCAACGACACGGCCCTACAGTTAAAGGTCTGTCGGGATAGACCTCAGCTTTCCATCACCTCTAACGACTGTCAGTTCGACGCTCACCTCTGTTGTTGAAGCCCTGCTGAAGCCTGGGATAAGGAGGCTCTCACTGCAGCACAAACCTGGAGAAATAAGGCCGGACAGAAGCACATGTAGTTACTGGTGCGGGGACACTTCAATGTGCACACCAAACCTCCCTAATCACCAGTAGAGAGATTTTTTAATTTATTTATATAAAAAAAATTGTTTGATGTTGCAGCATTTTAATTCATTTATATTACTTTACATACTGCTGATAGCTTGTGAATTTCGCCCTGGGGACCAATAAAGCCTTCCTGTTATAATATTTATTGATTATATTTTGTATGTTAATCTGAATCTGCAAAGTCACTAGTAACTGAAGCTGTCAGATAAATGTAGCAGAGTGAATATTTGCCTCAGATGTAGCGGAGTAGAAGTAGAAAGTAGAAGTAAATAGAAAGCCTCAGGTAAAGTACAGTACTTGAGTAAATGCACTTAGTTACTTTCCACTGGTAACTGAGTTGAGATTTGCCACTAAGGTAGCTAATGCTAGCTAGTTTATCTAGCAATACATATCAGGAAGGTGGCTTCAAACAGTCAGCGATGTTATTTACGTTGCGTTGTTCTGTAAGGCAGCGGCCGCCGTTACCGCCACTCAGGCTGCAGGTAATCAAACTTGACTCACGGTAAACTCTTATCTCAAATACCAAAACTGACAAATAAGGTTGATGCTAACCTGGATCGGCGGGAATGATGAGGTCATAGCAAAGACAGATAACGCGCCATCACAGTCAACCCGCCCCACTTTCTTAAAAACAAAAAAAAAAACAACCCTCTTCGGAGCTACACGATTCCCGTGACTGACCCGGTTGACACTAAAAACAGCGATTGTCTTTTTGCAGGTATGCATAAAGAATAATCCCAAGCAGACAGATTTGAGAAAACAAACTGTAGGTTTAGGTATTAGAATCAGCACTGGGAGAAAGTGGGATCTGAGTATCCATTTTTTCCTTAGAGTCACATTCTTCACACCTGCATGTTTACCCAGCACACCCTCAGTTCTCAGGTCAACACTACAAACAGTCCTGGTTCAAAGCTCCTTGGTGTGGTCATTTAGTATTCCAGTGTGTTTCAACAAATATACCAGGACCCCAAGCACAGGCAGCATGGAGACCAACGATGCCAGATGTTGAGTTTGTCTAGCACTGACTTTTGAACAAACCAGATGATGAACCAACTGGCTGCAGATACCATACAGTGCTGTCATTGTGTGCTAGTCTGTCACATTTTGTTGTTGTCCTGTACGTCGTACAGATCACTGGATTCTGATATCACATCTGTCCATGTATAGCAGCCACCTGTTTTGTTTGTTTTGCCACTCAGTGGTGGTGGTCAGTGCACACCCTCTGTACTTACATTATGTGGTTGCATCAGTGCTGAAGGCCAGGAACCCTGCAGGCGGCAGATGCAAGATGAAGGTGAGAGTGTGTTTCCAGAACCATCAGCATATTCACTATCAGTGCAGCATGTTGTTCAGAGAGGCAGCTGTCACTCACACTTCAGAGCAGTTGAACATATTTAGCCAATCATCATAACATTTGGTCAACAGTAGATGTACTGTGATACAACTTACCCAGCTGGGCTGAGGTATTCTCCAGCACCTGCCACAGACAACGGTTTAAATTCACTGCCATTAAAACACTAATTTAACACATTTAAGAGCTGTCAGTTCCCATTAGTAACACTGCTGTAGAGTAACAGCAGTGGGTTGCAAGGGAAGTAATTGCTCTGTGCACTGTATGAGCTCCACGGCCCACCTGATAGGACCAGAGCTCATACTGTGCTAACAAGGACGGTATTTAGCTCTCTTCCGCCTAATGAAATGTAAGTATCCATTGTCAGGGTTCTTCGGAGAACCGTGTCCTGCTGCATGTATCATGTTGCCAGCCACTCCAGTCTTGGCTCAAGTTCACATTGGCTCTCAGAATTGTCTAAACAACCTTCAGTGATTAGAAGGTTGATTGTTTCTTTTGACTACACTCAAACATTAAAAAAAACAAATACTAACCTCGTGTCACAGAGGGGCAGCACGAACTGTAGGATAACTTCTCCCCATCACATTCAGCAATAAGGTCAAGCCTGCAAACAAGAGCTTGGATTTTAATATGTTCAAGTTTCAATCTTGATATGCCTCTAAAGCACCTTGTAACCTACTTAGGAGCTATACATTTTCACATTATTTCATACATCTTTAAACCAGCACAGAGGGTGAATGTGCCAGGCCTCATTGTCACCGTTCAGCAACCAATAGTGCAGAGGTGAAAGCAAAACCTGACGTTCTATATAGCCACTGTTGTCCTGGGATCAGCCCACTACACAGGACAATCCCACTAGTCTAAACTGTGGCGTAGGACGAAGTGGCTAGCAGGGACGCACTGATCCCGATATCTGGACGGGACTGACGAGCATTTTGATTTCTAACCGTTACAGGCGGCTCATTTGAGACGTTGCAGATGCCCCTTTTATTATTCATTGCTTGCATTTAGAGCATGTTTACCCATTATTCTGAAAGAAATTAAGCTTATTTTGTAATGTGCCATTTAAGGCAAACTTCGCCGATTTTAAAACATTTAAGTGTGTTTCCAAGTGTTGTGCAGAAGGAGTCGCAAATTTATTTCAGGATTTATATATAAAATGACTCGACAAAAATATTTATAGTTGTATATAAATGTAAAACATCCACAAATAAAAAAAGGTTCACAAATTCTGATGCACACACAAATTTCATGTTTTAAATGTAAAAAAAAAATAATCCACAAATCTTAAAAAATGTTGCAGTTTGTTTGTTTGTTTGTATATATAATAAATTAAAAAATATATACTTTGATATTGTTACATTTATACACAAAATGCTTGCCATGTGTGGACTTCACTGCATTTGCGTGTGGGTTTTTTGAGACTCCCTGTGTGGCTCCATTCACAAATGCATTTTTTTTTTGTCCAACAGGGAAGTATCTGTAGCCAATCACACGGCTCCTTCCGCTTCAGCCAATAGAGAGTCGGGAAAACAGACTATCCGACATTCACTCACTCCACTTTGAGGCATTCCAGTCTTCCAGGAGACTGTCTGAAAATGTGCGCCGTTGTCAGTTTCTGTCGGCTACTGCTAACAGCTTATTATCGGTTCGCTTTAAAAATCAGGCCTGAAAGTCCACATTGGTGCATCTCTAAAATTGAATAATACCTGCTTACTCGTCCGACTGCCATCGATATTCAAACAACTACTTAATTCCAAACTTGCTAATCAAGGCAAAAGCTCATTTGTTGAAACAATTACGAGAAGTAGGCCTCCTAATTTTGATTAGGCCATAATATGGAGGCAATTATGTTTCTAGTAGA
Organism: Siniperca scherzeri; assembly: GCA_027580175.1. Taxonomy (NCBI): domain Eukaryota; kingdom Metazoa; phylum Chordata; class Actinopteri; order Centrarchiformes; family Sinipercidae; genus Siniperca; species Siniperca scherzeri. Next base: position 294,028 of record CM050847.1, read on the forward strand.
CAGAACGTGTACATGTTTCCAGGATTGGTTGGAGATGGTTCACCTTCCCGCTCTGTTTGACGGTAACGTTACCTAAAGTACGCATTTTTCACGGCAGACATTTTGACTCATCGCAGGAAAAGCGCAGGTTAAACATTTCGTTAAGGATGACTCAGTTCCATTAACGTTAAGTAACTTTCGGCCATGTCAGCATGCACACCACCAGGACCCTGGAACTAGCTCACCTAAATAGAATGCAGTCGGTTTTAATGTTGTTAATTACACCTCTGCTTTTCCTGCTGTGACATGCCAAAATGTCTGCTGTGAACAAAGGTCTGGAGTGATGTGTGGGTAGTTAACCGGTCAGGCTCAGTTCCCCTATCCTAACCCCATGTGCCTTAGCCTGAACCTAACCCATAACCCCATGCTAGCCAGTCCTTCTCTTCAGTCAGCTCTGCCTCACAGTAATCTAAAGCCCTAACGTTAAACACTATTCGAGGAGGGACTCAAAACCTGCAACAACTGCAGTTAACTTGACTAATTTACAATTGACTCAAGTCTCATCATAAACTAATGAACTCAAGACTGCCCATATTTTATTAAATATTTAATGATACCGCTAGCCACTTTAGCGTCCAACTAGCTGGTATGCAGCGTTAATATGCTTAACGGGAGCAGCGTGGTGCCCAAAATGTAAGGACGTCACGCTTCAAATGCCACATAAAATCACGTCCTTAACCACGGCGGCCGTGTGTATAGCTCAGTGCCGTGAGTCCGGTGAATGACTATTATTTATATTTACCCATTGCGCGTGCTGCTCCCTCACAGGCCAGATAACAGTGACAAGAGGAGGCTGAACAGCGCCGCAAAATCATTTATAGGGTGCGTTACGTCAGTTGAAACCGCTTTTCGGCAACCACTTCTGTGTTCAAGGCAACTCGGAAATCCTAACAGAGTGACGCCGAGATCGAAAAGTGGCTGATGGTATGCCACTAGTGAGTCAGCGGCTTATGCACACCGTTTCCTAACGGCAGGTGCCGCTTGAAAGTGGCAGGTCACTGTCACACCAAATCAAATCAAGTTGTGCCGTAAATGTGTATTTTTTCTGTCTTATTGACAATGTATATACAGTATGTAGGCTATATATGGACCAGGAGTGGTATGCCGGTAGAAAACGGCTTATGCCAGGATGATAGCAACCGGTTACTCATTCAAAGTATTTATGGTGAATAATAAATAATATGCCATACCTATGCCCGCGACATGGAGTTTTATATGACGTAATGTGTGATCGCGTTCTACTAATACACTAAACATGCCAAAATAATCCAGGTATTATTTGGTTAGTTGGCTCTAAATTTCTGTTATGGATTAGTCAGACTGGCTATGGTGGCTAGGCTAACAATAGCTATGCTAGCTCTAATATTAGCATTAGTAATCTAAAATTACTTTAAAGTAATTTCATATATTCTTGCCGATGTGCCCAAAGCTAAATATTAGAGCTACCCTTAGCTAACATAGCAATTGTTAGCATAGCCACCAGACATCGACCCATGGATATAATAAAAAATAACTTCCTTTTCTGCCTTCAGCCACAGTACTACTCCAGTGTTGATGCCATTTGTTTAAAAAGTTTTCCTATGCTGGAACATTACATGGCCCTAGATTTGCTGTGTGGCAATTTGATTAAACACAAATGAATTTACAAATATGGACCATGTAAGCATATCAGCTGAAATAGCAAAGATCTTTGAAAAACCTGGTAACCTGTCACAACATATCGAGCCTGTTGCAAGAAATCTCGGTGTCCTGTTTGACAGCAATTTATGTTTTGAGCAACATCTCACTAAGCTTGTCCAATCATGTTTCTATCACCTCAGAAATATTGCAAAAAATACAATCTATTCTAAATCTTAGTGATGCAGAAACTGTTGTGCCTGCTTTTATCTCCTCACGCCTTGATTATTGTAACAGCCTGTTCACTCGTCTTAATCTAAAAACTGTGACAGACTGCAGACTGTACAGGACTCAGCTGCTCGGCTGTAAACCAGGACCCAGAGGTGCGACCACGTCACACCTGGTTCAGCCTCTTTACATCGGCTCCCTGTTGGTTTCAGGATTGATTTTAAGATCTTGTTGATTACTTTTAAGGCTCTTCATGGCCTGGCTCCAGACTAGATTTTAGACCTTGTAATCCCTTATGAACCTTCATGTAGTCTGAGGTCTTCGGGCAAGGGTCTCCTGTCTGATCCTGAGTCCAGGATGGAAACTAAGGGGGACAGAGCTTTTGCTATCAGGGCCCCGAAGCTCTGGAACAACCTGCCCGAAGACATCAGGCTGTCTGAGTCAGCGTCTTCTTTTAAGTCTCGTCTCAAAACACATTTTTATCTGAAAGCAGATCCTGATTTTACCTGAACTGGCTGCTTATTTTACTGTTTATTTTATTGCTTTTGTGCATTTTATTTCTTTATTTTTCTTGTTGTGAAGCACTTTGTCCTTTGTTTTGATAAGTGCTCTATAAATAAAGTTTTATTTATTATTAAAAAGAAACAGGCCTAAAGAAAAAGCAGCACCCACCATGTTTTGCTATCACTGTAGTTTGTGGGGTGCAGTCTTGCATTTGATGTTGACATTTAATAATAATAAACTTTATTTATACAGCACTTTAAAAAACAAAGTGCTTTCCATGGTTAAACCAGGATTAAAACACTTGAGCACTGCAATGAGGCAAATGAAATCAGACTATTAAAAATGATATGAAAATAAAACCTATCTGCTATGTACTCATTATGATTGAAGTACCTACTTTAAAAGATGACTTGTTCACCCCTTTATCATCACATATTCACTCAGCAGATATCTCTAACAGTAGCAGTCGTAACTATATAAGGTATGTCACGTAAGGAACCCAAACCTCCACGTGATTCAACAATAAACAAATGGAGGGGACTTGATTTTGTTCTTGCATAAACTAGTCTCTGGAACCCCAAATTTTACTGATGGTTTCAATCTTTATTATTAATCATTTTAGGAGCTCAGTCTAACACACACAGACCGTCTGAGTTCCAGCCAAAGCCGGAGTGGAATTCTGCACTTGCAGCCAGCCTTATCTGCCTCACGTGACTTGCGGACTTGAATCAGCAGGGGGAGATGGTCAAGGTGACTTCTGCTGGCACGGATTCCCAACCTGGGGGCCAGGATTCTCCAAGTTGCATGGGCTTTTAAATCAAGATAAGAAAGCAGATTTATGCTACACAAGTTTAAAAAACAAAAACAAAAAAATACAACACCCACCCATGCCAAATCTCTGCTTGTGAATTTTACCTTTACAGGCCTCTAAAATGATTGAAATACAACAGCAGAAAAAAACAACTAAAATCACTCTTCACCCATCTGCAACTGACGAGGAGGATGGGTCACAAGTAGCCATTGCGTGGTTTTAAGGAGTCAGTAATGTTGGGAATCATGTCTCATTTTCACCCCAAATTGAAGCCATCTTCTCTCCACGTCCACTGGCAGATGTTTGTTTTTTTTGACTTTGCCATTACTGGCTTTTTTAATTATTCACTCTGAGATACACAACATTTCAACTCACTTCATTTCATCTGTGGTCAACATTTTACTCAAGGGCATTTCAAATTCATACAACTGACACAATTAGGGAAGTTTGAACTTAAACCTCTTGTACTTGCTTCAGGTAATGTCATACAAATGCACTCAAGTATGAGTTAAGAATGCTAGCACTCCACTGAAGAATGCTGACAGATGGAAGATATAGTGAACACTTCAGAGTACTACATCTTTTAAATACAAAACAAAGACAAATGGATACTTGGCTTAAAGACTCTGCTTACATTATTTAACAAAAAGACCCCAAGACTGGATTAATCCCCAAAGGTCTGAGCACACCAACGCTAAAATCTAATTCAAAATAAAAGTAAAAGAAAAAAGAACAAAAACAAAAGGTGTAATTCAAAATTGGTTTCAACAGAAGGTTAACACAACATCCACTGGGTCATTGAGCAGTTCTAAGCCATTACAGATATGTCCCAATTTCTTAAAAAGTGTTTCTCATATATAAAACAAAATCATTAAAAAAACCCAAAACAAAACCCACAGAAGTCTACAGACAGCAGGGTTCGTTAATGTTTAAAAGGTCCCTTCACACAGTTACTCCAGAATTAAAAAGGGTTTTGCAGGCGCAGGTTGATGCAGAATTGAGAAGTGGTTGAAGCACATTCAGGTGACACCGTGAGTCCTGGACTGTCACCACTCTCATTTAAATTATTAACAATAATTTCTCAGCACATCAATCTGGTGTAAAATGCACGACACTGTGTGTGAGTTCAGCTGTACAGTTCTGCAGTGACTCCACGTGTGCTTCTGCTTCAGAGTCCGTCAGCGTCACTCCATGCTGTCTGGGTCTGCCTGGGCCATGTAGGCGTCCAGTTCAGCATCCAGGTGACCTTTGGTCTTTGACATGTAGGCGTCCAGCTGGTTGTCCAGTTGTTCACGGGTCACAGCTGGTCGGCCAACACCTCGGCCCCGCCCACGGCCGCGACCACCTCGACCGGCAAAACCACCACGCCCGCGCAGTCCACCACGGCCTGTCCACCAACACAAACAGCAATGGTGACTGGATAGCACTGATCAAGAGTCAACGCTTCAACTCAATGGGTTTGAAAAAGCACAATCTTTTTTTCACGCTTAAATAATGGAGAAAATTATGGTGGACCTGAGAGCTCACCGCATGGCAACTTAATAAAACACATGCAAATAGACACAAAACAAGAAAACATCATCAACTTGACAACACATTTGCAGCATTTACGAAAACACAGAAACGCTGCAAGTAGTACAATTTAGCTCATTTTCCCCAACACCACTTCAATAACTAATAAAAGTCAAACCATGGCAACAACACGCGTGTCCCAGCCATGTGCATCACTGTTTAGCGTCCCCTGGAAACAGTTTGTTGTCATCAGTGCTACATGCAGCGCTTCTGTATTTGGTTGTGTTTTGTTCATTTGCACGTGTGTCCTTTAATTGCAGCGTGTTGAGCTCTCAGGGCCACATTAGAAGACAAAACTCTGGCACCCCCTGACCTCTGGCTACTCCCCCTCGTGCGGCTCCTCGGGACAGAGCTCCCCCTCTGCCAGCCGCTCCTCCACGGTGGCGACCGCCTCTACGCATCGTCAGACGGCCAGCGGAGCCACGGCCTCGCATGGGTCCACCTGTAGACACTCGCTTCCCTGAGCGACACAAAGTAACATCATCACTCGATGCAAACTCAGGACAAACAGTAAACTTGAAGAAAAATCTACAGCCACGAGACTGGAGCCCTGGCCCAGCTTGAGCACGCAACTGGAATCAGAGCCATATTCACCGGTGAGATCTTGTGTAAGGTCGTGGATACACACCTCTCAGGGACAGAGCTCCCCTCATCGCTCCTCCTCTGGCTCGTCCTCGGAGGCCTCCCCTGGTCATCCCCCGCATTCCTCCTCTGCCTCCAGCAGCTCCTCCACGCATCAGAGCCCCGACAGGCCGACCCAGCCTGGCCTGGATGTTGCTCTTCCCCAGACGCTGCTTCAGGCTCTGACACAAGTTATTCACCGATGCAATTATGACAAAATGAAATCAGACAAACAAGGTGTGCAATTCTGAGGAAAAGTCATCCTACAGGTGGTGGTTACAGGCGCTCAATTCAATTTATATAGCGCCAATTCATAACAGAAGTGACCTCATTGCACTTTTCCAATCGAGCAGGTCTAGACCGAACTCTTTATGGATCAGTGATGGCCTAAGGCTGCCTTCAGACGACAGTAGCCCTACAAAACAAAACCCAACTCAAGGCTCTGGCAAAACAACTCATCATCATCCACCCAAAAAGTCGAACCAGGCTCAACTTTTACTGCAACACAACGTCAGCCGGCCAAGCGCTGCGTTGACCAATCACACGCATGCAAGAGCACATTCCTGGTGGATTACTTTGTAATGTGAACCGTATTTCTACTGTTTACCTCGTGATGGTTGGACTGTAACACCTCTCGGGGCAAACATGTTTCAGCCATATTGTAAAGCTATGAAGTTAATAGAAGAGAAACATAAAAATGCATAGAGGCTCCACCATATCCCTGGATTCAAAAGTTGTACTTTCGAACCCAGGAGACACGTTTGTGCCGACCTGACAAATTTAATCTTAAAGGGCAGTTCACCAATTTCACCTGTCAAGGTCAATTTACCATTCATGTATAGTACTACTCAGCCTGTGAAAAACAGAGACAGAGCCTACTGAAAGACGCTACCAAGTTGCATTATGGGAAGTGGTTTTGGAGCTGACCAATACAAGGACTAATAATCAGGATCTTTCTAGGCCTGTCGCCATAATTATGTTATCGACTTATCGTACGATATATGGACACGACCTCGAGCATGTTATGTTTACATAAGAATGTCACCGACATGAACAGCGGGCTTTTCCCTGCCATTATAAGACTTGGGCCGCAGCGCTATTTCTCACAGCGCCTGAGCCGAATGAACAGAAACAACTATGCTGAGACAGGTTTTGTCGTCACTTCTGGTCGCGCTGCTTCTGTCCTCTCGTCATCTGCTGTGTTGCCAACTTGGCGACTTTTCAGACCCTCTTAGTGAATTTATTTCTAAACAGTGACTGGTGACAAATTTAGCGACCTATTCAGACCACCAGGGAAAAGGCGAGAAATATATTCATATATTGTAATTGATTTCCCGGCTCGCTGCTCAGAGTCATCGCAGTCCTCGGCCTCAGTAGGTGCAGTGTGTGGGGCAGCAGGTTTGAGCTTCTCTCACTCTCTCCGGATGTCTGGATCACAGTGTTCCTATAGCTTGTAAATATGTAAATAGTTTGTTGGATCTTCTCCCTCCCTTTGTAGTTTTTTTTTTTTTTTTTAAAACTTCAAATATACAAATGTCCCTGTAGTGAGTTTGTGATTATTTGGCTAAAGAGCTCTCCCTGGCTGCAACTGACACAACCCCTATGCTTTATGCAAATGAATGTGACGGAATGAGATGCAAATGCCCTTAATATGACAATAATATCGTTAATTGCAATAATTGCTGGGACAATATATTGTCCAACAAAAGTAGTTATCGTGACAGGCCTAAATATGTCAGCCCCTTCAGACCCCCCCCCACACTTTATGGAAATGCAACACTAAAATCCCTCAAGTACTTTAAACTTTTCGAAAATGTTCTGGGTCTTTGGCTGCTAGATGTTACTCTATGCTCACCACCACCTGGTGCAGGGTAGGTTTGTGGGTTTATAGGAGCTTTTTTACTTAAACGGCTGCCTACAGAGGATCGATGAGAGCTATTACGAACAGAAATGTGGGTCATAAAACCAAAATAATGAGCTAAAAAGAGGCTAAAAGAGTTGGGTGACAGTAGGATGTGATATTGGCACTATGATTAATCCCTTTCACATTAGGTCTTCATAATTCATCACATTATGTGATTTCATTGTCAATATCAAAAATATTGATTCATGCAGGGTGTAGTAGCTACAGTTCACTCACGAAGTATACACCTTTTCTTTCTTACTTCAGAAGACTTCACATATTGCCCGGTGTGTGTACGCTGCTCTCTGGTCCAGGTTAATAACATATGTTCATATGAAGACAAAGGAGACGGACTTCAGAGATCAATTTGGTCTGAAGCTTCAATCAGGTAATCGGGTTACATAATGATATCGAACCTAATTTTCTTCCCTAATCTTAGCATTACTGAGAAGCCTTGCCTTAGACAATCAAGTAGAAAGCCCATGTCATAGACGCCCCTCTGCCATCACCCCTTTACACAAATACAGCATTGGTGCACATCAGTCTACAGTTTACAACATGGCTCCGCTCGGTAAAAAGCTTGTCTGATCTTTGCCCTCACCTGCTTGTGATTCAGAGCAGCTTGCACTGAAGGCCGGTTCTCCATCTGCTGGGCCAGCCGGCGATTACGGGCACTGGCCAAATGCTGCTGTTGCATGGTGGCTCGAATGCTTACCGCAGTGGGCTGCTTGTTCTTCAGCATGTTAGTGAAGCTTTAGAGGTGGGAGGGAAAAAGAGGGAGGAAGTAAAAGAAGGGGACAGGGGATATACAGGAGGAGGAGGAGGAGGAGGAAGCAGGGTTCCACATCAAGTCATTTCTCATATTATGGATGCAGCCACACAGACTGTGGTGGCTCTTCTGTCATTTAAGACTTATGTTCCACTTGTTGGCACTCATTTTCTCTCTCAATCATATGACAATCCAGAATGATTTCTAATTGAATTTAGCATGTGTTTTCAAACAAGCACAAGAAAGGCAAACTAAGATAAAGAAAAGAAACTCAGAGAGCAAAGACAGACTGAAGGACAGAAGCAGAGAAAAGGTGCCAGAAGAGCAGCACAATTTGCCACTTACAGGCCTCCAGCTGACTGGCTGGGGTGTCATCATGCTGCAGCAGCAGAGGCCCTGGACGTGAGGAGTGCTTGGCCACCCAGCCACTGACAGCATGGACCGTGACTTGTGGTTAAACCACTGAGTGATAGAGCAGGGAAGGAGAGATGGGAGGGGGAAGGGGAGCTCTTTGTCACGTCCAAGCTAGGACTGAGAGTACCTGGTCTTCTATAGACTTGGAGCAGAGAGGAGAAAGACAATGATAGAAGGAGGATAAAGGAGCATGTGCTTCACTTCCACTAGTGTGAGAGAGAAAAGTTTGAGAGAGGCAGAAATGATTAAGAGGTGCCCCATCTCCCTGGTTTAGCTTAAGCCTTCCTCTCCCCTTCAAAAGGCGTATACCTGATGTATACTGTGCTGTGTAAGTAACAGGGAGCAAGAGTGCCATGGCATTTGTAGGACAGTGGTCTGGTCCTGCATAGGTTTACCAATTATGACCACTACCCTCTCCCCTTGTCTACATGTGTGCACTGCTCACACAAGATATTTGGCCTGGGCAAGCCCCCTCTGCTCCATGTTCCAACCACATTTCACTCTGCATGCAGCAACAAATGTCGACAAGACCATTAAAGTTGAGTGAGCAGTGCACACACTGGGGACAGTCAGAATAGCATCCATGTCGGGTCCGGTCCCCAACAGTAGCCTTCCATAGGGAGCACTAGAACCTTCACAAGCCAAGGCTGGCCCTTGCATCTGGTGTTTAACTGCTGACAGGGTGCGTGGCGCCTCACCGCTCATTTAGGGACACTTTGGTGGTGCTTTTCAGGACAACCTTTTGGGAGGAGGCTGCGCTCATTTTGACAGACTTCGCTTGCAGGCTCCTGGAAACAGGCAGGACAGAAAATAAAACAAGGTCAACTGGTAGTCATAAGAAGGGAAGTAAGCAAAATTTAGCAAGCAAATTTCAATGACATATGGTATCAGAGTGGACATTTGACTCAACATTACATTAAGTTGATAACAGATATTTTTATTGTTGGTATTTACATTCTAAGCTCAACACCCTTTTACCTGATGAAATGACAAATGTTGCCGGTGGCAGAGTTACAATAGCTGTAGCTTAATGTATATTTCAGAACCAAGGCCAACATTTTTAAAATCAGACATCACATTAACCATCTCCATCCATCAATCAACCAACCAAAACGTTTACCAAACAAGTAGTTAATGTGAACCTAATCACAAGATGGTGGCGTCTGTGCAATATAAGCAATATACCATTAATAAGGCCATCGGGTAGGTCAGGTGAAATGTTAAACATCTGCCTGGCCATATATCATTAGTGGCACTAGCTAGCTAGTGTGGCATCTTCATTTAGTGAAATCGCTTTGAGTCAATATATTTTTCAAACGTGCTTCTTGATCCTTATAAACGCTAAACCTGGCTAACAGAGAAGTTAGCTGGCGGAGGTAGACTTTAAATAGGCTCTAACGTTACATCAGCGACCCAATTGGTCAATTCTAGATGCAATTATTTGTGTTTAATTATTTCATAAGCTCAACTTCAAATGTATATACTAATCATTTTCAGCATTTTTTACTTACAAAGAACGTTGCGTCGGTCGAGAAAAGCCTTAGCCAGCTAGGGTTAGCTTTAGTAACGTTAACGTTAGTAACCAACACGATGTGGTCGTGTGCGGTGTCCTTATATTCTTCTGTTTAAATATAACCTATAATACTCTAGCTTCGTAACTAAGCGCTGTAAAAACAAAACAAAAAAAAAAAACAAAAAGGACCAAACTCTACTTGAATGCGGCTCTCTTTCAGAATAATTATAAAATGCCTGAGACAGGGTTTCACGATGCGTCTCCCTAAAATGGTGCTGCAAGCTAAACTGACTCTCCTCGGGAAGAAAATGGAGACGTTCTTATGACTCCGATGTCAACGTCAGAGGACGTAGCTTCCTGTCTGGCTGTGTTGCTGGTTTACCGAAATGGCTGCAGCGGCTTTAGTAGAGGCTTCTTCAGGTAAAGATGCGATTGCCGAGGGTTTGCTCGACCTCCTGAGACCAGCTATCCAGCAGCTCGACTTGCATGTACACTCAGTCAGGTAAATGTGGTTCCTTTTTGAATCCTTTATTGACATTTAATCGTCACCTGCATCACGCAGTGCTGCAGTCATCCGTGCTAGCTAGCCGCTTCTGGTAGTCCCTTGACTGTCTCGTGACTGCAGAATATGTCGACCTGGTGGTGTTTATTATCTCATAAGTCACAACCGAGATGTTACTCTTTATACATGTCAGCCAACACTCCCACAGGCTTCATTATTGTTCCGCTAAATGTGTTTTAAGCATTGATATGTGACGTGTCCCATCATGTTTTCAGCTGCTGTGTGTGATGTGGGTTTTGTTTTAGCCCGGAAGACTAACGTTACCTTTGTCATTTTGATGAATGTTTGTTGTTCTGTTTTTAGATAATCAATAAGCACTGAATCTTGCTAACTGTACTGCACTGAACTGATATTGTGCTGCATTCTTTATTTTGTATTAAACCTCTGGATTAATATGATTGTTTTATTCTTTGCAGAGAAAGCCAGGTAGAATTAAGAGAACATCTAGACAATCTGGCCACAGGTAACTCACTGTAATGTGTGTTAAATCCCTGACTCAGGTGTTTTGAATTTTTTTTTATTAAGTTGCCTATATCTTAAACACAATATTAATTTTCTTTTAATAAATTAAGGAAATACATGTACGAAATACGTGTTTGCTAACCATTGTTGTCTTGTGTGTCTTGTAATGTACATTCTTTGCAGAGTTATGCAGGATAAATGAACATCAGAAGGTGGCTCTAGACCTGGACCCTTATGTAAAAAAGCTGCTGAATGCAAGACGCAGAGTAGTGCTAGTAAACAACATACTGCAGAATGCCCAGGTCAGTGGCAAGCCTTTGGTGTGAGACTTCTTTTCCGAGTTCTTAAAGGTTCTGTATACGAGATTCTGAGCATTAATATAGCAGCAAACAACAATTTGCTATGTAAAGATATAGTGGAGTGATGGCGTCCTGAGCAGAGGATGACGCCACACTCCCTGTGTGTGTGCTGTCATCCGAGCTTCTCTGCCCTTTGTTTTGGTGGCCGTGCGTGCATGTTAGTGCATGTGTGAGTCCCTCCCTGTGAAACTGTTGGCTGTGAGAAGAGCGATATAACAGCTGTTTCTTTTCTCATCTAAGGCAGTGAATAAAGGATTAATTTCGGTGAATTTTGGTGAATGTTATTTTAATGTCATATTTAGGTGTACTTGTGGAAACTGCTCAATTCGTGCATTATGACGTGTGTTACATAATGAAGTAGATACGTTACGGAAGTAATCGGACTGGACTACAATCGAGCTGTTTTTAAGCTCTATGGGTTGAAATTGTATGCAGAGTGTAGATTGTGTTTCATAGACGATTTGGCAACTTGGGTGACGTCAGATAAACATCCAAAACTTGGAAGGTTGTATAATAAAGTTTGAGGGCCATGCAAATTACGGGAGAAACAACAAAACGGGAGGGCGCGGGGAGATGGCCTTGAAGTACGGGAGAACCCGGGAAAAACAGGAGTGTTGGCAGGTATGCAGTGTTAACAATGTTACTTGTAACATTCTTTCTCAGCCCTGGAACTCAAACCATTAACTGATGCCCCCAAAATATATATTTCAATAATTAAAATAATATAATAATCGTTCGAATAGTCGCCTAATTGCTTGAACTAACGACAACTAGTTGACTAGGAAAATCTTTAGTCCTAACACGGCAGCGGCCGCCCACCATCGAGTCTGGTTCTGTTCAAGGTTTCTGCCTCGTAAAGGAAGTTTTTCCTTGCCACTGTCGCCAAGTGCTTGCTCATGGTGGGATTTGTTGGGTCTCTGTAAATAATATTATAAAGAGTTTGGTCTAAACCTGCTCTATAGGAAAAAGTGCATTGAGATCACTTCTTGAATTGGCACTATATAAATAAAATTGATGTGAATTTAGTCAGGGTAGGGATCCTTTCCATACTGTTGTCAGACACTTAGAATAACGCTGGGATTCCACGGCACGGCTCTATAACGTCACGTTTGCGACCCAGTTTTTTTCCATCCTCCAAGCCTTCAAACCCCACCAGGAGCGTTTCAGAAGCAGAGCATTTGCCTGCCCGATGTTGTTGACTTGTTGATTTTGTGCTTCTACCATGGGTAAGTAGGCTACATAGATAAATGGTTTCTATTTTTGTCTGTTTTAGTTGTGACCGTGAGTCTGCACAGGGTGTTTTATTTTGAAAATTGGCCGGATTCTCTATGCCGTTTCTGTGTCTGTTCCAGCCTGGTTCATCTGCTCTGTGCAGCTTGACGCGGCTTTCGCCGTGTATTCACCGCGGAGCAGAGCGGGGAGCTCTGGATTACACTGTGAAAAGGCAGCCCGTTTCGCAGCTGCTAACTCTGTGGATTAAGGGTTTATTTCGACCAAACCAGAGTTGGTGATTGTTGGAACAGCGGAATAGGGCTGAACGATTTGGAAAAAAATATCGAATTGCGATTATTGTGACTTATAACGCAATTGCAATATGATTCATGATATTGGAGGGAATGATCATTTTTGCATCATTATTCTCATTTTCATTGAAAAATATATTAAAATGTGATTTTTTGCGAGGATCTGTACCCAACAAAGATTTTTTCTTAAGTTTGTAGAATACGACGTGTAGGCCGGGACATCTCTGCAGCATCACAATACTAATTCAGAATGGTATTTTACACACATTTTGCCTTTACAAATAATGTGCCTCCCGCGATTTGGATATTGCACTAGTCCATATTATGATTTCGATTAACAGACTATTTGGGTGAGTTTTATTTTGTTTCTGTCCAGTGGAGTCTGGTGGGCTGTAGTGCCCATTGATTTTGGTCTGAGAGGCTGGTGATCTAATGCCACATTTAGTGGCAGTTAATGTCGCATACAGCTCATTTTTTAAAGCTGCATTAATCATCAATCAATATGTTCAACAATGACAATAACAATGACTCTGTGTCATGTGGAAGGTATCGTGCATAGTGACAAACCCACAAAGAATTATCACCAACTTCACCCTGCTGTTTTGGTTTTCTGGTCTCTCATTCCCCAGGTTTCCAGCAGCAGGCAGCTGTTTTCAGAGAAAAAGCTCTGATAAACCCACCGTACACTACCTGCTCAGCAGCAAACAGCAGACAGACACAGTTAAGAGGCCAGCTGGTGAACATAGTGGAGCATTTAGCAGCTAAAGAGCCAGATATTTGGAGTTGGTAAAGACCAAAAACAGAGCTAAAACAGAGTGAATATTGGACTTACATTCATCAGGTGGACACAAACACAACACCAAATGTTCGCCTGGCCTGTTCTGCTGCCCTCTAGTGGCAAAAACAAAATCAGTTAATGCAGCTTTAAATATTCTGTACAGCTAGTGCTGCTGCTAACACTGCCACTGCTAATGCTACCAGTGCTATCACTATTGCCTCATTTCCACTGCATGGTACAGCACGGTTTGACTTGAGACTCGACTCACTTGGAACCGTTCTTTTTTGGTTTTCCAGTGAAAAGAATTGTGGATAGTACATGGTACTTTTTTTGGTATCACCTCAGTCGAGGTTCCAAGCGAGCTAAGCCCATACTAAAAGCAGGAGTTAAAACACTGCAGATCACTGATTGGTCAGAGAGAATCGTCACTAGAACCGTGGCTCGTCACACGGAACATCCTGCACAAACCCACCATCAATAGCGACCGCAGTTGTTTTTGTTTTTTTTATTCACTTGACCCAGATTTTAACAAATAGCAGCCCGCAAAACCACGCCGTGGTCAATCGACAAAATGCAGACATTCCTCTGTTTGGTTGCCGATGAAAGGATCCAGCGAGTGTGTCGCGTTGAAGATGATGTCACGGCAGTTTCACACGACGTCGCTATGACGATCAGCTAAGAATTCTGCCTATATTGAGGGGGTACTATCTGCAGTGGAAAACGAAATCGAGAAAAGTACCTGGTAGCAAAGGTCAGTCGAGCCGAGCCGTACCGTGCTTTGGAAATGAGGCTATTACTACTTTTACTGCTATCAGTTCAAAACCTAATACCTGTAGCCGTATTATTTGTACTAAAACTGCTACTACTATTATTACTAATACTACTGCTATTATTATTATTACTACTGACATTACTACCACTACAAATACTCAAGTACTACTACTATATTACCATTACTACAACTTCCACCCCAAATACCACTATACTGCTACAACTACTGCTATAACTACTAGTATCACCACCACAATTACCAAACCAGTTTAAAGTTTAAAACCAGGAAAAGGCATACAAGCTACCAAACAGGAAAACAATATACAAGCAACAACATAATCTAAAAACTCTGTCTCCAGGAACGTCTGAGGCGACTCAACCATAACGTGGCCAAGGAGACAGCACGAAGAAAGACCATGCTGGAGGCTTCAGGAGTGTTCACCTCCCGCTCCCCCAGTAAACCCTGAGCCGCCTCCTCCTGCTCTGCACAGCAAATACTGTGAACTGTCCTGACCAGGAGGGACACATCAATACAGGAAACTGTGACACGAGCTTTGACATTTAGTTAGCTGCTTGTGTAATGACATGCTGATGTCCTGCACTGCTTTCTGATGTTGTCATAACAAAAGTCCAGACTGCTATCTGCTTAGAGTTAGGCAGCTGCAAATAGCTTATTGTCTAATCCTCTAGCAAAATACGACAGAATCAGCTTTACAGTGTCACCAGATCATACGCTCTACATTACACATGTGTAGCCACAAAAGGTAATGACCATCCACATTTATCTGGAGTGTCTGTCTTCTGATCAAATGAATGAGTGTTCCTGCTTTCTGAGGGATAGTTATTTAATAATACATTGATTCTGCAGATAAAATACTTCTACCCATGAGCAAAATGTTAAAAAAAGACTGCAACTGTGACGTCACTCAGCAT
This sequence comes from Siniperca scherzeri, assembly GCA_027580175.1. Classification (NCBI taxonomy): domain Eukaryota; kingdom Metazoa; phylum Chordata; class Actinopteri; order Centrarchiformes; family Sinipercidae; genus Siniperca; species Siniperca scherzeri. The sequence goes on from CM050847.1 coordinate 309,407, forward strand.
GCAGGATAGATGACGACACTTGGCCTGAGTAATCTTGTGGACCACAAAAACAGACCCTTGTTTCACTGCTGGAAGCATTGTCCTAATGCACTGTTTTAAAATGTCAGTCTGTCCTCGTGCCTTCTTCTACTCTCTGGCTTTGGGAGATGGTTGTTCACAAACTTGAACTGAATAGCTCTCTATGAAGTGGAAGTTAAAGGGGCTGTTACTCTGTCACTTAGCATCTGACTAGCTTAGCTGCGGTTTGGAACGGGTCCAGCTACACCGGAACTTGCAGGGTTTTAAAGCATAGCTGCGTGCTAAACTGGACTTGATTGCTGCGTCAAAATGAACACAACAGCCTCAACATCATGTAGCACACATGAGTGTAGAGCTATAATGCTTCCATGATATGTTATCATTCTATCTGTGTTGCTGCACTGGTACATTGTGATCTGCAGTGTTTCCACTGTTGCTCACACAGGTCATATGTGCACAATTATTGAGATGCTCACCCTTGACAGTAATTTGATGACCCAATGGAAGAGTGAATTCATTTGCCCCAGTGAATCACATCAAGTGAGAAACTGGCTCCCTGCAGTTTTTTTCCAATCTGAAAACCTTATCTTGACAGAACATGACTACTTGCACTTGTGATAGTATTATTAAACATTATTAAATAATATTGTACTGAATATTTCATCATATTGGAGCACATTTGCCCCTTTCAATCTACTGCAGTATCAGCAATCAGTTTGCACTAAAACTGCGGTGGGGATTGGTCTGATATGTATGATTATTTGATTCTGTTTCGTCTCTACATTACTGGACCATATGTCCAGCTTGCAGGCGCTGGACTCGTGATAGTGCATTTTTGAACAACTGGTTATAATCTTTGTCAGATAATCAGTGACCCTGTTTCTGGCATCAAAAATGAATTGAGGAAAAAGTGACACCATTAATTGTAATTACACAGTTATATAAGTCTGCCACTTGATTATATTGTGGCTTTCAAAAAAACACGCATGGCAAAAGATTTGAAATTTTAGAAATTAATAAAATAATCTGAGCTGCTTAATTTAAACCGCCGGGTAATCCCGGGTCTGCGGCAGGTTCAAGTTAAACCTCGGACTCAGAGACCTCTACAGGAGTTTAGGTCATTTCTACAGGACACGGCAGCTGGTTCAGACAAAACCACAGGCGCAGTTTAAACTGCATCTTCTGAGGACACAAACAACGGGGTTTAAGTGACAGAGCAACAGCCCCAAAGAGTTTAGCTGGCTCTTATTTTCCATGTCATTAAAAAGTACCGACATGTTCCACTCCCCAGTGTTTGCAAGCTTTTTTATGGGTGCCACTGCATTCCCCGTAAAGCTGTACTGACATAAATGTGCCATAGCAAATCAACACAAATCATAATATTAAATTGGTTTAACATTAGATGATGAAAATTAAACTTACTGTGTAGAATGTTGTCTCTATGATTATGCAACATAATAATGCCTACATAATGCTTGTGATTTTCAGTTTTTGTATGATATTCATTGCTTCTTTATGAATGTTTATAAAATATACATTAACGTCATGTTCATATCTTTTTGAGCTTATGCATAAATTGTTTCTAAATTACTCATTTGTCAGCATGCTGATGAAAATAAGGCAAATCCTGCAATGTTTATTGCACCCCACAACATGAAGGCGTCGGACAGAATGTAAAACATACTGATGATTTACTTAAAGCAGCGGGGTGCAGAGGGGGCGGTCGAGGAAAGGCCATGCGACCATTAAAACAGAAAGGGATCTTCCCGATGGGAGCGTGAACGTGCTCCACAAATTTCACGGCAATCTGGCCGGTGACGCTTCAGTATTACCTATTCCTTTTCCAAGTGTTAGGCAGTTAGTTTAGTCAGTTGTGTTGAGTTTAAAAGCAGTTGATTTCCAGGAGTTTAAGAAAAGCTTCATTTAATCAGAATCAGAAATACTTTATTGATCCCCAAAGGGAAACTCTTTTAAACCCAATTAATTAGTCAATATTCATTTATTTTTGGACTTGTTGAATTGTATGCTTGCCTGCAGACAAAAGATGACCTGCTGTGACCTGACAAATACTTTAGGTTACTTCAGCTTAGCAATTAATTGGCATTGATGTACCAATGGAACACTGTCTCTGTTACCTATAATTCTATCCAAATGACAGAGTTATGTCCAGGAAGAAATGATTAGGAAATAACAGACCTGCAAAATAAAGCGCTACCATCTGGCCATTATATTATGAGAGATACCTTGTCTGCAAAGTTTTGACAATTTGGAAATGGTCACCAAAAGCTTTACCCTGGAGACCACGAATGTCCACATTTCATGGAGAACCATTAGCCTTTAAAATATATGTCCAAATGTTTGCTCAAAGGAAATGTTCACTGACAGTTGCACTAGAGGAAAGGGCTCACCAAAATCAGAGGAATCATCCTGAGGACCATAAGCATACATACTATATTTTATTACAGTCTTGTGGACTCAGGACGGGACCCCGCGTGTCTTTTGTTAAGCAGATGCGGTCCTGGAAAATTTCTAAAATATATTTATTGATTTTTGATCAAATTAAATATTTATCAAAAACTGGCATATCGTATTTCCAATCAATGTGGAGCTTCCTCCATCCTCTTAAAAATAAAATTGAGACCGAAAGACATGATTACAGAACCTGAGGAGGCCACAGTGCAAAGCGCCTCGTTTGTCACAGTAAATTACGTAAGACTAAACTAATACATTTACTCCATTAACACTTGAATGGAGGATGAGGGGTCACAGCCAAGAGAAACTGTGTACCAGTGGGTAAAAGACTGATTCAGTAATAGTTTTATTAAGCATGTAAACTTTTACCATAGAAGAGCCGAATGTTGCTCTAACAGTTGCAGTTCCTGTGTGTGTGTGTGTGTGTGTGTGTGCGCGCGGGGGCGTTAATCTCAGCGGCGCCACCTTAAAAAAACAGTCTCGCGGACCTGTCAATCTAGACGAACCAGACAGACCCTGGCTCGCGGCCCTGCTGTGAGAACCGCTACATGATTGGGCGAGAGCAGGAGGCCCTGTGAGACCTGACCGTCTATTGGCTGCAACATGTCGAGACACTGACGCGCACTACGTCTCTCTTCTATTGTTATTGTGGCGTGCGCGAGAGGAACGGACAGGATGCACGAGGAGACAGTGGGGCTGATAAAAGGATAAAACAACTGAGAAACATCAAGCTAGCGCAGTATAACATTTTAGAAATAAACATATTTTAACATTAAAGGAATTCACAAAAACATTACCCCTGTAAACAGAGCAACACACAGGTCTAATACAAAGGGGTATAACACAAATACCAGCTCTGGTCAACACATAGCCCACAACACGTAGAGCTATCCCACTAGGTACAACACTTCAGGCAATTGTCGGATAGCTCAGCGATCTTTCTGTCCAAGTTCTTCTCTCCACTCCGGCTGATGTGTAAGTAGAAACAATTTATCTCAATCTTTTGTTTCTCCTGCTCTCGTCAGTATTGCAACCAGACCAAATAACCGAGAATATGACGGGGAAGTCAGGCAGATTGTCTTGCTAAATTGTTGCTTACTGTAACCTGCTTTTAGCCGTAGCAAATGCTGTTCTGCTGGCTCAGTCTTTCAGTGCTACTGTTAATACTGTCCGATATTGTACTCATATTTCTTATTTCCTTGCATTCGTTAAACTTCAAGCAGTCAGATAAATTCCCCCGCGCGTTATGTATTTCGTTATTAGATGAGCTGGCTCTTGAACATGTTGAGACAGCGGACTTCGTGACGCACGTTAACCACTATGGGGTGTCAGTGAAGTCAATGTATGGCCTGGAAGCTGCCCACGGTCTGTTAGGCAGATACTGTAGGCAACAGTCAATGTGGCTTTGTTTTCCTGACAAATCCCATTGACGGAAGTTTTCATTTGAAGTGTGTCCTCCGGGTTTCAAATTGGTTTTAGACGTTGTGGCCTGTATGATTAACAGTAGGCTATGTTTAAGAGGAGGCATGGACGGAAGGTGTGGTGTGTGTGTGTGTGTGTGTGGTTAGGAGGGGATTTATGTAGCAACAGTTACCTGTGACTGTCAGCATATAGGCTGCCTATATCGTGCAATAATCAATGGCCATGTTGCAGGACAGCTTACTTGTGATTTAGCTTCATTCAAAGTGACCATTTGCTGATCTCACTCACAGTATGTTTGGTTGTAAATGTAAATTTCAGGCTGTAATCTCCAAGAACTCGACTTGAGTATTTTCATTGTATGCTAAATTATACTTGAGCTCTACTACATTTCAGATCATAATATTGTATCAATCACACCACCAATATTTTCTTTGATTTATCTTTAAAATGTCAGAAAATAGTAAAACAATGCCCATCACAAGTTCCCAGAGCCCAAGCTGACGTCTTCAAATTGCTTGTTTTGTCCAACCAACAGTCCAAAACCAAAAGATATTGCGTTAACTGTCATAGAAAACTAAGTAGACCAGTAATTATTCATGTTTGACAAGCTGAAATCAATACATTTTTGGCATTTTTGCTTATAAATTACTTTAAATTAGCTCTAGTTAGTTACTTGTTGCAGATGCTACACGAGTTTGTTGTTTCAAACACTTGTCTCTGAGTCCAACCCAAAGTAAATGCAGAAAGTAGCACCCTGGAATGACCATGTTGGATACCTGCATAGGGGTCTACATCTGGGGCTAACATCAACAGCTCCCACTCTTTGCAGCAAAAGTTGTCAGCAGTGAGCACAGGAACCCTTCCGATTTCCTGACGTAAGGTGTCTTTCTGCCTCCATTCTTCAGTGTCTCCTCTTCCATTTGATTTAACTCCTCATCTGTGTATTCCAGTTCAAATAAATACAGTCGGCCATCAAAGTGAAATGACTTGCGATCGTCTTAATAGTCCATGACAAGTTTCCCCAGATGAAGATCCCTAGGCATGTTGTTTTGCATTAATCCTCGTGTCCCTGAATCTCTACCACGTTATCACGACCCACAGAATCACAATAGCCACATTTATGGGAAATAATCCAGGTTGAAATATATGAGAATTGTCTTTTAAAATGCTGCTTACACATAAAGGCATCTGTGACAAACATCCTGTACTGTAATATCTATAATAAGATAAAACACTTAAAGGGGCCTTTCAGCATAAAAAGTACCATTTGATGGTTTAAGTCGATTTTGCTGGTAATACTAATGTACATTTAGTTAAAGGGAGAACCCACCAATTTTACTCAAAAAGTTCAGTTTACTCGTCATGGGGGGTGCTACTCAGCCTGTGTAAACAATTGTATTATATATTCTGTATGTCTGGAGGACCCTTCCAATGTCTGAGAAAAACCTGAGTGATGTCATCAAGTTTGGGCTTGGAGAATACAAATTTATAACAGAAAGCATGGGTGTGTGAAGTTTGAAAGACATGGACGTTTACCTGGCAGGGAGCATCCAACGAAAGACGCTGAGTCAGTCTTTTTGGTGCTTGACCTGCACTAGGGACTAAAAGTCTGCTACTTTGATTCTGACCATTCTCTTTTTTAAAGGTGTCTCTCAAAAGTACAATACTAAATTGCTGGAGTTAACATTTTGCATGACAGACTTTTACTTTAGCAAAGCATCTAGTACTTCTTCTACCACTGATAATCTCTTGGATTTGCACACTTAACTGGCATCCACTAATTCCTGGTCTCCTTGCTCTAACAGGGACTGATTCAGAGCTGGGCCATCATGATGCCAGTGAACTTTCTGGTCATTCATTGGCTGACCAACTTAATACCAGGTAAGTAAGACAGCAAACATGTATGACAGCAATGCCAAGTGTTTTGGCTCTCATTGACTGCAATACCTTCATTCAAATGACCAAAACTAATAGCAAGGTGCCTTATATACCAACACAGTGAGCTTTGGACTGAATGGGTGAATCTACTTTAGCTGTCCTGGCTCCACAACCCAGCTCCCAACCAGGGTTTAACATGGGTGTGACACTGCTTGGCTGTGGTTTGAAACTGTGAACATGGGTTTCTGTAATAATTATAGTGTTTATTAAAGAATTATTATATTATATAATTGACATTGCTGTGGACTTGGAGGCCCCTTAATCAGCTCACATCCGCTGACGGTCTGTGTCAATGAAACTGACATAAAATATTCACCAAAATATAAGAGCGGGAAGCAGATATTATGTTGCCAGATAGATAGATAGATGGACGGACGGACGGACATGCTGTGAACAGTCTCATCCCATACCATGATCTTCCTCAGCAGATGGAGTTGACCAGTTGTCATGGAATTATAGAGGTTAATATTTCCATTCTTCTGAGCATTTTAAGGACCTCTGGGCTGTGTTGGCTTAAAGATTGAGATTGAAAGTTCATGTGACTTTTCATTTTCAAATTGGCAGTGAATGTGTAATCTGAACGTGAAAATGAAATTGAAAGTTTTTCCTTGCCACTGTCGCCAAATGCTTGCTCATGGTGGGATTTGTTGGGTCTCTGTAATTAATATTATAAAGAGTACAGTCTAGACCTGCTCTATAGGAAGTGCAATGAGATCACTTCTGTTATGAATTGGCGCTATATAAATAAAATTGAAGTGAATTGAAAGCTGGACTAAATTTAAATGTGTACTGAGTGAGATCTGATTGGCTGAATTGCACTTACCAGAGGGTACCATTCTGCTGCTCTGGTTTCTGGCCAAGATTGCCATGACTGACTGGTATAATCAAATATGGACTTGTTTTTCTAGGGAGTTGCTTCAAAATAAAGGTACAATAGCAGGCTTTTTCCTGACTCAGAATGGGCCTTTGGGGGGTGACTACACACAACAGTAAGCATGATCGGTCTGCGTACAGTAAAGGCAATGAGTCTGTGTTACCTTATTTGACAGAAATCTATGCATTTTCCTGTTTTTTCTGACATTTTTGATAAACAAAAATGTAGGGCTGTACCGAATGTCATTTTTTTTACATTCAAAGCTTCTATTGAGGTTTTCGAATGAATCTTTGAAAGTCTGTCGTCATATTTTATGATATCATCACCCTAAAATAAAAATTAAATGAGTTAGTCTTTAAAAGCAGAATGAGGAGGATTTGTCGGATGAGGTTTGTAAACACACGATTCAAAGAGAGATGCAGAGAGAGAGCAGCGGTGGTCGAGCAAGCTAGAGAGTGAATGAAGAGAGGGAGCGGCATTAACGAGAACAAAGCAGCAAATCGCAGGAATAAAATGTTATTTTCTGATTGTTTCACACCGGTTACATTATAAAGCATAAATAAACACGGCCACACCTCCACAACCTTGCAGGCAGGAGCCACATTGTCGGATTTTGTGTGAATGCAGCCGAAGCAATGCTTCATCCTGTCTGCTGTGTCTGCTCTGCGTGTGTGTGTGTGTAGCTCAGCCCCGCCCTTGTTCAAACAGACACACAGACCTGCAGCTCTTTATACATCCATGACACAGGCAGGGAGCAGAGGAGAGAGAAGGAGACAGCGATGTAACCTGGTCGCTACGTTTTTATAGTCCCTGCTTTTATTTTATGAGAAATCAATTCAGTTCAATTCAATTTTATTTATATAGCGCCTAATCATAACAGAAGTTATCTCATTGCACTTTTCCTATAGAGCAGGTCTAGACTGTATTCTTTATAATATTATTTACACAGACCCAACAAATCCTACCATGAGCAAGCACTTGGCGTCAGTGGCAAGGAAAAACTTCCTTTTAAGAGGCAGAAACCTTGAGCAGAACCAGACTCAATGGTAGTGGTAATATTAATATTAATAAAGTAATAATAATAGGAATGATAGTGATAGGAATGATACTAATAAGACTAATAATAACAACTGTTGTAGCAGTTGTCGAGCAGGAACACAGGGGCAGCAGGTGGCCCACAACCACAGATCCAGTCTCTGCAGCTCCGGAGGTAGAAATACCTGCTGAAAGCAACAGAAGGAGAGAGGAGAGAGACGAGAATTCACAGAACTACGGGAGAGAGAAGATGTCGAGTTAGTAACATGCAGTAATGGGATAAAAATGCATACAGACAGAGAGGGAGAGGAGGAGAGAGAGGAGAGAGGTGCATCATGGGAAGTCTCCCCTCAGTCTAGGCCTATAGCAGCATAACTATGGAATGGTTCAGGGCTCACCCAAGCCAGCCCTAACTATAAGCTTTATCAAAGAGGAAAGTCTTAAGCCTACTCTTAAATGTGGAGATGGTGTCTGCCTCCTGAACCCAAACTGGGACCTGATTCCACAGGAGAGGAGCTTGATAACTGAAGGCTCTGGCTCCCATTCTACTTTTGGAGACTCTAGGAACCACAACCCTGCATTCTGGGAGAGCAGTGTTCTAATGGGGTAATAAGGTATTATGAGATCTTTAAGATACGATGGTGCCTGACCATTAAGACCTTTGTAGGTGAGGAGATGGATTTGAAATTCTATTCTGGATTTTACAGGGAGCCAGTGCAGAGAAGCTAGTATTGGAGAAATTTGATCTCTTTTCCTAGTTCTTGTCCGTACACGTACCGCAGCATTCTGGATCAACTGGAGAGTCTTAAGGGACTTGTTGGGGCAGCCTGACAATAAGGAATTGCAATAATCCAGCCTAGAAATAACAAATGCATCATTTTGGGCATCAGACACAGGATGTGCCTGATTTTTATAATGTTGCCTAGGTGAAAGAAGGCAGTCCTTGAAGTTTGTTTCATGTGGGAGTTAAAGGATAAATCCTGATCAAATATAAATTTGAGGTTCCTTATGGTGGGGCTGGAGACCAGGGCGATGCCATCTTGAGTAATTATGTCTTTAGATAATGTGTCTTGGAGGTGTTTGGGGCCAAGTACAATAACTTTTGTTAGAGTTTAACATCTGAAAATTGCAGGTCATCCAGGTTTTTATGTCTAGGCATGCTTGAAGTTTAGCTAACTGATTAGTTTAATCTGGCTTGATTGATAGATATTATTGGGTATCATCCGCATAACAATGAAATTACAGGAAGTCTCTCCCATTAGCGCTACCTTCACAACGGAGCGTTCAGGCCCAGTCAAAACAAAGCAGCTTAACTGGCTTCCAGCACCAGCCACATGTGTAAAATATAGGATGAGAAGGGAGTTGACAGCTGGAACTCAAAGACGTCATATTTAAGTTTATGTTTTGCTTGTTCAACAGTTGTTCATAAATTGGTATTAAATACATTCGGAGAGGATTTTAATTGCTATTTTTATTCTTAATTTTTAACATTTTGATGCTGGTTTTCCTTTGGCACTGGCTAAAACCTCTTTGGGGGGCCCCAAAAATTCCTCTATGCAGGAAAAACTCTGCAATAGTCTGGTTGCATGTTTGGCTTGTTTTCTACCTGCCCTAATGCAGAGGAACACCACATATGAAATATTAAATGTCTTTCATCCCCATTTACCATCCAGTTCACTGTATAAAAGCATAATCTCAAGGGCTTTGTTTGAATGCTGGTTTGCTTCATTGTTTTATGGCAACTGGCATCCTTGTAAGAAGGTCAGAAGTGCAGTACGGCCAAGTAAAACCTCCACATGGAATAAATCAGCGTCCTGCTTGACTGTATTATCCTCCATGCCATCAAATTTACTGTGGCTTTTGTGCCAGTTTTTCAGGTGCAGATGTGACACTTTCTGCCCCAAACTCAAGTGTTGAATTTATCCTACAGACACTGGAGTTGCAGTTTGTGTGTCATTTATACGAGTGTTTGCAGGGTGTGTCTCTCTCCTTATTGCACTGAGGAAACTTGTTAACAGAGGATGATTATGTATTCCACTGGATTTACTAAGGTCAAGCAATTTGCAACTGTCAGTTTTGTGGAGACAATTCTCTGCCTATGAAGACCAGGTGTAAACATAGCACAGATGGGATTTACAAGAGCCGCAAGAAAGGTTGTGGCAATGAAAAGTAAAAAAAACTATTAAAAAAATGATTATTAGAAAGAGAAATGAAGAAATTGGTCTATTATTATTCAATATGTGATCTCTGTAGCTAACGCAAATAAATAGTGAACAAGGAGGTTTGGTTTGTGTTCAAACTTGAATTTAAACTTGACCATCAATGAACTGTGAAATGACTACATGATGTAACTAAACTCTTCTTTGTTTTGTTAAGACCTTTAAGTGTGTGTTTGACTGCATTTACCTCAGTATTAACACCCAACACCGCTCTGAACTGCTGGACCTGCTGCTCTCTCTCTCTCTGTGAGAAAAGAGGTGAGAAAGATGGCGCATAGGAAGGCTGCCGTGTCGTGAGCTCCTCAACTTTGCTTTTCTAGTTTTATTTTTTTTATTTATATTTTGTCTTTTTCACAACATGCACATCTCCCATGCGAACCATATCATACAATATGATAGGAAAAAAACTTTTGCACATCAAATTGTTGGCAGACAACACTTTTTCACAACGGACAATAAGGAATATCCATGGCTTGGATTACCTTTTGCAGTACCTGGGAAACAGAGGCAATGAAGGAAACGAGGGTCACGGTCAGGCTGAGGAAACGTGCAAACCGGCCTCCTCTACTGAGTATTCTTCTAGTGAATGTCCAGTCACTGGATAATAAGCTGGATGAACTCAGGAGCAGGATGGCTTTTCAACATGACACTAAGAACTGTAACATTATAGTTTTCACAGAGACTTGGCTTGACCCTTCGATCCCGGACTCAGCCATTGTTCCAGAGTAGGGGTGGACAATATGGCCAAAAAATCATATCATGGTATTTTTAGGCTGAATGGCGATATATCATGTATGATATAGATCGATATATCTATCTCTGTATTTTCTAGTCCAAAGTGGGCTAAATGTTCAGTTGTAAATCAAAGCCACATGTGAGACGTCACAAGCACTTTTATTAAAACAAAACAGGCTGTGATCAAAATAAAATGAAAAAAACAAAACAAAAAACGGGGTTTCCCTCCCTCTTTGAACATATACAGCTGCACAATATAACAAATTAAAGATTATTTAAAATAATCAATAATAAAAATTAGACCTATCTCAAATGCTCCTTCAGTTGTTCTAAAAAAAAAAAAAAAAACCACTCTAACAGACTGATTAAACTAGATGTAACAAATAGAATAGGCTTTCCTCTTGTGCCTAAAAAAAAATAAAATACACAGCTGTGCAAATAACAATAATTATGTAAACAGAACAAAAATAGCAAGTTTTTCCTTGTAGTCCTGTACATGTCTTGTGCCAGGAGAACTAGCTTATCAACAGCATCAGGCTTCAGGGATGCCCTGTGGCAGGTTACAATGTTACCACTGCAATTCAATTTTATTTATATAGCGCCAATTCATAACAGAAGTTCTCATTGCACTTTTCCTATAGAGCAGGTCTAGACCGTACTCTTGATATTATTAAACAACTGAACTGAAAACACTTTCGGAAGGGGAACGCAAAGATAATTCTTTGTCAGGTGGCTCAGTGCTGGAAAGACAATTTCATGTTCCTTCCACCATTTGAGAGGATCTGTATCACTCTGACTGCACGTAGCGTCAAAGTTCATTTTTAATTGCCTCTCTGTGTCAGTGCCGTGCTGGTGGCTTTGCTCTGCTTGAAGAAGCTTGCCAGTGCCAGTGGCACTGCTACTTCTTGGTCTACAGGCTCGGGCACAGTGTACACAGCTGGGTCAGGCTGACAGCTGCCCTAATTAGCCAGCAGAGACTCCGCCTCCAAGACAGCTTTGTGTTTCAGTGCATCAGTCTTTTCACTTGGGATGTATTTGGCCCTGAACCGTGTATCCACAAGTGAGGCCATGTCCAACAGGTCACTAGTGGCTGGGTCGGCATATTTGGCATTGAGTTAATCCACAGTGCAGGTCTTGATCGAGTTGCTCAGCTCGCTATCGCCCTCTTCATGTGCCAGGAGACTTGTGTTGAAAAAGGTATAGCACATGTCTGACATATGAGAGGGTTACATACTCCTCACCCGACAGAGCATCAGTGAAGTCCTTAAGGGGATTCTGAGCCTTCTGAACAGCCTCCACCTCTGTCCTGCCATGTCATTTTTTGTCAGCGGACAGGACTTTTGTGAGCGCTCCCTCCTGCTCCAGGACCCTCTTGATCATTTGCTGACTTGATCCCCAGCGTGTGGCTGATTCTGTGATGAGCTGTTGAGCCGGCAGGCCCAGTTGAATCTGGACTTCAGGAAACTCTTCCTTCAGCTGAAGAAGAAGCTGCTGACAGTTCTTACACAGAAATGGCCCGGCTGATGCGGTTGTCATCCATGCCATGTCCTGTAATACAAAATTGAATTATTATTTATTTTTTATTTTAAGAGGCAGATCACCTGTGTTTAATAGGGTTGTGCATAATTAATATACTAATTAATTTATTAAAATTTATATAACTACAATAGTGAACGAAATATTCAGAACCTTTACTTAAGAAAAGGTACTCATACCACACTGTAAAAATATTCTGTTATAAGTAAAAGTCCTGCATTGAAAATGTTACTTAAGTATGTAAGTATAAGCAGTAAAATGTTCCCTGTGACTGTACTATTATATCATTAGATTATTATTACTCATGAATGAGTAATCCACTAGTATGGATGTAGTGGAGTAGAAGTAGAACATGGCATGAAAATAAAATTCTCAAGTACCTCAAATTTGTACTTAAGTAGGCTACAGTACTTGAGTAAATGTAATTACTTTCCACCACTCTTACTGTAGTTTCAGTTTTGTTTAATTTATATAGCACTTTAAAAAGTGCTTCACAAAGACAGACAAATATGTATACAAATACAAGCATAATGGCATATAGCCTGCTGTATGTACATAACAGATACTTTAAGTGGTTTTTACTGCAAACAATCATTTTGCTGAGCATGATAGGCCTGGCATCTGTTGTCTTTGAATCTCTGAATCAGTTCCTTAAACTTTGCACTCACCAATGGCCAGATGAAGTCGGTGACCAAAGCACTGCATCCTCAGCCACTTCTTCAGTTGCACCACTTTGACAATGTTGCTCCCATTGTTGGTTGTTATAGCAACCAGTCCCTTTTCGTTGAGCTTCCAGTTAGTCTTTTCTTTTCATAAGGCACACCATGTTGCATCAACGAGGAAACCCAGAAGCAGAACACAGACTCGATGGTAAATAGTATAATTAGGAATTTATAGCAGGTAATGGATATGGAGACTGAGTGATGGGATGGGAATGACCTGAGCAGAGCAGGTAATGCGGCAGAGTGGCAGGCATGCATTGCCAGAGCACAGAGTGGATGGCTGTGTGCATGGCTGGCTGAGAGTCTGATAGAGTGGCAGGCAGGAAGAGCAAGAGCACAGAGTGAATGGCTGGCTGAGAGTCAAGTAGACAGGTGGGAGAACAGGCGAAGATCCTGAGCACAAGAAAACAATTTTAGAAAACATGAAGAGATAACAGATAGACAAACTAAGCTGGCCATGAGATCTGATACCAAGCTGGTAGGAACAATGATCTGGCAACTGCTAGGTTAATGATCTGATGGATGGCAGGTGCGTCAGTAATCAGGCGGGAGTGCAGGTAATCAGACGGCCTGGAGAGAGAGTAAGGAGCACCACGTCCAGCAGACACAGACAGCACAGACAGGGGCAAAAACAGGGAACACCAGGGAAGGGGAAAAACACTGGAAACACTAGGAAAGACTCCGGTTATGGTACTAACCATAACAAACTTAAAGAACGGACTGACGCGTACCACTCGGGCGATTTGGACAAATGCATGAAATCCAGGTACGTGCTCCAGAGAACTATTAGAACACTAAAGCCCTCTGCCTAAACGACTACCGCTCAGTAGCATTCACCTCTACCATCATGAAGTGCTTTGAGCGGTTAGTCAAAACCTCCTCTCTCCTCCTCGTCAGCTCCTCTCTTCCTGACTCACTGGACCGTCTACAATTTGCGTACAGTCCAAACAGGTCAACTGACAACACCATCACCCTAGCACTCCATACTGCCCTCTCCCACCTGGACCAGAGGAACACACATGTGAGAATGCTGTTCATTGACAGCATTCACCATTGTGCCTTCCAATCTCGTCATCAAGTTCAGAGACCTGGGACTCAACACCGCCCTATGTGACTGGATCCTGAACTTCCTGACGGGCAGACCCCAGACAGTGCGAATAGGCACCACCACATCTTCCACCCTGGCTCTCAACACCGGCACCCCTCAGGGATGCGTGCTCAGCTATATCCTGTACTCTTTGTTCACGCACGTCTGCCTGGCCACCCACAGCTTCAACATCATCATTAAGTTTGCTGATGACACGACTGTCATTGGCCTGACCACCGACGATGATGAGGCAGCCTACAGAGAGGAGGTCACAGCCCTGACATCTTGGTGCCAGTTCAACAACCTCCATCTCAACATCGGCAAAACAAAGGAGCTGATTGTGGACTACAGGGAGAAGGACATGCCCCCCTCTCCATCAATGGGACTACAGCAAGAGGACCTGACCTGGACTCACCACACTGGCATCATCAGAAAGACAACAAGACAACGGCTGTTCTTCCTCCGCAGGCTGAGGAGGCTCAACATGGACTCCAGGATACTTTGCAACTTCTACAGGTGCACCATTGAGAGTATCCTGACTGGCTGCATCGCCGCCTGGTGTTGCATTTGCATCGCCCTCAACCGTAAGGCTCTGCAGAGGGTGGTGAAAACTGCTCAGCACATCATCAGGACAGAGCTGCCATCCATGGAGGACCTCTACACCCAGCGGTGTAGGAAGAAGGCCAACAGGATCATCAAAGACCCCAATCACTCCAGCCACAAACTGTTGAGCACTCAAGCTTATCACTATGACACTCCTGAGATGTAAGCGAGTAACGTATATTTATTACTACAGCATACGGTATATATATATTTTATTTTACTACCATTTAGAAGCTGCTCCCATGCTGCATAATTTTATGTCTTTATTTCTTAGATTCTAATTAGATTTGAACTTTTTTTATTTATTTTATTGTATTTTTTTATTTGTATGAACACTGTTGGAGGGAGCCTGAGAACTAAGAATTTCATCGCCAATGACTGTTTCACTCGAATTGTTGTGCATATGACAATAAAGAACTTTCTCTCTCCACCAGTGGCGGCCCCTTGTAGATATTTGGTAATAGAAAATAGAAAAATAGAAAATAGTAATAGAAAGAAAGATTGTCAGTATTTTGAGTTGAGCAGTGTGTGTCTTGAGTTTCAGTACCAGGATCATTCCAGGAGCTGACTGCATAATGAGCTGCTGTCTTAGTAAATGAGACGCTGAATATGTGCAGACTGTGGCCGCAAACTCAATGAAAACCGCGGTGCACATTTGCTCACTGCCATTTTCTCAGTAAAACCTGGCTGAGAAATTCCTATTCCTACATATTAGAGCTACCACGCTGTCTGATAACTAACATCTACAGGTGAACAAGGTTAGGTGAAAATGGCTGCTAGTTGTTGTTACAGAATGAAGCGAACTAACTTTTGTTCTGGCTTTCATACAGTGAAGTGGACAATAAAAGGGGATGAATTCGCTGAAAAGATCTTACCTTATCATTTATAATATTTGACTGGGTATGAATCCCTTTGCTTTACCACATACAGAAGTAAATTGGTTTTCCCCCATTCTTAAGGAGGTTATTCCTGCAAATTTGAGAATGTAAATGCCAGTCCATTTCCCATTTAAAATTTTTTTCTGTATTATTCCAAATGTATAGAGAATGAGCAACAATTGCACCAAAATATAGTGAGTTGACAGACTAGAAAACAATACAATTTCCTTTTCCTTTAGAGTTTTTGCTAAACCAATTTCTGGAGGGTGAAATGAAAGCATAATAATAGTGTTCCAAATTTGGAAAGTTGAGTCAGTCTAATTTTCTATCATATATCACATCATAAATGTGTAAGGCAAGATAACTGGACTCAAACTGGGGACATCCCTTCCTTCCTCACCTGCCACTCTAGGCATCGCAAATGCCTGGGATGCACAAATGCATGTTTCCCACAAAATATTTTCCACCACATTTCCACCAGCAAATGAGATTTACATCCACAGAGGAGTGAATATATCCCTTATACCAGAGTATCTATCAAGGGCCAGTATGATTTGGGCAGAGCATAACAAGCCTTCCTCTTGTGTCCTGTGGCAGCAGCATCATGTCGGTGAACCCTCCAAGCAGCAATGACGCCTGCCTCAGCATCGTCCACAGCCTTATGTGCCACCGGCAGGGCGGAGAGAATGAGGGCTTTGCCAAACGTGCCATTGAGAGTCTGGTGAAGAAGCTGAAGGAGAAGAAGGACGAGCTGGACTCACTCATCACTGCCATCACCACCAATGGTGTCCATCCCAGCAAGTGTGTCACCATCCAGAGGACGCTGGACGGACGGCTGCAGGTCAGTCCACCTCCGACATACAGGGTTACTTTCAACATTCAAACACGTATAGTAACTTTGTATCAGTCCGCTCAGCCTTCACTGCTACACTACTTGCACTACTTAAATGTCTACTTTCTACCCTCTGTGCATGATACCGTACATTTGCATGAAGATGTCTCTTGAATATTTTATGACAGTTACTTTCACCTTCATATTTTATAGTTAAGAATTAGGAATTTATACAGTTTTAGGAATTTTACAGTTTGATTTGTTTTGTTGTGGTCACTATTCAAATTTAATTAAGTATTCATAATCAATTCACAATTCATTGAAACAGCTATAGTTTTGTCTGTGCAGGTGTCTTTTTTGCAAGAATTTAGGCTGACCTTAATACCATTTTGCAGGGTTCATATATTCAGAATATTTGAACATTCATTCTCATAAACAAAAAACCCCATTGATATTACCTAATAATGCAAGGCATGTTTGTTTTATTTCATAATATATCCAGCAGGTGGCAACATTCTATCAATCATATACAGTATGTAGGCATACAAGGTGATTTTCAGATACAGCTAACAAAAACTTTCAGCCAAAACGCAACCCAAAGCCTGAAGCCATTGTATAACATCTCATTTTCTCCCTCTCCCTGCACTGTGGGCATTGATCATATTTTAGGTGCATTCACACCAGGTTTGGTGCGGTTTAAACAACCTCTGGTGCATTTGCTCGTTTGGTTGGGTTTGTTTAGCCTGGTGTGAAAGCTGTCAATCAAAGTGTGGTGCGGATGAAACACCTTGACCGAAAACACCTGAAAAGGAGGGTCTCGATCTGCTTCCAAGCACATTCATAGTAGATATGTGATTTTAGTACCAATTCAAAAGCTGAACCATTATTGAATCCATCAGTGGAACATGAACTGTCAAGACAGTTATCTCCCAATCTGTATGAGTAACAAGATCATAACAGTGGTAACACGTATGCACATCAGGAGTGCTGTGATTTTCCCTGCTATATCAGAAAGTGAAAGAGTTCAGAAAAGTTACATTTTTGTCCACAGAGTATTTTCCCAAAAGTCTTGATGATCCTCAAAACTTTTGGGAAAATACTCTGTGGACTGAGACAAAAGTTGAACATTTTGGAAGGTGTGTGACCCATTACATCTGGCGTAAAAGTAACACCGCATTTCAGAAAAAGAACATCATACCAACAGTAAAATATGGTGGTGGTAGTGTGATGGTCTGGGGCTGTTTTGCTGCCTTAAAAAGGCAGTTCCTGCTCAGTTCATGAAAACCCTCCAATGTGGCTGAATTACAACAATTCTGCAAAGATGAGTGGGCCAAAATTCCTCCACAGTGCTGTAAAAGACTCATTGCAAGTTATCGCAAACGCTTGATTGCAGTTGTTGCTGCTAAGGGTGGCCCAACCAGTTATTAGGTTTAGGGGGCAATCACTATTTCACACAGGACCATGTAGGTTTGGATTTTGTTTTCCCTTAATAATAACAACCTTCATTTAATAACTGCATTTTGTGTTTACTTGTGTTTTCTTTGACTAATATTTCAATTTGTTTGATGATCTGAAACATTTAAGTGTGACAAACATGCAAAAAAAAAGAAATCAGGAAGGGGGCAAACACTTTTTCACACCACTGTATGTAGCATATTTTAATGTTTATGTCATTTGACCTGAATTGCACGCCTTTCGCCTTTTAGTTTCATCTTGGTCATATGTGTGCTGTTATCACACTGGGGCAATGTCACTGAGCTGTACTAATTCAAATTTGCTGCCTGACGTGTCAGTTGGACCAAAAGTCACTGACAGTATGTAACAGTATGTGTAACAAAGGAATGACGGAGTGTAACTGAGTGCTGAGGACACAAATGAAGCTAGGATGTGGTGACTTAAAAAGTGTGACAGTCATAGATTCAGGGAGCGTGACAGAGGGTATAGGAGCTGTTGTAACGACGCTGTGCTTTCTCCTCAGGTGGCAGGGAGGAAAGGTTTTCCTCATGTGATTTATGCACGGCTGTGGCGCTGGCCTGACCTCCACAAAAATGAACTCAAGCATGTCAAGTTCTGCCAGTACGCCTTTGACCTGAAGTATGACAATGTGTGTGTCAACCCCTACCATTATGAGAGGGTGGTGTCACCTGGCATCGGTAGGTCAGCTTCATACTTGAACAACTTGGATTCGGACAGGTTTCACAATCTCTGTGCTAAAACTGTCAAATTAGTTTAACAAACTTTATACATCTCATCATGTTGGAGTGAGCATGTTATTGATGCTTCATTTTCTGTATGATGCCTCTAGTCAAGTTTTCATTTCATGTTCTTTGTGTTTTCTCTGGCAGTTGGTCTCAGCCTTCAAAATACAGGTGAGTTCCACTCTACAGCACCACATTATGATTTAAAGGATACTGCAAACTTAGAGTCTGCAAAAAGACATGTTGACCACCCTGTGCAACAGTTTTTATGAAGTCAATAGTTATAATAATTGTAGCTAGTAGGGCTGCGCCTATACTCATAGAATATGGAGTTACGGTACGTAACTAACGTTCTATTTCGTATAGGCTTTGCCTTCTAAGGCTATCGCTAGTGGGATAAGTGTGAAGAAGGATGTGGTCCAAACACAGCACAAACACACACCCACTTCATGAGAAATCAATAACCAGTCCATACCTCGGCAATGGTAAATGGACTGTACTTATATAGCGCCTTTCTAGTCTTTCTGACTACTCAAAGAGCATCATATGCGCACAGAGACAGTACAATACCTGATATTCACCATGAGTGATGGTGTAAATAATATTATAAAGAATACAGTCTAGACCTGCTCTATAGGAAAAGTGCAATGAGATAACTTCTGTTAGGAATTGACGCTATATAAATAAAATTGAATTGAGGGAATGAAACTGTAAAACAACATAAAACCTGCTGCTGTGAGAAACGGAGATGGTGGTTATGCACTGTAACAGTCCAGCATGGAGCAGAGTAGCAGAGAAAACACTTCTCCATGCGCCCAGAGGCGTGAGGAAGAGTGCACAGTTAAAGCCCCCAAATAACAATCGCTCCATACAGAGCCACAGAAAAATAAGAGACATCCCGCAGATAGAAACAAATGAAAGAGCAGGGGAGTTATTAGATAATTAGAATAAATTCTCTTTCAAATCAAACATTTCTTCTGGAAAGTTTTGTTCTTGCAACTGCATTTGTAAACATTTTTGGCTGCTTAAACATGTCATGTGATCTGCTACTTCAGTACACCTTAAGAACAAATATTACTGGGACCATTACAGAGAATTGCAGATGAACATTTAATATCCAGTAATTCACATTATAGACACTACCACTGACTAGCCGTGTAACATTTTGGCCACAATATAGCACACTGACCACACACGGTCCAGCCCTATACGAGGTTTCAACCTAGTCTCGTTTTCTGATCAAAGGTCAAATGCTGTCATTGCTATTAAGAGAACATGCACAAGGTTAAGGGAGCAAGTAGTGGGCATTCTACACACAATAAAACACAAAGTTTGACAATGTCTTCTCAGTGACTGTATATACCATAGTTTAGACTGGCTAGCCAGCCTGATGCAGCCAAGGAGGAATGAGGAGACTCTACTAAATGCAGGGTTAGTTAAAGCTAAAGCCCCTTTCACACATGCACCTCGTTGCCTGGCCTGTAAAGTATACCCCCGCATCCTCCGCAAGGCGGGGGGGCCACGCAGTCCAAACAGGCCCCGCCCTAGCCCGTATTCATAAAGCACCACTCCATATTACCAAGTGTGCCTGATGTAGCCACAGCTATCTAATAGTAGATTGATGGCCAGGATATCTAATAGTTATTAACAACAATTTACAGAAATTTGAGAACGTTTTACACTACAGCAGTCAGCAAACTTGAACACCAACATACTGAATGTCAAAGCAGCCATAGCAACTACACAATCAACAACACAGAACTAATTCATGAGAACTGAAAGGAGATGAAGAGGGAGAGACAGTGCCTGGATGGGGCGAGAGATGTGACCCACGACCAGTTCATCATAGATTAGAATAATGCAGCGCAGTGAGGATACAGCTGTAGCCCCCTCAGCACCCCTGTGTCCATGCTCAAAACTGAAACTAATTCAAACATATCTGAGAAGCACCGTGGCACAGGAGAGACTGTTGGGGCTGGCCACCCTGAGTGCTGAAAATAAACACGCTGTAAGAAAACAGATACTGTTGTCCTATTAACGTGTATTCACAATTGATGTAATCTTTGATGTAAGCTCTGTTTGATATACCGATTTAAAAATATGTTGGAAAAGGAAAAGCTTGTTCTATCTATCTTCACAGTAAAGTTGTGTAACAATCTGAGTTGAGTGGGCAGGTGGGCTATCATTTTGATAATGAAATCCTGCACAATGAGTAATGCGGGGGAGTCAAATATGGGATACTGTGGACAGCTCTGTCGCAGGATCAGCACCTTGACAGTGCTTGTGACACTTTAAAAAGCTCCAACTATTTAAAATACATTTAACTCCATAATGTGCCTAGTGTTCTAAAGTGGTCTGTTAAATCTCATTTTGTGTTTGAAATGATTTGGTATCCTCACTATGAAAGATGTTCAAATTCGCCTGCTCTGTGCTGTAGGGAAGGGGCCCACTCAGGGTTAGCTGCGTGGGGGCCTCATGTGTTCGCCTTGCGTTGCTGCTCGTTACATAAATGTGACAGCAAGTTCACTCTTGTGTGAAGAAGTACTCAGTTCACTTTTATATAAAAGTCTCAACTGCAATCTTACTAGGTCGACCTACTAAGTTCATAAAGATTACAGTAGCAAAAGGTTAAATAGTATCATCCTTTATGCACAAAGAAAGTAACATTAAAAAAAAGTTGTTGAGGGAATTCTTCTCATGTCAGAAAAAACCCTTTATTCCGTACTAAATACTTTACATACAGCATGTAGGGAAATATGAATTAAATGAGAGTCAACTCAACATCCTTCTATGCTTGTGTATTGTCAGATATTATAAAATAGGCAGCAGAATTGATGAGAATTTCTTAAAGGATTCACTGTGAAAAGAGGGGGGAAGAGTTCCTTACTCTCCCCATGGTCATTAATTAAGACTTCAATGGCAAAATAAAATTTTAAAATCCGTGATGCAGTCTGTCTGAACAGAACACATTATTTTCCAACTCAGCACTGTTCTCCAGCAGGGACAGCACCCCCCCGTGGACCAGGCGACAAATAGCACCAAACATTGTGGCTCTCTGTAATGGTCCTGTCATATATGAATAAAGTCATTAGAAACATTTATGTAACAGACACCTATGTCTTTATGACAGGATGCCATCACTGTAACTGATAGATGAAGCAGTAATACAGATTACATGTTTGAAAGGGGCTGAGCTCAGCATGGAAACTGGAATAGACCACTTCCCTTCATGTGCTGCCAATACTTTCTCTGTCTGACAATAACAGGGTCAAGCCAAGTCAAGTCAATTTTATTTATATAGCCCTATATCACAAATCACAATTTGCCTCGATGGGCTTTACAATCTGTACAGCATACCACACCCTCTGTCCTTAGAACCTTGATTCGAATGAGAAAAAACTCCCCAAAAAAACAACCTGTTTCAGGGAAACAGGTAAAATTTTAAAAACCTCAGGAAGAGCAGCAGAGGAGGGATCCCTCTCCCAGGATAGACAGACAGGAAATAGATGTTGTCTGTACAGAATAGATTCACAACAGAAAGTCATAGTATTTAAATGGTAAATGGACTGTACTTGTATAGCGCCTTTCTAGTCTTCCGACCACTCAAAGCGCTTCACACACTACGTATTTGACTTCGACTTGATTGATTGTTGTTGACTGTTGATCTTTACCTTTAATACAGTTGATGTGGGCCGTCTTCTGGAGGAAAAACGTATGGACACTGTTTTTTTAGTTTTCAAGCCAACAAGCTATTGCTTCCAGGTGCTTTGTCAATTGGTCTGTAACTGCAATAGCTGTTTTTCCATAAGCATATATGACTGTATCATCCACATACATCTGGAGACCAGCCCCAGGACATGATGCAGGAAGGTCGTTTATGTATAGACTAAAGAGTATCGGGCCTAGCACCGATCCCTCTGAGATTCCTGTTTCACTCTTTAAAAAAGAGGATTTTCTGTTGTTAATGATGACACAGTGTTCACGGTAGAAGAGAGATGATTCAAAGATATGAGATATGATTCAAACCATGACAGTGTTTTTTCAGAGAAACTGTACTTGGAAAGTCTGGAGATAAGAACGCTATGATTTACGGTATCGAATGCTTTTTTAAGGTCCAGGAAACACTGCCCCCACCAAGTTCCCTTTGTCTATGTATGATTTGATTTTTTTCCAAAAGATAGCAGTTTGCACTCTCTGTGGAAAATTGCGTTCTGAACCCAGTTAAATAGTTTTGACATTCATTGTGCACTTGATGAAAATGTTTTAGGATAGGTTCTGCCTACTTCCGTATACATCCAAATGTTTCTAATCATCAGAAATACATACATGTGGTACCGTGAAGTCTCTATTGATATTTTATGAATGTCCACCAATGATATTCAGGGGCTGGCTGTTTGTATTCAAATGCTCTGATGACTTGACTTAGTATGGTTATGTCCCACATTAATATCACTGTCAAGGAGTCTTGCCTTCAGGTACAATACACTGTAGTGATTCTTCCACCTGACCTAACCTTCTTCTGACTCCTGCAGCAGCAGCAGGCGGGCTGATCAAAGAAGAATACATCCATGACTGTATACAGATGGACCTCCCACCTGGCATGCCTCTGTCTGACCACCAAGTGGCCCTGAAGCTGCCTCCTCCGGACCACTATGGCCAGCCCTTGCCTCCTTCACAGCTGTCTTCTGAGCCCCATGGACCCCCACCTGTCACCAGATACACAAACCTGCCTGTCTCACCCAAAGGTCAGCTGTTCATTATCTGATGTCTGTATTCATTGTTGAATTGTTAACTAACTCATTATCAGATGTGACCAATGTACATTATTTTGGGCAGGTAGCAGATAAATAACTTGTGTGGGCTAGGAGAAGCTGCTCACGCTTTTATATTGAAGGGTTTATGAAAGCCTTTGGGACTCATAGACTGACAAAACAAAATAATGAGCAGAAAGCTGCTGACAGCTGCAGCTACTTTATTTGAATTTGGGCTCTCAAACACAAGTCAGATAGTCAGGCCGATGTGTTCCTCTGCTCTCCTTCCAGTGTCCAGCTCTGGCTCCATGCTACCACTGCAGGGCGGTCACAGTGACGGCCGTCTCCAAAGTGCATCTCCACAGGCTCAAGTCATGACCCCGGCACCACGACCTCCGACCCCAACCCAACCCCCCCCTCAGCAACAGGCTGCCCAGCAACCCTCACAGCCCCCCCACCCACAACAACCCTCCCTACCTCCTTCTCACTCGCATGGACAGAACGGATACAGCAGCAATAAACACTCTCAGAGCCAGGCTGCCTTCCACAGTGAGTTCACACATACACTGCATGCATGCATGTGTACGGTACTCACATATGTACATGGGTATTGTTCAATATCGGTATTTTGTTTTGCTTTCCAGGGGATGGGAACAATTGTCTAATAATGCATAATAATTCATAATTAAAAGCATAGATATGAACACAAATAACAGGATAATCTTCAAACAAGCAACATTTATTGCAGAGCTGCAGTGCTGGACTGCATTCAATTGTACAGGTGTTTCTATTTTTCTAGATTCTAGAAGTTATTCTTTCTCATGCACAAGGAAGATAAATTAGTGATATAAACCCTTTTAGTAACTAAATAGTGTAAATGTGTCAAGTTGTAGGAGAGACAAACATATTTAAAGATGATATGGAGTTATTCCCACAGGATGTTCTTTTCTTCCAGCAGCAACATCCAAGAGCTCATAGGTTAATTCAATTTATCCGGAGGCATCTGCATCTTATTGGCAGTGTTAAGGTGTGAAAAAGGATCAGCAACATAAATTACAGTGTAATAAATGTAATATTATAGAAAGTAAACTGAATATATATATACCATGTAAAATTTGTCACACCTCACCACACAAGTTTTGAATTTGAAATAATTTTCCCTTCATCTGTATTTTTTTTAAATCACTTTTAAATCACATTAAAGTAAGAAGACTTTTTTTGTTTATTTTTTATTAAGTAAATATTATCATCATAAAGTATATACAGATGGGTGACAAATTACAGGAGAAAGCAACATGAAGTATGGAGTGTGGAGTCCAGCCTCCACGAGCCTCCAAAACATCTTCAGGGCTGCTGGCCAAGTTTGTGGAGCTCTGCTGGAGGGATGAACACCTCCTCCACAAGATGTTCCTTCAGTTATATATACAGCCTTGATTTAATCAGGCCGTCTCACTGAGGTCAGACAGACCTGAGTACAACAGGTAGAGAGACACACAAACTAAAGCACATACAGCATCAGAGACAGTTGCAGACGTCACTACACAGATCCGAAGATGAAACTTTATATTATATCATCTGGTCTGATGGAGATGGTGGTGGAGAGCGTTGTCTTACACATTGGTCCAAAACCTTCCATCGGTGTGAAATATATTTAGGGATTAAGGAACATTGTAAATTGTTGCACTGTACTTTGATGAACACTGCACATGGTCACACTGATCATTCTTTACTTCCCTGTAATTCAGCAGTTTGGACAGGCAGCAGCACAGCCTCCTACACTCCTATAGGACCCCAGCAGAATGGGCGTGGTCACCAACAACCTACCCTCCATCATTCAAACCACCACTGTAAGATATGCTTCAAAAGCAGTGTCTCTTCTACACAAAGGAATTCCACATGAGATTCTCAGACTACAAACAACAGTGTTCACACTGCTCCTTTTTAAGTGTTTTTTATGTTGAAGATCTTATGTGATGTTTTTAATTTTTAGAAAATTGACCTCACTATGTTATTATCAAATAACTTTGATCATGTATACAGTATAATGGCTGTAGAAATGTGGGCTTGCTGTGGTATAAATAGGTACATTCTATGAGTTGCTCTCAATGAGTTGACTATATTTGTCCCAGGGAATGATTTGGCGAGAAATATGCCAGATTAATTTAGAGCACAAAGCTCTGATCACTTGTTTGCGTAGAAACAAATACCAGTACACAAAGTCCAAGTATAGTACTTGCTCAAGGTAAAGTTAGTATAGTTCTGGAATAATCAGGCAGGTCACGCCATTCATCAATGTACCGTATTGTCAAGAATTGTTTCATTCTTCTATATTGTTATTGTCTAGTAGGTTACTTGTCTCAATATCAGTAACCTGTTGGTCAAATGAGTGACAATAACACTGCCCGCACTGGGAGTGGCTGATGCGTTTAGTTGGTTAGCTGCAGTTTAAAGCCACAATGTCTAGGATTTAAACATTTCCACAGTTGGTGCCCCCCACTGGTAGTATCAAAATCAAATTACCAGCAGTGTTTTCAGATTAAATCACTGACTGCTGATGAAGTGTCTGAGTTTAAGGGGGTTTGTATAAGCTTACACTGATAAAAGACAAAAACACATATGGGGCTATTATTGTAGCAGAACTGTTTACAAATGAGTGAAGAGTTGTGTAACTGTATATACAGTGGGTACAGAAAGTATTCAGACCCCTTTAAATTTTTCACTCTTTGTTTCATTGCAGCCATTTGCTAAAAATCAAAAAATTTCATTTTATTTCTCATTAATGTACACTCAGCACCCCATCTTGACAGAAAAAAAACAGAAATGTAGACATTTATGCAAATTTATTAAAAAACAAAAACTGAAATATCACATGGTCATAAGTATTCAGACCCTTTGCTGTGACACTCATATTTAACTCACATGCTGTCCATTTCTTCTGATCCTCCTTGAGATGGTTCTACTCCTTCATTGGAGTCCAGCTGTGTTTAATTAAACTGATTGGACTTGATTAGGAAAGGCACACACCTGTCTATATAAGACCTTACAGCTCACAGTGCATGTCAGAGCATGCAAATGTATGCAAATTTATTAAAAAACAAAAACTGAAATATCACATGGTCATAAGTATTCAGACCCTTTGCTCAGTATTGAGCAGAAGCACCCTTTTGAGCTAGTACAGCCATGAGTCTTCTTGGGAATGATGCAACAAGTTTTTCACACCTGGATTTGGGGATCCTCTGCCATTCTTCCTTGGAGATCCTTTCCAGGTCCGTCAGGTTGGATGGTGAACGTTGGTGGACAGCCATTTTCAGTCTCTCCAGAGATGCTCAATTGGGTTTAGGTCAGGGCCAGTCAAGAATGGTCACGGTTGTTCCGAAGCCACTCCTTTGTTATTTTAGCTGTGTGCTTAGGGTCATTGTCTTGTTTGAAGGTGAACCTTCGGCCCAATCTGAAGTCCTGAGCACTCTGGAAGAGGTTTTCTTCCAGGATATCTCTGTACTTGGCCGCATTCATCTTTCCTTCAATTGCAACCAGTCGTCCTGTCCCTGCAGCTGAAAAACACCCCCACAGCATGATGCTGCCACCACTATGTTTCACTGTTGGGATTGTATTGGGCAGGTGATGAGCAGTGCCTGGTTTTCTCCACACATACCGCTTAGAATTAACGCCGAAAAGTTCAATCTTGGTCTCATCAGACCAGAGGATCTTATTTCTCATAGTCTGGGAGTCCTTCGTGTGTCTTTTGGCAAACTCTATGCAGGCTTTCATATGTGTTGGACTGACGAGAGGCTTCTGTCGGGCCACTCTGCCATAAAGCCCCGACTGGTGGAGGGCTGCAGTGATAGTTGACTTTCTGGTACTTTCTCCCATCTTCCTACTGCATCTCTGGAGCTCAGCCACAGTAATCTTTGGGTTCTTCTTTACCTCTCTCACCAAGGCTCTTCTCCCACGATTGCTCAGTTTGGCTGGACGGCCAGGTCTAGGAAGAGTTCTGGTCGTCCCAAACTTCTTCCATTTCAGGATTATGGAGGCCACTGTGCTCTTAGGAACCTCGAGTGCTGCAGAAATTCTTTTGTAACCTTGGCCAGATCCGTGCCTTGCCACAACTCTGTCTCTGAGCTCCTTGGGCAGTTCCTTCGACCTCATGATTCTCATTTGCTCTGACATGCACTGTGAGCTGTAAGGTCTTATATAGACAGGTGTGTGCCTTTCCTAATCAAGTCCAATCAGTTTAATTAAACACAGCTGGACTCCAATGAAGGAGTAGAACCATCTCAAGGAGGATCAGAAGAAATGGACAGCATGTGAGTTAAATATGAGTGTCACAGCAAAGGGTCTGAGTACTTATGACCATGTGATATTTCAGTTTTTGTTTTTTAATAAATTTGCATAAATGTCTACATTTCTGTTTTTTTTCTGTCAAGATGGGGTGCTGAGTGTACATTAATGAGAAATAAAATGACATTTTTTGATTTTAGCAAATGGCTGCAATGAAACAAAGAGTGAAAAATTTAAAGGGGTCTGAATACTTTCCGTACCCACTGTAAATCCGTGTGTGCGTAATCAGATTTATAAATGTGTAAAATAGTGTCTAAATGCGTATTGAGATTTGTGAATGGAATCTGCAATTGCACATTCGGAATCCGTGTGTGCGTAATCAGATTTGTAAATGTGTAAGAAAATCTCCAAGTCTGTATTCAAATTTGCAAGTGTATAGAGATTTGTAAATGTGTAGACAAATCTGTAAATGCATACATAGATCTGTGAATGCGTAGACAATCTGTAAATGCGTAAGATCTGGTAAATGTGTAGACAAATCACTAAATGCGCACATAGATATTAATGGCTGAAAAGTATTTTGCTCCAGGAGCTGGAAATACAGACAAGTCATCAGTTACAACTCAGGCGGGCCTCTCTTTTTACATGTGACCTTTGCTACTGGGAGCGCAGTGTTCTAGTCGGCTAATATGGTATTATGAGATCTTTAAGATACGATGGTGCCAGACCATTAAGAGCTTTGTAGGTTACTTCCACTAGTAAAACTAATATGAAAAGTTATAAATGTGGATAATCTCACCCTCTGCCCAGCGCTTCGCTCATTCTTTCTGTGTGTATATCAGTTCTCATCCACCATCTTTGTTATTGTAAGAGTCACATATCTGAGTGGACGACGTCACAGCCAATCGGAATGTCTGATTCAGAGGCCTGTGTTGTTTGTATCGTAACACAGGAGCAAAGCAAAGAGGAAAAGTTTGTACAGAAACAAAGAGATACAGACAGATACAAAGATACAGACATGGCAAAAAAAGACATTTAGTGCAGCTGATGTATTGGAGCATATTTTTCAAGGAGACGTCGAAGAAAGTGACAATGATGACTCTGCGCTGTTTTCAATAAAATAAGCAAAAATTAAAGTTCCGTTTTTTGTTTTATGGGCTACTATCAACTGAATAGAAGTGATATAGTATATGAGTGATATATATCATTATCTGAGGTTGTGCTGATTCAGGGAATGTTGAAACTTGATAATACTGTAAAAATGACAATTTTATAAGGCAAAACACAAAGATATGCAAAAATAGAAAGGTCTTAATGTGGGTCTCAGTGGACGCTTTCCCTGTGCTAGTTTACATGCGGCTGTTAAAGCTTTGATTTCTGCAAGCTGTGCAGAACATGGTTGAGCAAATTTGGTTGCCTGTATTTCTGCGTAGGTGTTAGCTTCATTTATTTGCATAATCTGCATGGTTGCAGCATCTCTAAAGCAGGATCCGTCTGCAAACAGCATGAGATCTGCCGTAATTGGCTGATTATGCATGTCCTCACTTGCTCGCATAAAGTTGTTTGTTTCCTGAACATGTTTGTTTCCTGAACATGTCATATAAATAAAATTGAATTGAAATTGAATTGAATGTGGAACTCCATCTACAGGCAGCACCATCCGGGTTGCCGGATTCACTCTGCTACAACGTTGGATAGAAAGTTCAGGTGCAGAAAGGATAACCTCATAACCTGTCTTTCTAGCTTGGGTTAGATCAAGGGCTTGTGAGCAAGGCATGTAATTGATGGGACATATACAAAATTACTGGATGTCCCATAGTCAGTGAAGAGGCTTTTTGAAAAGCAAAACCAGCAAATAGGTGTGAGTCTGGTACACTAAGGAAAGCTGAACATAAGTTAATCACTGTGTACCATCGTGTGTCGGGTGGAATATTGGAGAGCAAAGTGTGTGGGTCTGGCACAACGGGCATCTCAGTATCTACGATGCCCTTAGATCATGCACCAGTCAATAATCACTAGAGTGTGGCTTCTTAATTGGAAAGATAAGGGTGTTGCAGGGGCTCTTTGTTTTTATCAGGACCCCTGCCTTTATCAGGCCCTCTGTTGTGGGTCTAATTCCTTCCGGAGTGTGCTGCTTTTGGTATGGTAACCTAGCTCCTGGTTTTAGCTTAATGCATATGGGTTGTGCTGATTTAACTTGTCCTACATCTGTCTTATATTTTGACCACACCTGTTGTGGTACTTGATTTAGCAGACGTTAATGGCATCTGTGTGGGTGCTCTTGTGTTTACTAAAACTTTTCATGCCTTTCCCTCATCACATGCCCTTAATGGTATTCTAAGGTACGGTCTGTCTGAGGAGGTGTGAATGTACTTGTTGTTGGTTGGCTTCCATTCTTGTACTTGCAATGCTGCTTTCACCATTGGGCCAAGATCATGAGACTCATGTCCTTTTGCCACCAGTAATGTGACATGTGGGGTTGAGTTGTGGACTTGGAACCATTTCGGTAACTCAGCTGGGAGTGTTACAACTGCAGCTGCTCCTTGTGGTCCTATGTACATGTCCTGGCTGATCATGTAATACAATCTTCTGTTTACTAGCTCCACCCAGCATGCCTCATAGTCTTTGTGCTCCTGATGTTCATCAAACATGAGTGTGCAGTGAAGCGGTAGATGGGGATCGATGGCTTCATCCTCCTGGGTTTGCATCTATGGCTTCCATATCTGCCATTCCTGGAGCAATCTTGATTTTGGCATCTATTGAAGCCAGTTTACTGAAGGTTGAACTTGGTTAGTAGTTTCCTGTTGTGTCTGTACTGGCATCGTTCCTGCCAGTAAGTTTTCAGGAAAGCCTATGTAGATGCCATCTTGTGTGCACATAATATTGGCCTTTAGGGGGCACAAAATCTCTTTTCCTAGTACATTTATGGGGGTGCTTTTTGAATAAAACAAAGGTGCGACAATAGTTTTTCCTGCAATTAGCATCGGGACCGGCTGTATTAGGGGTATCACTTGTATTTTCCCAGAGAAGCCTATAGCCTGTATAGCCTATATAGACTGATGAACTGGGGAGGGGGAGTTCTGATGCACGAATATGAGGCTCCTCTATCAACCATAAAAGAATATTCTTGATGTTGTATTGTCACTGCTATGGTGGGCTCATCTTGTGGGCGTGATGAGACAGCTGGTGTAATCAATCCCCCCTGAGGCTCCTCTGGGCTCCCCTATTGCCATGGATTTGTTTGGCAATCTCTCCGGTGGGGTTGGGTTGAAGCCTGAAGCATCACTGTTGGTTATGTCTAGGCTTGATCTGCTACCACCGGTGGTGTCCTGGATGGTCACAACCCCAACATACTTTTCCTTCAGCTTGAGCTTGGTTTAGCTGTGGGTTAGACTGAGAGTTACTGTACATGTTGACCTCTCCATCCTCCACAGTGAGGCGGACCACCTCTTTGTCCTCTAGGGCGATAATTACCACCTACACCACCAGACAGATTAACATGGACATGGATTGGCGCCAGCGATGCAGTGGCTGAGTTAACAGGTGCTGTCTGTTCTGGTCCTCGTGGGGCCTATGTCAGGGCTGGCGCCTGGGGTTGGGCTGAAGTCTGAAGCGTCACTGTTGGTTGCGTCTGGGCTTGATCTGCTACCACCACCTGAGTCTTAGCCTTGTCCTTCTTTTGTTTGGTTAGCTCATTCAGCTGCAGTTGGGTCAGTTTGTTGGCTAGATGTTTGTTTGCTTCTTCCTCGCTCTGTTTCTCTTTTCTCCAGTTCTCCACATGGTGCTCTATATGTTCAGAGAACAGAGGCCACTCCAATGTTGTCCAGACGTTGTCAGGTTTCTTTTCAGCACTGTAGCCAGGCTGACAGAGGGTCATTTCTCTATTGAACCATGTATTCCTATAGCCCTCAGTAGTAACAACTTCATGAGTTTCTTTAATAATAAAATTTTAACTATTAGAGAAAAAATTCATCATGTCCTGCCTTCAACCAGTACCGATTTATCTTCAAACACAGGAACCTTAGAAACAGCTGTAAAACCTGATCTATCGACCTTCTTCAACTAACTTTGATTAATTCATCTAAGCCATCAACCTTTCTCTTAGACCCCATTCCAACTAGGCTGCTTAAAGACGTTTTACCCTTAGTTAGCACTTCAGACAATGGGCTTGTCTCTGTACTTGTCTTGTTAGATCTTAGTGCTGTGTTCGACACCATTGACCATCACATCCTGTTACAGAGAATGGAACATGTAATTGGCATTACAGGAACTGCACTAAGCTGGTTTAAATCTATCTATCTATCATATCGATCTCAGTTTGTACATGTTAACGGTGAGTCCTCCGTGCACGGCGAAGTGAGTCGCGGAGTTCCACAAGGTTCTGTGCTTTAACTGATTCTATTCACCTTATATATGCTTCCTTTAGGCAATATTATTAGGAAACACTCCATAAACTTTCATTGTTATGCGGATGATACCCAATATCTATCGGTCAAGCCAGATGAAACTAACCAGTTAGCTAAACTTCAAGCATCCCTTAAGGACATAAAAACCTGGATGACCTGCAATTTTCAGATGTTAAACTCTGACAAAACTGAAGTTATTGTACTTGGCCCCAAACACCTCCGAGACACATTATTTAAAGACATAGTTACTCTAGATGGCATTGCCCTGGCCACCAGCACCACCGTAAGGAACATCGGAGTTATCTTTGATCAGGATTTGTCCTTTAACTCCTACATGAAACAAACTTCAAGGACTGCCTTCTTTCACCTACGTAACATTGCAAAAATCAGGCACATCCTGTCTCAAAATGATGCTGAAAAACTAGTGCATGCATTTGTTATAAGTTACTTGTTACTGGTTGGACTATTGCAATTCCTTATTATCAGGCTGCCGAAATAAGACTCTCCAGTTGATCCAGAATGCTGCGGCACGTGTATTGACAAGAACTAGGAAAAGAGATCATATCTCTCCAATATTAGCTTCTCTGCACTGGCTCTGTGGTAGTTTAGGTGTTGTCACTTCCTGTTTTATTTTGTAGTGTGTTCCTTCCCTGGTGTATCTTGTGGTTTTTACTTCCTGTCTTTGTTTTCCCTCCGGTTTTGATTGTTGGTCCTTCCTTGATTGTTTGCACCTGTGTCTCGTTGTCTCACCTCCCCTAGGGTATTTAGTCTGGGTCTCTTCTTTGTTCAGTGTTGGATCATCATTGTACACATGGTGTTGGTCCTGCTGAGTGATTCTTACTGTGAGTTTGGTTCCTGTCTTGTTAGTGTTCTGGACCTTTGTGAGTGTCACCGTTTGGTGCTCCTTTTGTTGTACCTGGTTCCTGTGCCCAGTTCCCCAGCATTCTCACCATGAGTTTGTATTGGATTCTTTGTTCTCCCTTGGACCTTGGCTGGATCCTGTGTTCCTGTTTGACAACTGCTACTACAATTGTTGTTATTGGCTCTGTTACTAATACTGTCATTATTATTATTATTATTTTATTATTATTATTAATAATAATGATTATACTAATAATAATAATAATATTACCTCTCTCTCTCACACTCTCAAAAACTTAACACAGCATCGGTGGATCGCCGACCACCATTGAGTCTGGTTCTGCTCGAGGTTTCTGCCTCTTTTTCCTTGCCACTATCGCCAAGTGCTTGCTCATGGTGGGATTTGTTGGGTCTCTGTAAATAATATTATGAGTATGGTCTAGACCTGGTCTATAGGAAAAGTGCAATGAGAACTTCTGTTATGAATTGGTGCTATATAAATTGAATAAACTATAAACACAAACAGCATTGCCGTGGCAGCTGCCACAAACAGCAGCAGATCTGTGTCAGTTGCTGTGGCAGGTGCCACTGCTAGCTGCTGCTGCCACTGTTTGAGCCAGCCCTTGCTGACCAAAGATGCTCTATAACAGAAACATATCTGGTAGAACTGTTAATGATCCAAGTTACTGAACGAGGAAGTGACGATTGACTATTTCATTTTCACAACCACTACACACCCCAGCCAAGTGGGTGCTACTGCCGACTGATGGTATGTAGGCTGTATAGCTACTGAGACACACAGACAAATCTCCACATGCATTAGCAGATCTCTGCCACGGCAGAAGTGTAGCAAAGGTCACGTGTAAAAAGGCCCATATGAGTTGTAACTGATGACTTGTCTGTATTTCCAGCTGTTGAAGCAAAATACTTTTTCTACGCATTAACAGATTTATGTACGCATTTACAGATTTGTCTACACATTTTTCAATACACTTGCAAATCTGAATACAGATTTGGTGGGGTGTTTTTGTTTTATTTACCAATCTGATTACGCACACAGATTCTGAAATACACATTTGCAGATTCCTGTACACATTCACAAATTGAGTATGCATCGGAAATAGATGTTACAAAACTCACATTTGTAAATAGTTCTGCTACAATAATGGCCCCATAAACACACATTTCTCTCAGATTTCTCTCTTTGGAAGGGCTCACCACACTCCATTCTGTACACTCAACACTGAAACACATTTATACTTAGTCTATAGTGCCCCTTCTTAACTGACAGCTGTTCTTACAGCCTCATTGATAATTACGAGATACAGATGTGATTATAAGAGAAAGATCTCATAATAATGAGATTGTTTTCTTATTTCATGTGCTGTGCTGTCTTCTACAGTGTCTTTTTGATACTATTATGAGGAGTTACCAAAGTCTGAACTTTTCAATGGTAATGTGTTGCATCGAGGTGCTAATGCAAAGATAGGTAAAATGCCTTTTATAAATCTCAAAGCCTATGATTTGAAAACATGCATGCTCACTCCCCCACCTCCCCCAAATGTCCACGTCAGGTTCAGCTTGAAGAGTTGGGTACATCCCTACAAATATTGCTTAGTGTGTTTTTTTTGGGTTTTTTTTTTCTGCTTCAGACTAATCTTCTCATACCTCTGCTTTTCAGGGTCTCAGCATCATGGCTCAACCTCTTTCCCTCCTTCTGTGTCCAATCATCCAGGTTAGAGATGTAACAATTGATCTTAACTATATATCACGACATTTAACTTATAATGCTGCCCGTTGATTTCCTACAGTATTTTTGGACAGGCATTGAACAATTGCTTACTATTGTTGTAAGAATGAGTAATCTGAGTTCAACAATGTGGTGCTGCACAGGGCTTAGTGAGTATGAACTTTTATGTATCATATTTAACCGTCATCAGTATTTACATCCTGGTTGTCTGCGTTGACAGTGAACCGGTGGCTGACAGTTGGTATAGAAAGAATATTTCTAAAATGGGGATGGTAGAGCTTGTGCACTGTAGGTTGTAAGGTTTGATTGTGTATTTAAAAATGATGTATCAGACATTTAACTTAATGGAAATTCTGGTATTTTTGTTTGCAAAGACTCCAGTTTTTAAAATAACAATTTTATAAGGTCTTACAAATGTCTTTCCTAAAACAATGTGACTAGAGCAGAGACACACGTTGATACTCTGTCAGTTGTTGCCTACGCATACAGTAGTGTGTGTGTGTGTGTGCGCGCCTATTGTCTGCTGTGTAGGTATGGCATGGATGGATTCATCATTAAGAGTTGAAGGTGACAGTGTGGTTCCAGAACTTCCTTTTGGTTCTGTCATTTGATAACATGTTTTCCTTTTTATGTACCTCCAAGCCAATGTTAACAATTGTTTACCATAAACAACAGAAATAGCTTTACTGGGGTAAATGCAGTCAAACAACAAAGGAAAGAAGAGTTTAGATGCAGCCTGTAGTCAACAGTTCATTGATGGTCGAGTTCAAATTCAACCTCCCCTCCACTGTTTGCTGTTACAGTTATCAGATATTTGTGTTCTTTAATAATGATTTGCTCCATTTCTTTCTAAGAATCAGTTTTTAGTGATGTAGGCCTACATATAACTTTCTTTTCTCCACCACAACTTTGCTTGTGGCTGGGATAAATCCCATCTGCGCTGTTTACGCCTGGTCTTGAGAGGTGGAGAACTTTCTCCACAAAACTGACACTCGCAAATCAGTAAATCTAACAGAATACATAATCATCCTGTTAACGTGTCTCCTCCTATTATTTGTATGACGTTCCCTTAAATTCAAATGTAATGAGGAGAGACACACCCTGCAAACACTCGCTTAAATGACTCCAGTATCTGTTTGATAAATATACTGCATGTGTTTGGGACAGAATGTGTCACAGCTGCGTCAGCCCGTCACAGTTTCCTCTGTTTTCATTGAAGGACCAGAGTTTTGGTGCTCTATCTCCTACTTTGAAATGGACGTTCAGGTGGGTGAGATGTTCAAGGTGCCCTCCAGCTGCCCTGTAGTGACTGTGGATGGTTATGTTGACCCTTCAGGAGGCGATCGCTTCTGCCTCGGCCAGCTGAGTAATGTCCACCGCACAGATGCCAGTGAAAGAGCCAGGTGTGTGAATGAAGACAAACACTCGTGTGAGATGGCATGATAATGACTACAGACAACACACCTCTCTACTTCAGTACTGCTTAACTGTAAGGATGTTGTGGATCTATGACCCTGTGTCCTGCCTGTAAATACAGGGGACAAGCAAAATAACAACACTTGTACACTTTAATGCAATTCAATAGAGTAACGCTGCAATGAGTTTTATTTGAGACTGCGTCTGTACAACATACTTTTAAGGTATCGGTATGCTTGTCACGAATTAGGTAGAGATGTGTTGATGTGTGTAAAGTGTTGGTAGCTGGTCTGAAAGGCAACTCCTTAAGTACAGTGAAAATCCTCCTCCTGGCTGCATCTCACTGCCTCCCTCATCTCTCTCCAACAACTGTCTTTTGCTCGTTGACACAATGAATAACACAAATGTGGATAACTTTGGGCAGTCTCTCCTTAAAGGCATTCATGTAGGTGAGAAGTAACAGTAGCTGAAGAATGAAAAAAGAGCTGAGACAGAAGTTTAAACTGTTACACCTCTGCAGTCCTGGCCAATCACTGTCTGTTTCAAAGGACAATCCAACAAGCACTTTGTTGAAGCATACCAAGGCCCTTAGAGAAGAGAAAAATCATATTTGGAGGAAGAATAATAACATTTTCCCAGAGAAAAGGCATAAGAGAAGTTGTAATATGAGAAATATGCCAGGATAAGATCTGTCAGCAGCTGTCAGAACTGAGATGTGGAGGACCTTAACCTACACAGGAGGTTTCACTAACAAGCACTTTATTATAGATTGTAGGAAATAAAACCAATTACATGGTGTATTAGTCACATAACCATGCCTTTTTTAAAGCAGTAGCTAGAGTACAGCAGGGATACCACATCGTTAGCACTTAGCAACTACAGCTATGGCACAGCTTCTTGTGTAAAGTACAGTAGTAAATAACACTTGATCTTATACAGTAATATGAATCAAATACGCCGTATCATTTTTCAGCTTTTGAGTAAAGCCAATGAAAGAAAGCCGTTATGCAAAAGTACTGTACATTACATTCATTTGACCACAATGAGCGACAATCTCCTCCTCTTCCTAACCCACCTGATCAGCTCATCCCTGTCACCCCCCCATCTGAAAAACCCTGTGTTCATCTCGGCCAAAGATCTTCTCTGAAGTGTCTGACGTCAGGGCAGCAGTCACTGCATGTCTTCCACCGCAGGCTGAAAACCACCTCCACACCCTATGCTAGCACTTACTGTGGTCTCATCTCTTTTCAAAAGACACTAGTCCTCTTTTACAATAAGAGGGGAAGCACAACTAATTGTTTGACCTCTGTTTGTCCCGATGTGTGTTCCAGGTTACACATAGGTAAAGGCGTACAGCTGGAGTGTCGTGGTGAGGGTGATGTGTGGATGCGCTGTATGAGCGACCACGCTGTGTTTGTGCAGAGCTACTACCTCGACAGGGAGGCAGGCCGAGCACCAGGTGATGCTGTGCACAAGATCTACCCCGGAGCCTACATCAAGGTCTGAATCCAGATCATACACATAAATCACATTTTCTTACGCAAATGTATCTATTCTGTTTTTAAACTATTAAATGTCTTGTTTATATGAGAACACCAGTGAGCAGCATTGAGCTTATAGGTGGCATGACACTGGAATTTAACCAAACAAAGGAGTCACACTTCTATTTGAAATGAGCCGTTGTTAGGTAACTGAACTGTGTGAACTGTTGTAAAGTGGTGTTAAAGAATGAATGGTACCATGCTTCTTCAGATTGCCTGTCCAGCTGTGGTACTGTGCTGTAATGTAAGCTGCTTGTGTCTTGGGCAGGTGTTTGACCTGCGGCAGTGCCACAGACAGATGCAGCAGCAGGCAGCGACGGCTCAGGCTGCGGCTGCTGCACAGGCAGCTGCTGTGGCAGGAAATATTCCCGGTCCAGGCAGCGTCGGAGGCATCGCACCTGCAGTTAGTAAGTGTTGAGACTTTGTTCACTGTACATTTTGCATTTCAAATTGGCTTCCACCGTGTATTGTTAATGTCAAATGAAGTGTTCAAGGAAGAATTTGTCATTCCCTCCATACACAATCCTCAGTGTACAGGGGAGCGACATTGCAAACAGATACAATTTTAAAAACTGAAAAAAGTACAAAGACAATAAAGTGCAAGTGCTGAAGCTTCCTGAGCCATGAAGAGAAACTGGTTACTAATAGAAGAAATGTGTAACATAATCAATAGAAAATGATATAATCATTGAATCAGGGAATAAAAATGGGACTTTTTCTTTTTTGATACTTCATAATTTTCATTTGACATTCTACACACCATCTCCCTTCCCTCTTCCCTCCACTTCTACCCCCTAGGGCCTAATATCTACTGGGGATGGACTCACTTTACAGTTTGAGTTTGATTCATTCACGAAAAGACCACTTAACCACAGCGACCTCTTACTGTCCAACTGCCAAATTCCAGATGGGAGAAGCTCTGAGCTGATCAAAATGTTTAAATGCTCATCTGAGTCTCCTTCAGTTGTCACCATGCGCTCACAGCATTTAAGCTTTACAAGCAGCAGCGAGTGATTTGAAGATTTTGGGTTTTTGTTGTGCCGCTATCACGTGAATTTATCAGGTGTGAAATGTCCGTACCTGAATGGTGTTCCACATCTAAACATGTTTGACGTGCATTTTTGTAACGGGTGACCAGGTCGACATTATCACCCTTATTGTTATTGTTGAAATGATCTGCTGTCAATCGATGAATTCATTAACATCAGTTGGTGACAGCAGGTGTCCGAAGCAACTTTTCTGTGTGATTTGGCGAGGAATGACTGAACGGCACTGTATAGGAGCAGTGCTCTGATAGTGAGCACCATTTCTGATTTCACCCTCTTGTTCACTGACAGGTCTGTCTGCAGCAGCGGGGATCGGTGTGGACGACCTGAGGCGACTGTGTATCCTGCGGCTCAGCTTCGTGAAGGGCTGGGGCCCTGACTACCCCCGGCAGAGCATCAAACACACGCCCTGCTGGGTGGAGGTTCACCTGCACCGTGCTCTGCAGCTTCTGGATGAGGTGTTGCACACTATGCCTTTGGCAGACCCAGGGCCTGCCAACTGAGGACCAAGACCGTGTTCAAATTCCAATCTGGATTCTATGAATGTGTGAACACAGACACACGTTTGGATATTTTTGCTTCAGGCCAAATATGCTATCTAATTGATACACAAAGCAAATCAATCAAAAACACACAAAACATAAATGACCAACAACACATTATGCTTGTAACAATCAATACACACATCACTCATGCTGTCTCACACACATGCACACACAGTGTAACCAAAACGTTTGTAGCCACACAGACATAAGAGTGCTGATGTCTTTGGGATTTGGGATTTGTCTGTTTTACTCTGTACAATCTAAACTCAAACACAAGGGAGTTGGATCTCTGAAGGTTCAGATTTTGAGTTTGTGTTCTGACCAATTAGTCTCTGTCCTGAAGACCTTTGTATGCACTGTAGAAATCCAGGGATGTGTTTCAGAAATCCAGTTTCCCTATATGCAATTTGGATTTCTTCTAATTGTAGGAGCGTTCTGCACATTCATTCATGGAATACACACAGATGTGTAAAGATTCTGCATGATGCAGCTGCAGAGGCAGCTGAACACAAGTTATCCAGGAGTCCAGAAAACTCCAGACAGATAACTGCATACCTCTGGAACATGCTGTCAGTAAATTCACACTGAATACAAACTGCGTTACAGTTGTCTTTACATCTTATCTACAGCAGAACTGATGTAGAAGTATGGATTAAGGAAACCAGTGTTATGTCATCTCTGTGCTTGTACTGTGCTCTTCACTGTATGTCTAAACTCAAACTGTTAGCATTGGTAGCTGCTTAGCTCTGTTATTACGCTCAGCTCAAGCTATATTATTTTTGTACCAAAAGACTAAAAAGTCAAAAACATTTAGCTTGAAAGTAGTGTTGTTGTTCTCTGTAATGAAGCAGTGCTACCCTGTATGTAACCAAATGGTTGGTGTAAATCACCAAAGCCAGAATACCTCATAACTACAGTGCAAAGTCACAGTTTAGTTTTCCGCCTGAACCGCACACACTCTTCATCACTGACAGGCTGAAGTCAGTCTGTAAGGGGTACCAAAACTAACAGCAAGTGCTAACAATGAAGCCCTCTGACAGGATCCTGACTACAACACTCTATTTAGTAAGCTTTGTATTTATTTAGGTTACTGTGGAACAGTAGTTATTCTACAGGTTTACAGCAGAACTTCTAATGGTCAATGGAAAACTCCAGAAACAGACAAGACAGAAACCTGAGTGTTGTACTGTCAGACTCCAACCTGTGCATGTGACACCAGTGCCTTTCTGTTCTCTGGTCGGACCACTTAGGGTGTCATCTCTTACAGTTTATTTGAACTCTGGGCTGTTGTCGTCCGGTACCCCCCAGGGGGCCGTGTGGCAGTGACATGTCTCCTCTGACTTTCTCTGTGGTCACTCATTTTAAATGACAGCAGAGCTCTTGTCATTAATCTGTATTTATGCTGATTGTGTCACATGACTTTGTCATCATAAAATAGGGATTTGGGACTGTTTTCACAAAGTCTTATCTTACATTAGGAGTCCTCCTAAATGGTTGGAAAGATCCCAAGCAAAGAGTTTCTTCTTATAAGAGCTCTTCACAAAGCTGCTGAGAGACACTTCTACTGATTAGTTTAGAATCGATTGAATTAGACTTGATTAAATTAGGGTGGCACTTCATTTTACGATACACTAATATGACATAATAATCTGTACTTTGTATCAAATTAGACAAAAAAAAAGAAATGTTCTTTATTACACAATAAACGAACACAGTTAAGATACCATACACCTAACTTATGCTGTAATGAGAAACTGCATATAAAGCCATATTGGACCCAAAATATACTATACTTAGAGTATAATTTGGTATAATTATATCTAATTAGAAACCAGATAGGAGATCATTATTACGTCTTATTAGTGTACCGTAAAATTAAGTTAACGTTTAATATATTTTAACCTAATCTAATTTTAGAGGCATGATGAGAAATGTTGATATAGTAATTATCATTTCATTTAGGTTACTGACACAGATCGATAACTATATACTATAAAATATACAACAAAATGAAATGGGTGCAAAGAACCACTTTGTTTAGTTTTAGCAGGCTTTCATGGCATAGTTCCAATATGTTCCAGGTGGTTCCTCAGCTTTAAATGAACGTCGTGCTGCTGCAGTAGAAATGTCCTTCTGTAGCCATAGCGCCATGCCAGCCAGTCACGGAAGTGCTTTCTCATGGTCAGCACTCAGCCAATCATATGAGTGCTTCTTCATTTCAAAATAAGAGCTCACCAGAATGCAAGATAACTTCATCCAAGATTACGTTAGCTGGATGAGAATGAACTGGATCCTTTTGGCCTGGATTAGTGGCCCAGGATGAACATGTCCAGGCATCTCTGTGTAGTTAGTATTTGTGCCACCATAACCTCATAGAGCCAGATGTGATTCTGTCACTTTGTGACAACAACAGATGTCTGGAGACAGCTAGTTGAACATGTGGTTGTGGAGGGGAGAAAAATTAATCTCAAGCTTTCCTTCCAATTCTGTTCAGCTCCCCTTCGTCTGCAAGTTTCACAAGTTGTTTGGTCAAGAAATTTCAAACTTGAGTCGCTGTTTCATTGTTCCTGCTCACATTAAAGAATAGTAAAGAAAAGGGTTGGACATTTAATGTGTCTTAAAACAGTCCTCAGCATTGAAAGAGTTAAGAGTTGCTGTACTCATTCCTCCTGCCCACACTGGCCATGGAGTGATACCTTTGTAGACTCCAAAGAAAGAGATGGAGGGCAGAATCCACAGTCCTTGTTCTGTGTAAAAATGCATTCCAAGCTAATATGAGGCTTCAGCAGTCTGAGTTAGTCAAATTAAAAGTTAGTCTTGGGGTTAGAACTAAACTCAACAGCCAGTGCAGTGTGCTGTGGAGGGATACGTTCTAGTAGTTGAATGTGAGTTTGTAGCCAGGACGCGCGACGAAAGTACCCAGTGGATTCGTCTAATATTGTCTTCAGCTGAACCTGAATAGGCGGCTCGGTGCTGTTGCCTCGCAGTTCCAACCTGCCTTGCTGTGTTCTCCCACAGTTCAGACATGCAGGTTCATTGGTGTCTCTAAATTGCCTGTCGGTGGGACTGTGAGCGTGAACGGTTGTCCGTCTTTCTGCGTCAGCCCTGTGATTGACTGGCGACCTGCGACCCTCCAAAGGATAAGCGAGGTTAGCCGGTGGATGGATGAACATGGATGAGTTTTTGCACAGGAGGAGGACTGTGGGTTTTGTCCACATTTCTTACAGCAGTAAGTATTTGTGTTTGGAAGGAATCATTTCACAGCCGGTATGGAAATGAGGAGTGATTACAACGACCCATAACTCTTTCAACATACATATGGCATATGCGTGTTGGATAGACACATACACCAGACGTTTATATGACTATATATGTGTACAAGCCTTTAGTTCGCCAGTGATTCACACTGAAGGAGGATACACGGCAGAGTTCAAATAAACTGCAAATAAACTGGCTTGTTGTGAACTTGGTCTTAGATGCTATGTAGGCTGAGTGTACCATCTGCTCTGCTGTGGCACACTAGACTTGACTAAAAAGGCTACGGTATAATCAGTGTCAAAAGATAAAATTTTTGGGCAAATGGAACTGTGTTATACTGGGAATGTTGTTTGTTGATCTCGATCCGAATGTGAATAAATGGACCAACGCGACGTGCAGTTTGACTCTGTCAGGAAACTGTGTCATCTGATTCAGCTGCTTTACAAAGATCAGCCATTAACAGATGCATATTTGTGATTTGTGCCTTTTGTTGTCAGTAGATGCACCAACACTGGATTGTAAGATGGACACAAGTTTGTCTTTCTACACATGAAGATTCATGTTGCACATTGTGATTTGGTTTTCAGCTGTTTAAAATCTTTTGATGGTATTCTGTGGTTCCCTCAGGTATCTGTGTAGCTCATTGAAGATATCACAATGTGTCAAACTGGTTTATAGAGATAGAAAAACTATTAACAAAACACTCATCATACCTGAGTAGTATTATTTATTGCCTTAGTCTTTTGTGAGTGTAAAATATGAATGAGTACGCTTGGCACTAATTTAATCTTAGCATGGACAACACAAATAGATGTCATGTTTTCCTCTGCCCATATTCAGGGAAGTACAAGTGTTCGAGTAGGCTTTCTCAGAAAATACGCAAACTCATCATCATCATCATCATCATCATCATCAGAGGATTATCCCGATCTCTCTACAATCAAATCACCTCACATCACCTCCATGATGTGTCCAGAAATGCTTTGCAGTTAGCGCCTGTATGTTGCCACTGTCTATTTGTGCATCATCAGCTTTATTTTAAGGATTTTAAGTTTCTTAGAAATTACCGTTTTATTTGGTACTAATTAAAGGGAAAATAGGAATTTATTTGAAAGAAAGGCTTTAGATAAACATTAATTATTCACTGATTATTGGACTCTTTATTCTCCGTATAGGTGCTATGCACTGACTATATTACACTAGCAATTCATTGGAAGTGTACCAACTGAACACTGTCTCTATTTCTCCATAATTAGAACCAAATTACATAGTTCTTTCCAGGAAACGCCTTGGAAATTATTAAGAAATTGAAGACTTGTTAAATAAAGCATCCCAGTTTTTTCCAGACCCCAGGCCAGTTTCTTCAAGAGTTCAGAACGTTTGATGAAACCGCTGAAACTTGGATACTGTCCAAAAAAAGCATTCTCTGGTCCACCACAAATCTGTGGTCTGACGTTTGCGTCTCTTGAGTCCACACAAAATGTGAAACCCAGCCACTCCACACATTGGTTGATGAATATGATTGGTTGTCACATCTGTGGTTTGATGGTATGAATACAGTAAACTATGTATCAGTATAAAAACCGGTTGCAATAAAAAAAAGATTCAAAATTATGAATACGGATCAATGCAATCATTTCAGCCTAGTGGTGCAGCTGTTTGTGCTGAAAACACACATGTGGTGAAAGCCTGCATTGTTCTGAGCCTTGTCGAACTGGAGTGTGTGAATGTGCTGCTGCATGATCACATGACAGCTTTTCATGTCTTTTTTCATGGACCAAAGTAAACCCGGAAGACAAGTGTGTTTTGTGTTTACAACAATACCTCATGTATGTGATGGAGATGGTGTACCGTGGATGTGTCTGATTCCCAAGTGTAAAAACAAAAAATCATTACAGAAAACAAAACCTGGTCCAGACTCAAGAAAGAATTTTAACTCAAGGTAGCGTTTTGGCTTTCAGTCACATCTCATGGTCTGTGGATGGAGTTTGCTCAGGCAGACTATTTTGTGACTGTTTCTAGTAATACTCAGAAACAAGAGTGAGCAGATTCCATTTGC
The DNA here is from genome assembly GCA_027580175.1 of Siniperca scherzeri. Lineage (NCBI taxonomy): Eukaryota > Metazoa > Chordata > Actinopteri > Centrarchiformes > Sinipercidae > Siniperca > Siniperca scherzeri. The sequence goes on from CM050847.1 coordinate 353,887, forward strand.
TGAAAAAGATTGTGAGAGGTGGTCGAAAGCTATAAAAAAAAAGCTAGTAAGTGGACTTCTGTAGAGTTGAGATTATTATTGTTGCCGTTACCGTTCCCAAGGACAAAAATGAACTTTCATGCTCAAACTCTGAAAGACGTTTCTGAACAATATGATTGTTTGATTGTAGCCACTGTTTTTTCACCCTTGTATGTGATATGATAGTAAGTGATACTTAGTGATGTGAGGGGCTGTCCAAGTATTGCACACAGGAAGCTGCTTCTAATCCAGAGAAACAGACAGAGGACTGGATGAAGTCTTTCTTGCAGTTAAAATGCCAGTCAGTGTGTGTTGGAAAATGACAAATCCTATTTTACACATTGAAAAAAATTGAAATGGAAATACAATTTTCAGAACAGGTCAGGGTTGAATATTCAATTTTTTTTATATCTCACAGTATAAATTAGCAGAAACATTTCATCCCATACCAAACCACTGATGATCCATTTCTCATTCCAGTCTGTTTTTAATGTGTCCAATTGGTGACATAACAGACAAAAATATATACATCATTCCATTCATAAAACATTAAACATGTTTATTCTGACACTTCAACACTACAACAGTATTGAAAATATGTACTAAAGAATAGAAATGTTAGAATATTATTTTTATTTTCTAGTTATTTTATTGTAAAGATGTGCGGCTCTTGTAATGTTGACTGTATATTAAAATAAAATAAACAAATGGCACTGTCATATTTATACAAACTTTGTTGGTAATTTAAAATCTTTTCAGAGAACTGCCTTGACATGCTTCACTGTCTACATGAAACAAGGACATCAATTCCACTGGGGAGGGGAGACATGTCCTCCTCACTTTCACATTTTTGTCTCCTGGGCTAGCCATGTTTTAATTGTGAGATTGATGTATTTAAATGCACCATTATGTATTTACTGTACATATAAATATAATTATATATCATATTTAATATCATTCATCATCAGTGTTGTAAAAACAAAAAACTACAACCCTGACTTCACTGTGTTTTCCCGCATTTGAAACAAAACCTCCAGCCGTGACAGAACATGTCGCTGACTAGGAGAGGAGCACTCTCCCGCTGGATGGAACTTACGATTAGGACAGACACTTCTAAATCACAAGGACTCAGCGCACTTAAGGATTTATCTTTTAACTCCCACATGAAACAAACTACAAGGACTGTCTTCTTTCACCTACGTAACATTGCAAAAATCAGGCACATCCTGTCTCAAAATGATGCCCAAAAACTAGTCCATGCATTTGTTACTTCTAGGTTGGACTAATGCAATTCCTTATTATTAGGCTGCCCGAATAAGTCCCTTAAGAGTCTCCAGTTGATCCAGAATGCTGCGGCACGTGTACTGACAAGAACTAGGAAAAGAGCTCATATCTCTCCAATATTAGCTTCACTGCACTGGCTCCCTATAAAATCCAGAATGGAATTTAAAATCCTTCTCACCTACAAAGCTCTTAATGGTCAGGCACCATTATATCTTAAAGAGCTCATAATACCGTATTACCCAACTAGAACACTGTGCTCCCAGAACGCAGGATTATTTGTGGTTCCTAGAGTCTCCAAAAGTAGAATGGGAGCCAGAGCCTTCAGTTATCAAGCTCCTCTCCTGTGGAATCACATCCCAGTTTGGGTTTGGGAGGCAGACACCATCTCCACATTTAAGAGTAGGCTTAAGACTTTCCTCTTTGATAAAGCTTATAGTTAGGGCTGACTTGGGTGGGTCCTGAACCCTCCCTTAGTTATGCTGCTATAGGCCTAGACTGCCGGGAGACTTCCCATGATGTACCTCTTTCCTCTCTCCTCCTCTTCCTCTCAATCTGTATGAATTTTATCCTATTACTGCATGTTAATAACTCGACATCTTCTCTCTCCCGTAGTTCTGTGCTTTCTCGTCTCTCTCCTCTCTCCTTCTGTTGCTTTCAGCAGATATTTCTACCTCCAGAGCTGCAGAGACTGGATCTGTGGTTGTGGGCCACTTGCTGCCCCCTAGTTCCTGTTCGACAGCTGCTACTACAATTGTTGTTATTGGCTCTGTTATTATTATTGTCATTATTATTCCTATGACTGTCATTCCTATTATTATTAACTTATTAATATTACCACTACAATTACATTATTACTATGGCCGCCCACCATTGAGTCTGGTTCTGTCCAAGGTTTCTGCCTCTTAAAAGGAAGTTTTTCCTTGCCACTGACGCCAAGTGCTTGCTCATGGTGGGATTTGTTGGGTCTCTGTAATAATATCATAAAGAGTACGGTTTAGACCTGCTCTATAGGAAAAGTACAATGAAATAACTTCTGTTATGAATTGAGGCTATATAAATAAAATGGAATTTAATTGAATTTACCACAATCCCCTCTGCCATAGCTCGCTAATTACACACTATGTATTCTGTATAAATGTATTTATGGTGTATGTTGTTGTATGTAAATGTATCTTTGTTCTGGAGGCACACATAATGTACACTGTGGAAACAAATGTCCCCTTTAGGGATAATAAAATTTATGTGAGGAAGGAAGAAAAGGTGGAGAGAAAAAATCTGAAAACATGGAGGCCTTAAGGAAGACAGAAATACTTACGATGAGCAGAGTGTTCCACTTACTTTGGGTGGGTTAAAAAAGCTGCTTGCTAGAACTGGAATGAAATATGCTATATAATGTTAAAACATTTAAGAGGAAGGACTGAATAAATTATTAGTACTATATAATAAAGTGTTGGAGGAAGGTAGAATACCAGTGAGATGGAAGGAGGTTGTCATTGTTTTTCTTTATCTGAATCGAGGGTCTGACGACAGAGGGGGTCGTATGCTGTACAGACTGTAATTTGTGATTTGTTATATTGGACTATACAAATAAAATTGACTTGACTTGACTTGACTTTTTGAAAAATCTCAATTAAATTTATTTTATTTATAAAGCACCAATTCATAACAGAAGTTATCTCATTGCACTTTTCCTATAGAGCAGGTCTAGACCGTACTCTATAATATTATTTACAGAGACCCAACAAATCCCACCATGAGCAAGCACTTGGCGACAGTGGCAAGGAAAAACTTCCTTAAAGAGGCAGAAACCTCGAGCTGAACCAGACTAAATGGTGGGAGAGAGAGAGAGAGAGAGAAGGGGGGAGAGGGAAGCACAATGGAAATTCCACCTAGAATTTTAAAATAGTAATAATGTAATGGTAGTGGTATTATTAATTAATAATATTAATTGAAGTTTGTTTCATGTGGGAGTTAAAGGATAAATCCTGATCAAAGATAACGCCGAGGTTCCTTACGGTGGTGATGGTGGCCAGGGTGATGCCATCTAGAGTAACTATGTCTTTAGATAATGTGTCTCAGAGGTGTTTGGGACCAAGTACAATAACCTCAGTTTTGTCAGAGTTTAACATCAGAAAGTTGCAGGTCATCCAGGTCTTTATGTCCTTAAGGCATGCTTGAAGTTTAGTTACCTGGTTAGTTTCATCTGGCTTGTTCATCTGCATAGCAATGAAAGTTTATGGAGTGCTTCCTGATAATACTGCCTAGAGGATGCATATATAAGGTGAATAGAATCGGTTTATGACTATCATTCCTATTATTATTACTTATATTATTAATAAACACAGATCCAGTCTCTGCAGCTCCAGAGGTAGAAATACCCGCTGAAAGCCACAGAAGGAGAGAGGAGAGAGACGAGAAAGCACAGAACTACGGGAGAGAGAAGATGTCGAGTTAGTAACATGCAGTAATAGGATAAAAATGCATACAGATGGAGAGGGAGAGTAGGAGAGAGGTGCATCATGGGGAGTCTCCCGGCAGTCTAGGCCTATAGCAGCATAACTAAGGGATGATTCAGGACTCACCCAAGCCAGCCCTAACTATCAGCTTTATCAAAGAGGAAAGTCTTAAGCCTACTCTTAAATGTGGAGATGGTGTCTGCCTCCCAAACCCAAACTGGGACCTGATTCCACAGGAGAGGAGCTTGATAACTGAAGGCTCTGGCTCCCATTCTACTTTTGGAGACTCTGGTAATCACAAGTAACCCTGCATCCTGGGAGCGCAGTGTTCTAATGGGGTAATAAGGTATTATGAGCTCTTTAAGATACGATGGTGCCTGACCATTAAGACCTTTGTAGGTGAGGAGAAGGATTTTAAATTCTATTCTGGATTTTACAGGGAGCCAGTACAGAGAAGCTAATATTGGAGAAATATGATCTCTTTTCCTAGTTCTTGCCGCAGTATTCTGGATCAACTGGAGACTCTTAAGAGACTTATTCGGCAGCCTGATAATAAGGAATTGCAATAGTCCAGCCTAGCAGTAACAAATGCATGGACTAGTTTTTGGGCATCATTTTGAGACAGGATGTGCCTGATTCGTTAAAAGTCTATTAGAGTGTGGAGATAGTGTTCTACGGAGGAAATGGTTATTTCGTTTTTTTAAGGATGACCTGTCTGGAAAGATGACTTTAAAATGAATGTACACTTAGGGAGAATAACACCTGAAGGTGGCAGTAATGCAACATGGTGGATGCCAACTGCCGTAAAACGTCGAAGAAGAAGAAGTAGTTGGACGGATTCGGAAGCGAGTTAGTAAATAGATGGTTGAGCTCTTCTGTGATTAAAACTTTCAAATACTAGTTTAGAAAACACTAGACATCACCTTCAGCATAGTAACATCTAGCTAAGTTAGCAGCTCAAGAGTTACTGACGTAAAGACGTAGCAGGCTGAAAGCTAGTTAACCGTTCGTTAAATAGCGAGCAGCTGTTTGAGGCCAAGGACAACAAGCCAGTATGGACGCCTGGGTTCGGTTTAACGGCCAGAGCCAAGCCAAGGAGAGAGTTATTAGGTAAGGTTACGAATTTTATTAACAATCACGTTTGAAATCTCACTGTAGCTGCAAATTTTAATAATAACGCAAGGTACTCAAAGTTCGCTAGTTAGCTACAGCTCTGCTAACTTAATGGAAGTAGACAACGAGTGCTGGGTTGGTCTGACTTGGTGTGTATATTTGATAAGAAAGATAAATTGTTTCTTAAGTCTTTAAGCTAACTAGATTTCGATGTTATGGCATTCAGCTGTGGGACTGTGTGTGGGAAACCCTTTCTAAGTGCATTTGAATCATATGTTCCGATATATTTTTAGTTATGACCAAGATGCGGTAATTTTACAGTATAAACATCAACTTGTCAGCGGTCTCTGATGGACAAACTATGTAATGGAGACACTGTTTCTAAATGACCCCAATCAGCCGACTGATTTATCAGTCTTCCTCTACTTTTCCCAATAAGTCTGCTCTCCTGAGCCTCCTTTATGAAACAGCCTCGGGTCAGCTCTCTCTGTGCTCTGCGCTCTCAGGGCTGCTCAGTACGCATGCGCCCTGCTGGGCTACACTCTGCAGAAGGGCGGGGCAGCGGCGGAACTTCACAGAACCGTCAGTCAGCTGGAAGCACACATGAGCCTGACAAGAAAGTGTGAGTGAAGCAGCCACTTCGAGTTCTTTTCCAAACACCAAAGCTGAAGGATTGTGGCTGATGTGTTCGTGTGTCCCACAGTGCTGCGTCTGGGGAACTCTGTGGAGGCGCTGGAGGCTGCCAAGAGGACCATCCACCTCTCTGACAGCGTGCTGAGGCTCTGCCTGACCATCGGCCACCTCAACAGAGCCATGTACTTTGCCTGTGACAACGTCCTGTGGGCTGGAAAAACAGGCCTCATCTCCAAACTGGACACGCACAAATGGAGTCAGAGATCTTTCAGGTGACTGAGTGTCCTTTTTTTCTCTTCCATTTGTACATTTTAATGACATCTCTAGCACAAATAACCAGTAACCCTCTTTGTGGAGTCAAACAAAGGAGGCTGATGTGAAACTTTTTAAATGGAATTACACAATAACAAGTTTTATAGTGTTGTCATCTCAAGATCATACATGCTGAAAAATGTGAATAAAATGATCTTGCCTTACACTGAACTCTGAGTTTAAACTTGAGCTGCAGCAGGTTTAGGTTGAATCTAGATGCAGTGAGCTCTTGTGTCAGGACACAGTAGCTGGGTTTAAGAAACTACGTGATTTAGTTTCAGACAATACAGGTTCAAACCTGACATCTGTAAAACCGCAGCTGAGCTAATGACTGAGCTGCTGGACAAAGAATGCTAACAGACCCTACACACACTGATATTTGTTATGTCGTCGTTTGCTTTCTATTCCCACAAAGCTACATTTGACAGGTCTACAGGGGTTAAACCTGCATCATTTTAATTAGTATCCATTTTTAGATTTCTGTTCATCATACATCTCTATTTCCAGCAGCTATGTATCCAATAGTTTCTGGGGAAGTGGCAGACTCTTATTTTTTAATCTGCTTAAATTGCCTGCCAGCATTTGCGTTTGAGTTTGTTGCTCTCAGCAGCAGCAGTAAAGGCAGGCTGAGCCAGCTGGGTCTGCTGGTACGATCAGCTCTGACAGGGTTAACGAAGAGCCGGCTGTGACCCACTGACTGCCTGAACAATTCTGGATATTGAAATGCTACATTTGCACTTGAAGTATTTATTTGGAATGAATGTTATGTTCAAGTCATTTTCATGTCAGTGGAATTTCTGGAACACAGATCATTTGTTAATAACTAAAGTGCTGCGGGGCCAAATTCAGTTAATACCAACTGTGTGGTTGAAATCTGCAGGTACTACCTCTTTGCTCTGATCCTCAACCTGACTCGAGATGTGTACGAGCTCCGCCTCCTCATTGAGTGTGAAGAGCGTTACAGAGCTTCCAAATCCCCACCCTCACCGTACCCCAGCACCACACTGCCCGCTGACCAATTGTCCTCACCTGCCGCTCCGGCCACCGTCGCCCTGCCCGTCATGTCGGCGAGGCTCCGCAGACAGCTTCACCTGCTGGTGGTGGTGCTGTACAGCAACCCGCCGCTGCTGTTGGACCTGCTGAAGAACAGTTGTGATCTCTTCATCCCACTAGACCGGCTGGGGATTTACCCCACAGGGCCAGGCTTTGTGGGGGCCTGTGGCCTGGCCTCCTCTGTCCTCTCCATCCTCACCATGGTCCACCCCTGGCTCAAACTCAAGCCATGAACCTAGATACACATTGGAGGGGTCCACAAGGAGGACTGAGTTCAGAATCTACCAGGGTTAACACACTGATCATTTTGTGAAGTCAGCAGTTGCTGGTGTACTGTGGCAGGAGGAGATTCTTTTATTGTGCATCGCATACTGCTTAACACCTCAGCTGATTACTCACCTGTGACCCAGGTCCACACAGTGCTGAAGCGTAGCGATGCTGCACAGAGCCCACTGTTGTCCTCATTGTCTCACACTAGCCAATGTTAAGTAAATACAAAGCTAGCCCTCATCCACGACTGTCATTCTACATATCAGTCCTGCAGCCATATCTCCCAATACGCGGCTTAAAACTATTCCTCACAGGAAGAATGTTGCAAGTACAAACTCACCAGATGGTAGGCAGTCTTCTTCATGACCTATAAGGTGGGGAAAAAACAAACTTAATTTACCGTGATATAGAAGGGCCCCTTCCAGTAAAGTCAGTACACTGAGCAAGGATTCCACATACTTTGTATTGTGTCACAGGTAGCACTGGTAAAGTGATTTGTTGTTAGGTCTAGGGATTCAATTACCACTAAGCTGTACTAGCTAATAACAGGCCACAACATACACTGAATGCCTTTATTGCCAACAACAAGAAAGGATGCTGGCCTTGCCTGAATCCCGGTGAGCTCGGCTAGCTTTCCACAGTGTCGACTCACTCGACTCAGCCCGGTCCTCTTTCATGTCGCCAACCGTGCACTGAGCTCGGTGTTGGTTTCAGTTCATTTAGGTTAACAAATAACGCAGACAGACACTAAACCAAAATACTTCAGGGATGAGGGTTCAATGTCTATCAGTCTTCACAAAAACAGTTACTGGCTATCAGCAGCACACAACACTCCACTCTGCTTCCTTGGTGTCTGCATTCTGACAGGCTCATATTAGATAAGACCCGCCATCTTGACAACCAATCAAAATGACAACCATGACGTTTGATTTCAAGTCCAAATAAATCAGGGTTTTTGTTAATTTGCACCTGTCTGACGTTTACACCCAGCAAGTTTGTATTTTCAACATTCTTCCAGTATTACATTTTTTTGAGCCACTAAGTGACTGAACTGTCCTGTGAGATAAGAGATGCAGGAACATGATATTTCATTGAAAGAGAAACTCCACACCAAATCTTGTAAGGAGGAAAGCATTGCTACACTGATTTGGTTTTTTTTAAAAGGGCTGTAAGATTCAGGGCTGCTGCACTTGTGACACCACCCGCTGTGATGGAGGGTTGCACTGTAGTAGTTTGCACTATACCCTCTCAGTTTGTCCAGTAAGAGTCAAAGGAATTGTGGAGTGACCTTTAGTCTCCAAATGTTAGCACAGTACAGGGTATGCAGGTTTTCCCTTTCTTAAATTACAGTACTAATAATACTACTAAAAACTTGAAATAAATTCTCCACTGTTATCATGAAGGTGCATACCTAGGCCTGATTGTTACTGACAGGATATACCTTTGTTGAATCTGATGCTTGATTGTAACAGTCTTTATTTTTCAAGATGTTTGTTTGCCTCCTGACATCACAGTTCACCCCGATTCATAGTAGCTTACTATCGTTGGGCCACCATATTGACTTGTCAATATCTGCTTTCATTTTGGCACAAATAACAAGACTCAAACTAGCAAAAAAAAAGGTTTAATTCAGCATGTTACCGTTTACTGTTACAAAGAGGAAGTAAAAACATAATGAAAACTGACAAATGAGGCCAGTTCCTTTTCTGAATATTTCAGGGGACCAGTGGCTGTCGGGGCGAACATTTTTCCCGCTGGTGTTTCTGTCCAGGTAACATCGTAAGTACACACCATGGCCCAGCTGAAAGGACTTCTTCAATAAGCTTACCAACAATCACTGTGGAAAAAGAGCAGAGCAAGTGTGTTAATGAATGACTCTAGATGGCAAAGTACCACTGTATTGTGGTACAAAATTATCTGCATGGCCAAATACCATTGGGGGAAATGGACAAATGTTTGTGAACTGACCCTTTAAAAGAGAATTAAAAAATTAATGTTCATTGTGTGATTCATCTATGGAAATCAAATATTGAAATTGAGAAACTACACACTGATAATTTGAGAGCAACAGAACAGATTTACCCTGTGTGTTTGAGCCACTGGCCAATCAAAGATACATCAGCATATACCTTATCCGATGTAATAACTTTTTTCAGTATGTGCAGAAGAAGGAAAGGCCTGTGTTAATATATTAATGTTGCTACAAAGTTTATCCAGCAGAATGTGCTGTCACTGCAGTGGGAAGCAGCAACTCTCACAAAGCCATGTCAAATCAGTAAAACAGCTGGTGTCATGACCTGTAACAGCCACCTCACTAATGGTTAAAACTATAAACCAGCACAAAAACAACAATTACCAACATAAACCACCATGTTCTGAACAGACTCATTACAAACATTAACAAAAACTAACATTTGCATTTTGGAACATAAAAGGCAGATAAGTAACTTTCAGCACTCGGCATTGCATGCTGGGAAATGTGGGCCTTTGCTATGGCTACAATACTCAGAACCGCTGGGCACATGTAGTAGAGTTCCGTGTGCACAGCTGAGCAGACGTGGAGTCAAAGCGGTGTGTTCGCAGTAAGCTGCTAACTAGTTTACATTACTGCAAAGTTAAACAATGAACCCAACATTTTCCCCTTTCAGTATAACTAATATTTGGAATTGGAACAAAGCTGCAGCATGAATCTTGACAGTTACATTCAACTTCTGCTCTCTACTAAACCATATTCTCTTCTCTACTCTAAGAAGTACATTTAGGACTGTACTTCTTGTACAAGTACCTCTAAACTGTACTAGAGTATTTCCATGGCATTTTCTGCTACTTCAGCAACTGATACTGAACAGTGCTGATGTTTATTTAGCTATTTATTTTATTTATTCTTTATTTTCTCAGTGTTCATTTCTAGAATTGGTTGACAATGTATATGTTTAATGATTTTACATGTTATAGAAAATTTAACTTAAATATTCTTTAATAAAGTTATTTGTTTAAGAAAGCAGCCTTCTGAGTACCTTTGCATAGGCATATTGGTGCACAATCCACATAGAAAAAGTCTATTTTCATTCCAGCTCAAAAATTCACTATATCGCCGGCTTTATCGGTAATCGGTAAATGTTTCCCTCCCCTTTGTATCAGTTGGGCTCTAGTGTTTATAACTGATTAAGACGATGGCAAACAGACCACTCTAATGTGGCTTGTCCTTTGTTTTGCTTATGGATACACTGTTACGGTCATAACAAATGCATTTTCAGAGAGAAAGCTCACTGACGTAAGGCGTGCTGCTGTAACAGAGTTTCCCTTCGGGGATCAAAGTATTTCTGATTCTGAAACTAATGCTTGACAAAAACACACAGACATACATCCACCACTGAGTTATTAAAAAAAGTTGATATAATTTAACTTCAAAGAATAAAATATGTGAATTGCTGAACTTCTGTGTTGCAGGCGGTAGATTGTGGACATGCTCCAACCTGAACTCCTCATCACTCCTGGGTCTCCATGCTCTCATCCTCTCCATCTCCTCCCTCCTCCAGAGCTTCATCTTCCTCCTCCTTCCTCTCTGGAGGTTTCTCATAGGCCTTCTCTGACGGAGTGACAATCACACCATCCCATGTAGACATCTCTGTTGCCAGGTCTGCAACAAAAGTCACACAACGGTCTGATTAGTATTATTTATTCATTTTATTGTGCATGCAGGCACTATTTGTAGAATCACAGGTCAATATATAAAAACAAGGAACTGGATATCTCATGTGGAAACAGAAATACACAGAGAAAAGGCCTGAGGCTGCTGCATATTCATCTATTCTAAAATTCTCACGCACCATCGTATCTTAAAGAGCTCATGATACCTAATTACCCCATTAGAACACTGCTCTCCCAGAATGCAGGGTTACTTGTGGCTCCTAGAGTCTCCAAAAGTAGAATGGGAGCCAGAGCCTTCAGCTATCAAGCTCCTCTCCTGTGGAATCAGATCCCAGTTTGGGTTCGGGAGGCAGACACCATCTCCACATTAAGAGTAGGCTTAAGACTTTCCTCTTTGATAAAGCTTATAGGCTGGCTTGGGTGAGCCCTGAACCATCCATTAGTTATGCTGCTATAGGCCTAGACTGCCTGGGACACTTCCCATGATGCACCTCTTTCCTCTCCCGTAGTTCTGTGCTTTCTCGTTTCTCTCCTTCTGTCGCTTTCAGCAGGTATTTCTACCTCCGGAGCTGCAGAGTCTGGATCTGTGGTTGTGGGCCACCTGCTGCCCCCGTGTTCCTGCTCGACAACTGCTACTATAGTTGTTGTTATTATTGGCTCTGTTTGTCTCTCTCTCTCTCGCGGTTCTGTCCAAGGTTTGTGCCTCTTAAAGGAAGTTTTTCCTTGCCACTGATGCCAAGTGCTTGCTCATGGTGGGATTTGTTGGGTCTCTGTAAATAATATTATAAAGAGTACAGTCTAGACCTGTTCTATAGGAAAAGTGCAATGACATAACTTCAGTTTTTTTTTTGTTTTGTTTTTTAAAAACATGTTTTCAAGGGAACATCATATTGGACACAAGATTACTGGATGCACAATCGTGTCATGTTTTATGAAATACAGTATTTGAATATTCTGGATCTGCGATTTAATTCTACCCACTTGATTTTTGTCAGACTGCTGAAGTCTGACATTGGCTTCAGCTGAACTTTAGAATGTCCTCCATGTCTTATATTCGAGTTTTACTTGAAAATGATAATTTCACAGCCAGTATCGAGAGAAGCAATGATTACAGTGCAATGTACATAAGGGAACAAGTACTCGAAAAAGACTTAAACTGTAAAAGATAAGTTCCGATTTTTTTTTTTTTTTAAATATACAAAGAAGCTAAGTTCTGCAGACTTCTGACTGATTGCTTAGTTCTACAAAACGAAAATATATGGGACACTTCAGAATGACATCAATGTATTGTCACATAAACAAGTCAAGATGCATTCGCCTTCTTTTCGTCAGACTTATAAAGCTGTGTCCACCTGGTGTGAAGCCTGCGTGAGGTTCTTCTTTTAGAAATAGCCGTGTATGTGTGGGAAATGGAGTATGCATGTATGCAACTCACACAGGTCAGACAGCTCACACTGTTACTGTGTGTTTAATGAACTGTGCCAGCATTTGTCAGACTCTGTTCAGTTTGACGTGTGTCGAGTTTCAGTGTATGACTGACAGCTGATAGAGCTGCAGACTGATGGCTTTGGATAGAAAATGCATCACACTGTTACGCTTATTATTCAAGAAATCAAAACCTTTTCATGACAGTGTGTGGCTGATAAATAATACTGAAGACATTGCTTCTTATGCGTGAAGCTTTGCCTGTATACACAACAGTGGAACACATCTGGCATGTATCGAAAGTCTTGTATATTGAGGAAACAGCAGGATTTTCATACATGCTTACATTACTAATATAATATTCAGAACGAGGGCTTGTGCTGCAGGCCTTTCATGCTAACATTACATTACTACCTGTAGAGCTGGGTTAGTGTTGTTAATGCTACAAGCTGCCCTTTCTCACTGGAATGTGTGTGTCATATTAGCTAGCCAGAACGGACAGATGTCTATCAATGTGCAGCGTGTGGTTAAAAAAAAGTTTTGGAGGTGCATGGATGAATGCCACATACACATTCACCTTTAAAAAGCATTTTTTACTAGTTTCCAGAAAGTTGCTTTATTTCTAAATGCTGAAAATGTTCATATATAAAACTATCGTGACAATGTAGTGATGAGTTTTTCCACCCCCCTGCTATAAACGCGAAACCTGTCTATACTCCTCATATTGAAGAAAGATTATCTTACAGCTGGCATCTCCCTCCAGGCCCAGGATCTTCCTGTAACCTCCATGCGAGAGCACCCTCACCAGTGTCTGAGCTGTGAAACACACCATGTCCTGCACAAACACACACAAACTGAACATTATCACACTCATCAGGTTCATGCAACACTTTGATTTATAAATTACTTCAGACTTGAAAGCCCTCAAACAGCTGGTGTGATCCATACTGGGTTTTTTGAGGACATAGTTGTCCAGATGTGTGCGACAGCTTTTTTCCAGTGTGCTACTGCCTCCTACATTGTTGCAAACAGATCTGGGGTGTCTCAGGGTGTCCCCAATTCTACCGAAACAGCAGTAATGAGGAGTATAGCTTCTAAAGACCCTGTCCTTCACCTGCAATGAAGGGACGGGACCAGACCTACCTGCTGTTCCAGAGTCATGACTGTGTGCACTCTGAAGTTTCCACTCTCACAGGGGTCAGTGATGCCCACAGAGCCGGGCAGAAAGAGACCAGCAGCCAGCATCTGCAGGCAGCGCCTTCAAAACACGAGTCCAGCACAAAGCTTAGAGACAATGTCCCATCTATAGTGACTATCAAAATGAAAACTGACTATCAAAATGAAAACTGGAGGTGAGTGGAAACCAACCTGTAGGCCACGTTCAGGGACAAGGGCTGCCTGGACGGGTTGTTCATCACTGCAGAGTGGCCCTGGAACAGAACGGACACCAACCTCACCGTTATGAGCTCATCACTAGTGGCGTACGTGTACCAATACACAATACCTACCCAGTATACCGTTCAAGGCTTTAGGGGTATGTGCAATCACAAGTTTGTTTTTTAATCTGGCTGTGTTGGCTGGTCAAATGTCAGGACTGGTGGAGTGTGAAGCGGTAGACTTGTGGTCTTACCAGCAGATCCAGGATCCAGGGGGTGAGGGGTTCAAAACCAGGGAAGCGCAGCCTCAGGTCCTTCAGCAGGCGGATGAGCACTTTGACCCTAAAGATTATAAACATCAAATAATCCAATAAATTCAGGTATTATTGGATTAAGCGTATTGTTTGGTCATGCCTATGCATAACAGCAGGCCTAAGGGGAGTTAAAGGAGACTTCCTCACATTGACTGAGAGGCGTTCTCCTCAAACCAGCGGGCGTGGCGGATGGCAGCAAGGGCACTCTGCAGCACCTTGATGTCCACTGAAGAAACAACAAAAATAAAATTAATCCTAGCATCCCCATCTGGATTCCAACCAAGGGCCTGCTATATTTTGTTTTCACAGGCTCAATTATAAATACGATGGAGGTCTACAAATGAAAGCAGTGGAAGTGGAAATTTACAGATAAAAAAAATGTAGGACATTTGTACACTACAGTCTCTTGGACTTTCTGGTGATTTTTGACAATATTTTTTGACTTTATATTTTACAAAGTTTTGAGTGCAGTTTTCCTAAACCCTTTGTTTTTTTGAGTTATGAGATGCCCACTTAAGGCAGAATGTCCCTAGATTTTGCAGTGAACCTCAGAGCTAGCCTGTCAACACATGCACCAAATTTGGTTACGATAGCTCAGAGCAAACTTGATTCATGTAAAATAGACCCCATCCTCACAAATTTGAATATAAATTGCAGAAACACGTAACGGCTTAAAAACTATTGATGCAAGTGAAGTTTGTTTCTCATTTAAATAGAACATAATGGACCATTCTGCCTTTCTCACAGACAGTGGAGAGAGATGACAGTAAATGAGGGAGACAGAATGCAACAAAGGTCCCTGGCTAGACTCAGTCTGGGGACGTTGATCTCATGGTTGGTGTGTTAACCCCTAAGCTACGGGGTTGCCTCAGAGACATTTGTGTGTGTGTGTTGTCGACACGTGTGTAAGCTCATACAGTGCAGCTCAGGGTCCAGCTTGCGCAGGTTGGGAGGGACGGTGGTGATGAGGATCTTGACGGTAGCATCAGCTGAACTGATCTCAAAGCCTGTCTCATTGGTCAGCATGGACAGCACTGAAAGCAGCAGATACACACAGTCATCTGCCTATCAGACACACATTACATTAGCAGTGTTACATTATCAATTGATTGTGGGCCACAATCAATAATCAATAGATCACTAAAACCTTGAGAATTACAAAGCACAGGACACCCCACAACTAATTTAGAACACTGAATTAAAACAAGTACATTGTTTGAATCCTGAATTCAATGAAACAAAATAATTCAAAATTGCAGCACCCTTCTTTACTGCTTATAGTCCAACTGAACTTCATTGAACATCTGCTGGATAAACTGGTCACAGTAGGTCTTGGATTCCTCTGTTAAACTTGAAGCGTAGATTTATTTATCCCAGCTTTTCTTGAACCCTTCAGGAAGTGAACAACAGTCCCTCAGTGTGCTACCTTCAGTAGGGTCCTGTGTGCGAAGGGTCTCCACTACTTTGTTGCCAAGAGCTGCAACTGCCTCCACTGTAGAAGAAAAAAACCCATCATCCTCCAACATTACACAGATTAAATTACAAAGTGTTCCTTACATTAGAATGAGCAAGAGCCGTGTTTTGTTTTGTCAGCCAGACGTTGGACTGCCGGCATAGAGACAGATCCACAGAGGGCTTTACTGTAGTAACAGGCACAATTCAACAAGAAAAGGTGTTGCTATTCACAATGATCAAATCAAGACCGTTTCTTTGGCAATGGGGTATTGTATAGGGCTGAAACGATTCCTCGAGTAACTCGATTACTAAAAATCATCAGATACTTTGTCTTCACGAAAACTCTGCACAGTGCTCTTCAGCATCTCAGCAGAAAGCGTAACGGCTCAGTCTCTGCATCCAGTCCACAGAGCGACCCAACACAAGGTTATACACATACATGAAGGCTAGTAAAGACTGTAGTCTACGTTAATTATGACTATATGTAATGGCTAGTTAACAACGTAAAGCAATGTGGTGACGTCTCTAAGTTAGCTAGGTTTTGTTGAAGCCACAAAGAAGACAGTGAAGGCTTACGTTATGCCTGAGCTGTAGTTAAGTTTCAGAACTACAAGTTTCAACCTAAGTATATCAATTTTTTTAAAAGCAAAAAGTGTTTGTTTTTGCATTTCAGAACATGTTTTCTTTAAAACCCAGAATGTAATATGACACTTAAATGCACTGAATGGGTTTAGTTTTGACAGATATTGTATGCAATTTAAAAATAGCAGATATTTCTAAAAAGAAAACCAATTAGTTGTTCATTTTAAGAGACCTGTCTTATTTTCTCTTTTGGATATTTACTATTGCTCTTTAATAAAAGCACAAGTATTTCTTATATGATTACTCAATGGAATAATTGGTAGAATACTCTTACTAATATAATCGATCGTCTTAGTATTGTATTAAACCTAAAAAAAGTTTTTGCTACAGATCAAAATGTGTCTGTTGCACTTAGTATTGCAAACTGTCAAATACTGAAAGCTGGAATCAAATGTCTGGTCAGATTTATAGTCTTGTCCCCAACTGACATCCTAGTTTTTCCAGTTTTAGACTTTTTATTTAGGCAAAGTTGTACAGTTGCTTGTGTTCAGACATTTAAGATCTTTGGCTTCTTTTGTCAAATGGAAAAAAGGGTCTGTAAAAAAAACTGTTCATATGGGAACATGGTATGGGATTGGCATGCCATTATACAGTGTCAAAATGGTCCTATCAAGAAAAACAAAAAAAACAAACAACAGACCCATTGAACGTAAAACTAGACTTCATGATTCAGTGACATAGTGGAGAGCCCTAAGGTCTCAGTTTGTTTGGTTGATAAAAACGGATGCATCCACATCATATGGAAGCATGTAGACTAGTGACTTCTGAATAGGGCTGGGTAGACGTTTCCAGTCAAACGATACCTGCATTCAATCCTTTCTGTGCCCAGATCTAGAAAAAAATGACTATTTGGTTTTGCTCGCAAAAGTCGCTTGTTGGCAGAAAATGAATATAATATTCACAAGTATGTTTTCATTAGTGTATAATCAGCTGAAAATGGTAAGTGGACTGTACTTATATAGCACCTTTCTAGTCTTTTCCGACTAGTCAAAGCGCTTCAGCTACATATCGCATTCACCCCATTCATACACAGATGGCAGGTACCATCAGTTCAAAGAAAGTAAATTATTCTCACACACACCGAAGGCACAGCCCTTGGGAGCATTTGGGGTTTAGTGTCTTACCCAAGGACACTTCAACATGTGGGCTGGGGGAAACTGGATCGAACCACCAACCTTACGATTGGTGGACGACCTGCTTAACCACTATGCCACAGTCGCCCCAAATTAAGAATTGTTGTGTTTTCGTTATCTTAGAATAAGCCCTTTATATGTACAGAGGGAGCGGGTTCCCTTACACGGAGGCCACCATGTTGCACCACCATGTTTCTACAGTAGCCCAGAATGGACAAACCCAATACTGGCTCTAAATATAAAGAGTACGGTCTAGACCTGCTCTACAGGAAAAGTGCAATGAGATAACTTTTGTTATGAATTGGCGCTATATAAATAAAATTTAATTGAATTGATAGGGCCATTTGCGTTTTTTGCTAGTTCCGCAGCCTTGGCAGGGGAGGGTGAGGCGAGCGGTATTCAAGTGTTTGCAATCTGCAATTTCACTGCTAGATGCCACTAAATCCTACACACTTGACCTTTAATGCGATGGGTGATTGGCCCACTACCATAGCTACAGCTAGCAGCTACATACAGTCTGTGGTGGGGATGTCGAGTGCGGTGTATTTGACGGAGTTGGCAGTTCAGCCTCCTGCTCCGCTCGCGGGCTCCGGAGAACAAGTGACTGTAAGAGGAGCAGCAGAAGAGATCGGTGTGTTTACCGGGGAAACTTCAGCTCACATCAGCGAAAGACTCATCCCCCCAAAATGCACCACAGAGCGCCACAGGAAGTCATTCCTGCCTGTGGCCATGAAACTCTTTAACTCCTCCTAAGTGTTAGTCTATATGACCCTAAGTCATTAAACTGGACATTGGATCATTAACATCACTGCAATACTTGAAATATTGTGCAATATTCCCTGTTTATTGATATTTATTAAGACTTATATTACTGCTGTGCAATATCCACCATCTCTCTCTCTAATCTGGTTAATCTGCTACACTTAACTTGACCGTACTCATTATTGCACTATTACTTATTTTATTACATTGTATTATACTTAACCGGTAAATCCACTTTGTACTTTACACTTATTTTAGCTTTAATACTTTATATCCATTGTTGTACTTAACTTAGCTGTATTATAGTGTATTATATTTTGATTTGCACATCTCTAATTTCTTACTAGAAATAATTGTCTCGTTGAAGACTTATTTTGTTGTTGTAGTTGTTGTTGTTAATAATAATAATAATAATAATAATAATAATATTCTTCTATTAGTACTTCTATTCCTGTGTGCATTGATGTGATAGTGAGCAGCTGTAACGAAAGAGTTTCCCCTCGGGGATCAATAAAGTATTTCTGATTCTGACAACCCGCTGTATCAGCAGCACTGCTGGCTTTGATTTTGTTTTTTTGTAGTTGGTTTGTAAAACACAACCAGAGCTACACAGCCTAATACAACCTCCATGCTTGACTCCAACTGTTAACTCAAGTCCTTCAGAATGAACGTTTCCCATTACTCAACACACTGATAAACAAGGCTGGTCTGTTGTGCTGGCTCTCTGTATATAGGCTACACTTATCTCGTGCATTCAAATCGAATTAAAGAACACTTTTAAAATGTATTTGTGTAAAAATCATTTGGATGGGGAGGAGTGGTGGTATTTTAACTGAATACGTCCATTCACATGATGGGTATCAATTGAGGCACTCTATTGGTATCACTTTAAGGGTACTGGTATCATAATTCTTTAAACGATACCCGGCCCAAATTCTGAATCTGAGGGTCTGAACATAACAAGATTGTATTGCAAGACTATGAATAGTCCCATCACCCTGCACGCTTTACTGGCTGCAAACACCTTGATGTGACAACATCTGAGTGACAAGAACCAACACATCTAAAAGCCTCAAAAACTCAGGAATAATATACCAGCAGCTTTCTTTTAAACAGTGTTAGTTTGAATCATTACAATGACAGCCTCTTCAATTTTTAAGCAGATGACATAACTTCCTACTGATCACTCACGTGTAGGGAGGATCTTGAGGATTACAACCAGGTCAGCAACATTGTGTCCTGTTGTCATGGTGCCCTTCTTGTAAGAGCCCACCTGACGCACCTCTTCAATTTGCTATGAAGAGACACAGGTACAACATTATTAACATGTAATGTACTAATATTATTGACTAGCTCATATTATTCACACGCTCCACATTACTGATTTGACCTACTAGAAATGAAACATTTCAAGTTGTTTTTAGTTACTTAGTATGTCACATTCAATATGTTTATTTAAATAATGCTGTATAGTTTTCTAAATATTTAAACATTCCTGATATTGTTTCAGTTCACATTGATACACTGTTAAACTGGGAGCCTGAGATGTTCTGGCAGAAGAGTTCATCAATTAATTTATGACTGATCATCTAAGAAACAGTTTAAAAATCAATCTTATTTGTCACATACATCATTATACTGTGTGTATTGACATGATACATTGCACACACTGATCTGAAGTACAATAATGTGCTCATCACTGAGTCATTTAGATGTTAGATGAATGTGCAGTGAAAGACAAATGACTCACCACTTCAAAGTTTCCAGGTGCAACAATCAGGTTGTCAATGACATTGTTGATCTTTGTGACCAGGGACAAGATGGAGGACTAAATGCAGGAAGAGACCAATAAACAGGGTTTCTTCCAGTGAACGTAAAAAACAAAACAAAAAAATTTGGTGAGACAGACAGTTATCTAGATTGGTGTAGGTTTGTGGACTGACCTGCTCTGCAGGTGTGGGGCTCAGGTCATGGTTTCTATTCAGCAGACACTCACTGAAAGCCGTCTCGTCAGGTGCAGGCTTCACTCTGGGGAAGGCCATCTCACACTTGTGATAAACAACAGTCTGCGTCAGTACTCACACTGCTGCTCAGTACATAATCTGCTTTACTACTAGCCTACTCACACTAATATACTATGGTAGTTTTATTAGGGGAATGTGGTCTCCTGAACATAAGTCACACTAACAAAATGTATGTAACTAACTTCATGAAAAAACTTATCACCTTCCAGCAGTGATGTACAGGTGTACACCAGGACCATGTTGACCCCCCACACCAAATGTAGTTTTTACTCACCACATAAAAATCAAATGGGATGTGTGGGACAAATGGACGGTACCTAAACAGGAATGAAGAAAAAAATCAACAGTTTGTAGTTTTATAATAATGACTTCAAGCAGTGAACAAATAATTGATAGAGGCAACAGTGCTCAAGGTTCAATATGCTCACAATACTAACAAAGTCTGGCTGAAAATAAATCATGATATAAGGAACTTAATGTCCACTGTTAATTTCCCCTGAGGCCTAAAATAAGAAAAAACAGCAATTTATACTTTGATTTTTGTAATAGTTTTTTCATATGGATTTTAGTACTACATGCAAATTACGGACCAGATAAAAAAAACCTTGTTCTACATCTAGATCCTGATCTCTCCGGATGTCCAGACTGTTTTGGTCATAATGCCTTTTGGACGTTAATGAATATAAGCGAATAGCAGCTCGGTGGCTGAACTCACCCCTGGACCAGTCCTCCACGGGACCCGAAGCGGCCTCCCCGGCCCCTGCCGCGGTCCCCTCTGGACACAAACACACTAACATGTCGATGCTGCTCACGTACATTTGCTCGACAAAGCTAATGTTGGGAGTAATAATGCCGTGGCGTCTCATCTTAGGCACTATTCAATCCCATTGCGAACATTAATACTATCTTGCTAACCTAACGTAAGTTACTCAGCTGCTACGCTCCGATACACATCAGTACAGATTCATTATTTCATTTATTCAGCTACTTGGCTAGGTGATGTTATCCCCCTGGATCGTTGACAAATTACTTATGTAAAAGTACAAATCCCCCCGCAGCTCAGAAATGATACCATTAACACATTACACGGTGACGACACACTTGGAATAATGAATAACGCTAGCGGTTAATGAATTAGCTAACGTTACCTCGCTAACATGTTAGCCAGTAGCAAGCGTTCAAACAATGCACGCCGCTTGCTTAATGTCACGCTAACATAACAGCACTACGAGCCAGGTTTCTAACACAGGAGCTAACGACTTCAATCAACACGTTGCTTGTATAAACTGTAAAACACAACGGAATTGAATGTTAAACGTATTGAAATCGAATTACCTCATTGCGTACGTCGTTTTGATTATTGAATGCGAAAATCCTAAGAGAAGTGATCAATGGACCGGCTCCCTCTGTGACGGCTGCTTCCTGTTCTTTCGAGTAGGGTATCGTTTCTTCTTCTTCTTCTTCTTCTTCTTTTTAACGGCGGTTGGCATCCAGTTTAATGGTGCATTCCCGCCACCTTCTGTTCTGGAGTGTGGACCAGTCAGTAAAATATAATCTACAATTTCCCAGGGATTGAGGGGGGAAGAGGGGAAAACAAAACAAACAAACAAAAAAAACCCCTTACCATTATATCCTATAATAAAGCCCATTATCCCTTAAAAAACCCAACAATTCTCTCACCTGTGCTCTATCATTCATACTTAGTATTGTTTTTAAAGTGAGTTTCTGCACCCCTAGTTCCTTTGGTCTGTTATCCATTATCACTCTCTCCCTCTGATATTTCCTACAATGTAGAATTAGATGTTCCACTGATTCCTCTACCTGACACTCCCCGTCTGATGTTTCCCCACCATTTTTAATGTTTTATTTAGAGCACAGTGTCCCAGTCTTAGTCTCGTTAGTACCGTTTCCTCTTTTCTGTTTCCCCCTCCTACTTATTTCCTTATTTACTTTAATACTCCTTTGGATATGGTATAAATGTCTCCCTTTCCACTCACTATCCCACATTTCTTGCCATTTTTGGTTAATTTTTTCCCAGATTATACATTTTACTTCCGCTATACTGATTCTTATTTGCATTTTTACATTTTCCTTTTTTAATGCCTTCTTTGCGACTAACTAGAGCTGAAGCTGAGTCTGTACATATTATGATTGTCAATTTTCGCTTCTTCCACCCAACGTAATGCAACTAAAATTGCAACCATCTCCACTGTACAAACTGCTAAGTTATTAGATGTTCTTCTATTGATTTCAATTCCTCTTGCTGGAACCACCACTCCCATTCCTGTTACCCCTGTTTCAGGGTTCTTAGTGCCATCTGTATATATTTGAGTATAGTTTTTATATACTTCAGTAATATAATCATTAAACATCCCAACCAGATCAGCACTTTTTTCTTTCCTTTTAATCTCTAATAGATACCAATCTACCCCCGGACATCTCATCTTCCATGCTGCTATGACTGGATGAACTATTGAAGAGCTGATTTTCATATCAGATACCCCGAGCTCTTTTGCTGTTTTATTCCCTATATGACCAAAGTTGTCCTTTTTACTTCTCTCTTTCCTCCAGCATTCCTTCAGCACTCCTTTTGTGGGGTGAGAGTCATTATGCCCCTGCAAGTTAACCCAGTAATTTGCTATTATATGCCATCTCCTTAGTTCCATCTCTCCAACCTCTACCTGGATAGCTGAGACAGGCGATGTCTTAAAAGCTCCACTACACACTCTCAACGCCTGATCCTGAATCACATCCAATTGTTTTAAATGGGATCTAGCTGCTGATGTATACACTATACTGCCGTAGTCCACCGTAGATCTTATCAGGGACACATACATTCTTTTCAGTGCTTCGCAACTTGCCCCCCACTCTCTACCAGTCAAGCATCTCATTACGTTTATTACTTTTTTACTTTTTTCCACTATTCTTCTAATATGATCTGCCCATGTTAAACGGGAATCATAAAGCACCCCCAGGAATTTGAATGTTCCTGCTCTCTCTATTTCTTTCCCATACATCCTTATTTTCAATCTTTCATCTATTCTTTTATTAGTAAAGAAAACACTTTGGGTTTTTTCAACTAAGAGAATCTACATCCCCACTCTTTCCCCCACTCCACCACTTTATCTACAGCTCCTTGCACTTTCCCAACTACATAATCCATATTTTTCCCCCTCTTCCACAGAGCCCCATTGTCTGCAAAAAGTGACCTACCTATATCAGCTGGAATCTTTAAAAAGATATCATTAATCATTATTATGAATAGTAGTGGGCTTACTACACTACCTTAAGGTGTACCATTTTCTACAGTATACTGATTTGACAGTTCTGATCCTATTCTTACTTGGATATTCCTTTCACACAAAAAATCTTTTATCCAATTGAAAACTCTCCCTCCAATCCCCAACTTGTGTAACTTAACTAGAACTCCCTCTTTCCACATCATATCATAAGCTTTTTCTATATCCAAAAACACTGCAATTACTGCCTCTTTATTTTGTGTCGGCGTTTTTGTGTACCCGGCAGAAGCATTGCTAGAAACTTCGTCTTAAACCATCATAAATTGATATTTTATTGAGTTTTTAAGCCAAGTTTTCTACGCTACACTGCTGTCCTGGCCACTGCTTTACCTATATGTTTTAACTTGGAAAATGTTTTCGGTCACTGGACGTATGGATCTTAAGTGATTTTAAGCTGGCTGCAACTCGACGTGGTTTACCGGACTGCCTCCACTGCTGCTAGCTTAGCTAGGTTTGTTTGTAGCCCTGTGGCTAGGCTAGCCGGTCGCTTTTACCAAGGATTTTAAGCTTGTAGCACTTTTATGGACTTAACTATGGACTTTAAGCTTCGAAGCACTCTCACGGACTAAATTTTAGCCTGATGGCTGAGTGTGGATCTTGTCACCTTACCGTCTCAAAGCTAAGGAAAAGTATCGCCTGTCTGGAAGCCGAGCTCAGAGAAAAAGACAAGCTCATCCTGGAGTTCTCCACTGTCTCAGCCCAGGCAAAACACCTGGCGGTCCTCAGCTCCTCTGGCTGCAGCAACCGCAATGCGACCATCCCATCTCACTCCCCTGACTGCTTCACTCCAGAACTGGACAATGATCCCACTCTTCCGTGGCTCGGCTCCATCATCACTGGCG
The DNA here is from genome assembly GCA_027580175.1 of Siniperca scherzeri. Taxonomy (NCBI): domain Eukaryota; kingdom Metazoa; phylum Chordata; class Actinopteri; order Centrarchiformes; family Sinipercidae; genus Siniperca; species Siniperca scherzeri. The sequence continues at coordinate 377,949 of CM050847.1, forward strand.
CCCCGGAGCATGAAGCCGTTTCAGCTAAGCCTGAAGATCCCTGGCTCCTCATGGTTGCGAAGCCCAAAGCCATGGCCATTTCTACTCCTTGCCGAGCCCCAGTGGATGCACAGTCACTCACCGGCGGGGGTGGTGAGAAGGCTCCAGTGAGTTCGACTCCACGCCAACCAGAGCACTGGACTGTAGCCTGTAAGGACAGACATGGTGCAAAGCACCTGCCTCCTCCACCTTCACATCGGGACCTCCCGCTGGCCAACAGGTTTGACATTCTGGATAAGCAGGACTTTCCTCCACTGGAGGGATGCTCCCTTTTTCCAGCGGTCAAGTCTTCCTCCTCCTCTAGCCGCAAGTTACTAAAAGATGCCGTGATCAGGAGAAGCTCTGGAGGTCTCATTCGTCCTGAGATGGCAGAGAACACCTCTGCTAAGAAGGCCCCCTCGCTGCAGCAGTCCCCGGCCACGTCTATCCCAGGGACAGCTGATGGAACTCGGCAGTCTCCACGATCACCGACTCTGCCTTCTCTCATCCCCCCAACTACGCTGAGAGTTGGAGATTCCATAGTAAGGAATATCCGCTTCGTTAATGCAGTCACACAGTGCTTTCCTGGAGCTACGACCCCCGACATCCTTGAAAAGCTCCCTGGACTTCTGGCTGCACTCCCGACGACTATCATGAAAATCATAGTCCATGTCGGCACCAATGACACCGCCGTCAGCAATCGGAGCTGACGAAAGCAGATTTTATCCGCCTCTTTGACCTGCTCAACAGCCCGGGAAAGCATGCTTTCATTTCGGGTCCAATTCCTACACTGGGTCATGGAACTGGCCGTTTTAGCAGGATCCTCAGCCTTCATACCTGGCTCCAGTCTGTCTGCAGCACCCATGACGTTGGTTTTATTCACAACTTTAACTTATTCTGGGATCGTTCTTCCTTGTTTGCATGAGATGGTCTTCACCCAAACAAGTCAGGTAGTCGCATGCTGGCGGCTAACCTGCAGCACGCTGTGCTGTCCTCCTCACGTAGTTGACTATTTACATCACCTGTTTCCCCTTGCTCTTCTTCTTCCTCTTCTCTGCTCACCAAAAACTGCCACACACCCTCTGCTGTCACTACCTTCCCCTTGTGGACTGATCATAGTGCTGCTATTTGGAGCCCGGATCCCTCTAGTGCCACTTTTAACATTCCTGTGGTAATTTCGGATAGGTCCTTAGTGCGAAACAGACACAGCCGACACAGCAATAATAATAACTTAATAAAGATCCGGGCCAGAACCCTACCTCCAGTCTCAACCTCAAATCTGAAGCAGCACAGACTTTTTAAGATGGCTCTTCTCAATGTAACATCCCTCTCTAACAAAACGTTTATTTTGAATGATTTTATCTCTTCTACTGATTTAGATTTTATGTTTTTAACTGAATCCTGGTTATGTCCTGGTGATCACAGTCAGCTGGCTGAATTGTGCCCTCCAGATTATGACTGCTTTAGCCGCCCTAGGGTCTGTGGTCGAGGTGGGGGCCTTGTGTGACCTCTTAGCTTGCAATGATTTTTCCTCCTTTGAAGTGCTCATGTTTAAACTTGGTGGCCCCCTCCCGGTCATATTTGCTATTATTTATCGTCCCCCTAAACCAGCTGGCTCCTTCTTGTTGGAACTCCCTGAGTTTTTATCCAGTCTTGTGTTAAATTATGATAGAATTCTTCTTTGTGGTGATTTTAATATTCATGTTGATGACTCCTCTAATGCCCTTGCTGCTGATTTTTTAAATATCACTAACTCTTTTAACTTTCAACAACATGTGTCTGGCCAAACTCATTCCTGTGGCCACACCTTGGACCTGGTCTTTACTTTGGGCCTGAAAACCCCATCTGTGGAAACCAGGGACATGTTTGTATCTGATCACCTATGCATTGTTTTTAACTGTGAATTAGAGGCTGCTAGTACTGTCTTATCCCGCTCTAAGCACACATGCGTCCTTAATGAGCATAGTGCCTTAAAATTCTGTACACTGTTCAATTCCCCTGGCAGTGTGTTTCCCGATTCCTCCAACACCAACGAGTTGGTTGATTCTTTTAACTACCTGTGTTCTTCAACCTTAGATCTCATAGCTCCTCTGAAAAATAGACCAAACTCAAAGACTAGAAAACAGCCATGGTTAAATGAATGTATTCGAAGCTGTAAAACGAAATGCAGAAAATGCAACCGCAAGGGGGCACAACCCAGTGTCTTCTTGTGCCAGTCCCAAGTCTGGATAAATGCAGAGGGTTGTGTCAGGAAGGGCATCCGACGTAAAACACATGCCAAATTAAAAATGCGAATCGTGAAAATGACTTCCATACCGGATCAGTCGGGGCCCGGGTTAACAACGACCGCCACCGGTGCTGTTGACCTGCAGGGTACCGGTGGAAATTGGACTACTGTTGGTCAAAGACGAAGAAGGAGAGGAGGAAGGTGTGTTCGTAGGCAGAGAGAGAAGAGGAAAGCTAAGAATGTAGGACTTACAGTAGGGACTTTGAATGTTGGGACTATGACAGGGAAGGCTAGAGAGTTGATTGACATAATGCAGAGAAGGAAGGTGGACATACTGTGTGTCCAGGAGACCAGGTGGAAAGGTAGCAAGGCTAGAAGCTTAGGAGCAGGGTTCAAGTTGTTCTACCATGGGTCAGATAGGAAGAGAAACGGAGTAGGAGTTATCCTGAAAGAGGAGTTTGTGAGGAATGTTCTAGAGGTGAAAAGAGTATCAGACAGGTTGATGAGTCTGAAGCTGGAAATTGAAGGGGTGATGTTCAATGTTGTGAGTGGTTATGCCCCACAGGTAGGATGTGAGTTAGAAGAGAAGGAGAAATTCTGGAGTGAGTTAGATGAAGTGATGCAGAGCATCCCCAGAGGGGAGAGAGTGGTGATTGGTGCAGATTTCAATGGGCATGTAGGCGAAGGGAACAGAGGTGATGAGAATGTGATGGGCAGGTTTGGTCTTCAGGACAGGAACGCAGAAGGACAGATGGTGGTAGACTTTGCAAAGAGGATGGAAAGGGCTGTAGTGAACACTTTCTTCCAGAAGAGGCAGGAACATAGGGTGACATATAAGAGCAGAGGTAGAAGCACTCAGGTGGACTACATCTTGTGTAGACGTTGTAATCTGAAAGAGACCAGGGACTGTAAAGTAGTGGTAGGGGAGAGTGTAGCCAGACAACACAGGATGGTAGTGTGTAAAATGTCTCTGGTGGTGAGGAAGATGAAGTGGACAAAGGCAGAGCAGAGGACGAAGTGGTGGAAGTTGAAAAAGGAAGAATGTCGTGTAGTTTTCAGGGAGGCGCTGAGACAGACTCTGGGTGGTCAGGAAGTGCTCCCAGATGACTGGACCACTACAGCTAATGTGATCAGGGAGACAGGTAGGAGGGTACTCGGTGTGTCATCTGCAAAGAGGAAAGCGGACAAGGAGACTTGGTGGTGGAACGAGGAAGTGCAGGAGTGTATACAGAGAAAGAGGTTAGCTAAGAAGTGGGACACTGAGAGGACTGAAGAGAGTAGACAGGGGTACAGGGAGATGCAGTGTAAGGTGAAGGTAGAGGTGGCAAAGGCCAAACAAAGAGCATATGAGGACTTGTATGTAAGGTTGGACACTAAAGAGGGAGAGGTGGATTTGTACAGGTTGGCCAGACAAAGAGATAGAGATGGGAAGGATGTGCAGCAGGTTAGGGTGATTAAAGATATGGATGGAAATGTATTGACAGGTGCCAGGATTGTGATGGGAAGATGGAAGGAGTACTTTGAAGAGTTGATGAATGAGGAAAATGAAAGGGAACGAAGAGTAGAAGAGGTGACTGGTGTGGAGCAGGATATAGCAAAGATTAGCAAGAGTGAAGTGTGGAGGACGTTGAAGAGGATGAAGAGTGGAAAGGCAGTTGGTCCTGATGACATACCTGTGGAGGTATGGAAGTGTCTAGGAGAGGTGGCAGTAGAGTTTCTGACTAGTTTGTTTAACAAGATCTTGGAGAGTGAGAGGATGCCCGAGGAATGGAGGAGAAGTGTATTGGTGCAAGGGAGATGTGCAGAGCTGTGGCAACTACAGGGGAATAAAGCTGATGAGCCATACAATGAAGTTGTGGGAAAGAGTAGTGGAAGCTAGGTTAAGGGCAGAGGTGAGCATTTGTGAGCAGCAATATGTTTTCATGCCTAGAAAGAGTACAACAGATGCAGTATTTGCTTTGAGGATGCTGATGGAGAAGTACAGAGAAGGTCATAGGGAGTTGCATTGTGTCTTCGTAGATTTAGAGAAAGCGTATGACAGGGTGCCGAGAGAGGAGCTGTGGTATTGTATGAGGAAGTCTGGAGTGGCAGAGAAGTATGTTAGAGTGGTGCAGGACATGTATGAGAGCTGTAAGACCGTGGTGAGGTGTGCTGTAGGTGTGACAGAAGAGTTCAAGGTGGAGGTGGGTTTGCATCAAGGATCGGCTCTGAGCCCCTTCTTGTTTGCTCTGGTGATGGACAGGCTGACAGATGAGGTTAGACAGGAATCTCCATGGACTATGATGTTTGCGGATGACATTGTGATTTGTAGTGAGAGCAGGGAGCAGGTGGAGGAAAATCTAGAGAGATGGAGGTCTGCTCTGGAAAACAGAGGAATGAAGCTTAGCCGCAGTAAGACAGAATACATGTGTGTCAATGAGAGGGACCCAGGTGGAACGGTGAGGTTACAGGGAGCAGAGGTGAAGAAGGTGCAGGACTGTAAGTACTTAGGGTCAACGGTTCAGAGCAATGGAGACTGCGGAAAAGAGGTGAAGAGGCGAGTGGAAGCAGGTTGGAACGGGTGAAGAAAAGTGTCAGGTGTGTTTTGTGATAAAAGAGTATCAGCAAGAATGAAAGGAAAGGTGTTCAAGACAGTGGTGAGACCAGCGATGTTGTACAGCTTAGAGACAGTGGCACTGAAGAAAAGACAAGAGGCAGAGCTGGAGGTAGCAGAGCTTAAGATGTTGAGGTTCTCTTTGGGAGTGACAAGGATGGACAGGATCAGGAATGAGTACATCAGAGGGACAGCTCATGTTAGATGTTTCGGAGATAAAGTCAGAGAGGCCAGATTGAGGTGGTTTGGACATGTTCAGAGGAGAGACTGTGAATATATTGGTAGAAGGATGCTGAGGTTGGAGCTGCCAGGCAGGAGATCTAGAGGAAGACCAAAGAGGAGATTTATGGATGTAGTGAGAGAGGACATGAAGTTAATTGGTGTGAGTGAAGAGGATGCAGAGGACAGGGTTAGATGGAGGCACATGATTCGCTGTGGCGACCCCTGAAAGGGAACAGCCGAAAGGAAAAGAAGAAGAAAAAGAAATGCAGAAGAGCAGAACGCAGATGGAAGAAATCAGGTCTCCAGGTCCACTTTGTGGCCATGAAAGAGTTATTACGCCTTAATAATAGGATGGTGAAGGATGCAAGAACATGTCATTTCTCTGCACTTATTTCTGCCCATCAGCACAACCCCAGATTCCTATTTAAGACTGTGGATCAGTTAGTTAACCCTGCCTCTCCTTGCGCCCCTGCTGGGTGTGATGCTGATTGTGAAAAGTTTCTTTTGCACTTTGGACTTAAGTGCTGCCTTTGATACAATTGATCATGGCATTCTTTTAGATAGACTGAGGCACTGGATGGGCATATCTGGCACTGCACTAGACTGGCTCTCATCTTATCTGTCCAATAGGAAATTCTGTGTCAGCATTAATAACTTCATGTCATCCTTTTCCCATATCAAGTACGGTGTGCCTCAAGGTTCAATTCTGGGACCAATATTGTTCTCCTTATACATGCTTCCCTTGGGTGATGTCATCCGCAGACATGGTATTTCTTTTCATTGCTATGCGGATGACACACAGTTGTACCTCCCTGTCAAGCCCACTGACCTTAGTATGCTGAGTTCTCTGCAGGACTGCCTGTCTGACATAAAAAATTGGATGTTGATAAATTTTCTTCATCTCAATTCAAATAAAACTGAAATCCTTGTTATTGGGCCCCAACACATCACTAAACAAATACTGCCATCTACTGGTAACCTGTCACAACATATCAAGCCTGTTGCAAGAAATCTTGGTGTCCTGTTTGATAGCAATTTATGTTTTGATCAACATATCACTAAGCTTGTCCAATCATGTTTTTATCACCTCAGAAATATTGCAAAAATACGATCTATTTTAAATCTTAGTGATGCAGAAACTGTTGTACATGCTTTTATCTCCTCACGCCTTGATTATTATAACAGCCTGTTCACTTGTCTTAATCAAAAAACTTTGACACGACTGCAGACTGTACAAAACTCAGCTGCTAGGCTGTTAGCCAGGACCAAGAAGTACGACCACATAACACCTGTTTTAGCCTCTTTACATTGGCTCCCTGTTGGTTTTAGGATTGATTTTAAGATCTTGTTGATTACTTTTAAGGCTCTTCATGGCCTGGCCCCAGATTATATTTTAGACCTTGTAATCCCTTATGAACCTTCACGTAGTTTGAGATCTTCGGGCAGGGGTCTCCTATTATTTCCTGAGTCCAGAATGAAAACTAAGGGGGACAGAGCTTTTGCTATCAGGGCCCCGAGGCTCTGGAACAACTTGCCCGAAGAAATTAGGTTGTCTGAGTCAGTGTCTTCGTTTAAGTCTCATCTCAAAACACATTTTTATCTGAAAGCATATCCTGATTTTACCTGAACTAGTTGTTTATTTTACTGTTTATTTTATTGCTTTTGTGTATTTTATGTATTTTATTTCTTTATATTTTGTCATTCACTGTGGTATTTTATTTCTCTTGTTGTGAAGCACTTTGTACTTTGTTTTGATAAGTGCTCTATAAATAAAGTTTTATTATTATTATTATTATTTTCCTGGGCTTTCCTTATTTCATTTTCTATCCTAACAACTGCATCCATGGTACTCCTACCTTTCCTAAACCCACTCTGATAATTTGCTATCTTTTCCTTCTTTTCAAGCTCATATGATTGTCATGGTGGGCCGCGGAGCCCCCCTGGTCCTTGTGTGCTTCAGTGTACCTGTCTCTCCTTGTGTTTCCTGGCTGTCCCCTGTCCATCCTTGTGTGTGCATGTGGGTGTGGGTGTGTCTGTGTTCTGGTCTGGCTTCCCGGTCTCCTGTCTGCTGCTGATCACCGGCACACCTGTCTTCAATCATCGCTGATCGACACGGTTTATATACCAGGCACCTCCACACTACCGATGCCAGATCGTCCTCCATACTGGCGTACGAGTATTACGTAACGGCTCCCGCTGCACTTAAAGATAAGTGAAGTTTCGGTTTTGTTTCTCGCCTTGGTGGTAACTCCGTTTTGTCTTTGTTACAGACTCTCGCTCCGCCGGTGATCACTGCCTCAGTCTGCCCTTCGGATCATCCGGATATCTACTACCACGCCAGTCTCGCCATCCAGCCGATTTCGCCTCTGGAGCCTGCCGGCTACCCGCACTACACACCCAGCTTCACTGATCCTCGGCCTGGTTGGCTCAGCCCCCTACACTACGCTCGCCAGTCCAGAGCCAGGCCACCTTGTCTCCGTCCGGAGCGCCGCCAGTCTCGTCTCTGACCCGGCCCGGTCGAATCCTCGGGGAGGCCACGGGTCACGCCGGATTCTTCGTTCACTTACAATTATCTGCACAATAAAAAACGTCCAAATAAACCCAGTTCTGTTCCGTGAGTTCCTGCATTTGGGTTCAGAAAACAACACTTACGACAGAACGATCTGGCCGACATGGACCCAGTGGAACCCAGATCGGATGAGTTAAAAGAACTGGTGTTGGACCTGTCGAGTTTGCTGGAAATTTGGGGAACAGCCAGCAGCAAGCAGTCCAGGCAGACCGTCAAAGCCTGCCGCGCGCCTGCACGCCCTGGCTGTGGGACTCCCTTCCTGAGTGGGCCAAGATCTTTGTGTCTGCTTCAGGCTCCCGGCTTGACTCCCGACCAGCCAGTCACCAGTCAGCACCTCAGCCTGCTAGCCAGGATGCACCTCAGCACGCTTTCTCCTGGAGCAGGAGAAAGCGTGGCTCCCACAGTGGCTCGCCTGGCCCGCTGCCCAGCTGCTCGCCTGCCCCGCTGCTCGCCTGCCCCACTGCCCAGTTGCTCGCCTGCCCCGCAGCAGCCATCGCTCCCTGCCTCGGCTGGATGGCAGCAGCCATCACTCCCTGTCTCTGCTGGATCGCAGCAGCCATCACCCCTTGCTGGATCGCAGCAGCCACCTGTCCCTGGACTCTTTGCTGGATCACAGCAGCCATCACTCCCTGCTGGATTGCAGAAGCCCCCAGTCCCTGGACTTTTCGCTGGACTCTTTGCTGAATCGCAGCCGCACCCTGTCCTTGCCGCTGCTGGATCGCTGCCGCACCCTGTCCTTACCGCCACTGGATCGCAGCCACACCCTGTCCCTGCCGCCGCTGGATCACAAGCAGCACACCTTGCCCTTGCCTCTGCCGGGCCCCAGCAACCAGCGCTCACCGCCTCTGCCGGGCTGCAGCAGCCCCCTGAACTCCCTGCTGGATAGCAGTCAACTCCTTTCCCAGCTGGATCGCAGTTCCCTGAACTCCCGGCTGGATCGCAGCAGCACCAATCCTTGGCCAATGCTGGATCGCAATCACCTCTGTTTCCAGTTGGATCGCAGCACAACGCGGGACTCACTGCTGGGTCACAACAAGTCACCGAATCATCGGCAGGGTCACAACAGCAGCCGCACCCTCCAGTCATCCTAACGCCGGTCAGGTCCAGCTGCCTCGAAGCCGGCTCCCGGTCCAGACAACCCGTCACCGGCTCCCTGTCCTGACGTCCCGTTGTCGGCTCCCGGTCCAGACGTCCCATCGCGGGCTCCCTGTCCTGACGATCCGTCGCCGGCGCCATGTCCTGCCGTTCCGTCGCCGGCGCCATGTCATGATTCCCCGTCGGCAAGTTCTGATGTCCAGTCACCGGCTCCATGTCCTGCCGTCTCGCCGCAGCCTCCAGTCCCTGCTGGATTGCAGCAGCCTCCTCCAGTCCCTGCTGGATCACAGCAGCTCCGCGCCCCCAGACTCCATGTTGGATCGCAGTCGAATCCTCTCCCGGCTGGATCGCAGCAGCTCCTTGCTCCAAGTCCCGACGCTGGCTCCCCGTCCTGATGCTCCGTCGCCGGCTCCTCGTCCTGATGCCCCGACGCCGGCTCCCCGTCCTGCTGTTCAGAAGCCAGCTCCCCATCCTGCTATTCAGAAGCCGGCTCCCCGTCCTGCTGTTCCGACGCCCCGTCCCGCTGCCTTGTTGCCAGCTCGAAGTCGGGAGGTCCCGTCGCCGGTCCCTAGTCTTGCAGCTCCGTTGCTGAATCCATGTCATTCTCAGTCCGAACGTCCCTTTTACCGGCCCCCTACCCTGCAGTACCATCGTGGGTTCCTGAGCTGATTCGCAGACCTCCTGGGGGTCCCCGCCTCTGGCCTCCCGAAGGGTTCAGTGTTCGCCGCTGGTCTCCCGAAGGGTTCAGTGTTCACCGCCGGCCTCCCAAAGGGTTCAGTGTTCGTCGGAGGCCTCCCGGGACTCCCTTTGTTCGTCGCCGGCCTCCAGAGGGGTTCAGTGTTGGCTGCCGGCCTCCAGAGGGGTTCAGTGTTTGCCACCAACCTCCAGAAGGGTTCAGGGTTCGCCACCGGCCTCCCGTGACTCCCCAACTCCGTGTGTCCCTGTAAATTAGCCCAGTAGTTTGCCATCAGTTGCATCCTTCTTAATTCTCACATTTCTACCTGTAGGGCAGGTACTGGCGATGTTTTAAAAGCCCCACTGCACACTCTCAATGCCTGTGCCTGAATCACATCATGAGAGCTGGGTGCTGATCCATACCCGACACTGCTGTAATCCAGCACAGATCTTATTAAGGCCACATACATTCTTGGCTCCCAATGGAAGCAAGTTGCTCCCCATTCCCTTCCAGTCAAACATCTCATCACATTTATTATTTTTTTGCATTTCCCTTTTGTTCTCCTGATGTAGACTGCCCATGTTAACCGTGAATCAGAAAGAACTCCCAAAAATGTAAATGTTGCAACCCTTTCTAATTCTTTCCCATACATCCTTAGCTTCATCCTTTCCTCAGTTATTTTCCTGGTGAAAAAGATAGTTTGAGATTTTTCTACTGAGAACCTAAACCCCCAGTCATAACCTCACTCCACCTCCTCATCAGTCACTCCTTGCACTTTCCTGATTGCATGCTCCACATTCCTTCCTCTCTTCCACAAGGTCCCTGTAGCCGAATCGTGCTAGCGTGAGTTCCCTTGGCCCTGAGACACACGCTGAGACCACGTTTTCAGTTTATATTCTTTCTTTCTTTCTTTTTCTCCACACAATCTTTCCGTCAGCATCCGCCGTTCCTCCGGCCGCCTCTGCTTCTTCCTCCCTTGTGTCCAGCATGCTACTGTATTTAAGGAGAGCATAATTAGTTAACCAGGTTCAACTGTGCCAATTACCTCTCCCTGATGCTGCTCACCTGAGCAACTCCACCACTTCTCCCTCTGCAGCTGACAGCTATCCATACCCACCTCCAAATACTCCCACTGCCCGACTTAGGCCGGGGAGCCATCTGGCCTAACCCCCCCCATGGGAACGTAAGAGGAAGTTGGCCACGGCCATCTGCGCCCCCGGCCTATGGATCACTTTGAAATTAAAAGACTGGAGAGCCAGGTACCACCGTGTGATCTGGGCATTGGCATCCTTCATGCAGTGGAGCCACTGGAGGGGGGCATGGTCCGAACAGAGGGTGAATGGGCGCCCCAGCAGGTAGTACTGCAGGGCCTCGACCGCCCACCGGCCTGCCTCAATGTCCCGAGCACCGCAGCCACCCGCTAAGTGCAGACACAGCACTCGGTCCATGAGGTGTTGGAAGGTGGCTGGTGCCCCAAAATAACCTAAACGGAAGTGTGGTAAATTGGTACAACCTGTACGGAGTGGAGAAGGCCGGCTTTCCCTTAGAATCTGGAGACAAGGGAATCTGCCAGTAGCCCTTGGTCAAATCCAGCGTCGTGAAAAAACGAGCGGTGCCTAACCGATCCAGGAGCTCGTCGACCCGAGGCATTGGTTAGGCATCAAATCGTGACACAACCGTATGGTCCAATCTACACCAGGCACTGCTGGACTCTTCTATTACCCCCATCTTCAGCATGGCCTTTAATTCTGCCTGAACCATTTTCCGTTTGTGCTCAGGCAACTGGTAGGGCCGTGAACGCACCGTCACTCCTGGGTAAGTCTCAATGTGATGCTCTATGAGGTTGGTGCGACCCGGAAGGGGGAGAACACGTTGGCAAAATGCCGTTGCAACTCGGCAACATCTGTTCTCTGGGACAGTGTGAGATGGTTGTCAAAAGGGAGCGAGGCGGCACTGGCATTTTTTGAAACCTCAGGCCCAAACTCATCTCTCTCACTCACCGTTGTCACCAGAGCAACAGGCTTCGCCTCTCTCCATGCTTTTAGGAGGTTGAGGTGGTAGATCTGCATTGCCCCTCCCCTATCAGACCGCATAACCTCATAGTTCGCCCACACGCCGTGTGACCACAAAGGGTCCTTGCCACCTGGCGAGTAATTTGGAGCTGGACAAAGGGAGTAATACAAGCACTTTATCTCCCGACGTGAATTGTCTTAATCTAGCCCCTAGTTGTACAGGCGTTGTTGATGCTCCTGAGCCTGGAGCAAATTCTCCCGGGACAACTGCCCTAACATGTGGAGTTTTGCTCTCAGGTCCAGGCCCTCCTCATAGTTTTCTCTAACTAGGTCCAGGACCCCCTGTGGGTTTCTGCCAAACAGCAGCTCAAAGGGAGAAAATCCCGTGGAGGCCTGGGGTACCTCCCGCACTGCGAACAACAGAGGATCTAGCCACCTATCCCAATTGCGCTCATCCTCGTGCACAAATTTACGGATCATAGACTTCAAAGATTTGTTCAGACGCTCGACAAGCCCGTTCTCCATCCTCTGACCGCCTCTGCTTCTTCCTTCCTTGTGTCCAGCATGCTACTGTATTTAAGGAGAGCATAATTAGTTAACCGGGCTCAGCTGTGCCAATTACCTCTCCCTGATGCTGCTCACCTGAGCAACTCCACCACCTCTCCCTCTGCAGCTGAAAGCTTCCCATACCCACCTCCACAGTCCCATCATCCACGAACAGTGACCTACCTATATCTACTGGTACGTTTGAGAAGACTTTATTGATCACAATGATGAAAAGTAGCAGGCTTATCACACTGCCTTGAGGTGTGCCATTTCCAACCGTGTACTGACTTGACAAGTCTGACCCAATCCGTACTTTGATTTTTCTTCCAAACAGAAAATACTTTACCCGGTTAAAAACTCTCCCACCAACACCCATCTTGTGCAGCTTCATTACAAACCTTCCTTCCACATCATGTCATAGCTTTTTCTATGTCAATAAACACTGTAATTACTGACTCTTTTTTATTTCAGTCTCTAGCCTCACGGAGTCCATAGTAATCCTTCCTTTCCTAAAACCACTCTGATAACTTGCCAGCATTCCTCTCTTCTCAAGCTTCATGCATAGATTTGATGTTAGTGCTATTGGCCTATAGCTAGTGGGTTTAGATGGATCCTTGCCATGTTTTCTTATCGGAATCACTACTGCTTCCTTCCATGCACTTGGTAATCTTCCCTCCTCTCACACTCTGTTATAAAGCTGCAGCAACTTTAATAACGCTCCTTCCCCTAGATGCTTTAGTAAAACTTAGCATATCTGATCTTTCCCTGGAGAGGCTGGTTTATTTATTGCTCTCACAATCTCTGCCAAAGAAAATGGTTTATCAAATATATAATATGCTTTTCCCTCCTGTCTAACACACCTGGATGCTGACTCATTGTTCTTTCCCTTCTTCAAATTCATGCAAATTCCAGTCATCGGAATTATAATGAGTATAATAGTAACAAAGCCAATAACAACAATTGTAGTAGCAGTTGTCGAGCAGGAACACGGGGGCAGCAGGTGGCCCACAACCACAGATCCAGACTCTGCAGCTCCAGAGGTAGAAATACCTGCTGAAAGCGACAGAAGGAGAGAGGAGAGAAACGAGAAAGCACAGAACTATGGGAGAGAGAAGATATCGAGTTAGTAACATGCAGTAATGGGATAAAAATGCATACAGATGGAGAGGAGGAGAGAGGAAAGAGGTGCATCATGGGAAGTCTCCCGGCAGTCTAGGCCTATAGCAGCATAACTAAGGGATGGTTCAGGACTCACCCAAGCCAGCCCTAGCTATAAGCTTTATCAAATAGGAAAGTCTTAAGCCTGCTCTTAAATGTGGAGATGGTGTCTGGCTCCTGAACCCAAACTAGGAACTGATTCCACAGGAGAGGAGCTTGATAACAGCCTGATGACACTCCTCTGTCCACCATGGTATCAGTTTTCTATTCTTCCTATTTTTACTTTTGGGTATAGATCCATCTGCTGCCATAATAATTGCTGAGGTTACCTGACTTTTAATTTTTTCTATATCTCCAGAGATGTCAGTCCTTGTCATGGTGTCCTCACTCAACTTCTGGAACTTATCCCAATCTGCTTTCCCAAAGACCCACCTTGGGATTCCACCGCCTGGTTTCACTTCAACTCTTTCCCCTAGTCACTTAACTTGACTGTGAACTGTCAAGTTAAGTGTAGCTTATTAAGGTTATAATGACAGAGGATATTGCACAGCAGTAATAGAGGCATGAGTAATATCAATATCAATAAATAGGGAATTTTAAACTAAAATATTGCACAGGAGTATTACACAGAATATTGCACAATTATGTCAAGTATTGCAGAGATGTAATGATCAATGTCCAGTTTAATGACTTAGGGTCATACAGACTACCCTTAGAGGGAGGAGTTAAAGAGTTTGATGGTCACAGGCAGGAATGACTTCCTGTGGCGCTCCGTGGTGCTTTTTGGGGGGATGAGTCTTCCACTGAAGGTACTCCTTTGCTTGACCAGCACGTCACGGAGTGGGTGGGAGACACTCTCCAAGATGGCATGTAGTTTGGCCAGCATCGTCCTCTCTGACATCACCGCCAGAGTCCAGCTCCACCCCCACAATGTCACTGGCCTTACGGATCAGTTTGTTGAGTCTGTTTGTGTCCGCTACCCTCAGCCTGCTGCCCCAGCATGCAACAGCATACAGGATAGCACTGGCCACCACAGACTCATAAGTTCGTTGGCCCTGTACAAGCTGCCGTCAACTCCTCTGCTGCCAGTCGGTCTGAAGCCAGTGATGCTCTTCATGCCGCTCTAGACCTCTCTCATGTTGTTCTGCTGGAGTTTCCACTCCAGCGTGACCAGAGTTTCACCATCTGTTGTTAACTAGAACAGCAAGCCCGCCGCCTTTCCGCTTACCGCTCCCGGTGTGATCCCTGTTGGCCCGAACAGTATGAAAGCCGTCAATGGAAACGTTATGGTCCGGGATATCCTGGTGTAGCCATGGTTCTGAAAAGCACATCAAACTACACTCATGGAACTCCCTCTGATTCTGGGCTAATGCCGTAAGCTCGTCCATTTTATTCGCCAGCGATCTCACATTGCCCATTATGAGAGAAGGCAGACACGCCTTAAATGTCTTGATCTTAAGTCTCTTTTGTCTGCACCCCTCTCTCTTCCCTCACAGCTTTGTTCCGCCTGCATCCTCGGTGTGTCCTCCTCCAGATCTCAGTGGGGACATCGGTTGTCCTGGGCGCCATGCCGCTTGGCTTTAGCACGATCAGCTGTTCCCTGGTGTAAATTCCAGTTACACTGGTCGCTGCAAACAATTGAGAGACCCTCCCACAGGAGAATAACTGACCCACACTTCTTCTTCTTCTTTTCCTTTCGGCTGTTCCCTTTCAGGGGTCGCCACAGCGAATCATGTGCCTCCATCTAACCCTGTCCTCTGCATCCTCTTCACTCACGCCAATTAACTTCATGTCCTCTCTCACTACATCCATAAATCTCCTCTTTGGTCTTCCTCTAGATCTCCTGCCTGGCAGCTCCAACCTCAGCATCCTTCTACCAATATATTCACAGTCTCTCCTCTGAACATGTCCAAACCACCTCAATCTGGCCTCTCTGTCTTTATCTCCGAAACATCTAACATGAGCTGTCCCTCTGATGTACTCATTCCTGATCCTGTCCATCCTCGTCACTCCCAAAGAGAACCTCAACATCTTAAGCTCTGCTAAATCCAGCTCTGCCTCTTGTCTTTTCTTCAGTGCCACTGTCTCTAAGCTGTACAACATCGCTGGTCTCACCACCATCTTGAACACCTTTCCTTTCATTTTTGCTGATACTCTTTTATCACACAACACACCTGACACTTTTCTCCACCCATTCCAACCTGCTTGCACTCGCCTCTTCACCTCTTTTCCACAGTCTCCATTGCTCTGAACCGTTGACCCTAAGTACTTACAGTGCTGCACCTTCTTCACCTCTGCTCCCTGTAACCTCACCGTTCCACCTGGGTCCCTCTCATTGACACACATGTATTCTGTCTTACTGCTAAGCTTCATTCCTCTGTTTTCCAGAGCAGACCTCCATCTCTAGATTTTCCTCCACCTGCTCCCTGCTCTCACTACAAATCACAATGTCATCCGCAAACATCATAGTCCATGGAGATTCCTGTCTAACCTCATCTGTCAGCCTGTCCATCACCAGAGCAAACAAGAAGGGGCTCAGAGCCGATCCTTGATGCAGACCCACCTCCACCTTGAACTCCTCTGTCACACCTACAGCACACCTCACCACGGTCTTACAGCTCTCATACATGTCCTGCACCACTCTAACATACTTCTCTGCCACTCCAGACTTCCTCATACAATACCACAGCTCCTCTCTCGGCACCCTGTCATACGCTTTCTCTAAATCTACGAAGACACAATGCAACTCCCTATGACCTTCTCTGTACTTCTCCATCAGCATCCTCAAAGCAAATACTGCATCTGTTGTACTCTTTCTAGGCATGAAACCATATTGCTGCTCACAAATGCTCACCTCTGCCCTTAGCCTAGCTTCCACTACTCTTTCCCACAACTTCATTGTATGGCTCATCAGCTTTATTCCTCTGTAGTTGCCACAGCTCTGCACATCTCCCTTGTTCTTAAAAATTGGCACCAGTACACTTCTCCTCCATTCCTCGGGCATCCTCTCACTCTCCAAGATCTTGTTAAACAAACTAGTCAGAAACTCTACTGCCACCTCTCCTAGACACTTCCATACCTCCACAGGTATGTCATCAGGACCAACTGCCTTTCCACTCTTCATCCTCTTCAACGTCCTCCTCACTTCACTCTTGCTAATCTTTGCTACTTCCTGCTCCACACCAGTCACTTCTTCTACTCTTCGTTCCCTTTCATTTTCCTCATTCATCAACTCTTCAAAGTACTCCTTCCATCTTCCCATCACACTCCTGGCACCTGTCAATACATTACCATCCTTATCTTTAATCACCCTAACCTGCTGCACATCCTTCCCATCTCTATCTCTTTGTCTGGCCAACCTGTACAAATCCACCTCTCCCTCTTTAGTGTCCAACCTTACATACAAGTCCTCATATGCTCTTTGTTTGGCCTTTGCCACCACTACCTTCACCTTACACTGCATCTCCCTGTACCCCTGTCTACTCTCTTCAGTCCTCTCAGTGTCCCACTTCTTAGCTAACCTCTTTCTCTGTATACACTCCTGCACTTCCTCGTTCCACCACCAAGTCTCCTTGTCCGCTTTCCTCTTTCCAGATGACACACCGAGTACCCTCCTACCTGTCTCCCTGATCACATTAGCTGTATTGGTCCAGTCATCTGGGAGCACTTCCTGACCACCCAGAGTCTGTCTCAGCGCCTCCCTGAAAACTACACGACATTCTTCCTTTTTCAACTTCCACCACTTCGTCCTCTGCTCTGCCTTTGTCCTCTTCATCTTCCTCACCACCAGAGACATTTTACACACTACCATCCTGTGTTGTCTGGCTACACTCTCCCCTACCACTACTTTACAGTCCCTGGTCTCTTTCAGATTACAACGTCTACACAAGATGTAGTCCACCTGAGTGCTTCTACCTCCGCTCTTATATGTCACCCTATGTTCCTACACCTAATAAGTTAATAAATAGTGATGCTGAGCATGAACAGTGTGCAGGATTTAATATTTTTTTCACAAGATGGAAGTGATACTTTCCAACGCACCTGCATCAAAGCCAGTTTGATGTGTGAATATTTTCTTTAAAAGTACCAAATGCAACATGAACAAAGTCAGTTCGTTCCACACTGACTGTCTGCAAAAGATCGTTAGTTACGTATTGTAACTCCAGATTCATTGAGTATAGGCGCAGCCCTCTAAGGCTATCGCTAGTGGGTTTATCCTTCACGTGCACGCGCAGCACTGAAAAAACTTTATATACGCCAACCCTTTGTGCTACGACCTTCACGGTCACTGTGAGTTGTGCTTGGGTCCGGAGCACGCCGGCCTGGCACTCACTCTGCAAGCGTCATGCCCCTTCTGTGCTCTAGTCCCTCAGGCTGAGCCTGAGGGACTAGAGGGTTGTTGACCCTGTTGTTGACTAGAGGGTTGTTGACCCTGTTTCTGTGGTTCTGGATCTGCTCGACCCGGTGTCCGGTTTCTACCTGACCCTGCCTCCATATGTGGATCTCCCTGTGGGTCGCCCCTAGCTCCCCTCCCCCCAATGGAGGAGCCGGAGCTCGGTGGTGGCCCACCAGTGGCACACCTAGGGGACCCTGGGGTCCCCTTCTTCAACTCCACTGCCCTGCCAGCGATAGGTGGTCTACTGCGGGAGCTGCCAGACATCATCGGTAGGGCAGCTGCCCACAGAGACCTCGCCATCCCGCCGGCACAGGAGACTGCCCCTCCAGATGAGTTGTCTGGGTACATCCCTCTGGCTCAGCCAACAAGACGGGACCCGGTCTGGCCATGCTTTCCTGCAATCAGGAAATGTCAAGAAGGAGCTGCAGCAGATCCCAGGAAGCTAAAGGCTCCAGTTTCTACCTATTCCCCCATCACCAAGGTAGAGGGTTTTACGGAGCATGGTTTCCCTCCCGTTCCCCCTCTGGAGCCTAACCTCACAGACTTTTTCGGGGTGAAGCAGGCTAGCACGATCGCCGGACAGCAACCAGCCCTGCCCTCATCAGTGCGCCTTTCAGGCATCAGCAGCAGCTAACAATATCTCCCTGCTGACCTTGTCATTGACTAAACTAGCCACTAAGTGAAACACCATGACGCCGGAAGAGGCGTGTGAAATTAGTAAGGCCACTAGCGCATCACTCACCTTGTGCGCTTCCATCGCCGTCTCCCAGGCCAGGATTGTGGCTTGGCAGAAGCAAATCCACCGGCACCTCTGGCTGCAACAATCCTCCGTCCCTGAGGCATTGAGGAGAGACCTGCTGGAAGCCCCCATCAGTCTGAACGGACTGTTTGGGCCACACGTCCGCTCTGTGGTGGACACCACCAGGTTGGCTTCAATGACGGGTTGGGGGGGTTGTGTGTGGTTCCTTGAATACTCTTTTTGCACAAAACTGTTTTGAAATAAAACACAAACATCGTCTCCTAAAGAGCAGTGTGATAACGCAGTCTTTTCCCAAATCTACTGATTCAGCCGCACAGGAAACTCCTGCGCTTCTCATTCCAGGGAATTCAGTATCAATCCAATCATCTGTTACTCCCTGGCTCCACGCACTTTCACCAGATGTGTGGAGACGTCTCTGGAGCTGTTATGCAGGAGAGGGATGAGAGTATTGTTTTATCTGGACGACCTGCTTTTGCTGGCTCGTTCCAGGAAGCTGCGTTATAGACAACGACACTGGTGACACATCTGTTGAGCTTGAACTCAGCCAGCACGAAGGTGAGGCTCAGAGAGCGGAAGCTTTGACAGCTCTCCTCTGTCGTGTCACACCTCACAATGTTGTGACAGCTTTCTCTGTCACGCAGCTGCTCGGCATGATGTCAGCGGGTTATGTGGTGATTCCCCTGGGCCTCCTCCACATGAGACGGCTACAGAGATGGTTCATTCACCTGCACAACAATCCCGTGCGTCAGCGGAGACGGATGGTGTCCATTCCTCCCTCAGTAGGTTCCGATTTTGCCTACTGCAGAAATCCTCATACCCTGGCAGCGGGAGTCCCTCTGGGCAGAGTTATGTCACACATCTCAGTGTTCACAGACACATCTCTCTCAGGGTGGGGAGGAATGTGTCTGACACGGGTGGTGGGAGGACAGTGGCCATCTCACATGTCGCTCCACATTAACGCACTGGAACTCCTCACTGTGTGTAAAGTAATCCAGCACTTTGCTCCGTTGCTGCAGAATCAGTACATGCTGAGTCGCACAGATAACAAAGCAACAGCAGCCTACATAAATCACCAGGGAGACGTGCATTCAGCGCAGTTCCTGTACATAGCCAGACAGCTGCTGCGCTGGGCACACACACTAGTAATACTAATAGTAGAATAGTAATTGTAGTGTTAATATTAATAAATTAGTAATAATAGGAATGACAGCTAATGACAGCTGGAATACAGTGGATCATTGTCAGATTGGACATTACGAACCAGCAGCTCGAACGATGCCACGAGCTGGGCAATTAGAGGCGTGGGAACAAGTTGAGACTTTGTATATATTGTGTGTGTGTATGTGAGTGGTGGATTCAAGTCCTAATGTTAACTAAGCATATACATTTGCTAACATTAAGTCAATGTCAAAGTCAAAAGTAGATTGGAAGCCAGAGCCTTCAGTTATCAAGCTCCTCTCCTGTGGAATCAGATCCCAATTTGGGACTGGGAGGCAGACACCATCTCCACATTTAAGAGTAGGCTTAAGACTTTCCTCTTTGATAAAGCTTATAGTTAGGGATGGCTTGAGTGAGCCCTGAACCATCCCTTAGTTATGCTGCTATAGGCCTAGACTGCTGGGAGACTTCCCATGATGCACCTCTTTCCTCTCTCCTCTTCTCCCTCTCCATCTGTATGCATTTTTATCCCATTACTGCATGTTACTAACTCGACATTATCTCTCAATTCAATTCAATTCAGTTTCATTTATATAGTGCCAATTCATAACAGAAATTATCTCATTGCACTTTTCCTATAGAGCAAGTCTAGACCGTACTCTTTATAATATTAATTACAGAGACCCAACAAATCCCAAACAAACTCTCTCCCATAGTTTTGTGCTTTCTCGTTTCTCTCCTCTCTCCTTCTGTCGCTTTTAGCAGGTATTTCTACCTCCGGAGCTGCAGAGACTGGATCTGTAGTTGTGGGCCACTTGCTGCCCCTGTGTTCCTGCTCGACAACTGCTACTACAGTTGTTGATATTGGCTCTGTTGCTAGTACTGTCATCATTATTCCTAACTGTCATTCCTATTATTATGTTATTATGTTACCACTACAATTACATTATTACTATTTAAAAAATTCTAGGTGGTATTTGCATTGTGTCTCCTCTCCCCATCCCCATCCCCCTTCCCCACCACCCCTCGCCCAAAACCTCTCTCTCTTATCTCTCTCTCTCTAAACCTCTCTCTCTCTCTCTCTCTCTCTCAAAACCTAACATGGCAGCGGTGGATGGCCCACCATTGAGTCTGGTTCTGTCCAAGGATTCTGCCTCTTAAAGGAAGTTTTTTCTTGCCACTGTCGCCAAATGCTCATGGTGGGATTTGTTGGGTCTCTGTAAATAATTATAAAGAATACGGTCTAGACCTGCTCTATAGGAAAAGTGCAATGAGAAAACTTTTGTTACGAATTGGCGCTATATAAATAAAATTGAATTGAAAATAAAAGTGAATTGAATGTTACTGGACAGTCGGCTATGTCAACTTGTGGCAGATTTGCTAGCAAGCCATGTTGGCTTAGCCTGTGAGGAAAGCAAGTTTTTCACCCAAAAAAGTTTTCAGTTTGTGGTAATAAATGAATGAATGAGTCTGGCTTCCAGGCTAACATTAGCCGGGTTAATGTGTTAGCTAATGTCAGTTCGCTAGCTTCAAAGCTTGTGAGTGAAACATGCAGGGCTTGACAATTAACGTTATAACTTGTCCAGGACAAGTAAAATTTTGGTCAGACAAGTGAAATGCTTTATCACGTATTGTCCTGTTCTTCGAGTGAAACATATGGTGAACAACCATGTTGGCTTTTCAGAACTGTTCCCCAGTGTGTCACTGTGCAACATGTGTTGCTGCTGTAAAGTTTATAGCCTGCAAGTTTATTTATTTATATATTTGGACAACTTGTAATTATGCTCGATCCATTTTTGCTTACTTGTCCTGAACATGCATTGCAATTCCTATCTAGTCAAACTGTTGTTTCTAAAATTACACCTCATGAGTCCTCATGAAAACTAACAACATTACTTTGCATTTAGTATTAGCAGGTCTATACTTCCCTCTATTGGAGGTTTTTCAACATTTTAATAATTTACTATCCACATTATGTGAAACCATACCTTACTATCAGTTCTTTGGCTTTTTTGACAACAAACCCATATTCTTGAAAGCTTTAGATTGCTTTTTTGCTGCCCAACATCTGCACACATGTATAGTTAGTAACACTGGAGTGATTACAGTAGTAGTATAATATATATGCTTATTTATGTCTTAACCTAAGATTTTTTAAATAGCTCAGCAATCTGAACATTTTTTTTGTTTAATATCACAGTGCCTTTATTAATCTCTTCTGTGTGAATAGCAGCAGTAGTACCAGTAGCAGATACATGTACAAACAGAGCTAGATACAGGTACAATTACCTATAAATAATAACAGCTGTGTGCGTATCAACCTGAGAGAGTGGGAAAGTGTTGTTTTAGTAGATTTCATTTCAAATAAAAGCTACACATTCTCCCAAGGCTTTTAGTTTGACAATTAACCCTAACAATGATGTATACAACAAACGCCTACCACTAATGTTTTTGCAAGTAAACTTAAGATTAGATAATAACTGTAATAAATAGTTTATGCAACATACGGATATCTACACAAACTTAATTAAGCTCTATTTTCTAGCCAAAGTAAATTCTGAGGGTGTATGTGAGGCAGATTTACCTTTACGTCTGAATCATAGACTCAGTAATGTAGAAGAGATATCATTCATTTCTGGACCAGCCTCTAATCCCTGCCCATTTTTACCCTGAATGAATAAAACCCTTGACATGAAAGACTTCAATACCATTTATGTAATCAAGCAAGAAAGTCCCAGAGCTCACCAAAGCAATATTGGACAAAAAGTTGCCTGGCTTGCATTCACCATGGTACAACTGGGATGGCTATGGACCAGTACTCTGTGTTTAGTGACCATGGCTATTTCAGGTAAGAAATAATCATGCATTAATAGCTGGTTGGAAGAATGAAATGAACGTTGTGGCTTGTAGCAGGGCCGCTGATATTTGTGTCATTTACAACTCATCAAGTTAGATGTCCTGCTTTAAGGACTATACTGGTGTTTTAGCATATTTTAGCCCATTTACTAAAACACTGGTATGGTTCTCTAAAATGAGACATCTGAAATGAAAATGTGAATATTTTGAGATTCATTGAACATGCTCAAGAGACTACAGATTTTAAATGCAAAAATCCTAGTGGCAATATAAACATGCAGGTATGAATCAAGTGTCTGAATGGCCTATCAAAGACTCCATTTTAAAAAGTATTATTTTGCAAAACAATCTCACCACAAGGTCCATATAATGGCTGCTCTGGAGCTTTCAATCATGTCACACAATCTTCCTCAGCTGATGGAGTTGTCCAGTTGTCATGGAATTGCAGATGTTCAAATTTCCATTCCTCTGAGCACTTTACAAACGTGTCCCTTTTGGCTTAAAAGCTGAGACTGAAATTTCATTATTGATCTTGAAAGTTGCATTTACTATGGCCATAAAGTCCCTGTTTTAGTGAATCCTCATAATGCACAGAGAAACACCCATCAATATCTGCACTCCCAGGGACTCAAATAAAAAAGGCCACGCTTTCTTAACCTCTGGTTTGACCCTGTGTGAAAGTGCTTGATATCCAGACGAAGTCACAGACTGATATTTTGATATTTGCTTGTTATATTATACGGAATGTTGGAATCTACAAATGGAGTCACAGGCAGAAGAAAGGGTTGAGAAACACTGCAGTAGTCCCTATGTATATTTAAAAATCAATGTATGAAAACATCGCTGATATTTAGACAGTGTTTTTGACAATATTATGAAAGTGCCCTATCATTAATTTCCACATTTTTCTACCCTAATTTTCAATCAAACAGTTTTGAGGGTACAAAGCTGTGGCTATATCCAGGGCTTTGAAGTGACAAAAAAGATTGTAAACATCAATGTGTGAGTGATATTCTGGTGCATGTTTCTCTCTGAAGTTAATAGATAAAATTTCACACTGAAACCTGCAGGGCTTCTGACTGTGCAGTCTCTTCACCTGCATGACTTTCTCAGTGTGGAGCAACTCAGCTCTACTCCACAGAGTGCCTTCTTTTTGCCAATGGAGATCACCAACAGAGTCTTCACCGTCGCACTGCTCAACCCAGCATCTGAGGAATATCAGACCATGTATAAAGAAGTCAGTGACTTGGTAAGATGAATAACAATACTGATGATAACCACTTTAGTACCACCAGGGCTGTAGCTACCAATGCATGTCCTGCAACCTGAAAGAAGTTTTCATTGCACAATTAAAAACTTACAAATGGTGGTATTTTATAGGCTGGCTCAAGTATTTTTACAGTCATATTCATACTCTTTTTAAAGACTTTTTTAAGTCCAACAAAAAATTACATATATGATGCATTCAGTATTTCTCCACCAGAATTTCATGCCTGGTAGTGGGTAGAAGACTTTAAATTTAGCATTTAGACCTTCATGTGGAAAATAGAATTTACAGAAACTACTATATAACCCATCCTATCCCAATAAATATTTCACTAGTGTTGGCACAGTGCTACACTTTAGGGGTGGTAGCGGGGATAAACAATATGTTTTGGTATACATTATATGGAGATTTAGCTAAATTTATAAAGCAGAATTTTTACTTCCAGTATGACTTTAAAGACACTCCTTTTTAAAAAATAATTGTGAACTATATTGACTTTCAAAATATCAACTTATGGGATCTAGGAGATGTATTTGTTATGGAACAGATAGGCAAGGGACACCGAGATGGGGACAGAAGGGGTTTTATTGAGATGACAGCCAGATATAGTGGGTATGGAGAGAGATCACTGGAGGCAGAAGGGGAGAGCACTGGAGGCAGACGGGGAGAGCACTGGAGGCAGACGGGGAGAGCACTGGAGGCAGATAAGGGAAACGCTGGAGACACGGGAAACGCTGGAGACACGAGAAACGCTGGAGACATGGGAAATAGGTAAGCTACTGAGTGATAGAGAGTCCTAGATTCAAACGAGGTCAGACACTGACTGAGGTGAGTGGTGTGCTTTTGTACTAGCTGTGATTGGAGCTAATGGGGAGCAGGAGTGTAATTGGGAGCAGGTGTGGGTGATTACAGGCTGGTGAGGCCTGGCATATCTGTGACAGTACCCCCCCTCCACGGCCAGCTCCCGAGAGCCGAACCCCCCCCCCCGACGTGGTGGCCGTCCTCCACCACAGGGAACGGGCTGATCCAGGTGACCGGCCGGAGCCTGGGCAGGTTTGGAGGTGGGAGGCCTCGGGCGGACGACCAGGAGCTTGGACCAGGCTGGTGCTGGGGACCTCGGGCGGACGACCAGGACCTTGGACCAGGGTGAAGCTGGGGACCTCGGGCGGACGACCAGGACCTTGGACCAGGGTGAAGCTGGGGACCTTGGGCGGATGGCCCGGGGACTGGACAGGCGAGGTGCAGGGTACCCCGGGTGGATGGCCCGGGAGCTTGATAGAGTCTGAGCTGCCTTGCAATTAAGGTCAACCCCCTCTGGGGGCCTGTTGGAATGCCTGTGGTACAGGCGGGAGGTCACCGGAGGCGAAGACCAAGGCTGGGACCCTCTGGAGGCCGGTGGCGAAGGCCATGGCTGGGACCCTCTGGAGGCTTGCCGTCGGGACAGGGAGCCGGCGACTGGACGTCGGGACTGGAAACTGGCTGCTGGACGTCGGGGCTGGAGACCGGCGGCTGGGCCTCGGGGCAGCGGGGAACTGCTGCGATCCAGCAGGGACTGGAGGAGGCTGCTGTGATCCAGCAGGGACTGGAGGCGGCGGCGGCGGAGCAGGCAAGGAGCTTGGGGGCGTAGCTTCGGTGCAGGCAAGTAGTGGGTTGATAGGCTGAGGAAGGGTTGGTAGAGGTGTGGACTGAGGGCTGGTTACCAAATTGGTGACTGGCGGGCAAAACTCCCTCCGGAGGAGTGTTATGAACCGGCCCAAAGAGTTGAGGACTGCCTCGTCTCGCGCCCATAGGGATCCAGCCCAGCTAAGTGCCTGGCCGACTAGCCGGAGAACTATGAAGGCTACCTTGGACCGGTCAGTTGGGAACTGGGATGGATACAGGTGGAAGACTAGGTAACACTTCACCAGAAACTCCTCGCACTCTCCCACTGAGCCTGAGAAGGTCCCCGACTGCGCCATCTCGCTAGCCGCCAGAAGTGGTGAAGGGTGGTTGAGGAGGTACCTCTGGACTAGACTCTCCAGGAGTAGGAAGGGGCCATCGGGACATCAGGCTGTTATCCTTGCGGTATCGGTCCGACCTTCTGTTATGGAACAGACAGGCAAGGGACACCGAGATGGAGACAGAAGAGGTTTTATTGAGATGACAGCCGGATATAGCGGGTATGGAGAGAGATCACTGGAAGCAGACGGGGAGATCACGGGAAACGCTGGAGGAAGGAAATAGGTAAGCAACTGCGTGATAGAGAGTCCTAGATTCAAACGAGGTCAGACACTGACTGAGGTGAGTGGTGTGCTTTTGTACTAGCTGTGATTGGAGCTAATGGGGAGCAGGAGTGTAATTGGGAGCAGGTGTGGGTGATTACAGGCTGGTGAGGCCTGGCATATCTGTGACAGTATTGGGTGCTCTCATTTAATGAGGGATTGTTTCTGTGAGGTGAGTACTACTAGTATGGTCACAGTTCAGTGACAAATCAACTACAGACTCAGGTAGTGCTGGGAGGTTTGAGTTCTAGCGGTCTGGACCAAAATACTTAAAGTTTGATATATTTATAATAAATATAGAAATAAAGTGTATTATTCTATTTATTATAAATATATCAAACTTTTCAAGTATTTTGGTCCCAGCAGGGGGCACATACAGCTATGGTAAGCCCTGAGGGGAGAACATGTATCGAGCAGTCACCACCTGCACTGCTTAAAGCAAGCTAAACTAAAGTTGAACACACAGTGCTCAAGTGAGTTTGTAACACTATTGAAGGTTGTATTGCTTCAATTTTGATCGATGACAGTTAGTTTGTTAAGGCCAAGTAGGCGGGAGTCTTTGTCATTGTCAGACTTGTGCAAGCATATGGCTATTTCCTGGAGGCAGTACATACCAGTGCAGATCCAGTACAAATCGAACTCACAAAAGATTTGGTACAAAAGAATTGTTCTTCCAATTGTGCCAGCACTAGACCCATGTTTTCAAAAGACAAGTGACTTTTGTGAACCTTGGATCATCCTCCAGCCTGTTACACTGAGAAGCACCTGACCCGATGTGTTCATCAAGAGCAGTAATGTACTGGTTTACAGTATATTTAACATATTTAATGGTGATACTGTGAGTTAAGACTGTGTGTCTACTTCTGTAGATCAGACATCTGTGTATGGAGCACGTAGGATACGGAGCGACCAAAAACTTGTTGTGTTCACTGGCTCCATTCCAATTCCCTTAATTGCATCCACATTTCCCTCACTTGCGTCTTTTCCTTGCATCTCAGTCCCTCCCACTGAAGACGTGAGGGGTGATGAGGGAAAAGATGTGAGGTGAGAGGAAATCGAGGAAACATAGTTTTAGAGAAATGAGACGTCCTTTCCTCTGAATTTTCAGTTGAAGAGACGTCAGTTTTTGATGACGGCGGCACAGCTTGATCACAGCTGGATAAGCTTTCAGTTGGCTTTTTGTTCTGTGACTTTTGATGGTTTGGAGTTTGTATGCATATGCACTGTCCAAATAATAATAAGGCCGCAGCTATCACCGCCAGCACAATGGCACTTTTTCCCCTTTAGTATTTAGTATTTCCCTTACAATTTACTATTAAACAAACATCTGTACATTTATCAAAAACCTTCATTCTGTATCATCATTGTGTGTTTAACAACATGAAACAGCAATACTTTCTGCAGACACATGGTGTGGCTCACCATGTGGATCACTACTCAGCTATAGCCCAGGACATCCTATCATTTCTGCAGCCCCAGCTGGAGGCAGGAAAGTCCATAACTCTGTGAGGGATGTCGGCGAATACACACTCAACAAGGACGGCAGAGAGTTGCCCAGAGGCTTACAGTTCGCAGCACTAGACCATTTAGAATGGCTTTCCCTTAAAACAGCGTTCCTGTTAGCCATTACCTACACCAGAAGGACAGATTAGCTCCAAGCACTGTTGGTTCACAGTGACTGCTGCAGGTTCTTGCCGGATTGGTCGGGTGTAGTCCTTTGCCCCAACCCGGCATTCATGCCTAAGGTTCTATCTGAGTGACCTAGTCAGTCAGGCTGCAGTTACTCTCCTCTCCTGAGGGATAGGAGGTTGAGCAGCTCCAGTCCATGCTGTGCCCTGTCAGGGCCTTGGCAGAGTACATCACACACAGGCCCTCAAGAAATCTGATCAGCTGTTCATCTGTTTCAAATCGAGTCAATCCAGTCAAGTCAGATCTTTTCCTACCGATTTACATAATGTTATACATGCGTTTATCTTTTCATGCCTGGACTACTGCAATGCACTTTATGCTGGTATCAGTCCGAGCTCCCTTCACTGACTCCAACTGGTGCAGAACGCTGCTGCCCGAATTTTAACAGGCACCAAGAAATATGAACACATGACTCCTGTGTTAGCCAACCTACACTGGCTGTCCGTTATGTTCTTTATTGATCACTTTTAAAGTGTTAAATGGCCTTGCTCCAAATAGTATCAAGGACCCCCTATGTGCCTGGGCCTTCCATTAGATTGGTGGATGCAGCTCTGCTGGTTGTTCCTAGATCCCCACCGTATGTGCAGCAGCCATGTGGTCATCTCAGTCTACATTTTCGATGTTCTACCATCTGAATGTAGCAGCCAATTCCTCCTACATGCTTATTCTCCACCATTTTGTTGTCTCCCTTCAACAGCTTAGCGACTTGCAGGCTGACTTGAGTGGCCACTCCATTTACAGGTTCAGCCATTGTATCTTGCTGGTACCTTTATCTGTTCTCCTTGGGTAGGTCTTGTGTCTCGCAGACTACCTTGAGCAGCACTTCTGCCTCTCAGGCTTGGCCTTACCGTCTAGCGGGGCCTTGATCTGGTTGGTATGTAAATAGTGTACATTTGTAAATTGTTTGTTTGTTACTTGTTTTGTGAATTGGGCTTGTGGGCTGCACTGTCTCCTCACGGGGTGTCTTAAAGAGTTACCCTGTACTTATGGAATATGCAGTGGTGGAAGAAGTATTCAGTTTCTTTACTTAAGTAAAAGTAGCAATACGACATTTTTTAAATATTCTGTTACACGTAAAAGTCCTGCATTCAGAATCCTACTTGAGTAAAAGTACATAAGATCATCAAAATGTATTTAAAGTGTCAAAAGTAAAAGTACGCCTTGTGCAGAACAGCTCCTTTCAAAGTGTTAAATTATGGAGCCACAAAGGTCACGAAAGATATTTATTTTATTTTTTGTGTAATCAGCCATCAGAAAACACATGTGTGTCATTGCAGGGCTTTTACTCTAATAATACATCATATTTTATAAGTTAAACATATGTTTTGTATGTAAAAGCAAAGTAACTAGTAACTATACCTGTCAAATAAATGTAGTGGAGTATTAAATACAATATTTCCAATATATATGGAAATACTCGAATAAAGTACAAGTACCTCAAAATGGTACTTAAGTACAGTACTTAAGTAAATGTTCTTAGATACTTTCCACCATTGGGAATATGTAATGGTCTGCCATGGAGAGATAGTCTTGATATGATAGAGAGTCTGGTTACATTGTAACCTTGGTTCTCTGAGCTTTCAGGCCGCTCGGAGACACATTTTGATCAAACTATCAGTGATTCCACGCAGTGTGTGGCCGGGCAAGCCGGTGTGTCTTAAAGAAGTATCCATGTACCTTGACAGCAGGGGGATCATTCCCCGTACATACTGAATATGTAACATAGATAGTCTCTTCACTCAGAGAACCAAGGTTACAATGTAACCAGACAATATAGTAACACAAAATAATGACTGAAACACAGCACATTCATCAAAAGTGTTTATCTGTATTTGTTGTTTTTGTTTTTTTGTTTTTTGTTTTGCAGCTTGAAAGCATCTATGCCTGCCCTGACATTACTATATGTCCAACATGTATCTTCTATGGAGGTGTTGTGGCAATGACTTTCAGGTATCAATATCATTTGTCTCTCAATCATGGAGATACTGGCTATAGGCTATATGTTCTGAATACACAGAGAAACATTGTACATGGCAGTAGATTCTATTATTGCTTAACCTGCAGTATCAGATGTGGTATGCAATAGATTTTCTGAGGAAATGTTGCTGCAGTATTTCAGTATTCTATATGCAGCTGTTTTTCAGTTGTTAGTATTTCAGTATTCAGTACATCAGTATTTTTTATGCATACAAAATGGAAGTAGGATGTAGTTATTTACAAAAAGAGATGAAATGATTCTTGGATCAGAATATCACAAATGACGAATATAGTTGTGTATACCTTCTTCTTTACTGTGCTTAGAATAATACTTTCTTTCACAGCTCTGGATCAGTGATTGCAAATGCAACAGTAATCTTCAATACCCTCTCTATTAATCCATCCATCATCCATGCATACTTTCTTACCAATGCCAACAACGTTGAACCCCAAACTCTCCAACTCAATCTGGACTATACAACCAGTAAGATCTAATTTTGTACATATAATTCCAATTGTTCCTCCTAAGTGATGTACATGTTATATCTTGAAGCAACGTTCTATATATGTAATCAGTACTTCTTTTTTTTCTTTAGTTGACAAAATAACAGAAACGACAACAACCACAACTACAACAACACCTACAACTACCACAACCATGACACCCACAACCAATACAACCAAAACTACCACTACCACAACACGTACAACTACCTCAAGCACGACACCCACAAATACAGCAGCAACACCTACAACTAACACTACCACAACACCTACAACTACAACAACTACAACACATACAACTACCACAACAACTACAACACCTACAGCTACCTCAACCACGACACCCACAACTACAGCAACAACACTTACAACTACCACAACCAGAACACACACAACTACTGCAACCATAACTACAATTACCACAACACCTACAACTGCCAAAACCACAACACCCACAACTACTACAACCACAACTACAATTACCACAACACCCACAACTACTACAACCACAACTACAACAACCACAACACCTACAACTACCACAACTACTACAACACCTACACCTACCACAGCTACTACAACCACAACTACAACTACCACAACACCCACAACCACAACTACAACAACCACAACACCTACAACTACCACAACAACTAAAACACTTACACTTACACCTACCACAACTACTACAACCACAACTACAACTACCACAACACCCACAACTACAAGAACCACAACACATACAACTACAAGAACCACAACACATACAACTACCACAACTGCAACACCTACAACTACCATAACAACTACAACACGTCCAACTACCACTACTCCCACAACTCCAGCACTCACATCTACTACTACTGCAATCCGAGATCCCTCAACAACATCTTCAAGTAAAACAAACACCTCTTCTGATGACACCATATTGGTTTCAACCACCAAGACAAATCATGGGAACCGTAGTGACATTTACACAACAAATGGAAGAGAAAATCCTACACAAGACCCAGCAGTGAACAACACTACAACTGTAAATCCATATGACAAACACACAGATTCTCACAGTGTTTCAAATGGAAAGCCCAATGATCCCCTGACATCAGTTGGTGGCAGCAGCAGTGATGGAAGCAGTGACTGGGTACCTGGATGGGGTATTGCCCTCTTAGTATTAGCCGCTGCCATCTTGTTGCTACTCATAATCATCTTTATCATGATGGTGAGTTATCAAGCAGGTTTAATACAATATACTTTTTCATTCCACAGTTTATATTACTTGGCTCTACATGACATATTACAGTAACTGCTTACTTTGATGACAGCTGGGTTTACATATACAACCTTAAACTCTGAAAATCTGGATGAATTTAATCTGAAGCTGTCCCATTTTGAAAAAATATCCTGTGTATTATGTGCATCCACAAATGACAGTCAAACACAAGCATTACTAATAACATTAAGAATGGCTGCATACCATTTAGGTGTGTGAGTGCCAGGGGCCTGATGGTATTATGAATGCTGACTCACTGGAACAGACCCATAGGAGAGAGAGTGGGAGGCACAATGCAAATACCACCTAGAATTTTTAAAATAGTAGAATAGTAATTGTAGTGTTAATATTAATAAATTAATAATATTACAAATGACAGCTATAGGAAAAATAATGTCAGTATTAGTAACAGAGCCAATAACAACAACTGTAGTAGCAGTTGTCGAGCAGGAACATGGGGGCAGCAAGTGGCCCACAACCACAGATCCAGACTCTGCAGCTCTGGAGGTAGAAATACCTGCTGAAAGCGACAGAAGGAGAGAGGAGAGAGAGACGAGAAAGCACAAAACTACGGGAGAGAGAAGATGTCGAGTTAGTAACATGCAGTAATGGGATAAAAATGCATACAGATGGAGAGGGAGAGAAGGAGAGAGGAAAGAGGTGCATCATGGGAAGTCTCCCGGCAGTCTAGGCCTATAACAGAATTGGGACATATATTCCTGATAGGATTGTTAACTCTACTTTCTACACTATGTTGATGCTCTGTTGTTTCAGTTGGTTCGATGGTGTTGTAACAAAACAGAAAGCCACATGGACACTACTGAAGATCCATATTACGCTGAAAAGAAACAGCCACCCCAGGACCGTCTGCCAGTGTACACACCTCAAACTCCAGTGACACAGAAACAAGGGTCAACCCCTGTCATTATTGTAAGTACTGCAAAAATACAATAAGACCTGTGGAGTGTTTATATTTGGCTTCTGTATTTGTATCACTTTGTATATGAAAATACATAGTTGACATGTTTACATACATGTAAACATTGCTTCATAAAGGTCTGCCTTATTCATTAATAGCCTGGGATGTTTGAATTTGGTCCTCTCATGTTTTTCAACAGGGGGACACACCCAGGAAGAACAGGACAGGGTTCTATGCAGTGAATCCTTGAGATTCTCTGGATGAATGGGAGCCATCAAGCATCAGGTAGCTTACTTAATTCATCCAAGTATATTGTTGGCTGCTCAGCTGTATGGGAATAAATCCTTCTAATGACCCAGTGGCCTGTCCAAGCGTTTATACAGCAAGCTTGTCATATATTATGTCCAGCACTTACATATTGAGAAGTGAAGTGAACAATGCAGCCTCTCAGGGGGCATAGACATTGAGTCTAGTTCATTGTTTCACAATGTGACCAGTATATGTACAAAAAATAAAAATAAAAATCAGAACACTGACTTAACTTGTTGTCTTAGTGAAATATATAGGTATATATATATATATATAAGTTGAGAGAAGAAAAGCTTTCTATCATTCATTTGTCCTAATATGATGAATTGAACAGGAAATGGTCAAACTTGTGATCAGTGATAACAGACTGTTAAGAATAAAGGAGCTGTCCTCTGAGCAAGAAGTGCCACATGTTCCTCTTAATACCAGAGTGACACAGCTCTGGTGTGATGTTTGCATTAGGTTAACCTTTTAACACTCAAGTTGATTTTTGATTAATGTTACCATTTGAATAGTAATCTGACAGTGGATAAACATGTGAATGAGTCATGTCCTGTGTTCAGAGGCTCTATAGTTAGTTCTGCTGGGAGGCCCAGGCTAGGTTTGGCAGGCTGTATGACCTTTCCAACATGCTTTTTAGCTAAATGGATAAGGTAAATATAGTTTGCCTTTTTAAAATCTATTTTTCTTAGTTTTTTTCCTGTATCTGTGAAGTCCCTACCAGGTAAAAAACAAAGTTTATTAATTTTAAACTTGAGTTAAAGGATTACATGCTTGTGAAAACCACCCATCTTGAAATTGGTGGGTTTCACATTGCTAGATTTGAGTTAAATGCATGTTTATATAAGTCTTGTATCTCCATGTTTGGTCATTTTTACTTTTTCAGATAAGTTGAAGCAGCACATTCTCTTCTATGGGTTTAGGAAATTCTTCCACTTATTTGACTCATAGAAACCAAGTTGATTATCTCAAATATGCATTGTTACCAAGCCCAACACAAGGCTAAGTGCTGAAGAGTTGGCGATACAGCACAGTTGGCGATGTTGACGTTTTTATCTACAGCAACATTATAATAAATTAATTTGGACTCTGTGTTTTGTAACTGATAGTTATCTAATGCCGGGTTGTAATACAGAGGCAAGTGTCTCTGACCTCTCCCCGTCTCTCAACAAAAGATCTTAATCACGGCTTACTCATTAGAAGATTTGTTTGACACTCACACCGAAGTGCTGTCTGACAATACAAGGAGGCTGGGCTTTGTGTGTTTTGTGTGTTGTGTCTATTAATGGATGAGTTTGTTAAAGAAAGCCTTATCATTCAGACAACAAATGGCATGCCTTTCTATAAATGTATGTATAAATGTACGAACATAGGGTTTAATGCAATTCAACAAACAACAGAAGTCCACAACTCAAATGTCACTAAGACTCACCGTGGCTTAAGAAGACAAAATTGTGGGCAGTTATGTCTAAATGAGGGCTGTAGGTATTTTGAAGTTACACTGCTTGATTTTGCTATAACTCCCACAATATTCTGATAACCTTGCAGGTTTCTGTTAAAATCATGATGTGCGTACCTGAAACATTGCTTAGGTCAGTAGTTTAACTACCATTTTAAATCAGCGTGCAAGTGTATATACTGCTATTTATCCACTATCTATGCTTATACTGGTGACACCAATGTAACCAAATACAGCCCAAATGTCAATGTCTGAATAATGAATTAAACACAGCTTTTCTTTCCTTTGGCATTGCCATGCTATTAATGTGAGTGGTTCCCAAACCTTTTTTCTCATGCCCTCATTTGAAAGACAAAGAAATCATGCAGTCTCCCATTCGATGGCAAAATTGATCGCATTTTTCTCAACCAGTAATTATAATAATAATCTTTATTTATAAAGCACTTTTCCAAACCCACATTACAAAGTGCCCTGTCACCTCTAGTAGTCAGCCGCAACAGTAAGATCTTAAAATCAATTCTAAAACATACTGGGAGCCAGTGCAAGGAGGCTAAAACAGGTGTAATGTGATCACTTCTCTTGGATCTTGTTAAAAGCCTGGCAACTGACTCTTGTACAATCTGTGGCCGATTAATAGATTTTTGGTTGAGGCAGGTGTAGAGGCTGTTGCAATAGTCGAGGCATGAGGAGATGAAGGCGTGTAAAATGGTCTCTGTGTCTTTGAAAGATAAAACAGATCATATTTTGGAAATATTGATGATTAAAACAAGACTGCACAAGTTTTGTTGTGTGCTGCTCAAAGCTTAAATTACTATCAAACCAAATGCCAAGATTCTGTATATATGTGTATGTGTTCCAACAGGGAACCAGCAGATTTGTTTTGCTATGTGCTGGGAGCCGATCACAACAATCTCTGTTTTGCTAGAGTTAAGCTGCAGGAAATTTTGTGACATCCAGTTTTTCAATTCAATTCAATTTTTTTTATATAGCAATTCATAACAGAAGTTATCTCATTGCACTTTTCCTATAGAGCAGGTCTAGACTGTACTCTTTATAATATTATTTACAGAGACCCAACAAATCCCACCATGAGCAAGCATTTGGCGACAGTGGCAAGGAAAAACTTCCTTTAAGAGGCAGAAACCTCGAGCAGAACCAGACTCAGGGTGGGCGGCCATCCACCGCTGCTGTGTTAGGTTTTGAGAGAGAGAGAGAGAGAGAGAGAGAGAGAGAGAGAGAGAGAGGTTTTTGAGAGAGAGGCAGAGAGAGAGAGAGAGAGAGAGAGAGAGAGAGAGAGACAGAGAGGTTTAGAGAGAGAGAGGTTTTGAGAGGGGGGAGGGGGAGCTCAATGCAAATACCACCTAGAATTTTAAAATAGTAATAATGTAATTGCAGTGGTAATATTAATATTAAGAAGTTAATAATAATAGGAATGACAGTCATAGGAATAATAATGACAAAAATAGTAACAGAGCCAATAACAACATCATTTTTGACATCACATAGGCAGTCATGTAGTGAACTCAGCATGCCAGGATCAGTGGCTCTAATGGTTCATTTTAAAACAGCTTAACTCTGCTTAAGGTCCCAAACAGACCTGGTCCAGCCCTGAAAATTGATCATGTCAAATAGCAGTGTTCATCACTCCCTCTGAATCAGATTTGTGCTTGTCCTTCCAGGCAGACTGCAGTGAGCAGAGGCAGCGTGAAGACACATGAACTCCAACAGCATGGATAATGTACAGCATGGATTAACAAATATCAAGAGATGTTATTTATTACACAGTTAATTTTTTTTGCCATATTTAATTTTTTCAACAGAATGCTGATGTTAAGATTAATAAAAGTAAATATTGCAAATACCTATATTGATAATGGTTACATTATTTTTCTGCATATCAGTTATTCAATACAAACCAATGATGAATAGCTGTGTTTTTCTTTAATAGTGTTTTTCTGGATGATTACAGGAACATTAATCATATAATAAATTCATAGGAACTATATATGTATGCTTGATTTGTTACCATATTTGTTTCAATTGTATGTTAAATATTGAAAAAATCGAATAAATCTGTCTCAAATATGATTAAAGGAGCATGCTAGTGTTTTTGCATGTTTGGCCCTGTTACTGTATATATCTACCTTCCAGACAGCTAGACTTCCATTAATTTTCATCCACATATACATACAACATATCTAGAGAAAGAAAAGCACATTCAGCATCAGAGACAATCACAGACACCCCTTAATTGATTGGAAATTAAACGTTTAAAATCGGCCAATGGGATGATACATTCAAGTTTTAAAATCCTCTGTAATTCTTCCCATTTATAAGGTGCAAAGTAGTGGAAGGCAGTCTGTCCAAGTTCGATAGAGTTAGAATTAAACAGGCCTAAGATCTGGTCTAGTGAGTAGCGGTTTTGAATATGAGAAAATAAGTGAGGCATTTGAATAATAATAAAAAAAAACCTGCCTGCTTTTTCATATGGTACACAGTGGTAAGTATGATATTTATTTTGTATAATTAAACAAACGTACAATGATAAACTGCATCAAGCTGTTTTAAGTTTGAGCAAGCAGCATGAGAATAAAAGATATCTCCACAGTCAAGCACAGCCATGATGGGTGACTGTACAATCATCTTCCCATCCTCAAGATACAAACATGCTTTATTCTGATATAATAATCACATTTTTATCTTTAGTTTCTGTGCCAGTTGCTCCAAGTGCTGTTTAAAAGTCAGACTGCTGTAAAAACACATTTTGTCTTGTCAGCATTCAGTACAAGCTTGTGATCCTGCAGAGATGTCTGAAGAACATTAAAGGCAGATTGTAATCTTGATAAAGCTTAAGTTGAAGAGGAGCCAAATGTAAAAAAGACTGTGAAATCATCATTCATTCACTACTCCCTACTCACTATCTAGGAAGTTCTATGTAGAGGACTGTATACAGTAGTGAGCTCATCGGCAAAATGAAAAAACTCTTTCGGACACTACTTGGGTAATTTTCTCTGCACCGTTAATTACGTCATTGCCGTTGCAAAATTAAAACGTGCCAGATCAACATCAGCTGTTGGGTGGACCATCCATAAATACCGGCATGCATTTTTGTGATAAATACATGATATGAGCGTATAAATACTACACATATATATATATATTAAAATACTGAGTGTATTATCCCAAATGAATAAATACCAAGTATTTTGTGGCCATTTGTGTTGTGATGTGCTGCTCTCCTCTGCTCACATTATTTTCATGCCACAGCCAAGCGGCAACCTCCGGGGCTGCAGTTCATTGAATGGCCACTTGAGGCTGTAGTGCACATGCGCCAACGTGCATGCTGCCTGTTGCTGTTGCTCCGTCTCGTCGTCTTACTTTTTCCAACTTTTAGCTTTCCTTTTTCTTCAAACTTGAGTAAACTTTTGTGTAAGTGTAATTTAAACTACGCTCTCTACGAAAATGAGAATAGAGAGTGTTTTGGTAAATTTTTTCACAGTGAAACGTCTTCTCCGGCTACTCGGTTAGGGCACCGCTGCAGAACAGCTGTTTGGCCGCATTGTTTACACCAGGGAACAGCTGATCGATCACGCTGAAGCCGAGCGGCATAGCGCCCAGGACAACCCACTCCAGATCTCCCCACTGAGATCTGGAGGAGGACACACGAGGATGCAGAGGTGGAATGAAGTGGCGAGGGAAGAGAGAGGGGTCTCTTCTCTCGCCGGCGGTGAAGACAGAAGCTCTCTGGAGGCTGGCAGCGAAGGCAAAACCCCTCTGGAGGCCAGACTGGAGGCCAGTGCGAAGACAGAAGCCCTCTGGAAGCCGGTGGCGGAGGTGAAACCCCTCTGGTCGGACAGGGTGCCGGTGGCGAAGACAGAAGCTCTCTGGAGGCCAGCAACAGGGCAGCAGGACTCGGGGCCAGCGACAGGGCAGCAGGACTGGGGGCCAGCAACAGGACAGCAGGACTGGTGGCTGCTGCAGCTCAGAGACAGGAAACTGCTGCAGCTCAGGAGATTCAGATGGTTGCGATCCAGCAGCGGCATGATGTGGCGGCTGCGAGCCAGCAGCAGACAGTGTGCTGCAGCGCAGGAGTTGCAGAAGTGTGCTGCTGTGCTGTTTTGGTGACTGCTGCAGCTCAGAGAGTTCAGGAGGTTGCAGTCCAACTGGAGCAAGATGTGGTTGCTGCGATCCAGCAGAGGCAGGAGTGTGCTGCAGCTCAGGAAATTCAGGAATGTGCTGTGGCACAGAGAGTTCACGAAGCTGCTGCAGCCCAACATGGAGTTCAGGAGGCTGTTGCGGCCCAACAGAGAGTTCAGGAGTGTGCTGCAGCACAGAGCGTTTGAGTGACTGCTCACACAGGAAGTTCAGGAGGGTCCGAAAGCTGAAAGCAGGCACTCAGGAGAGTTCAGCTGCGACTCAGCAGGAACAGGGGGCTGCAGCAATTCAGGGGCCATTGATTGCAGTTCTGGGGATTCCAGATTTCGCTGCAGCTCAGAGAGTACAGTTAGCCGCTGCGACATAAGAACCAAAGACAACTGCAGCTTGGCAACAGGAGGCTGCTGCAGCGGCCCAGCGGAGGCAGGAGGCCGTTACGGCGGCCCAGCTGGAGGCAGGAGGCGGCTACAGCAATGTAAAAATACAATGCAACGTTAACATAACGTTAATGCTAGACTTGGTTAGGTACTGTGATTGTGGTCCTGGGGACCTGCGGCGCGCACTGATTAGAATAAGTGGGTGCACCTGTGCCTGATGAGGACTGGAGGGACGGACTATGAAGTGTTTAAAAGGAGAGAGTTAAGGTGGGTACGCTGTTCTGGGAACCGGCACTTGGTGCAGACGGCCAAGCCTAGCAGAGCACTTGCTTGGGGCGGGTGACGTTCGCAGGCCGGTTAGGGCTGCCGGTGGTAAAGACAGGTAGCTGGGCTGTAGGGCGAGGTTCCTGAGTTAGGTAAGGTTAGATTAGTAGTATTAGGACGTGTGACAGCCCCTGCTTAGTCTACTTGTGTGTGTGCTTTGTCAGTAACTGTGTCTATCCAGTTACCTTTTGAGGTGCCAGAGAGCTGATTGCAGCAACCAGATCTGGAGTACCTGGGCCCAGTGCTCTACAGGATATAAAAGTCCCAGCTTCCAGCGTGGCTCGCTCTCTTCCCTGTCAGCGCCTGCACCCTATTGCTTTGCTTAGCATTTTATTTTACTTTTACTCCACAACACCTTATCCTACACTATCCACATGAACACTACTGATTTCACTGACTAACACATCTCATATGCAAAGTTACAGTTCAGTTTATTTTCTTTCCCGTTTTTGTCGTGGCCTATGGGCCGGGTTATGACAGACGCTTGAGGAAAGTTATAACACCTTGGCCAATGTGATGTGTACTTCACGGTAAAGAGGTTGAAGGCATCACTTG
Source organism: Siniperca scherzeri (assembly GCA_027580175.1). Classification (NCBI taxonomy): domain Eukaryota; kingdom Metazoa; phylum Chordata; class Actinopteri; order Centrarchiformes; family Sinipercidae; genus Siniperca; species Siniperca scherzeri. The sequence continues at coordinate 417,301 of CM050847.1, forward strand.
TTTCACAAGACATTAAGATGTTGCCAAATTATGACACTGGGTTATTATCCATAGGTTCTATAATTATAATTATAGAACTATACTGTTACACATCTTTTCATTTATTTCAAGTATATTTAAGTCATACAAAACAACTTTAAATTTGCAACCTTTAATACTGATGTTTTCATGAATGCAATATATAATTTTAATAAGTTAAACTGTCGCTTTTGTAGTGGTACATTTTTGTTATGTAAATTGATCAGACTACATATACTTTAGACTAAAAGCAAATCATTATAAGCTGTCATTCATCAGTTTGTTAATGGAAAAATAGTGGTGATCTAAACTTTTAACAAAATAATAGTTAATAGTTATAAATGAAAATATTAAGATGGTATTTATAGGTTAACATTTAGCATATATTTGAGCAGAAAGTAAAAAATGAAAAGATACTATGTGCTGGTTTTGTTTGGACATTTCTTTAAGACAAATGTGGAACATTCACTGAGAAACTATACTCTTGTGAAAACAATTATCTGCACACTGAATAGTTTTGAAGCCCCCTAGGAGGTGTCATTCATTTGCAATCTCTGAGAAGGTCTTGTGGGTATTGCACAGGTATTGTGAGGCCATACCGTATATTGAGGCAAAAGAAAAAAACATGGCTGATCGAATGCACCGATCAGCTGATTGTTTCTTTTTGCCTCACTATATAAGCCTCACACTGCCTGTGTATTTGCCTGAGGAAGACCTTCTCAGAGTTTGCAACGTTGCAAATAAATGATACCTCCTAGGAGGATTCATAACTACTCAGTGTGCAGGTAAGTCAGATTAAAATGTAAAGACAAAAGGAGTGCAAATATAAATAGACAGACACAGACACCGACGCCCAGCATGCTGAGGTTGCTTCCCAAGGTCTCTGCTACTCTCTCACCAATGATCCACACTGTGATTATGGGAGGAAAATAAATTAGTGGAATAAATGCTTCAGGTAATGAAACATATAAAGTTAACTATAAAGGGTGGCTCAGTTTTTCACGTTTACAATACTATTATGTCACATCGGTAGGAGAAAATGGAACAAAGGAGCAACATTTCAAAATATAGATGTCATTTTTTGTTGTTGTTCTTTGAAGACAGACAATGGAAAATCATCTGTCTAAAGTCAAGTAGCCAAGGCTGGTACTTACAGTTAATGCTGTGTATTGCAGCGCTGTTGGTAGCAGTACATAAATCAAAATCAAAATAGTGGTGTGGGGAATTATCTGTAGGCTATTATGCACCGATGCATCCGCACTGAGAATTGAACTGTAGATTTTCAAATGTCTTGTTTGGTATAATTCCTTAATAGGCTACAAAAAGCAGCAATAATAATTATGACTATGCAATTGCAAGTAGGTAACTTTGCGTTAGCTTATTAAAATGAGACTGGATAGATGGCCTGCCACCTCTTGCCTCATCCATGAGACAGCAGTGGGCTCCTCTGATTCAGTGCCACTCCCTGTTTGTAGCCTCCTGACCTCCTGCACACATTGCAATTTATATAAAATATTTGTAGAAGTGCACAATTCATGAAGTGTTCATTTCAAATGCTAAATACAGCAAAGAAAATGGGACAGCCTGTATCAACTGTATAAAAATGGAGATTATAAGTCTGTGTTGAAGTGATTTCCCTTCAGTGTGAAAACACACTTGAAGAGACTTGCTCAAACTAGTTATCATTACAGTAAACATCATGTCTGCTATATGTCTGTGAAGATTCTCAGTCATCCAGATCATGGTATAGCTCAGTGCTCAGTCAAAGGCAACTGGACTTGCTAATAGATTCTTGAAGATGTTCAGTTCAGAACTGAAGAAGCCTTTTGGTTGCCAGAATCTAAAGCAAGCCAAACTGCCTTTAAGCACTTCTAGATATCATGTCTGCTTTTATTGTTCTTACATTATAGTAACATTACTGTTGAATGATAATGCAGTGCAGACTTTTCCAATCAATCTACACTTGGAAGTGCATTACCATGCAATCGTAGAAAAGGTTTCAGACGTGGTCATCTGGACACTGTTTTCAGAATCAAGACGTTTTGGCTCCCATCCGGAAGTCTCGTCTTGATTCTGAAAACAGTGTCCAGATGACTACGACTGACACCTTTTATGCGATGGAACACTCCTGGACGAATGAGGGACTACACCGTCTTATTACCATGCAATAATAATGTACTGACAAAAACAAATGCAAACTTGATGTTTACCATTATAGACTCCAGTTGTGGTTAGGTGCAAAAAGCAGCGCAAAGGTTTTTGTAAATGGTAAATGGACTGTACTTGTATAGCGCCTTTCTAGTCTTCCAACCACTCAAAGCACTGTTTGTAAAAAGGAATGGCCTCATCATATGTACAATGCCCTTCTCCTTACTCACTAAGATTATTGTGGAACAGCTTTTCCCCCAGCACTACTGCAGAGTAACAGAACAGAGTTAGACCAGGTTCAACCAGTGATCAACAGAGCTCTCATGACAGGTCACGCTCTGAAAGATCACTTAAAGAATGACAAACTTCTGCAAATGGCTTTATTGACAGCACAAAGTAACTATACTGACAGTTGTAATCTGTGTCACATTACCCCCACAATACCTGACAGAACTGCTCAGGCGGGCTTCACCACCAGCTCCTGTTGGTCGCACAAGGTCAACAGAAAAGGCTCTTCAGAGCTCTGCTGGTGGAAATCCCTGCTGGGTTCACACAGCAGCCTGCAGTATTCTGGAGTCACTATCATATATCATACTGATGCCTGATACAAGCTCCTCTCCTGTGGAATCACATCCCAATTTGGGTTCGGGAGGCAGACACCATCTCCACATTTAAGAGTAGGCTTAAGACTTTCCTCTTCGATAAAGCTTATAGTTATGGTTAGCTTCGGTGAGCCCTGAACCATCCCTTAGTTATGCTGCTGTAGGCCTAGACTGCTGGGTGACTTCCCATGATGCACCTCTTTCCTCTCTCCTCCTCTCCCTCTCCATCTGTATGCATTTTTATCCCATTACTGCATGTTACTAACTCGACATTTTCTCTCTCCCGTAGTTCTGTGCTTTCTCGTCTCTCTCCTCTCTCCTTCTGTCACTTTCAGGAGGTATTTCTGCCTCCGGAGCTGCAGAGTCTGGATCTGTGGTTGTGGGCCACTTGCTGCCCCCGTGTTCCTGCTCAACAACTGCTACAACAGTTGTTGTTATTGGTTCTGTTACTAACACTATTATTTTTAATTTATAAATATTAACACTACATTACTACTATTTAAAAAATTCTAGGTATTTTGCATTGTGCCCCCACATTCATATTTTTTCCATCTTAACTGTATTACTAATAAATGCTTTGGTAATAAATATAACCTGGCTTTATAATATAACCACACTTGATGTAGCCTAAACAAGATTACTGAACAATATTTATGACAATAACTTAGTGAAATAGATGTAAAATATAACAAGGGGAATGTGGCAGGCTAGAAGGAGCACATATTGGTACAATGGCACTGGAATTCTGGCTCTAGCTAAATCTACTGTCCACTGAAGATGCACTATCCACAACCTGGATGAGTAACTTTTAGTGTATTAGTAGAATATTATAACATTAAATAAATAAATTAGTATAATGTCAGTATCCTTTCTATCGATCAAGCCAGATGAAACTAACCAGTTAGCTAAACTTACAGCCTTAAGGACATGAATGACCTGCAATTTTCTGATGTTAAACTCTGACAAAACTGTCAAGTGTATTGTACTTGGCCCCAAACACCTCAGAGACACTTTATCTAAAGATATAGTTGCTGCATTTCCTGGCCTCCAGCACCACCGTTAGGAAACTCTGAGTTATCGTCGATCAGGATTTATCTTTTAACTCCCACGTGAAACAAACTTCAAGGACTGCCTTTTTTCACCTAAACATTGCAAAAATCAGGCACATCCTGTCTCAAAATGATGCCGAAAAACTAGTCCATGCATTTGTTACTTCTAGGCTGGACTATTGCAATTCTTTATTATCAGGCTGCCCGAATAAGTCCCTTAAGACTCTCCAGTTGATCCAGAATGCTGTGGCACGTGTACTGACAAGAATTAGGAAAAGAGATCAAATTTCTCCAATATTAGCTTCTCTGCACTGGCTTCCTGTAAAATCCAGAATAGAATTTAAACATTATAGTTTGGGTTTTTCATTTCCTGTTTTATTTTGTAGTATTCTCCTTCCCTTGTGACTCTTGTGGTTTTATGTCCTGGCTTTGTTTTTCCTCCAGTTTTGATTGTTGGCCCTTCCTTAATTGTTTGCACCTGTGTCTCGTTGTTTCACCTCCCCTAGGGTATTTAGTCCGGGTCTCTGTCTTTGTTCAGTGTTGGATCATTGTTGTTACGGCATGGTGTCATTCCTGTCTGGTGTTGCTACTGTCTTGAGTTTTGTTCTGGTCTTGACATTTGTGTGTGTCGCCATCTGGTGCACTTTTTGTTATACCTGGTTCTTGTGCCGAGTTCCCTGGCATTCTTACCATGAGTTCTGTTTTGGATTCTTTGTCTCCCGTGGACCTTTGTTGGATTTTGTACTTTGCCTGCTCCCTACTGAACTGTTTAGCCACATTGGACTCACTTCCCTGCTTCCACCACTGCCAGCCGGTAACCTATCTGCCTATTGCCTGTTTGTTGAACTGTCTGCCTGTATCTGCCTGCATACCACTTCACCCAATAAACACTGAAGTTGTCCGGCTACCTCATCCTCATACCGCTTCCTAATATTCTGCATTTGGGTCCACATACTACTACACATCATACGACAGAATGATCCAATCAATCATGGACCCAGCAGAGCTGTCCGAGGAAGCGGACCAGATCTGATGTGCCTAAGGGACATATGGGGGGAAATACGCCACGAGTCCCGCAGAGCGGCAATCAGACTGCTGGACCGCAGTCGCCTCCTTTCCCGGCTGGATCGCATCATGCCGCTGGACCGTCTGCTGGGTCGCAGCATGCCGCTGGACCGTCTGCTGGGTCGCAGCAGTACTCTCCTTCTCTGCTGGAGGGGCAGGCTTCAGGTTCCTTCTCCTCACCTACAAAGCTCTTAATGGTCAGGCACCATCGTATCTTAAAGAGCTCATAATACCTTATTACCTGACTAGATCACTGCTCTCCCAGAATGCAGGGTTACTTGAGGTTCCTAGAGTCTCCAAAAGTAGAACGGGAGCCAGACCCCCCCAAAACCTAACACAGTTAGTGCGCATGCGCCAACGTGCATGCTGCCTGTTGCCGTAGATCCGTCTCGTAGTCTTACTTTTTCCAACTTTTAGCTTTCCTTTTTCTTCCAAACTTGAGTAACTTGTGTGTAAGTATAAATTAAACTACGCTCTTTGCGAAAATTAGAGCAGAAAGTGTTTTAGTACTTTTTTTTGCCGTGGAACTTCTTCTCCTGCTACTCAGTCAGGGCATCGCGCTGAAGCTGAGCAGCATGGCGCCCAGGACAACCGATGTCCCCACTGAGATCTGGAGGAGGACACACCGAGGATGCAGAGGTGGAACAAAGCTGCGAGGGAAGAGAGAGTGGGGTGCAGACAAAAGAGACTTAAGATCAAGAGATTTAAGCCGTGTCTGCCTTCTCTCGTAATGGGCAATGTGAGATCGCTGGCGAATAAAATGGACGAACTAACGGCGTTAGCCCAGAGTCAGAGGGAGTTCGATGAGTGTAGTTTAATGTGCTTCTCAGAGACATGGCTACACCAGGATATCCCGGATCATAACGTTTCCATCGACGGCTTTCAGACGGTTCGGGCCAACAGGGATCACACCGGGAGCAGTAAGCGGAAAGGCGACAGGCTTGCTGTTCTTGTCAACAACAGATGGTGTAACCCTGAAACGCATCCACACCCACCTGGACAAGCCGGCAAGCACGGTGAGGATCATGTTTTTTGACTTCTCCAGTGCTTTCAACACCATCTGGCCAGCCCTGCTGGATGAGAAGCTGGCAGCGATGCAGGTGGATGCCCCCCTCGTGTCCTGGATTGTGGACTACCTGACTGGCAGACCACAGCATGTGCACCTGCAGCACTGTGTCAGACAGCGTGGTCAGCAACACTGGGGCCCCTCAGAGGACTGTCCTCTCTCCCTTCCTTTTCACCATCTACACCACGGACTTCAGCTACCACACAGAGTCCTGCCACCTTCAAATTTTCTGATGGCTCTGCTGTGGTGGGATGTATCAGCGGTGGTGATGAGTCTGAGTACAGGGCTGTGGTGGGGAACTTTGTCTCATAGTGAACCATCTGCAGCTCAATGCGACAAAGTCTAAGGAGCTGGTTGTAGACCTACGAAGGGCCAAGGCAGAGGGTCAGTGTGGACATTGTAGAGGATTACAAGTACCTGGGAGTACACATGGACAATAAACTGGACTGGGCTAAGAACACTCAAGCTCTTTACAGGAAGGGCCAGAGTAGCCTCTATTTTCTGAGGAGGCTGAGGTCCTTCAACATCTACAATTCTGAAGATGTTTTATGAGTCTGTGGTGGCCAGTGCTATCCTGTATGCTTTTGCATGCTGGGGCAGCAGGCTGAGGGTAGCGGACACTAACAGACTCAACAAACTGATCCATAAGGCCAGTGACATTGTGGGGGTGGAGCTGGACTCTCTGGTGGTGATGTCAGAGAGGAAGATGCTGGCCAAACTACATGCCATCTTGGACAGTGTCTCCCACCCACTCCATGACGTGCTGGTCAAATAAACGAGTACCTTCAGCGTAAGACTCATCCCCCCAAAAAGCACCAATAATAGCTATAGCTAATAATTAATAGCTACACTTAACTTGACAGTTCTTGCACTATTACTTTATACCTATTACTTTATTATTATCATCAAGCGGTAAACCCACTTTGTACTTCACACTTATTTTATACTTATACCCACTTGGTACTGGTCCACGTTACCCCCACCCAGACCTGTATTAAAGTGTATTATATTTTTTGCTTAGTACTTCTATTCCTGTGTGCACTGACTATTAAGATATTGCACAATCTCAATAAGCTACACTTAACTCGACAGTACATGCACCACTGCTTATTACTTATTACTTATATTATTACATTGTATTATTATACTGTGTTATCATCATCAACCGGTAAACCCACTTGGTACTTATTTTATCTTATACTTATACCCACCTGGTACTTCATTTATTTTCTGACCTGTTTTTATAGTGTTTTTATAGTGTATTGTATTATATTTTTTGCTAGTACTTTCTCCTGTGTGCACTGACGTAAAGGCGAGCTGCTGTAACAAAGAGTTTTGCTTCGGGCATTAATAAAGTATTTCTGATTCTGATTCTGACAGCAGCGGCTGCCCATCATTGAGTCTGGTTCTGCCCAAGGTTTCTTCCTGTTAAAAAGTTTTTCCTTGCCAAGTGCTTGCTTATGATTTGTTGGATCTCTGCAAATAATATTATAAAGAGTATGGTCTAGACCTGCATGAATTGGCGCTATATAAATAAAATTTAATTGAGTTGAATTATTATATTAATATATTAATTATATAATGTTAGTATATTCATTATAATGAATCCCTCCTGGTGTTTCACATGATATACGATGATGATAAAAAAAACAAAACATGGCGAATATTTGCAATTTACAAGTCTCCAAAAATGGTCGCGAAATGCAACTAGATGGTCGCAGTCTGGAGCCCTGAAAATATATAATAACATATATAAATCAGTCCAACAGTCCAACAGATATAATGGAGAGGGAGAGTAGGGTGAGGGTTCTGAGTGTGCCAGACACTGTGGAAATTGGTTGTGTGTGTGTTTGTGATTTCTGCTGTCCTCACCAGCCTTGATGCCACCACCCTAGCACACCACAGCAAAGAACACAGCACTGGCTGCTACAGACTAATAAAAGAGGAGGAGCCTGTTGCACACACAGAAGGATCTGAGTCTCCTCAGGAAGAACAGTCTGCTCTGTCCCTTCCTAAAGAGAGTGTTAGTGTTGTGTGTCCAGTTTTCTTTATTGATTTGGACCCCAAGGTGCTTGTTTGAGTCCACCCTCTCCTCTTCCTCTCCTTGGATGATAACTTGGACAGGGGGCCTCCTGTTCCTCTGGTTATTGAGCTTCAGTCCTCTGTTCTCCTCCTCATTGTCTTTGTTGATGCATCCAACAATACAGGAATTGTTGGAAAACTTTTGAAGGTGGCTGGAACCTCAGGTAAAGTGGAAGTCTGAGCTATAAAGAGTGAAGAGGAATGGTGCTAGTACAGTTCCTTGAGGTGCGCCGGCCGGTGTTGCTTATCACAACCTCAGAAGCACAGCCATCCACCCTGACATACTGTGGCTAGCCAGTGAGGTAGTCCATTATCCAGGATGCAGTGTCAGTGTGTAGTTGCATTGCTAGAAGCTTTTCCCCTAGGAGGCAGGGCTGGATGGTGTTGAAAGCACTGGAGAAGTCAAAGAACATGACTCACAGTGCATCCCTACTTCTCCTGATGCTGCTGATGCTAGGGCCTGTGTGTCAGGAAGATGATAACATCCTCCACTCCAATGTGTGGCTGGAATGTAAACTGCAACGGGTCCAGGAAAGCAGTTAACAGGGTCCTCAGGTGCCGCATAACCAGCCTCTCAAAGGCCTTCATGACATGTGACGTAAGGGCCACAGGTCTGTAGTCATTGAGTCATTGGCACTGGGGATGTCCTTTCTTTGGCAGTGGAATGATGCAGGAGGTCTTCCATAGTTTAGGCACCTCATCCTCAAGGAAAGGTTGAAGAGGTACTGGAAGACTGCTGCAAGCCGCCCAGCACAATCTTTGAGTACCCTGGGATTGATGTTGTCTGGCCCACTAGCTTTGTTTATTCTGAACCTGGGAAACTCCCTTTCCACCTGGCTGGGGGTTAAGGTGGGGCTGGAGGAGGGTGTGGGGTGCAGTGAGTTGTGAAAATCCAGCAGTGGTTGACATGTCGTGGAGGGGATTGGGGGTTGTGATGCAGCACCATCCAGTGTCATGGAAATGTTGGGTGGGGGAGAGCTGGAGAGTGAAGGGGGTAGCCATATTTTTGATGTTCCATTGAGGAGAGGAGAGCAAAGTACCCAGCAGAGGTGTGAGTGGGGGAAGAGATGATGGGTGGGGACCCAGACACACTGTCTGAGTGTCATTATTTTCATTTATCCTCCTTTGCACTGTTCTGTTGCCATGAAGGCCGTCTTCTTCCTGTTGAGAAGGCCTTTGATCGCTTTATTAATCTAAGGTTTATTGTTCTGAAAGCAGCACACCTTTTTGGATGGTACAATGCTGTCCTCAAAGAAATGGATGTAGTCTGTTATGCAGTGAGAGACACTCTCAATATCTTATCCTCCTGGAAGAGTTCCCAGTCTGTGACCAGGAAGCACTGCTGGAGGGTCTACCCAGCGTCCCTCAACCAGACCGTCAAAGTCCTTGTGCTGGCCATCTGTTGTCTCACCAATGGCCTGAACGTGGCTTCAAGGTGTATCAGGTTGTGGTCCGATTCTCCGAGTGGGGGGGATGGAACAGGAGTTATATGCCCCCTTCACACTGACATACATGAGGTCCAGGATTTTGTTCTCCCTTGTTGCACAGTTTACATATTGTTTGAAGTTTGTCAGGATAGGAGCGAAGGGAGACATGATTGAAATCCCCACTGATTTTTATGAGGGCGCTGGGGTGTTACGTTTGAAGTGCTGTGATGACTGTGTGGATGATTTCACTCATGCTCGATGTCACAGCAGATGGTGGAATGTAAACAACTACAACAATGTTGTGCGAAAACTCCCATGGCAGATAGTAAGGTCTCAATCCTACCACGATCAGTTCAATATAGGGAGCGCAAATACATTTCTTCACAGTTACATGTCCAGGATTACACCACTTAAGAGTTAACAAATACAGAAAGACCTCCTCCTCTCTTTTTACCGCTCTGTTTTCCCCTGTCCGCCTGCACTAGTGTGAAGCTGGCTAGTTCAAGCAGGCTGTGCAGTATTTTACCATTCAGCCATGTCTGCGTGAAGCAGACCAAGCTGCACTCCCTGTAGACATACTGGCTGTTCACCAAGGCAGTTAGTTCATCCACCTTGTTGACGAGTGACTTCACATTCCCTATGATAATCGATGGAAGAGAGGGTTTAAATTTCCTGTGCCTCTCAATCCTCTGTCTGATGAGACACTGCTAAACCACACCTTAATCTGGGTCCACCCAAGACTAGCTTCTATGTACAGGTCAACACACTGATAAGTGTAAAGAAAATTAGACAGAAACTTGGCTTCAACTGCAATTGTACAAAAACATACTAAAAAAGGATAAGAATGCTGCAATATAACTAGATGACCACTTTTATTGTTATAAAATGGAATACCAAAATGCCAAAGCAGGTATTCAGCTTTAAAATGGCAACAATACTGTGATCCTAAATTACCATGCTGGTTCTGGCAACAGGAAGGTAGAAAAAGATTAATTATTCCTACACAACTACAAAAAAGGCTATAATTAATAAAAACACACTGACTGTCAAAGGGCTAGCCTTTATCCAATTCCCTTTCACCACGTGTTCCCCTTAAATTATGCACACACACACACACTATCACTGCAGACAGACCCCCCCAAGTGTTGTGCAATACTTATCTGCATGCAAGTACAGAGCAAACCAAATGACCAGCAGCCCCAACAGTACAGCCCGGATATCAACACTAAATGAGGGAGTGCAAAGACAGCATTAGAACATTTTAAAAGGATTGAAAGGGACACAGTAGGTTTGTCTCATAAGACACAAACAGAAATGAACAATACCACAAAATAAGTTGAATATATAAAAATATAAGCAATAGATAGAACTAGGCAAAAGCAACACACTGTAGGCAAAACAGTAGCAAACTATCCCATAAGTTATTTAAAAAAATACCAGATTTCCTGGGGTGGTCTTCAGATAGAGTAGATACTGATATGGGAATAGCCCTGTTACAACCTACCCTCAGTTTTTCTATCGCCCAGGCAGCTGTTACTCTTACTCAAAAGGCTGAGTAGCTCCAGGGCCTAAAATACGCTGTAGTCATACTGCTAAAGCCAGGGACCTGAGGGACTGCAGCCCCGCCTAATCTGCTCTGTGTGGCACCTGGCAGGAGATGGTAGTTTGAATGGTGACCAGCTGTGGCTCGTGTGGTCCTTCTTGGTGCCCTGGATGCTGCAGAGAGTAAACCAGGGAGAGTCAGAGTTAGCCGAGTTTACCTGGGGAGTTTGTTCAGCAGGGGGGATATTACTTCACAGAGGGGCCTGGTCACCACAAAGATGCAGTCATATATCTCCTCATCTTCAGCAGTGCTCCTGTGCATGCCTGGGTCTTCCCTAGAAGGTTCCTGAGGGCAAAGGTTAGGAGGTACAGGTTTAATCATAGAGCGATAGACACGTTTCACCGTTTGGAGATCTTCCAGGGGTGCAACTGAACACACTACACCGCTGACACTAGGGGCCTTTACCACCGCATAAGGCATTTTCAGATTGAAGGAACTTTTTCATAGTTCTAAGAACCGTTGGAGGAACACCCCCCCTCTCCCTTTATTGTGTCCGCACTGCAAGAACTAGGAATGATCGTAGTTCTTAGAATGCTTCTTTAGCTCCTACTTCAGAGTAGGTACTCTTCCAGCACATGAGGAACTTTTAGTGACGTAAGTGTACTGTGATTGGTGGAACACATGAGCCAATGCAGCACCGGCAACCGCCATTTTTAAAAACCTCTTAACTTAAACATTAACTTAGCCGTGTAAACAACAGCTCATAACTAATAAAAAAAAAAATGGAACAAAGCAAGGAAAAATGGACAGACAGTGAAGATCAAGTTTTATTGAGTGTGTATGCGATCTGGGAAATACAACACTATTATTCATCTAAGTAAAATATAAAAATCTTCGTAAGCATTTCCTCTCAACCTGCTACCTTAGGCATCCACCATACAGTGAAGCAATGTAAACAGAAAATCAAGAAGATGAAACAGGACTACAAGAAAATAAAAGACCATAACAACCAAAGCAGATCAGATCAAAAAACAAGCAAGTGGTATGACACACTGGATGCTCTCCTTGGCCACAGACTAGCATTTGCTGGTAATACGTGCACAAAGGATTCAGCTTTCTGGTAATGTAAAGTTATATAATAAAATAATAATAAAACTTTGTTTATAGAGCACTTATCAAAACAAAGTACAAAGTGCTTCACAACAAGAGAAATAAAATACCACAGTGAAATATAAAGAAATAAAACACATAAAATACACAAAAGCAATAAAATAAACAGTAAAATAAACAGCCAGTTCAGGTAAAATCAGGATATGCTTTCAAATAAAAATGTGTTTTGAGATGAGACTTAAACGAAGACACTGACTCAGACAACCTAATTTCTTCGGGCAAGTTGTTCCAGAGCCTCGGGGCCCTGATAGCAAAAGCTCTGTCCCCCTTAGTTTTCATCCTGGACTCAGGAACGGACAGGAGACCCCTGCCCGAAGATCTCAAACTACATGAAGGTTCATAAGAGATTACAAGGTCTAAAATATAATCTGGGGCCAGGCCATGAAGAGCCTTAAAAGTAATCAACAAGATCTTAAAATCAATCCTAAAACCAACAGGGAGCCAGTGTAAAGAGGCTAAAACAGGTGTTATGTGGTCATACTTCTTGGTCCTGGTTAACAGCCTAGCAGCTGAGTTTTGTACAGTCTGCAGTCGTGTCAGAGTTTTTTGATTAAGACAAGTGAACAGGCTGTTACAATAATCAAGGTGTGAGGAGATAAAAGCATGCACAACAGTTTCTGCATCACTAAGATTTAAAATAGATCGTATTTTTGCAATATTTCTGAGGTGATAGAAACATGATTGGACAAGCTTAGTGAGATGTTGCTCAAAACATAAATTGCTATCAAACAGGACACCAAGATTTCTTGCAACAGGCTTGATATGTTGTGACAGGTTACCAGTAGATGGCAGTATTTGTTTAGTGATGTGTTGGGGCCCAATAACAAGGATTTCAGTTTTATTTGAGTTGAGATGAAGAAAATTTATCGACATCCAATTTTTTATGTCAGATAGACAGTCCTGCAGAGAATTCTGTGTACTAAGGTCAGTGGGCTTGACAGGGAGGTACAACTGTGTGTCATCCGCATAACAATGAAAAGAAATACCATGTCTGCGGATTACATCACCCAAGGGAAGCATGTATAAGGAGAACAATATTGGTCCCAGAATTGAACCTTGAGGCACACCACACTTGATATGGGAAAAGGATGACATGAAGTTATTAATGCTAACACAGAATTTCCTATTGGACAGATAAGATGCGAACCAGTCTAGTGCAGTGCCAGATATGCCCACCCAGTGCCTCAGTCTATCTAAAAGAATGCCATGATCAATTGTATCAAAGGCAGCACTTATGTCCAACAGCACAAGAATTGAACACATGCCTGCGTCTGCATTCATTAAAAGGTCATTGGTGACTTTGAGAAGGGCTGTCTCAGTGCTGTGGTGTTGACGAAAGCCAGATTGGAACTTTTCAAAGGTATTATTGTTTTCCACAGCAGCAAGAAGCTGCTTAGATACAAGTTTTTCGAGAATCTTCGAAATAAAAGGCAATTTGGATATTGAGCTGTAGTTATCCAGGAGGGTGGGATCAAGCCCAGGTTTTTTTAGGACTGGCTGGACACAAGCTGTTTTAAAGAAATCAGGGACACAGCCAGTAGACAGCGAGCTGTTAAAAATAATTTGTAAAAGGGGCGCAATACAATCCATAATTTCCAATAGAAACCTAGTTGGGATTTTGTCCAGAGGGCTGGAGGATACTCTCTTAAGAGACATGATGTCTGCGAGTTCAGGCAGAGTAACAGCAGAAGAATTGCTCAAAGAATCCCTGAGTGGGTGATCCACATCTAAAAAGGCAGGATTGGGGGTGATATCAGATCTTATTAACTCCACCTTTCCAGCAAAGTGCAAAAGAAACTTTTCACACTCAGCATCACACTCAGCAGGGGCAACTAACTGATCCACAGTCTTAAACAGGAATCTGGGGTTGTGCTGATGGGCAGAAATAAGTGCAGAGAAATGACATGTTCTTGTATCCTTTACCATCCTGTTATAAAGGCGTAATAACTCTTTCATGGCCACAAAGTGGACCTGGAGACCTGATTTCTTCCATCTGCGTTCTGCTCTTCTGCATTTCTTTTTACAGCTTCGAATACTGTCATTTAACCATGGCTGTTTTCTAGTCTTTGAGTTTTGTCTATTTTTCAGAGGAGCTATGAGATCTAAGGTTGAAGAACACAGGTAGTTAAAAATAATCAACCAAATCGTTGGTGTTGGAGGAATCGGAAGCACACTGCCAGGAGAACTGAACAGTGTACAGAATTTTGAGGCACTATGCTCATTAAGGACGCGTGTGTACTTAGAGCGGGATAAGACAGTACTAGCAGCCTGTAATTCACAGTTAAAAACAATGCATAGGTGATCAGATACAAACATGTCCCTGGTTTCCACAGATGGGGTTTTCAGGCCCAAAGTAAAGACTAGGTCTAAGGTGTGGCCACGGAATGAGTTTGGCCAGACACATGTTGTTGTAAGTTGAAAGAGTTAGTGATATTTAAAAATCAGCAGCAAGGGCATTAGAGGAGTCATCAATGTGAATATTAAAATCACCACAAAGAAGAATTCTATCATAATTTAACACAAGACTGGATAAAAACTCAGGGAGTTCCAACAAGAAGGAGCCAGCTGGTTTAGGGGGGCGATATATAATAGCAAATATGACTGGGAGGGGCCACCAAGTTTAAACATGAGCACTTCAAAGGAGGAAAAATCATTGCAAGCTATGAGGTCACACTTAAAATGCTTCCTATAGACAGTAACGAGGCCCCCACCTCGACCACAGACCCTAGGGCAACTAAAGCAGTCAAAATCAGGAGGGCACAATTCAGCCAGCTGACTGTGAACACCAGGACGTAACCAGGATTCAGTTAAAAACATAAAGTCTAAATCAGTGGAAGAGATAAAATCATTTAAAATAAACGTTTTGTTAGAGAGGGATCTTACATGCCGAAGAGCCATCTTAAAAAGTCTGTGTTGCTTCAGATTTGAGGTTGAGACTGGAGGTAGGGTTCTGGCCCGGAGGAATTAAGTTATTATTGTTGCTGTGTCGGCTGTGTCTGTTTCGCATTAAGGACCTGTCCGAAATTACCACAGGAATGTTAAAGGTGGCACTAGAGGGATCCGGGCTCCAGATAGCAGCACTATGATAACTTAAGTGTCACAGTTATGCCAGGCCTCACAGCCTGTAATCACCCACACCTGCTCCCAATCACACTCCTGCTCCCCATCAAACCCAATCACAGCCAGTATATGAACACTCCACTCACCTCATTCAGTGTCTGACCGCGTTTGCGTCTAGGACTCTGTTTACCATATAAGTTCTCTTTGTGATAGTTTCCAGTGCTTTCCCCCGTTTCCATTGTGTCTCCAGTTTCCTGTGTCTCCTGTGGTTTCTCCAGTTCTCTGTGATTTCTCTAGTCTCCTGTGGCTTACCTCCAGTGACTTCTCTACATCCACTTTACCTATCTCCACTCCTGGCTGTTACCCAATAAAGAACATTCCTATCCATCTCTGTGTCCCCTGCCTGTTAGTAACCGAAACATTAAGAGCACAGAATGGGTTGCTTGCTCTAACTTTTGCTAAATCTAGCACCCAACCAACATCAGTCCGTAAGAAAGCTAATCGGGAGATTAAAAATGGAGTAAATGAAGGGAATGCAGGTTAAAAACAGATGCAGAGAAAGGCTAACGTTAACTATTGCGAACACATATTTTCTCAAAGCTAAAAACCCAACGTTAAAGCACTTTCAAGCAGCTAACTCAAAATGTTGATCGCTTTTTTTAAAGATTGCACCATAGTCCTTGACATTGGCTAAAACTGCATGTACACCTGTGTAATTTCATAATCACTTAAGTTATGTGTTTGATTTTATGATCACTTTAGTCATAATGTCATGATGCGTAGTGGTATGTGGACCCAAATGCAGATGACCAGGAAGCGGTATGAAGTGAAGTAGCCGGATGGCTATCGTGTTTAATGGGGGTGATTTGGTTTACAGGCAAGTACAGGCAGACCGGTAGGCAGACAGGTAATGAACAGACAAAAGGCAGATAGGTTACCGGCTGGCAGTGGTGGAAGCAGGGGAGTGAGTCCAAGGTGGCAAACAGTTCACTAGGGAGCAGGCAAAATACAAAAATCCAGGATCCAGCCAAGGTCCGAGGGAGACAAAGAATCCGATACAAACTCACGGTAAGAATGCTGGAAGGACCAACAATCAAAACTGGAGGGAGAACAAAGACAGGAAGTAAAAACCACAAGATACACCAGGGAAGGAACACGCTACAAAATAAAACAGGAAGTGACAACACCTAAACTACCACATAATAATAATAATAATAATAATAATAATAATAATAATAATAATCACTTTTGTCATGATCACATTGGGAAACTTGTAATTGGCTCACAGCACTACTGATTCATATAACAAAAAATAAGAAACAGAATACAACAGAACAGAACAGAATACAAAAGTAATGTACTAAGTGTCATTCAAAACCAGTGGAAGCAGGAGGCTCAATGTGGCAAAAGTGGGATTGGATCACAATAAATAGAGTTAATATGCATACAATAATAGCACGTTACAGATAAGATGTAACTAGACAAATAGAAACGGAAAGTGCAAAGATTGTGCTTGCTATCTACTGAACGTGTATCTAAAAGCTTTTTTTCTATATTCCTCGCCATGGCGCTCACAGAGGTTATGAAGTACACAGCATATGAGCACCATGGACTTTACTCTCTCAAGACTGCAGTCATTGCGCTTCTGCAGACATCTCCATCTTCCTTTCAGTCAGCCAAATGTATTTTCAACCACAACCCTTGACTTGCATGCATCTGGAAAACTGGGAATGACAGTTTTCCACCTGTCATCAACTCTCTTCTGGACCCAAACGGATGGTGAACAGTGTTGCACAGTGGTCCGCAGCAGCGTCTGAAACACAAACATTGCTTTGCACAGTTGTATTCAGGGATGGGTATCTATAGGATTTTATCGATATTGCTACTCATCGATAGTCCTTATTGGTTTGGTTCTTTATCGATACTCTTATTGGTTCTTTTCATTACTAAATAATTACATTAAATAGAATATTTAATATAACTAAATGTTGTTTCTAGAGCAGTTTACAACAGCAAAGTAACTATGTGAACTCAATATCTCACTGGAAACAAATCTAAAATTTCAATAAAATAAATCATATTCCCAACATCAAATTCAATTCAATTGAAATCAAAATACTGTGAGTGAAGTTTAGAAAGAATGAAGAACACAGACATCAGTCAGTATTAGTCATTTCTCCTGTTCTCTGTCCACCTTCTTCTGCTGCTGCTGTGATTCACTGCCTGCAGGTAGGCTACCGCTAGTAGAGAGAGGAGGGGCTGGTTTGTCTCAGCCAGCAGCTAGGTTTACAAGAATTTGCCAGATTTTAAGATATGAGGCAAACTAAGCAAAATAGCTAGACTACATACAGACAGCTTTTGTTTTAGCTTGTTTGTAACATTTGTTATGCATTGGTGCTATATAAATAAAATAGAATTGAACTGAATTAAAAAAATCACTATTAGTCAACGTGTTGGAGCTGATCAATACTGTGGTCTAATAATTTAGCCCCAGGGCTTAAATGGTAAATGGACTGTACTTATATAGCACCTTTTTAGTCTTTTTGACTTCTCAAAGTGCTTCAACTACATTCATTCATTCACCCCATTCACACAGTGATGGCAGAACTGCTCATCAAAGTAACTAAGCATTCACACACATTCACACAACGAAGGCACAGCCCTCGGGAACAATTTGGTGGACGACCCGCTCTACCACTAAGCCACAGTTGCCCAATACCAGGTTTCAGTACCCATCCCTGGGCATTTCCCTGAAATATTTTATTAACACTGTCGTGTTAACAAAATACATAGAGAGAAAGAGATATGCAACACTTTCTGTCACTTTTTAATTGACTGGTGATGGATGGTGACCTTTGACCTTTGATTAAACATGAATTAAACCCTGCTTCCTTGACCTCTTGACCCCCCCTCCCTCTGGAAGTGGGTGGCACTATGCGTGGACCAATGAGCGTGAAGCAGGCATGGCTAACAGGAACCAATAGGAGCGAAGCAGGCGTGGGAATGAAAAAACCCCCCTGTAAATTAAATATGATTAAATATTTCAATCATTTAAGTGAAATCAATAGTATCAAAAGTATAAAAAATAATTTACAAACTTACCATCTGTAAAACCTAATCTTTCAGGAGAAAAAGACACCCTTCTCTGTTGTCTGTCTGGTGCAGAGTGAGGTGTGAATGAATTGGAAGAATGTGGGAGGGTAGGCAGAGCTTGCGTTAACCAATGGGTTAGGCGGGGTTAGGGTTAGCCAATGGGAAAATAGGTTAGGAGCTTGTGTGAAACGAACCAATAAATAAAAGACTATTTCTGGTCTAAAACATCAAACAAGATGAATCAGTTGAAGATGATCAGCCAGACACCTTTGACAAGTTATCTAAATGCAACACCAGAGATCGCACCCAAGAAACAGGTATTGTATTTGAGTCGGATCCAGACGCCTCCCCCTAACGTGCTTCAGGAGGAATGGGTTTTAGAACCCATGGAGGTGTGTGGTGATATGTGTTCAAGTATGAAGTCAACAAGCTTTGTTGGTGGGAATGCGACAATCTCTTCTCCACCACCTCGCTGTCAGCCTATCCCACAGAGGAGGAGGACCATGGATGTGGTCCCAGAGGAGAACCCTGCAGTAGCGCCACAGGAGCTTGATACGGTTCCTGAAGCAGAAGTAGCACCACTGCACATCAGGAACTCTATCCTCGATACGACACCCCCACCTTCACCGCCGGGGACCCGTGACTGGATTCTACCTCCTCTTACACCATCTCCCTCCCTTGAATGGCCCTCTTCTTCTTCTTCGGTATCCTCAGCTCCAAACGCCTCACCACCCCCCTCTCCCAAGAAAGAGGACGAACCTGACAGGGTGCTCTCTGACCTATTAACACGTGCAAGAGCCTTGTGACTTTTATAGAGGAACGTGTAATCGTTAATCAGTTAATCAATGTTTTAGATTAGGTGATTAAAAACAGAGTCACCCATGTTGTGGATAACGATGTTTTTTTCTTTAGAGATGAAGTCGCTAGACTAGAAAAGATTTTGGAAATTGTTTGAAATGTTGAAAATTGGGATTAGATTGTAAGAACCACATTGCTAGCAGTAAACAATTGCTCGGTGTATGATATTTTGTATGTATATCATATTTTATGATATTTCACTTTATTTGTAGACGTGAATTATTGTGTAAACAACATGTAATCGAATACCTGGAATGAATTGAGAACATTGCACGATGATATTTAACACATGGAAGGAATCAACATGTTGACATAACCTCGAGTACCTTGAGAAATCGTGTGTGTTGATAGTCAAAATGATTTAAAGAAGCTTGTGTCTCGTTGTTGCTTTTCAGAAAACCCTAGAGAGGGCTGCCGGAAACATGGCTGAAAAACATGTCATGAAAAAAGTGTATTATAATCCATCACATCCTGGTAGTTTTGGGGGAGTGGAGCGACTATGCAGAGCCGTGCAGGACGAAATGGAGAAAAAAATCAACGTAGAACAAGTCAAAGATTTTTTATCAGAACAGGACTCGTATACTCTGCATGAACCAGCCAGGATACATATTTTCTGAAATAGTGTTTGTACCACGACCTCTAAATCAGTTCCAGGCAGACCTTTGTGATCTGCAGGCCTTGACCGAACACAATGATGGGTACCATTATTTATTAACATTCATCGTGTATTTCGAGTATTTTCAAAATGGGCTTATGCCAGAGCCTTAAAGACAAAAATAGGGGTCGAGGTCTCTGAGGCCTTTGACTCTATTTTAAAAGAAAGCCCGACGACTGAAAAGGACGCAGGCAAGTTCTTTAACAAGAGCTTTGAGGGGTTGATGAAGAAATGAGGAATTAATCATTTTGCATCAGCCAGCGAACTGAAAGCGTCTGTTATGCAGGCATTGTGGAGGTATTTTACAGCTACAAACAGTAATAGGTACGTGGACGTCTTACAGGAATTGCTAGACAGCTACAATAACAGTTATCATAAAAGTATAACAACGATAGTCATTGTTATACTTTTATGATAAATGTTATTGTAGCAGGTGACGTCAGAAAAACAATAGGTATGTCTAATCTGATTCATTACAACATGGACCATTTCTAACGCGAAAGCCTATTTTGAATGGAGGAAGAAACCCAAAGATGAAGCGTCAAAGAACGAGTTGTTCAACCATCAGAGGTTTAGGGGAGGTTATTATCACAACTTGGACCGGCTCAAGACAGAGCTGAATGCCTTCCTGACTCTGAGATTTGAATTTCAGGCAGGAGGTCAATATCATCTTACAAGTTCATCCCCCTGTGGCTTTCATGTTGGGGGTTAAGCCAGGAAAATGCCTTGTTTTCAATCAAAAGTTGGCTCCACATCCGGCTGATTTAAAGGGAGGATTTTATCACATGTATTGTTATAGTGATGTGGTATGACATCAACTGGCTTACGCTCCGCTCACACTACGCTCTTGAAAATGATAGCTATACAAGGGACGTACGGGGACATCGTCACGCAGTATTTTAAACCACCCTGCTACCTACCGGTGGTCAAGCGACACATCAAAAATTCACATTGAGATGAAGACGGATCAAAATAACCCTGTTAATTTTACCTTTGGGAAGACTATCGCGAAACTCCATTTTAGACCTTCCAAAAAAAATCCTCTGACAAAAAAGGCTCACCGTTTTGGGAGTTATTAATCAAGTAGGAGGCATTCTCCCTGTTTTTTATGGGGCACCTCTTATGTATAGGAGAGGAATCTGTTCAATTTTTTCTAAAATATTTCGTTTTGTATCAATTTTGGTGAAAAAAGGATTTGCCATTGCTAAGCCTCATCTTAAATCAGCTGCAAAAAACATTGCCTCGGAGGTGATGAGCCACACGGTTAGTAGAATAGGGGGTCAATCGGACAATGGGGCTCAAGAAGGATCCGGCGGTATGATGGTTTTAGCCAGAAGACTGAGGAAAAGACCTCCTGGACAGCGAGGAAAAGAGTATAGGGAGAAGTAAATCCAAAGGAAAGCACACTGTTGCGAGACCCAGAGATATGTTTTAGAAAACAAATATGGCTCTTTTACATCACAAATCGGCCAAATGCACTATGGGCAAGTTGGATTTATTTATCCTTTATCAAGGATGAAGGGATGTTAAGCTCTCGTAAAGTATTTAGAAACCCTGTCCATCCCTTGGGTTCTCTGAATTTTTTATGCGTGACGGAGAGATTTTAAACAGGTCTAGCAGGTGTGAGCCTTTCACAATCTCTCCCTTATGGACAAACTCTCTAGAGGGAGACCATCTGTTCTTGGTTAATTTCTTCATAATGTACATTGTTACGGTAGGAGGGCAGGTAGGTTTTGCAGCACCTCGTTAGCAGTTTCATCACTTGTTTGTCTTCTTGCTGATCTTCTGCTCCCCAGATTCTTTGGCTAAATTCAAAGTGATACGACAGTCTTCTTTCTCATCTTGTTTGAGCAAACCTAGGTATCTTTACAGCAGAGCATTATATTTTTTCATGGGCGTTCAAACCCTTTTTATTTAACACATCCCTCATTTTTACATCCAAATCATTTTCAGCCGTACGTCTCATCATTTTCCCAGTGTTGGGAACAGAAGCTACTGACTGACTCAGACGGTTTAGCTGTTGAGGCGAAATCAAAAACATCTTTTGACTCATGATTTATCTTCTAATAAGCCCTCCAAGCAGCTCTCCCAACATCGTCACCACTGCTGACAGCAAAGGTAAAAGAAAACTTTCAGACTGTTTTCTCAGAGCCTGATGTTTGGTTTTTAGA
This sequence comes from Siniperca scherzeri, assembly GCA_027580175.1. Classification (NCBI taxonomy): domain Eukaryota; kingdom Metazoa; phylum Chordata; class Actinopteri; order Centrarchiformes; family Sinipercidae; genus Siniperca; species Siniperca scherzeri. The sequence goes on from CM050847.1 coordinate 439,308, forward strand.
CTGTTTTTTTATTGGCCAACAACCTGATAATTTTCTTTTGTTTTCTGAGTTTTTTATATTGAGTCGAGGTCAGGGGAATGTTTTCTTTTAAGAGGTTTAAGGAGAGCTCACACAGAGACTGAAGAAAGTCCGATGAACAATGGTTGAGAATATCTTTACGTTTCCGAGGCGTGGCGTGACATAAAGGGCGTAGTAATAAAGGGCGAAATGCTGGCTCAGGACTTGGATTTAGGTAGATAGACGATGGGCCACTGATGGGGGAGTATTCCCGTCCTTAGTCTGTATTGTTCTGGGCAGCTGGGTGTGAGATCGATGATTAAAGGGACTTATTGCTGCAGCCTAATAATAAGGAATTGCAGTAGTCCAACCTAGAAGTAACAAATGCATGCACTATTTTTTCAGCATCATTTCGATACAATAACTTCAGTTTTGTCTGAGTTTAACATCAGAAAGTTGCAGGTCATCCAGGTCTTTATGTCCCCAAGGCATACTTGATGTTTAGTTAACTGGTTAGTTTCATTGCATTTCCGTTATTGCTCTGATGAATAATGGAGATAAAATGGACCAGAAGTGTTTATAGAACTCAGCAGGGAAGCCATCGGGTCCTGGTGCTTTATTGTTAGACATTCGACTCAAGGCGATATGGAATTCTTTTTCTATGATTGGTTTGTCAAGTGCGCTGATTTGTTCTGTGTTAAGTTTTGGGAGTTGAATATTATTGAAAAATGAATTAATATCATGTTGTCTTGTGTTATTATCAGATGAATAAAGTTTAGCATAGAAGTTTTGGAATATTGCATTTATTTCTTGTGGAGAGTTGGTAGGCTTCCCTGCTGAGTCCTTAATAATTGCAATTGTTACTTTTTCTCTTTTCTTTTTAATCTGATTAATCAGGTTTCTTGACGAAATCTATGAATTAGAAATTTAGTTTTTTTATTGATTTATCAATAGGAATTTTTAGCAGGAATTTTTGTTTTCTTAATTCATTATATGTTACTTCTGTTTGGTTATTTGCATGTAATATTTCAAGTTCTTTTATTTTATTTTCTAGTCTGATTTCTTCTTGTTTTTCTATTTTCTTTTTATGGACGGAGAATGAAATGATTTTACCTCGTAGTACTGCTTTGCCTGTTTCCCAAAGTAATGAAGCGGATAACTTTGGTGAGTCGTTTATTTCTAGGAAGGATGTCCCCTCTCTTTTAAGATAACTGTCAAACTCTGGGTCTTTAAGGAGTGATATGTTAAAGTGCCATCTACTGATGTGTTTATGTAAATTAGCTGGATTCCATATGAAAGTTACTGGAGCATGGTCACTGATGCTGATGGAGTGGATTTTGTGCTCAGAGATATTTGGTATGATTGAATTGCTAGTTAGGAAAAAGTCTATGCGAGAGTAGCTATCATGAACTGGTGAGTAAAATGTATATTCTGTCAGTTGGATGCTGTAGCCTCCAACCATCACCAAGGCCAAAATCTCTCATGGACTGTATTATTGTGTCAGTGGATTGCCAGTGTCTTTTATTACTTGCGGATCTGTCAAGTGATAGGTCAGTTACGGTGTTAAAATCGCCTCCTATAATTACCTGGCCGTTGGAAAAATTTGAAATGGAAGAGAAAAAAAGTGTAGAAAAAGGCAGGGTTATCTGAATTTGGGCTGTAAATGTTGGCAGTTGTTATCGGGTTATTGTTAATTGTTATATTTATGATAATAAAACGTCCTTCTGGGTCTGAAATAGTTGTAATATGAACAAATTGAATTTTTTTGCTTATCAAGATACAGACTCCTCGTTGTTTTGAATTATAAGTGGCTGAAAATGAGTGAGTGAATTGTGCTGATCTGTTTTGTTTTGAATCTGCTTCTTGTAGTAAACATATATCTGCCTGTAGATTATCCAAATAGCTGAGAACTTTTTTTTTGTCTGAGAGCTAACGCCACGGATGTTCCAGGTTATGAATTTGAGTTGCATGTTGAGTTAATATTTCTATATTAACATTTATGTGTAAATGAATTATGCCGAACATAAAAAACAACAAGAGCAATAGGACATAATAACACTAGACAAACCTAAGCATTTACAGCAAAGCACATAATAAAACAAAAAAACAACACAGAGTTTGAAAAACAAAACATAGGTGACTGAGGTGCATACTTATACTTATATAGTATAGTGCAATGACTGGGATGATATTGTCGAGGGAAGGGTTCTAGTAGAGCCAGGGGGTGATGTCCTTGTCTTTGAATAGCTGTCCATCAATGTACAATTTGTCCACTGTAAGTATTGCTCTTTTGCCTTCTTTTATCATTTGCTTGCGGATGGGGATTAGCTGTTTACATCTATGGAAGATTTCTTGTGGAAACTGGTCGTTAAGTCCGCAGTGAGTGTCCTTTAACTGTTTGCCCTGCTGATGAAACAATTCTATTTGTTTAAAATGTTCGAATTTAACAATGATTGGGCGGAGTTTTTTTTCCTAGACGGTAAACACGGTGAAAAGTGATGTTGTTGACAGTTTCTGTTGGGAGTTAGAACTGTTTAACCATAAAATCCTTGACTGCTTTCTCGGGTTCATCAGCGGGTGGTCCAGCGATGCCAGTGAAAATCAGGTTGTCCCTCATGCTGTGTGCTTGTAAATCCAAAATTGTTTCTTTCATCGTTTTATTTTCGGAGGTGATGGAGGCGAGCTGAGTGGTAACAGTAGACAGTTGCGTTGTGAGAGTTATAATGGAGTTCTGAAGCGAACTGTTTTCTTGTGTGAGCGTGTCGATTTGTTGTTGGCTGTATTCCAGACTGTGGCGAAGTTGTTGAAATTCTTTGTTTATTGTCTATGGATGTAAGTATGTTGCTTACTTCGGGACAGCGGAAATGAAGGTGAAGAAGATGCGTTGGATGAAGCAGGTGAGCCCGATGTGTGGCTTTTTAGCTTTTTGAGAGCGTCCCATGATGCAGAGTCTATTGTAGCATTCGGCGATGTAGTCTTCTAGGTGATCCAGGTCCGAATTGTAAACCAGTTTATTGTATTTTTGGGAGGTGAAGTGAATAAACAAATAAATAAACAAACAAAGAAAAAAAAAAGAAAAGTTTGCTGACTTCTAGCAGCAACGCGCTGTCATGTTCAATCATGCACCGTCTCGTGCTGAGGGATTTTAGTGACTGCCCTCTCACCAGAGTTTTGCACATAATCCTGAACCAGGTCTTTGACACTATCAAAGTTGACTCTTTCACAACATTGGTGTGTCTGTGTAATGCCTTTTAAGCATTACACAGACACATGTGTGTTGAGTTTGGTAAGCATAACTTTTTGGACCCGCAGCCACAAATTCTTTGATGCTATCTCCCCCTAACTTGTTTGTCAAATCTCCCAGGTAATTACCCAGCTTGAGCTGCGCCTCTCCCTCTTTTGTGACATACAGTGGTGTGCAAAAGTGTGTCACGGACTAACAGGCAGAGGACACCGAGATCGTTGGGAATGTCTTTATTAAAATGACAGCCAGAAGTGGAGAGTGTGGAGATAGGTAGAGTGAATCTGGGGAAGTCACAGGAGACTGGAGAGACAAAGGAGGAATGGAGACACCACGGAGAACCTGCGACGACACGGAGGACTGGAGAGACACTGGAATAGTCTGGTGCATCGAGTCCTAAACACAAACGAGGTCAGACACTGCGTGGAGAGTGGAGTGGTTATATACTGTGTGTGATTGGGACTGATTGAGGGCAGGAGTGTAATTTGGAGCAGGTGTGGTTGATTACGGGCTGGTGAGGACATGACAGACTGTGACAAAGTGTTTGCCCCCTTACTGATTTCTTATTTTTTGCATGTCACACTTAAATGTTTCAGATCATCAAACAAATTTAAATATAAGATAACACAAGTAAACACAATATGCAGTTTTTAAATGAAGGTTGTTATTATTAAGGGAAAACAAAATCCAAACCTACATGGCCCTGTGTGAAATAGTGATTGCCCTGTACACCTAATAACTGGTTGGGCCATCCTTTGCAGCAACAACTGCAATCAAGCGTTTGCGATAACTTGCAATGAGTCTTTTATAGCGCTGTGGAGGAATTTTGGCCCACGCAGAATTGTTGTAATTCAGCCACATTGGAGGGTTTTCGAGCATGAACTGCCTTTTTAAGGTCAAGCCACAGCACTTCGACTAGGCCACTCCAAAGTTTCAAAGTATCAAATTCACATCTGAATCGATATAAGGTTCGGCTATTATGCAACAGATGTTGAATAAACATTCGCAAACAGTTTGCTCAACTTATCTCCACTAGGCCACTCCAAAGTCTTCATTTTGTTCTTCAGCCATTCAGAGACCACACAACAATTTCCAAAGAACTGCAGGCCTCACTTGCCTCAGTTAAGGTCAGTGTTCATGACTCCACCAAGAAAGAGACTGGGCAAAAATGGCCTGCATGGCAGAGTTCCAAGACGAAAACCACTGCTGAGCAAAAAGAACATTAAGGCTCATCTAATTTTTGTCAGAAAACATCTTGATGATCCCCAAGACTTTTGGAAAAATACTCTGTGGATGACGAGACAAAAGTTGAACTTTTTGGAAGGTGTGTGTCCCATTACATCTGGCGTAAAAGTAACACCGCATTGCAGAAAAAGAACATCATACCAACAGTAAAATATGGTGGTGGTAGTGTGATGATCTGGGGCTATTTTGCTGCTTCAGGACCTGGAAGACTTGCTGTGATAAATGGAACCATGAATTCTGCTGTCTACCAAAAACTCCTGAAGGAAAATGTCCGGTCATCTGTTCGTGACCTCAAGCTGAAGTGAACTTGGGTACTGCAGCAGGACAATGATCCAAAACACACCAGCAAGTCCACCTCTGAATGGCTGAAGAAGAATAAAATGAAGACTTTGGAGTGGCCAAGTCAAAGTCCTGACCTGAATCCTATTGAGATGCTGTGGCATAACCTTAAAAAGGCAGTTCATGCTCGAAAACCCTCCAATTTGGCTGAATTACAACAATTCTGCAAAGATGAGTGGGCCAAAATTCCTCCACAGCGCTGTAAAAGACTCATTGCAAGTTATTGCAAATGCTTGATTGCAGTTGTTGCTGCTAAGGGTGGCCCAACCAGTTATTAGGTTTAGGGGGCAATCACTATTTCACACAGGGCCATGTAGGTTTGGATATTGTTTTCCCTTAATAATAACAACCTTCATTTAAAAACTGCATTTTCTATTTACTTGTGTTATCTTTGACTAATATTTAAATTTGTTTGATGATCTGAAACATTTAAGTGTGACAAACATGCAAAAAAATAAGAAATCAGTAAGGGGGCAAACACTTTTGCACACCACTGTAGATGAGGCTGTCTGTATCACAGCCGTAGGCTGTGGTCAAAGCGGCTATAAAAATGTTATCTACCTTGCCACTACCAAAGCCACTTTGTCATTGACGAAGGAGAAGTACTTGATTTTATATTTTTCAGAAAACATGAGGTTAAAGAATTCTTCTGGATCTGTGACTAGTTTGGTTTATGTTTGGCTGCATCTCTGTGCGAACTTACCCCAAAAGGAGTTCAGAAATAATTTAGAGACTTGCCTTTTAGCAGGGTTTGGTTATATATTATCAGCCTCCAGCAAAATCCCTTGGTTTGCATGAAAGTCACTGATGTACTTTTCTCTGCTTTCCTGATCTACAACGTCAGGCGGGTAACCCAAAGCTTCCTGTTTACCTTTCAGAAAGGTGTGCATAGAATCGATCTGTCTATCAAAGTGCCATACCTCAGTTATTTCAGCTATCCGATAGCTTATTTCCAAAGCCTTGTTAAATTCAGGAGTGACCCAGACACCAGTCAATGCCCTGTCGTCATCGCTATGCTGACATGGACCCTCCTGCAAATTGAGCTTGGCGCATGCTCGACAAAGGGTAAACACAAGCTTAGCCCATTCAATAGGGCATGACTGGAAAGTACAACTCTCTCAGCGGGTACACCCTTGCCCTGATTAGCCCAAAGTAGCTTTGAGGTTCTTGGAAATCTTTATAGATTATTTCAGGGTGTCCAAGAGGATAGGGGAAGTTGGTGTTACAGTAAGGATAGAAAAATATTATATCTACATAAGAGATTGTCATGTTTGATGCAGCTGTGTTTCTCAGCTTTATAGCAGAGGTACACCCTCTGTACAAAGCTTTGCGGGGTGACAGCTGCTGTGGAGCATTATATTGTTTGAGAAACTCCTTCAACCCCTGATGAGAACATCGTCCACGTATGCTCATGCATGGCTTCTAACTTCCATAATTTCTCCTCACAGCTCGCCTGCAACTCTCCGAAGGGACAGCCTGTCAGAGGACAGATGTCGTGCGCTTGACAGCAAATTGAACAGCCGTGATAGAAACATCCTAGAAACCGTGAGAAAAGTACCCCTTGATTTTATCATTGAAGCCTAACGCTTTGGGCATGGCAGCTAAACGCATGGTAAGAAAGGACAAAGAGTCGATGTATCTCGTTTGTAATCGATATTGGTGACACAAATTACTTTTGACCCTTGCATAATCAAAGAGGGTTTTAAACCCAGTTCGACCATGGCTTTGATAAGGAGATAGCTGTCAAAACCTCGGGCATTGTGTGCTATAAACACTGTATTTTTGTACAAAGGTTGTCTGAAATGTAGTAGAAACTCTTTGGCACCATGAACTCCATATTTTACCATCTAAAGTTCGTGTACAAACTAAAAAATGGAACGTGAATGCCGTTCTCGTTGACATAGGTTTCAAAATCATAAAACACCACTTTTTCATAGTGTTTTGTTTCAGGGTGTAACGTTTGGATGTAGCACTGATGAACCTCTGTCTCAGAGTCAGAGATCAATTTCTTGCCGCAAATTTTATATTTCATAGTCTGACACTTGTGTTGTTTACCATTTCCGTTCATGGCACAGTAGTACAGCCTTGCACATTTGGTACAAGCACTGGTGTATGTTTGACCTCTCAATCACTGTGTAGGTTCTTTGTGTTTGGTCAAACAGAAAGGTGAGCAACACATTCTGTTGCATTGGTCACACACAGCAGGTTTACACGGTCTATGTGTACAACCAGAGTCAAAGCATACGGTGCAACGATTGTCGCAGTTATGGCCCACTATTCCCTCTGCATTAGGGGAGGGTTTAACAACTGTCTGATGATAATTTGCAAATCGACTTCGCCGCACAACACTTGGTTGTGGTGAAATACAAGCACCTCCTTGCTGCACAGGAGGACTGGGTATGCTGAGATCGATATGTTTTGTGAGTGTCTGATAAAGCAGGGCTTTGTTCAAGCTGGGCGTTTTTTATTCTCGTCTAGTGATGATTCATTCTCTGACTGTTCAAGGTTAGTGAGAGCTTGATTTAAAGCAAGGAGAGGATCTACTGGCTGTTCAGAGCTTTTAGATGTAGTGGCTGTGTTATTTTCATTCAAATAATTTTCAGTTAAATTGTTTTGAAAACCTGACCCATTCTGAAGATTTTGTGGTACTGAGTCTGCTAAACTCAATTCAATTCAATTGCTGTGTGTTTTGATCCATGACCTAATAAAAATCAAACACTATTAAAAACCTTAAATCAACATCATTGCAATTTATCCACATGATAAAAATCAGCATCTGAAACTGTTTACAAATCACATTTACAAATTGTCATGGTGTACATCTAATTTCTGACACATGAGCCAAAAGGCTCTAGACATCAGAACCAACTGCTGGCCTGTAGTTCTGCACTGAGGGCACCTGGACGGTCTGGACCGTGTGTCTGTTTGCTGGAGACAAAGAGAGAGAGAGAGAGAAACAAAGATTAACATTAACTTCATAAATGACAGACCTCATAAACACAACCGTCCTCATGAACACAACTGTCCCCATAAGGTTGGTATGTAAATGGACAGACAGACCTCATAAACGTGTGTGTGTGTGTGTGTGTGTGAGAGAGAGAGAGAGAGAGAGCGAGAGAGAGAGAGAGAGAGAGAGTGAGTCAGTGTGTGTGTGTCACAACTTGTTGTGAAGACAAAGGACCCAGAAATTCACCTTTATAACAGCTTATCCCTATATATAATCACCAAGATAATACTTATGAGAAACACTGAAGAGCTGTAACTCAAACCAACGGCAATAATAGCTTATAACAACCAAAGAGTCAAAAATACCTTATACGAAAATTACATTTTACAACACAGCCTCTTTGATTTCACATGCACAGAACCTTCCGTGTTTGCTTATGATGTAAAATGAGAGAAAAGGAAGGGTACATGTGTTCCCAGCTGGGTAATTATTACATTTATAAGGCAGAAATAAACCTGATTGAATAGTCTCACGATGCACTGTAAAACTATTTAAAAGCAAATAGACTTACAGCGTGCCGATGGAATCCCTTCGCTCGAAGCCCCGTGGGCTCTCAGGTGTGGATTCTCAGAACTGGAACTGGTTGTCCTGTGGTTGCGACCCGGTGAGAATCCTGGATCTCTGTCCACTGGTTGAGCACTAGACCTCTCCGCAGTTGTCAGCGGTTGATTAGTGGTTGAGGCAAGCTCCTGGTGAAATGGTGGTTGTTCTTCAAAATATTGATGTGGTATCACATCCCCAGGATCTCCTGCGGTCAACTGGACAGCTTCTAGAGAACGACTAATGTTTTGATTGCCTGAGGCAAGCACGATCATGTCATCCTGTGGCTGAGATGATGGCGATAGCCATTCTTGTAAATATTGGTCCAAACCACAAGTCTAGCATGAGAAAAAGTTTTTGATAAATATTCTCTAAGTTTTAGGTAAAACCTGGTTTAAAAATGCAGCAACTCACCAGGTAATACCACGTCCTCAGAAAGCACATATGAGAAGTCAGTATTAGATGAGGTTTCAGATGTCAAGGTGTCAGTTGATGACCCTGAAAGACAAAATGTATAATCACAATAGGAAATAAAAGTCTTTAAATATTTCTGTATTAAAAATACATAATGTAGACCTGTACTTACCAGACTCCTCTGCTTGACAGTTCAGTCCTCCGTTTAGAGTCACTGCAAAGAATGAAAAACTCCCTATGTTTTTGCCTAAAGGTTTAAATGCATGAAATATAGTTTTAAAGATATTAGTAATTTACTGGTTGCTTGAGCCATTTCCCGTTGTCAGATGTCTTCCTGCTGTCAGTTTATGTGTCTCAGTTTAATATCTACCTCCTAGCTCCTCTGTCTGTGTGTGTGTCCTTGTATGTGTGCGTGCGTGTGTTTTCGGTGCAGAGCAGAGATTAACCTCTGAGATTTAACTTCTTTCTTTTACTTCTTTTTCTCATCATTTGTGATGTTTATTATACAGATCTCACACACGGAGCTTCACACAGAAACTTCAAGTACATTTGACATCTGGTTCTGCGTTAAAGACAGTAATTGTAAATTGTAATGTCCCCTTATGATATTGTGAAAGTGTAATCCTTTTCAACATAAGAGTGAGTAAAGGTCCCCAGATTCCAAATTTTATGGGCAATTTACCCTTATCTTGTGTATAAGAGTGTGTATGAAAGTGTTGTCTGGCTGACACGCATTCAGTATGCCTTAAAGCCATAAAAGAGACATTCCTCAGTTTGTCTTCACAAAGTCTTCCTTCACAGAGAGCAGCAAACTTTGATCTTGTAGGGACACAGGATGTACTGATGATTGAGAAATGCCATGGGCACCCCTTATAGTTTTATTTACCATGTGTGAGGAGTTTCACTCGCCAATTTCAAACTGCCTTCACAGATAATTGAGGGATCTTCAGAAAGAGCAGCAAAACTTTGACCTTTTAGGGACACAGGATGTATTGATGATTGAGATCTCAGTCTGCACAGGATATCTGGACATTTATTCAACTTCAAAACTTTAATCATTTAGTTTTTAATTCACATTTTCACAAAATCATTGCCTCATGCAAGCTCCTCCTAATCTATTTCCCATTGCCTAACCCTAACCCTAATGCAGCAGGCAGCATTGGTTTACACAAGCTCCGCCTACCCTCCCACATTCTTCCAATTCATTAACACCTCAGACAGACAGACAAACAACAGAGAAGGTGTCTTTTTCTCCTGAAAGATTAGATTTTACAGATGGTCCATAGCGCCACCTACTTCCGGGGGGAGGGAGGGGTCAAGAGGTCACGGGGGTTGGGTTTAATTCATGTTTAATCAAAGGTCAAAGGTCACCATCATCACCCGTAAAAGTGACAAAAGTGTTGCATATCACTCTCACACGACATAAAAATACAATAATAGTAATAGTATTAGTAATAATAGTTATTTACCCGTCTCTTTTGTCTGCAATGCTGTGTTCTTCGCTCAGCCTTGACGATATGAAGTACTGCCAATTGTTGCATGAGTTTTTGTCTCTTAGCTCTCCTTCTTGCTCTTTCAACCGCATAGTCTAAATTCGCACATCTCTTTTCCAACTCCGTTATTAGCATAAAACCCACGACAAACAACAATCACACAGCTCAGATCACGGCGTCCTCCATCATCTTCTTCTTCTTTTTCCCGTGTTATGGCAACCAGCGTTAACATGAGTGCATTGCCGAGTCCTTCATCTTGTTAACAGTTGTTGTTGTATGTCACGCAGAAGTACATTAGCCCTACCAGACCTGTAGTGAATGGTGTAGTCAAAGGTGGCCAACTGGGCTGCCCAGCGTTGTTCAGTGGCCCCCAGTTTTGTAGCATTCAGGTGACTGAGGGGATTATTGTATAGTCGAGAATAATTTTGCCCCCGATAGTGCATCAAGGGATTCCTCGATCCTCTGCAAAGGGAAGGCATCCCTGCGGGTCTTACTAATCAGCTGCTGGTAGATGACACACAGGCGGATACTACTATCCTTCTTCCTGACGATGAAGATGTTAGACCTTGCTGTCTGACAACTGTCGAATATGAGCCTTCACTGCCTCATACTCTGAGCGGGGTATTCTCCTAAACCTCTGATGGACAGGTACCTCTTCTAGCAGGGGTATTTCATGGGTAATTAGGTCGGTACACCCTAGATCACCATCATGAGTGGAAAATACAACCTCATACTGCCTGAGTGAAGACCAAACTTTGTCCTGCTCTGAAGGAGTGAGTGCTGACTGCAGTGGAGCCTCTAAATTAGCCTGACAGGACACTGTAGCTGTTACCTGCCTCTTAGGGGGCACAGTCACCTCAGTGACGCCTTTTGGTAATCTCAGGAGGACTGTACCTATAGGGGTGCAAGGGTGGATAGTTGCATCAGCAGCGCTTACATTAACCGCTGGAATTTAGGCTGTCCCTCTCTGCTATGTGACCATAGCAGGAGACACTAGCACACATACTGGGACAGAGCATTTAGTGGTGAGTGGCTCAAAGAGACCAGAATCAAGGAAACAGAACCCACCCTGGGGGCACGTAGTAGCAACTACCTTGACAGTACCTACAGGATTGCAAATTGACTGGTCTTCGTCCCCTTACCTGTACCATATTTTAGGTGAACTTGACTTAACCTGAACCTGGTAACACTGTTGGAAGACATCGTAACATGGGGAGGAAGCTTGGTTAACGAAGGGAAGGTCAAAGGGGGTGGTACCATGCTGTCTAAGATGCTCATTGTAGCATTCTTTCATAACATTCATGACCAGTACACCTGTAGGTTGGAGCTATACCCAGCTATAGGAAAAATGCCACTATTAGTAACAGAGCCATTGATAACAACTGTAGTAGCAGTTGTTGAGCAGGAACACGGGGGCATCAGGTGGCCCACAACCACAGATCCAGTCTCTGCAGCTCCGGAGGCAGAAATACCTGCTGAAAGTGACAGAAGGAGGGAGGAGAGAAACGAGAAAGCACAGAACAACGGGAGAGAGAAGATATTGATAAAAATACATATAGATGGAGAGGGAGAGAAGGAGAGAGGAAAGAGGCGCATCATGGGAAGTCTCCCAGCAGTCTAGGCCTATAGCAGCATAACTAAGGGATGGTTCAGGACTCACCCAAGCCAGCCCTAACTATAAGCTTTATCAAAGAGGAAAGTCTTAAGCCTACTCTTAAATGTGGAGACGGTGTCTGCCTCCCAAACCCAAACTGAAATCTGATTCCACAGGAGAGGAGCTTGATAACTGAAGGCTCTGGCTCCCATTCTACTTTTGGAGACTCTAGGAACCACAAGTAACCCTGCATCCTGGGAGCGCAGTGTTCTAGTCGGATAATATGGTATTATGAGATCTTTAAGATACGATGGTGCCAGACCATTAAGAGCTTTGTAGGTGAGGAGAAGGATTTTAAATTCTATTCTGGATTTTACAGGGAGCCAGTGCCGAGAAGCTAATATTGGAGAGATATGATCTCTTTTCCTAGTTCTTGTAAGTACATGTGGGAGTTAAAGGATAAATCCTGATCAAAGATAACTCCGAGGTCATTACGGTGCTGCTAGAGGCCAGGGCAATGCCATCTAGAGTAACTATATCTTTAGATATATGTGTATCAGAGGTGTTTGGGACCAAGTAAAATAATTTGAGTTTTGTCAGAGTTTAACATCAGAAAATTGCAGGTCATCTAGGTCTTTATGTCCTTAAGGCATGCTTGAAGTTTAGTTAACTGGTTAGTTTCATCTGGCTTGATCGATAGATATAATTGGGTATCATCTGCATAGGAATGAAAGTTTATGGAGTGTTTCCTAATAATATTGCCTAGAGGAAGCATATATAAGGTGAATAGAATCGGTCCAAGCACTGAACCTTGTTTGACTAACTTTGGCGTGCACGGAGGACTCACCGTTAACATGTTCAAACTGAGATCGATCTAATAGATAGGATTTAAACCAGCTTAGTGTGGCTCCTTTAATGCCAATTACATTTTCCAGTCTCTGTAATAGGATGTGATGGTCAATGGTGTCGAACGCAGCACTAAGATCTAACAAGACAAGTACAGAGACAAGTCCATTGTCTGATGCAATTAAAAGGTCATTTGTAATTTTCACCAGTGCTGTCTCTGTGCTATGATGACCCTATGACAAACCCTGACTGAAAATCCTCAAATAAACTATTGTTACTTAGAAAGTCACACAACTGATTGGCGACTGCTTTCTCAAGGATCTTAGAAAGAAAGGGAAGGTTAGATATAGGTCTATAGTTGGCTAAAACCCCAGGATCAAGAGTGGGCTTTTTAAGAAGCGGTTTAATTACAGCTACTTTAAAGGATTGTGGTACATAGCCTATTAATAAAGACAGATTGATTATATCCAGTAAAAAAGTGCTAATTAAGGGTAAAACGTCTTTAAGCAGCCTAGTTGAAATGAGGTCTAAGAGACAGGTTGATGGCTTATATGAATTAATTGTCGAAGTCAGCTGAAGAAGGTTGACAGGAGCAAAGCAGCCAAAACACACATCAGGCTCTACAGCTGTTTCCAAGCCTTCTGTGTTTGAAGACAAGTCGGCACCAGTTAAAGGCAGGACTTGATGAATTTTTTCTCTAATAGTTAAAATTTTATCATTAAAGAAGCTCATGAAGTCGTTACTACTGAGAGCTATAGGAATACATGGTTCAATAGAGCTATGATTCTCTGTCAGCCTGGCTACAGTGCTGAAAAGAAACCTGGGGTTGTTTTTATATTCCTCTATTAATGATGAGTAGTAAGCTGCTCTGGCATTACGGAGGGCCTTCCTATATGTTTTAAGACTATCTTGCCAGACTAAATGGGATTCTTCCAGTTTTGTTGGAATATAAGTCTCTTAATATTCTGAATTGGTCAGTGCCCAGTTAGTGCCCAGACTGCTCTGTAATAACTGACCTTTGGGCAGAAGAGAGGGCAAACACACCCTACATCACAATTACAGTCCATTGCATTCTTGGTTGGAAGATGTTGAATCGGGTCCTGGCCACAAGGGAGATTGTGAGTGTCAAAACCCATGACAACATCAGAAGGACTGTGGAGTCAATCCTTCAGGTATCTCTCTCTCTCTCTTGCTCTTGGTATCCACCTGTGCTATATATGTATGATGTATTCATATACTTACCTGTGTTACACTATACTTATTATCTTGCCCTAGTAATATACAGTATCTCACAGAAGTGAGTACACACCTCACATTTTTGTAAGTTTTTTATTATATCTTTTCATGTGACAACACTGAAGAAATGACACTTTGCTACAATGTCAAGTAGTGAGTGTACAGCTTGTATAACAGTGTAAATTTGCAGTCCCCTCAAAATAACGCAACACACAGCCATTAATGTCTAAACCACTGGCCACAAAACTGAGTACACCCTAAGTGAAAATGTCCAAATTGGGCCCAAAGTGTGAATATTTTGTGTGTCCACCATAATTTTCCAGCACTGCCTTTACCCTCTTGGGCATGGAGTTCACCAGAGCTTCACAGGTTTCCACTGGAGTCCTCTTCCACTCCTCCATGATGACATCACAGAGCTGGTGGATGTTAGAGACCTCCATCTTCTGTTTGAGGATGCCCCACAGATGCTCAATAGGGTTTAGGTCTGGAAACATGCTTGGCCAGTCCATCACCTTTACTCTCAGCTTCTTTAGCAAGGCAGTGGTCATCTTGGAGGTGTGTTTGGGGTCGTTATCATGTTGGAATAGTGCCCTGTGGCCCAGTCTTCGAAGGGAGGGGATCATGCTCTGCTTCAGTATGTCACAGTACATGTTGGCATTCATGGTTCCCTCAATGAACTGTAGCTCCCCAGTGCCGGCAACACTTATGCAGCCCCAGGCCATGACACTCCCACCACCATGCTTGACTGTAGGCAAGATACACTTGTCTTTGTAGTCCCCACCTGGTTGCCGTCACACTCTTGACAATATCTGAACCAAATAAGTTTATCTTGGTCTCATCAGACCACAGGACATGGTTCCAGTAATCCATGTCCTTAGTCTGCTTGTCTTCAGCAAACTGTTTGCGGGCTTTCTTGTGCATCATCTTTAGAAGAGGCTTCCTTCTGGGACGACAGCCATGCAGACCAATTTGATGCAGTGTGCTATTTATTTATTTATATATATATTTTTTTTACTATAGCTGACAGGCTCCGGCCCTCCAAAAGAGTTATAAAATCTAGCAGCTGACCCTCATTAAAAAAACTGTAGGGAGTAGGACACCTGGCCATTGTGTTATTTATGACTTTGTGACCTAAAGGCAATTTGGTCTTTGGATTAAGGCAACTATCCCTAATGCCATATTACCACAGGTGAACAAGTGGAGGAGAGGAAAGAGACCTGGGAGAGGAGCCATGCTGGCCCAGTTTGGACTTAAGGCTGCTCCCGGCTAATGTCCGGTCTGGACAAAATGGGACTCAGACTGACCAAGCAACGGGAATCAGAGACTGTTGTGGAACTTGAACTTGAAAAGACTTTGGAACAAAAACTCAAAGAATTAAACAGTATGTATACTGACAATCGAACAGAACAAGTTCAGAATGAATTAACAATAACCAATTTCCAACTAACCAATATCATAAACAAAACTCCCAATTCATAATACAAAGACGTAAATATGACAGTTTTGAATACAGTAATAAATTAAGTAAATATCTAGCTAACCAACTTAAAAGACGCAAAGACAAATCTACCATCCCAGTCATAAAGAACTCAGCAGGGAAGAAGATGCAGACACCTACAGATATAAATAATACATTTCAGAAGTTTTACAGAAAATTATATGCCTCAGACCATGACCCAAACCTAATAGATATCCACTCCTTCCTCAACAGTATAGACCTTCCTCATCTTAACAAGGAACTTACAAAATCACTGGATGCACCACTAATACCAGATGATTTCTGTAATGCACTCACACAAGCACCAAATAATAAAGCACCAGGACCTGATGGCTTCCCTGTCCCCTGAAGTCTTTCCACACTTCTGGAACACAGTCTCACCACTTTTCTTTAGAATTACAGTCGACATGAAAGAAAACTCAAAAATCCCACCACACATGAAATCAGTCATCCTCTCAGTGCTACTGAAACCAGACAAAGACCCAACCCTATGTTCCAGCTACCCCCCCATCTCATCAAATTATCAGTAAAACACTAGCAACCCAAATTGAAAAAGTAACCCTGTCACTAATCCACCCAGATCAAACTTGATTTATCAAAGGAAGACAAACATCAAATAACTTGCGCAGATTATTCAATTTAACGAATATATCACAACAAAACAGCATGAAAACAATAATTGTTTCATTAGACACAGAAAAGGCATTTGACAGAGTAAATTAGACATTCTTGTTTGAAACACTACAAATTTGGTTTCTGAGAGCCATTTATTCACTGGTTACAAATACTGTATAATTCACCAGTGGCTATAGTTTTCACAAATGGATTAACATCAAATAGTTTCATACTGCGCAGAGGGGCTTGACAAGGATGCCCACTCTCGCCATCATTACTTGCCTTGTTCATTGAACCACTAGCTGCTGCAATACATCAAAATGACAACATCACAGGTATCCAAACCCTTACCACACACCACAAAATCATTCTTTATGCAGACAACATATTGCTTTTCTTAGACCCACCAAACTCCCTGCAAGAGGCCATCAAGCTCAACAATTATCAGACTATGCTATAAACTGGACAAAATCACCAATTTTACACATATATAGTGCTGGGGATGTTACAGCTCAAAACACACCCCTCACCATCCATCACTATTTTTCTTCTCCTATTTATATATTTTCCACTCCAACCACTCTCCCATTATTTTATATATTTATCATCCCCCACTTTCATTTTCTCTCTATCCGTCCATCTTTTGCTCCATCTGCCTGACTGTTCACCTATCTATTCGTATGTCTAATTGTTTATTTGTCTCTCTGTCCGTCCATCTGCCTATCTGTCCATCTATCTGTCTGTCTGACTGTCAGTTTATTACAGTCTCTGTCTGTCAAAATGTGTGTATAAGTCATTAATGGTTTAGAGGGCGCAAAAGTGGGAGTAAGGGAACAAAGGGAAGGGTAGGGTAGGAGTAGTGACTTTACTTCAATAAGCACTGAATGAACTCCTGTACTTGACCAGCATGTCATGGAGTGGGTGGGAGACATTGTCCAAGATGACACGTAACTTGGACAGCATCCTCCTCTCTGACAATGCCACCTGAGAGTCCAGCTCCACCCCCACAATGCCACTGGCCTTGCGGATCAGTTTGTTGAGTCTGTTGGCGATGAAGAGGAAGGGAGACAGGACTGTCCCCTGCGGGGCCCCAATGTTGCTGACCACTCTGTCCAACACACAGTGTTGTAAGCGCACGTACTGTGGTCTACCAGTCAGGTAGTTGACAATCCAGGACATGAGGGGGGCATCCACCTGCATCACTGTCAGCTTCTCACCCAGTAGAGGTGGCCGGATGGTATTAAAAGCACTGGAGAAGTAAAAAAACATGACCATCACAGTGCTCGCCGGGTTGTCCAGGTGGATATAGATGCAGTTTAGCAGGTAAATGACGGCATCCTCAACTCCCAACTGGGGCTGGTAGATGAACTGCACGGGGTCTAAGAGTGGCCTGATCATGGGCTGGAGCTGCTCCAGGACAAGTCTCTCCAGGATCTTCATGATATACGAGGTCCTGCCTGTAGTCCTGGAGGCACTGGGACGCGGTGTCCTTGGCACAGAAATGAGGCAGGACATCTTCCATAGCACAGGGACCCTTTGAAGACTCATGTTGAAGATTTGGTGTAGCACTCCACATAGCTGCAGGGCAGAGGCTTTGAGCACCAGGGCTGACACCATCAGGGCCTGCAGCCTTGCTTGAGTGGAGTCTCATCAGCTGTCTTCTTACATGGTCATCTGTGAAGCACACTGTAGAGATTACAGGTAGGGGGTGGAGTCATTTGTAGGAAATCTTCAAATCTATTGAAGAACAGATTAAGTTTGTTGGCCCTGTCCAAGTTGCCTTTTAACTCCTCTGTTGCCAGTCGACCTGAAACCGGTGATGACTATGGACTGACAAATCACAGTTTAAACCTATTCAGTCTAACCACTGAGTAGACTGCAGAGGGTCCAAAGAAAAACGGGTTCCCAAAATATTTAGAGCCCAATTGCAAGCACAGTTACAAAATTATCAATGGTCACTTAAACTTTTCTGGACTGGAAAACGAATTAAAATTAAGAGTATTTTGGGGAAAAAAATGGTTACAACAGAATTCTCCCATGTCATGCAACACTCTGGAAACATCAACTAAACGGAAATTTTAAACATTTAATTATTCTAAAACTCTTTCAAATGTAAATAATACATTTGGTATATAATTATACTGTTTTAATCTATGTTAAAATAGCCATTATTGAAGGAAAGAAGAAAACATCTATCATATATATATATATATATATATATATATATATATATATATATATATATATTTTACACATTACATTACTGATGTAAACAGATGCAGAAAACATGACTAAGTTTGACCACTCAACCACCTGCCTGACTGCTTCACTGATTTGTTTTGTGACAGATGTGGGGCTCCTGTTCTTCCATGAGTCATCATAGTGTATGACCTAAACTGAACCTGGTTATTTATCAGTCTTCACCAAATCTGTTGACAAAAAACTTTGTAGTTGAAGTGAAAAGGTGCATCCTGCTTTGAAGAATGTAAATATTTGATGGTGATGCATTTCACAAGCTTATACAGGGATCTGTGACGCTAGCATACAAACATATCTGCTAGGAACTTATTGTCTAATTGTAACTATTGTTTAAATGGCATTGTGATACCACAGTACTGGGCAGGGAATGCTTGTGACAACTTTGCTCTCAACTCTTTTAACAGTACAGTTGCTTATCAGTGCATAAACCACAGTGATAAAATACTAAGTGTTGTGTATACAGTTATCAATGATTAACTCCACTCTTATTCCATGTTTGAAAAGCAACATTTACTCAGAGCTGTAATTAGGAAGATTAATGGTTGCTGCATTGTCAGCAGCACTGTAGGCAAAATGGAATAAACACAATGGCACTGTGAAAAGGCAACAACACAATGCAGGGTGTAACCAAATACAATGCAAATGTGGCCACATGAATGTACCAAAAGCACTCATACAAATACACACCATTTCTATCTTTCTTTTTTGAGCATCTTTTCATCTTTGTGCTGAAGTAAGATTCCAGTATCTCCAGTATCAGGTTGGGCTTCCCTCTTTAACAACACTGAGTCCAATGGGAGGACCTCTGTCTAACATATATATATGATCTGCAGGCATGTGTCTGTGTCTATCTATACACTGGATAAGGAATCTGTCAATGTGATCAGGTATTTGCATGCCACATGGTCAGAATGGCAAATAGTGCCTGCTTGTCTGTATCTTGTCATGGAAATCAGAATGTCCAATCTAATACTTCGGATCAGACCGCTAAAATATTTACTGTGTACAACTACTGGCCTGATTGCCATGAGATCTGGTATAGATATTATAGTTTTTTACCTTTTCAAAACTCTTCACACAGTTCTTTTTACCAACATGCAGCTCAGCACAACAGTTCATCTCACATCCAAAAAGCACTAATGCAACCAAAATACTTCATACACATCTCATCAACTCTTGTACCAGAACACTGACAACATTTATCTCCCAACAGTAACACTTACTTGTTACTCATTATATAAAAATCCATAAAAATCACAGGTAGTATTACAATATGTGTCACAATTGTCTTTGAAGTATCTTTTATGCATGTATTTATTTATTTAGCATAAACCAAGATCCCATTATAAAAACATGATCCACAATTTAGTCTTAAGAGCTTTGTAAAAGTGAACTTAGTATTGAGAAATGTGTGTTACCAATTGTAAAAAACTGAAATGCTCCACAGAGGATGTTTCCTAATGATTCTGTTGAACCCCTGACATTTCCTGAAGTGCCAAAATCAGCCAAACATTTTCACTTGTGTACACATAAAATATCACAATCTAATAGGCAGATTATAAAAAATATACTGAGCACATTCATGTTGGAGGAATCCTTTCCATTTTGGACACTCCATGAGATTTTTCTCTAGCGCCACCCTCAGGATAAAATGTCAGTGGTAATCACTGGCAAGTAATCATTCATGTAAACCATATAGATGGTATATGGAATAAACCCTTTTGATTTGAGGCAGTAGAGCAAGCTGGCCATTGCTCACATGGTTGGTTGTTGAGTCCCCACCTCCACATGTCAAAGTGTCCTTGAGCAAGACACTGAGCTCCAAAAATTGCTCCGATATGTGTATGTGAGGAAAGCAATCTGAGTCACTTTGGACCAAAGCATCTGCCAAATGTAATGTAATAATTCAAAATGATGGAAAGTTTGACTCTTAACTGATTCGAGTTTGTATGAGTCACTCACTAAAGAGAGTCGGGTTTTCAAGTCACTCAAGTCACCCAGGGTTTGGTGAATCCCCCACTGGCCGAACCCCAAATTGCTCCCGAGGCTGTGCCTTCGGTGTGTGAGTAAGTGTGAATGAGTTAGTTTCTTTAAATGTGATATGTTGTGTGTGAAGCATTTTGAGTAGTTGGAAGACTAGAAAGGCGCTATACAAGTACAGTCCATTTACCATTTAGATCTAAACAGATCAGAACAGCATCCATAGCAGCACAGTCTGCTAATCAGAAAGTTGTAGTCTGGTGGTACAACAGTGGATATTTCTGTATCTCTTGCCAGACGGCAGCAGGGTGAACAGACTGTGGCTGAGGTGGGTACTGTCTTCTAGTATCCTTTGGGCTCTGTGCAGACACCTCACCTCCAATAATGATGCGGAAGATGTGATTAAAACCGCCAAAAAAACCCCAGCATTTGAGACTCATAGCAGCAGATTCAAGCAGTTGTAGCTATTCTACGAGAAATTCTACAGGTGTGCAACTCTCATTGCATGAATTCACATACTGATTGTGCACATTTTGTCCATGACTTCACATGTTTTGATACGGGTGTGTGAATGTGTTTTGCACCATAGTCACTGCAGTAACTGTAGCAAAACTGTGAGCAAATGAGTTTCTTAATTTGTGATTGGTAGTATAGAATTTGTGCACCTGCAATGAAGAATTTCGGAAGGTGTATCTGTTGTGTTGTGTGTGTGGCAGTGAAAAAAATATCTAATTCTATCTGAAGTATTTTTCTCTGTGACTTCAAATTTACTGATACGATGTGACTATTTTCTACAACTACAGATTCCACTGTCACAGGTGCTCTGTTGTTTTGCTACAATAATTGGACGGGGCACAGGATTTTTGCCTTCTTAAGTTTCCTTAAGAAATACAGTCATTTCTGAGCTTTCTTTACCAGAGTGGAGATTGGTTCTGAAAGCAAACTGGTGAGGGTCTAGGCTGGCTGGGATGTTGTTTTTGATGTGCTGGAGAACCAGTTTCTAGAAGAACTTCATCAGAATGGGGGTGAGTCCCACAGGGCTGCAGAGCTTTTAGGTACAGGGACGATGGTGGCTGTCTTGAAGCAGGTGGGAACAATCTCCTGAGACAGTGATATGTTAAAAATGTCAGTAATAACATCAACTAGCTGATTTGCACATGTTCTTAGCACACTGCCAGGGATGTTATCAGGCAGCTTTACTCATATTCACTCTCAGCAGGATTCTTCTCACATCTGCTGAGGATACTGACAGTGGCCAGTCCTCTGGAGGCGGAGTAGACTTGACAGCTGACTCTTTGTTGAGGAGATCAAAACGAGCATTAAATGTGTTTAGCTCATCTGGTAACGTGTCCTCACACATGCTCCTGCTTTTGTAGCCTGTGATGTTTTTGATTGCCTGGTGTTGTAGGTGTGAGGTCTTTCTCCAGTCTCTCCTGATGTCTCAGCTTCAGTCTTACTCTGGCGGTGTTCTTTGTCACCTGACCAAAAGGCAGCTTTTTTTGCTCTGAGTAGAGCCCTCACCTCTCCATTCATCCAGGCTTTATGGTTGGGGAATGATTTTACTGTCTTTGTGATTACTTTCATAAGTCATGAAAATATTATGCTGAAGCTTTTTGTAAAACACTGATACAGATATTTGTTTTTAGCTAACCTAAAATATAGGTTACTGTTCAAATTTAGAGAGCGACTAAGTGAGAAGGCCTGTAGTTACTCATTATACCTTCTATTCTGTGCCATAAAAGATTCTCTCTCGGTTATGCTCAAGGTTTCTGCTTCTTAAAAAGGACGTTTTTGGTCGTATGATGTGTGTAGTGGTATGTGGACCCAAAAGCAGATGACCAGGAAGCGTAATGAGGTGAAGTAGCTGGATGGCTACAGTGTTTATTGAGGGTGATGTGGTTAACGACAGACCGGTAGGCAGACAGGTAAACAAACAGGCAAAAGGTAGATAGGCTGGCAGTGGTGGAAGCAGGGAAGTGAATCCAATGTGGCTAAACAGTCCAATAGAGAGCAGGCAAAGTACAAAATCCAACCAAGGCCCACGGGAGAAAAAGAATCCAAAACTGAACTCATGGTAAAAATGCCAGGGAACTGGGCACCAGAACCAGGTACAACAAAAGTGCACCAAACGGCGACACACACAAAAGACAGGAACAAAACTCAAGGGAGGACTCACACCATGAAGTAACAACAATGATCCAACACTCAACAAAGCCAGAGACCCGGACTAAATACCCTAGGGGAGGTGAGACAACGAGACACAGGTGCAAACAATTAAGGAAGGGCCAACAATCAAAACTGGAGGGAAAACAAAGCCAGGAAGTAAAACCACAAGACACACAAGGGAAGGAGAATACTACAAAATGAAACAGGAAATGAAAAACCTTAAACTACCACAGTTTTTCCTTATAAAGGAATAAAAATATTATAAAGAGTACGGTCTAGACCTGCTCTATAGGAAAAGTTAGCTAACTTCTGTTATGAATTGGCGCTATACAAATAAAATTGAATTGAATTGATGAAGAACATGATTGGTGGGAGGAGAAACTTCCATTTGAATATGATTGACATTATCTTCCACCATGGTCCCCTAACTTTATACTGATACTGAGCATTTTTAACCAGAGTGATGGAAAAAGTATTCTTTTATTCAAGTAAAAGAAGCAACACTATAATGGAGGTGTTCTTCTCTTTAAAATACACTTAATGATTTTGTTACAGTGTTCAGAAGGGCCCCAAAATATGGAAAGTTCCTCACTGGTCATCTAACAGCAGCAATGTATATTTCATTCAACTTTTGGACACTCTAGGAACCACAAGTAACCCTGCATTCTGGAAATGCAGTGTTCTAATGGGGTAATAAAGTATTTCGAGCTCTTTAAGATACGATGGTGCCTGACCAGTAAGAGCTTTGTAGTTAAGGAGAAGGCTTTTAAATTCTATTCTGGATTTTAAAGGGAGCCAGTGCAGAGAAGCTAATATTGGAGTAATATGATATCTTTTCCTAGTTTTTGTCAGTATACATGCTGCTGCATTCTGGATCAACTGGAGAGTCTTAAGGGACTTATTCGGGCAGCCTGATAATAAGGAATTGCAATAATCCAGCCTAGAAGTAACAAATGCATGGACTAGTTTTTCGGCATCATTTTGAGACAGGATGTGCCTGATTTTTGCAATGTTGCGTAGGTGAAAGAAGCCAGTACTTGAAGTTTGTTTCATGTGGGAGTTAGAGGATAAATCCTGATCAAAGATAACTTGCCCACTACACATCTGCCTCACACACATGGGCATCACCAATTAATTGGAAACTCCAGTTAATCCCGACCAACATCAGGCACCCGCTGTGGTATGACTCTGGTTTTGCCAATTGGATTAAATAGGTCATTACTGGTTAATGGTCGGGCCTGTGTCAGCGTGCAGCATTAATCTGACACTGAAATGACAGCTGACAGCAGCAGAGAAAGCAGCAAAATCTGACTGGTTTAACTGAAAGAGTGAATGCCTTCAGTCAGCTGAGGGAGAGAGAGAGAGAGAGAGAGAGAGAGAGAGAGAGAGAGAGAGTGTAAGCATGAAGATACTGTTCCTGACTGAACTTCCGCTAAGGTTCATATCATTTTATGTAACACATGCATTACAAGAATAGTCTCCTTCTGTGGAGGGATGACCAACATACAGTGTGTGATACCACAGAGTGCAGGTGGTGTACTCAATCTGAAAGGGAAAAAGAAAGAAACAGGCCTTAGAATATTATCAAACATTTTGTCAGGTTCACATCACTCAACCAGAGTATGATGTACAATGAAGCAGTTTAAACTTCATTGGACATTACCATATAATTTCTTAAAATTGTGTGACAATGTGTGTCAGATTCTGGGTTTAAATCTTAGCTTTCCATGCGTTCTTATGTTCCTTTAGCTGCTCCAGTGTCCTCTGAAAGTGCAAAGACATCCAAGTTAGGTGGATTAACCTATTAAATAGCTGTGTGATTGTGAGTGTTCACCCACTGATGTTGAGGTAACCTGTCCAAGGTGCATCCCAATCTTCCAGCTGAACGAATTGGCTTGTTATTGGCTTTTTCCTATAGCTGTCATTCCTATTATTACTAATTTACTAATTTATTAATATTAACACAACAATTACTATTCTACTATTTAAAAAGAATTGGTGGTATTTGCATTGAACAGGTAATCAGTATAAGTTATTCTATGAGTGCTAGAATTCACTCAACTTCTTCATTCAACTTCTCCACAAGGCCATTGGTCTGTGGATGGTAGGGGGAGCACAGGCTTGTTTCGATGCTCTGCCCTTAACTATAACGAAAAATGTTCTTCAACAACCTTTTTTCCATGACGAAGACGAAGCTAAAAATATATCTTTGATAATAAAATTATGACGAAATGTATGTTTTGTTTTCGTTGACGAGATGGAACTAAAGTGTTAGTGGTGGGCTATTGTACATTCACAAAATGCATGATATTTTCCCCCAATTGTGCGTCTAGTCTGTCTGTCAAAATATAAACAATGCATCCCTGTCATTGACTGACGTGGGGCAGACTGATGTGACGTGTGCAGATGCTGTCCCAAACAGACAGCAAGTAAATAACATCGGAATAAAACAATAGATCTATGGACACACGTATTTATAATTTGGCAGAAAGGAAAACACAATGCACTGTAGTAACGGGAGACAGAGAGACACCCTGCGGCTACAAATTAGGTGGGAAGAATACAACCAACTTGAAGAGACACTTGACTGTAAGTCCTAATGTTAACTAAGCATATACATTTGCTAACGTTAAGTTACTGGGCAGTTGGCTATGTCAACTTGTGGCAGATTTGCTAGCAAGTCACATTGGCTTAGCCTGGCTGGAAGCCAGTTTTTCTCACAAAAAAGTTTTCAGTTTGCGGAAAAATGAATGAATGAGCCTTGCTTCCAGGCTAACATTGGCTGGGTTAATGTGTTAGCTGTGGCTTTTCAGACCTATTCCCCAATGTGACACAAATGCGTTTTGCAATTGGCAATTCAGTATACAAAGTGGCAATACGAAGTGCAATCTTCAATTCAGCTTGAATTATTTTGATTAAAAAATTAGAATGGAAGTTCAATCAATTACATTTCATAGTGCCATGGTTTTCTAGTCTCTTTATTCAAATGGCAATTCAGTGTGCCAGTGAAACAGTGCCCACAGTCTATTGCATTCATCAGTCTAAAAGAATTTGTATCCCACTCTAAATTTTGCTAGGAAAGAAGAAACTTCTCCATATTCACCAAGGGTATTAGGCATGATTTGAAGTATACACAAATTATGTTACGGACAGACAGGCAGGAGACACCGATATGGAAACAGAGGGTTCTTTATTAGGTTTTAGTAGGTGAAGACAGGTGTGCCGGTATGGAAATAGGGAAGTCCTCTGGAGGGAAGACTTGCTGGCGTGGGGATCACTGGAGAGGGAGATCGCTGGAGAGGGAGAAGTAAATGTAAATACAATAGAATGGGGGCACTGTTTTGCTGGCACATTTGAATAAAGAGACCAAAAAACCATGGCAATATGAAATGCAACTGATTGAACTTTCATTCTAATTTTAAATCAAAATAATTCAAATTGAATTGAAGATTGCATTGCCACTTTGTATACTGAATTGCCAATTGCAAAACGCATTTTCAAATTGCATGACCAAATTGCACATTGAATTGCCAGTTGCAAAATGCATTGCCATTTGAATAAAGAGGCCAAAAAACTTCCATAGCCACCGTCTCTTAGAGTGAGTTTACCCACCAGGTCCATTCCAACAAGTTCAAGAGGCTCTGTTACCTAGGAGAAAAACAAAAAGACATGAGCATTATATTACTGTTGATGTGTTTGAAAGCTACCAAACTATGCCATTGTTTCCTTTACCTCTACTGGATTATCCTCTTTATTTCCTTTTAATATTGGCTCTCTTGGACTGGCACTGTGGACATTGGGCAATCTAAACAGGCAAACATCATTTCAAAATTTTGACTAATATATTTAGTGCAACTACAGCTAATAGTAGGCCTTTGAGCATACAGTATCAGCAGGGATTATCAGCATGAAATCACCCAGGACAGCTGCAGAACATTAGTTACTGTTAGGCACAGAAAGGCTTTTTACATTTGCTCTTCTCTTAATTACGTATTTTTCTTTGCTGGTTGACTCCTCAGGATACTGGTTATTAGTTTCAAATCCACCACACCCAGCACTATTTTGGGATCCATTGTTAATCACTATCTACTATCTATCACAATCAAAGCTCGATCACACTATATCTTACTATCACTGTCCAAACCCACAAAGATGGTGTTAACCGAACTTGTATATAATAATAATTTTGGTTTTCTACACTTGTGTGTAGTCATCCTATTTCTGTCCCTATTTGCAAAATGAGAGTTAACAGTCATGTCTAATCTGGATGAATGAGTGTGCTGAATAGTGTAGAACATCGTTGTGATGAGAGAGATAAATGTCCGTAGCCGTTAAACATGATTGATGGTAGATACAGATGCTGTATCACAAGTTAATCTGGGTGTAACGTTATCATACTTTGCCACAGCTAACAACTAATGCTATCTCCACACTACATTCAAGCTGGGTGTAAATATAGCTATACCTCAGACTGTGTGTTTCACTTACAGGGTGCATGAAAGTATAAACAGTTCTCAAATCAACTTGACTTCAGATTAGTAACGATATACGATACAAATATAAGACTGACAACATTTTGTAAACAATTTATTAACGTTTCCTCATGTTAAGCGTTGTGACATTGCCATCGCAACAACAGCTTCACACACGCAGATATCACCAGTTAATTCAACACCAATTAAACTGGAACACTGGAAAGTCAGCATGAGCTCTCTCAGGTATGGGTATGGTTGTACTAAAAGACTAATGTTAAAATAAGGATTAGAAAAAATACATATAGTGGGTTCAAATTCTAGATAAATTAGGCCTATAAGATAAAAATGAATTGTAAATATATGTAAAAAGTTAAATGTACATATGTTACACGTGCAAATATGCAATGTACAGGGCAGTGCAAAGGATTGACTGAGGATAATGTGCTAGACAAGGCCAACAGTCAAGAGTTCACCATCCTGATGGCCTGAGGAAAGAAGCTCTCTTGTAGTCTCTCTGTGTTGGACATGTGGCTACAGATGCATTTCTCTGAGTTAGGGCTGTCAACGAATTGTAAAATTAATCAGACATTTGATTGTGAAAGTTAGAATTTGACTGTGGAAAAAAGCAACACTACCGCAGCTGTCTGCCTCGCGAGTTCTCATGCACTGCATTGAATGCATGACGGACAGGAGTCACACAGCGTCACTTCCATGTATTGATAATGAAATCTAGCTCAAGCTGAAATGAGCAAATAATTCAACAACAACCATCGTAATGATGGCAGAGAGTTCACAACCCAACTTGGCAGTAGAAAGAGTCATTTGCACTCTAAAAAGCCCCATTTGGAAATAAATCTGAATTAATTATACTTTGATGCTCATGATTTCCATAAAACAAACTAAACGATTGAATTGTGGAGAATCTAACTGATCTAACGACGTGTAGCATGTCCATATTAATAAAAGTTTAGACATTTATATTTGTATGCGCGATCTAAGCAGCTTAGAACTAGCTCAAACGTGTGACCCGGTGGCTTTAAGAGATTTTATACATCCAACAAACTTCTATGAAAACCAGACCAGGCATCTGATTGAGATTTGGATTTTGGTCAGTAATGTGTCGGTATGTAGATCTTTTAAAAGACATGTTTATGTTTAAACAAATATAAATACAAGTAGTTATGTCTCTGGTTGTATTGGTTTGCCATCTTATGGACATAAAGTGCAAAAAAGATATTAGAATAGTTCGAATTTGTTGGGCCTCTGTAAATAATATTATAAAGAGTACGGTCTAGACCTGCTCTATAGGAAACGTGGATTACAAACTGTGGATTATTCAGAGTAACAGGGACACTGTTTCTGTGAAGACATGTTGCTCTTGAAATTTTTAAATGCCACTTTTTAATACTGTGAGCAGCACAAAAATCTGACTGGAGAAATACCACAACATTGATGAGAGGAAATATATTTTTTTGATTTGGGTGAACTGAACCATTTAATTATGTTGTAGTGACTATCAAAGGTAATGATTCTCGCCGAGAGGGGTAATGTAGGGAGGTCTGTCTGACATACTATGTCCAAATAAAGAGCACAACTCTGTAACTGCATTCTGGTAGTTTATTGTAGACACAAAAAAAACCCTTTACCCTACAAGATGCTCTGCAATATTGTGGCAAAACTGGACCGAAAAGGATAGCGGTCAATAGAAAATAAGAGCTCCCTACTCACATCCTCTCTGTTACAAACTGAACTGATAATCAGGTGCGCAGGTGAGATTAATTGCCCACTACTGCTATGCCCCAGTGATGCACACACACACACACACACCTCTACTCAGGCACACAGTGATGAGTGACAGGTGTGCAAACAAGCGGCAACCTCCGGGGCTGAAAAATGAATCCAACACGGAAGCGCCAAAAACTACAGTTCCTCGAATGGCCACTTGAGGCTCCAAAAGCAAGTCAGTCCCGATAGAGCCCGTGTTAAAATGCCAAACTTTACAGCAGAAATAAACATGTTTAAAGCCTGGTCTCTATAGCTAATTTCCCCATTCATGACAACTGTGAGGGGGGTGAATTTTTATATAACTCACACGTTTAAATTATATTAAGGCTTAAAGTTATGCATAATTAAGCATGTGGCCGCTTTGAGAGACAGGTGGGTGCCCTCTCAGGTGGCTTGCTGCTAGGTGGTTCAGCAACCAGGCTTCATTCTGCTGCCTCAGCTCCACCTCTTTGCCCATTTTTGGATTAGCCGGAGTCAGGGACTGCCAAGATAGCAACGGCCGGAGCCACTGGGAGCCGCCCACTTTGAGCTTCACAACGGCTCTCAGAAACCTATGGGTGACGCCATGGACACCACGTCCATTTTTTTTAATACAGTCTATGCGTGGAACCCAAATACATCACTTGCTCCAACACATTAAATGAAAAATGTTAACTTGTTTTTATTGACCAGAGGATAGCATGTGACATTGTAGGTATTAATGAGGTAATGAATTATGATAAATACCAGTCTCCTAATGAAAATGCCTGGGTTTGTGATTTAAATTTTTATGCTAAAGAAGGTTTGACTCCATTATAGATGCTTCCTGTTGGTGTTACAAATGGGTTCACGTTATCTTGCTGGTATGCTTCAGCGTTTGTGAGTGTATAACATGGGTGATTAAGGCTGCTTTATAAGTTTTGTAGGCCCGTTATCTAAAGATCACCATTTATTTATCTTGTTATCTTCCAATAGCAAACTGATATTTTGTGATCATAACACACATTAGTTATCTCATTGTCCAGATAACAAGTGGTGGACATATCCATTCATTCATTTTCCATTGCTTATCCAGGTGCTGGACCACGTGTCCTTCACCACTTCCTGAAGGATCTCGAAGTATAGATGGGATATGTAATCTCCCCAGTTGCTTTGGGGAGGCATCCAGGGGACATCTTACAGTTTTTCTCAGTCGCTTTGGTACATTTCTCGAATCAAACTCACAATTTGCAAAACAGTAAGTGCATTTCTCAAAACAATTTGTACAAATAGCAAAACACCATGGATAACCTGCAAAAGCCACTCTCTTACTCAAAATCCTTAGTTCATCTCTCAAAAGTAAATATCTGTGTCAATGAACATGTCAGTGCCATCAGAATGACAAGTCCTTGTGTCATTGTGTACGGATAAGACAGTCAAATTGTTTAGTCATGTTGTCAATATAACAGTTTACTCTGGAGGGATGTTCTGATGGAAACTATGGCTAAAGTTTTGATGACAATTATTGTCAATTGTAAGTTACATCTTAGTGTATGTGTGAGTGTAATTGCAAGAGAATGGAAAAGATTCAAATTTACACTCTTACTGTTTGTACTGTATTTTATTGACAGAACATGTCATTGAGATACAGAAATGAAAAGACAGCACTGAATAGCACACAAAAAAAAAACCTAAAGAAGAAATGTGAACATAGGAAAAACTGTACATGCGGTGCTGTAGAAATTACATTAAGGAATTACAATCTTCCTACACCTCTTGACGATCCTGTCTGTTGGGCCACAAATTCTCATCCACATCACAACGAACATCTTCTCTTGCAATGCAGCGTGGAAAGAATCTTTTTGAGTGTCTTATCCAGCCTCTGCAGGCATCTGCTGTGATGTCGTCACATGCTGCATCCATGGCAGCCAGAAGGGTCATTTGTGTATGTGGCTGACGATCGTATACTTTCCATCTCCATGCTGAGAAAAATTCCTCAATGGGGTTAAGGAATGGAGAGTAGGGTGGGAGGAACTCCATCAGCATCCTGTCATGGGCAGCAAACCATTGCCTGATGATGTTGGAACGATGGAAACTGACATTGTCCCAAACGATCACATACTTTGGCAGGTCATCTCCAATCTGACCCCTCTCTTGTTCAGGGATGAGATCCCTGTAGAGAGTGTCTAAAAAGGTGACAAGACGCTCTGTATTGTATGGCCCAATAATGGGAATATGCGTTAGCACACCATTCTCAGAGATTGCACAACCCATGGTTATGTTTCCGCCCCGTTGGCCTGGCACATCAACTGTAGCTCTGTGGCCGATGATATTTCGACCACGCCTTCTACGTTTTGTTAGGTTGAAGCCAGCTTCATCCATGTAGAGGAAGCTGTGCGGTGGTTCACTTGCTTCCAGTTCCATTATACGCTATATCCAGAAGACACAAAATGAGTTTTATGAATTACATGCATTTTCATTTTGGCCAAGATACAGTTACATCAAATGTATACAGCACATATTTGCTATGGCTGTAGAAAAGAAGATGCAATGTGTCAAGTTCACACTTACTGTACTGTATATCACTATACAATGTTGTACTGTTTACTCTGAGGTACAGTTGCTGCATGCTCATACATGTTTTACCTGTACATATTGGTAACGCAGCTCCTTCACTCTTTCACCATTTCTTTCAAACGGAACAGTGTAGAGCTGCTTCATATTCATTTGGTGTCTTTTCAGCACCCTATCAATGGTTGAGATGCTGACTGTTTGGATGTTTTGAAAGATGTTGTTGTCCTCTATAATGGCACTTTTTATCTCCCTTAGTCTTATTGCATTGTTTTCTATTACCATGGTGCAAATGGCCTCCTCCTGTTCACGTGTGAAAAGGGGCCCTCTGCCACCCCTGTGAATTTGTCTTGCAGTCCTATGTGGGGAAAAAAATTAGTAATGAAAGTACAGTGTACAATGCCTATTGTTAGATTACATACCTATTCTGTCGACGAAAAGTCTGAATAATCGAGGACACAGTTGTTCTTCCAACATTTGGCTGCACCCTTCGACCAGCCTCGGCCATTGTAAGCCCATGATTGAGAACGTGGTCTACGAGTGTGGCTCTAATCTCATCAGGAACGCGCATATGTCCTCGGCCTCTTCTGCCTCTTCCTCGGTTTTGCCTTCCAACTCCTCCACCACGCAGCCTCACTCCTCTTCTTCGTCTTCTCTCTGGCTGTTGACCCCGTCCAATTCCTTGTCCTTCCATTGTCAAACATTGTAACATTCTGTTGCTCCGGCTATATATATACCTGCTAGTTGATGCTTCATGAGAAGCACCTTCGTTAGAGAAAGTCAAGATTCACCTGGGAGCAATTTACCAATTCAGGACAGATTTAGAAAAAAGTCTAATGGAAATATAGAAAGTATAGAAATACATATTATGATAACTTGTTCAACCATTTTGCATGTAAAGACTTATGCTATGAGCTTGTGCCTAAATGTTGTGGGGGGTGAGACTATTCAACAGAGACCCAATATAATACATTTTGATCAACATGACATAAGCAACTGATAATGTAGGAAACAACAGAGAATTGTACATAATCATTTGCATGGATGTACCAAAGCATTTGCAACTTGTTCAAAGAAATGAGAAACTGCTTTTTTGATGTGCACAAGTGACACAATGATGTGAGAATTGAACAGGTAGTTTTGAGAATTTCAATTCTGATCTGAGATATGTACCAAAGTGACTGAGAAAAACTGTAATCAGATGCCCAAATCTCCTCAGTTGGCTCTTTTCAATGTGAAAGAGCAGCTTTCCACTCTGAGCTCCAGCCGAGACGTTTTTATTCTG
This sequence comes from Siniperca scherzeri, assembly GCA_027580175.1. Classification (NCBI taxonomy): domain Eukaryota; kingdom Metazoa; phylum Chordata; class Actinopteri; order Centrarchiformes; family Sinipercidae; genus Siniperca; species Siniperca scherzeri. The sequence continues at coordinate 471,852 of CM050847.1, forward strand.
TCAGTCTTAACCAAAATCTCATAAACATAGGCGAACAGTGGAATGTAAATCAACTGGTAAATCAGGTCTGAAAATATAAACGCAATTATATCATTGTGATGTCATCAAGGTTATTGTGGCATGGGCTTGGAGCCTAGAAATGTATAAGAGATAGATGGATTTTATTGTCCCCAAAGGGGAAATTTATTCCTACAGAGTGTGCATTTGTCACAGATACGTCAGGCTCCCAATCACCTGCTCCCCATTAGTCACAATCACAGCCAGTACAAAAGAATTGCACTCACCTCAGTATGTGTCCGACCTCGTTTTAATTCAGGACTCTCTATGTCACTCGGCATAGTCTTTATATGTCCTGTCTCCAGCGTTTCCCTTGTCTCCCTCCAGTGATCTCCCCGTCTGCCTCCAGTGATCTCCCTGCCTCTAGTGATCTCCCTCCTACAGACTTCCCTCTCTCCATACCCTTTATCTCAGGCTGTCATTCAATAAAGAACATTCTGGTCCATCTCGGTGTCCCCTGCCTGTATTGTAACAGCATTATGCCACTAATTAATATTAATAAGTACAAAAGAGAAAACCAGAGTTACAAACAGGGTGACTGGAGTTTGAAAAAATGGGTATTTAACAGGCTGGGAAGGTCTAACAAGAGATACTATTGAGTTTATTAGCATTATTGGAAATGTAGGATACAGTGTTTTTGGACCTTGACTCATATTAGGGACTAAAAATCTGAATACCTCAGCCTCGGCTGCCTCTTTTGAGTCAGCTTTATGGAAGTACTAAATCACCGGAGTACTCCTTTAAGTTTGAACCTCAAGATAACTAATAACAATTAATAGACAATAGACAGTAGATCGGCTGCTGTAATACTCTTTCATCAATGAATTCTGGAATGGCATTAAGACAAGTTTAAAATAGCATAAACTCAGTAAAAGGTTAGTTTTATAACCAAACAACAACTACAAAATTCTATTGCAACAATCAATGTTTTAGGCAAGAGAGGTTTAAGACCTTTGAAAGGCAAAATAGTACCAGGTTATATATTGAATCTGCTTTCATTCTAATCAACACAACATGTACACTCTCTGTTATTGAAGTGAATATATCCTACATACTCTAATAGTGACCAAGATCTTTAATTTCCCCTCGCTGTCTCAGCTTCAGGTGGAAGCTGAGAATCTGGTTGTCTTTCTCTGTTATTTTTATTTTTCTGATTTACACTTATTTTAGTGGTGCTAGTGTTTGAAGAATAAATAAACATTACTAATAACACTGATTCATATCATAACCATAACATACTGTACTATAGGTCCAGCAGTGCTAACACTGATGCTGTGTTCATGTCATGTCAGAAGTGAAAGGACAGCATGACAAACTGTTGTTTACATGTGAAACTCATTGGGACGTTCATATTTATTTTATTTGTATTACCTTGGGCTGCTGCCATCAGCAGATTTGAGTTGATACATGAGTCATCAAGCTAAACGGGAGATAACTGAGTCCTAATTCTAATGACCACCAGGAGGCTGACAGGAGTAGTTTTTCCCCCATATTTACACTCTGACTGACATGACATGACACCACAGGAGCATTGTTTGTTGAGTTCAGGGTTCTGTGGTCCCAGCTTCTATCGGCTCCACCTGGGGTTCAGTGGGTGGGGTGGAGATGTCCTCCACCTGCTCTGAATCTGGTTCAGTCACAACTACAGCCACCTGTTGATACACAAGAGAGCAGTAAAATGTGAACATGGCTTGCTGAAAATATTGAATTGTAATTTAAAAGTGTGGTCACACTTGTCCTGATTGGTTGGGTAAGTGTGTTTTTTCTTCTGCCCAGGTTGGAAAGGATTAAGCCACTAATACAGTAACACTTGGCAGACACCAAAATGTAAGTATAGTGTATATTGTGTTCATATTGTGGTGAAATATTTCCTCTACCCCAATATGTGGACTAATCAGTACCCTCCCTTCCCTAAGTTCAATTCAATTTTATTTATATAGCGCCAATTCATAACAGAAGTTATCTCATTGTGCTTTTCCTATAGAGCAGCAAGTTAAAAACAGTGATGTCAGAACTGTGTTATTATCTGAAAAAAGCACACCCTCTGGCCAATCACATTCAAGTATTCACTGTGGCCAGTGAATACTCTTTTTCATTATTAAATAACTGCTTTTAAAAAAATATATTATTTAAAAAAAGAATACATTCAGAACCGGATTAGAACTGAATATTTTAAATATAACTAAATGTTGTTTCTACAGCAGCAACAGTGTTTACGGCAGCAAAGTCACTATATAAACTCAATAATATCTCACTGGAAATAAATCTAAAATGTCAGTAAAATAAATCATATTCCCAACATCAAAAATACTGAGTGAAGTATCAGTGCTTCTTCCTGTCCTCTGTCCTCCTCCCTCTGCTGCTGCTGTGATTCACTGCAGATCAGTTACCTGGCAGAGGGGGGAGGGGCTGCCAGCAGGAAGTTTACAAGAATTTGCCAAATTTTAAGATTTGTGTCAAACTAAGAAACAGTCAGACTACATACAGACCCGCACAACAGACAGCAGAAGGCTGCAGCGAGCGTCATAATTCTACAGTCTTTAATGATTTGGCCCCGCTGGCCTGTTTAATACTGGGTTTCAGTACCCGTCCCTACTCGCGAGTGCCTTCCATCATCAGCTCCGGAAAAATATATACTGTATGTTTAATTCTTTTTTATCGGGCAAGTGAGTTGCTAGATTTAGTAGCCCGATGTGGCATTTTACTGGCAATACTTATTGTTGAGCCCTGTCTACAACTCTTGTTTTATTTGTAACAAATCAGTGTGTAAACTAAATGAACTACGACTACAATGTAAAAATGTTTAATTTTCTGCTTTTGATCTGGACCTAGTTTCATGCAGAGCACAACGTAGTCATGAACTATGCACGTGTGCAGTGGCATGGTCTGTGGTCTGTGAGATATTATAGACACAGTAGAATTTAAAAAACACTAGAGGCTGGTGTTGGTCATGGTCAAACACATCAGCTTCTTTCATTCCTTTATAAGCACTGCGCCAACCATTTGTAGTCCAGGAGGTGCACAGGCTCAAGATACAAACCATGTACAGGGCAGCCCAAATATATGGCACCGTAGATATGCCACCAAGTCGGTCCCTCATACATAGCTGGTGACAAGCAGCACCCTGCACTATACACTTGCATAAGAATAGCCCTATAACAAAGACTGTCTTTGTGGTACCTGAGATGGCTCAGCTGTAGCTGGAGCAGCCTGAACAGCCTGCACAGCTGGAACAGGTGGGGGGCGAGTCTGTGGATAGACAGGTCTCTGACTGGGAGCCTGCAGGACGGACACACACACACACAGACACACAGACACACACACACACACACACACACACACACACACACACACACACACACACACAACAGCTCTAATGTTTGATAAGTAGTTGCTTCATCTTATCCTTTTGCCAAACTACTGACAGTAACAAGACCAACTTTAATGGCTCAATAAAATTTTTATTACATATTATATTATATTATAAATGATTTGTTCAGATTTGTAAATCATCAAAACTATGAGTTAATTGATTTATTTATATTAGGCTTAGTGGTAGAGCGGGTCGTCCACCACTCGGAAGGTCAGTGGTTCGATCCCGGCTTCCCCCAGCCCACATGTCGAAGTGTTCTTGGGCAAGACACTGAACCCCAAATTGCTCCTGAGGGGTGTGCCTTCGGTGTGTGAGTGAGTGTGTGTGTGTGAATGATTAGTTACTTTCTTTGTACTGATGAGCAATTAGCATCTGCCATCAGTGTGTGAATGTGATATGTAGTGTGAAGTGCTTTGAGTAGTCAGATGACTAGAAAGGCGCTGTACAGTTAATTTACCATTCATTCTTGACATTAGAAATAGTATGTGTGAAAAAAAAACCTTAAACTTGCAGGATGTTTAAGGAAATTTACCTCAGTCACTTCCCATCATCTGTGTCAACTAACCATATGATGAACCACCTCATTCATCACCAGTCTCGCCTAACCATCCTCATCACCACTGTCTATCCTACATGTATTACCTGCCTCACTGTCCTAAACATTTTACTTGAGGAATTTCATTTTACCACTCTAACAACCATCCCCCAGAACCACCTCATTCATCACCACCTAATTCAGTCACTTTCCCTCTAATCAGAGCCATCTCACATCACTAGCTTCTCTTTTTTTAAAGATAGTTTTTAGGCATTTCTGCTTTATTTGATAGTCATATTAGAGAGAGACAGGAAAGGCAGGGGAGAGAGAGGGGATGACGTGCAGCAAAGGGCCCGGGCTGGATTCGAACCCAGGTTGCTTCTGTAAGAACTCAGCCTTGATACATGGTACACGCTCTACCAGGTGAGCTACTGGGGCGCCCCATTACTATTTTCTCATCCCACTTTTCACCATCAATGTCACATAGTTCACCTACTACTAACTAATCACTAATATTTTATGTATTTTAATGATTTACCACCTCATTTACGGAAAACTGGAGGGGTTGGGTTAGGGTTGCCAGTCACCCAGTTGCCAAGCGGTGTTCCTCACCCCTACTCTATCCTGCTGTTCTAATATGTACCTTACCAACTGTGTAGGAATTTTCTTAGATTACGCGTGTGAGAGCCACATGTGTGAGGAATTTCCCTTAGGCCTCATCTGTAGAGATGTGGGTAACAGGTGAAGGGCAGAAACATTGCTATAGTCACATAGGGGTCACTTGTTGTCCTGCAAGGGTCACTTGCTACCCTAGAAATGGAATTGATCTCTGTGCCCTCTTTTCCATAGCTCACTGTACTGTCTCCCTATCTGTCTCTTCAGACTGGGAGGGAACAGCTGGGAAGGCAGACGGGGCCGTTACTTAGGCAACTCCAAGGCCACTGATAGTAGCTTTTGTCTCTTTCTTTCCCTATCCTGAAGTACAGTGGCAGCAGCATGTAAAAGAAAATCATCATCTGGGTTCCCTGAACATCTGCTTAACTACCCCATTCACCACTATCTTATGTAATTGCTTTACCACTGCATTATTATATTACTTTTTAAGGTAACAGTATATTAAAACTGTGACTTGTCTGTGTGACTTAGTCTTGGTCTTTTTCTACCCCCTAGAGGTCAAATACCACTTGATGAAGCTTTAATAATAATAACTTTATTTATATAGCACCTTTCAAAACAAAGTTACAAAGTGCTTTACAATAAAAACATAATAAAACATATTATTATTATTATTATTATTATATTATTATTATTAAACGCAAATAAGATCTAGAACTTAAGATAAACATAATAAAATAATTTAAATAATTACAACAAATACCATCAGATTAAGAAAAAGCCATAAGATAAAATGGTAAATGAACTCTACTTATATAGCGCCATTCTAGTCTTTCTGACTACTCAAAGCGCTTCAACTACATATCACATTCACCCCATTCACACACCGATGGCAGAACTGATCAAGTAACTAATCATCACACACATTCACACACATTCCTCGGGAATGGAACCATTAGTAGGGGCCTGTCGGAGGATCTCAAGCACTGATCAGGCTCATAGGGATTTAGCAGATCACAGATACAGGCAGGAGCCTGACCGTTCAAGGCTTTAAAAACAAGCAGTAAAATCTTAAAATCAATTCTAAAACTCACAGGTGACCAGTGAAGGGCAGCAAGGATCTGCGTAATGTGGTCGCTTCTCTTAGTACATGTAAAGCTGCAGCAGCATTTTGTATCAGCTGGAATCTTTGGATGTTTTGCCTGATACCAGAGTAAAGTGCATTACAAAAGTCAAGTCTGGAGGAGATAAAAGCATGGATGACCTTTTCTAAGTCTGCAGAGGAAAAGAATGACCTGATCTCGATTAGCTGTCTCAGTCGTGCAAAGCAGGAATGCACCACTTTAGTCACTTGAGCATCGAAGGGCAATTCACAATTAAAAATGACACCTAGATTGTGGGCCTCTTTTAGGCACCCAGACTAGAGGAGAGATTATTAATACTGCTAGTACTGGGGCCACAAGGGAGAGTTACAATTACCTCTGATTTGGAATCATTCAATTTCAGAACATTTTTGGATATCCAATTTTTAATCTCAGTGAGGCAGGACATAATACAGGATGGTACCAGGCTTTGGGACATACCATTGGGTGTCATCTGCATAGCATTGGAAGTCAGTGTCATGACTACGCATGATTTGACCGGAAACCTTTAAGGTATCAGCGCTCACCTGGGTTCCACCAGCAGCTAAGACACTGAGTCCGAACAGCATGGCAGTGATGCAGATCAACAGCTCTAGCACCAGGAAGATCACCAGCGTCCCCAGGATCCCATCAATCAACAGCTAGCCAGAGAAATCCAAGAGCACATATGGTGAGAAAACAGGATCATGGAATCAAACAGTGACACAGCAAAAAACACTTTGTTTCAACGTACATCCTCAGAAATACTTTATTGAGTTTCCCCTCAGAGATCAATAAAGTATTTCTGAGTATGTACGTTGAAACAAAGTGTTTTTTGCTGTGACACTGTTTGATTCCATGAAAAAACAGAAATGTAAGTCTCAAGGCATCTTTTCTATCAGTTAAAGACATTTCTGTCTTCTACATGCACTCTACAAGACAACACAAAATAACCTATGTGACCAAAGTATTAGTTGTAACAGTAGTCAATCACTTACTTTACACTTTTGCTCGATCAGCCCAGTGCATTTCCTGAAACAATGTTGCTGCAGTGGACAGTAAAGACAAAGAAACATGGAGTCTGCTTTTTCATCATGTAGTGTCATCTATGAATTCATGTGATTCTACTAAGGGAAATGTGCAGTCACACAACAGTGATGGCTCTGTGTATGCTACATAGCCTGCCTCCTCCACTGCATGATAAAAAATCTCCATGCATGTGGGATTTGATTCAACCACAGATTAAGGATTGTTAAATCTGTTTTTCATACCCCCCCATAGATCTATAATGTAGGTCAAGAATTTATTAATAGCTCCCCTCATTAACAATTTAGATTTTTTTTCTAGAAAATTCTAGAAATGTGGTCAATGATCTATTCTGTATAAAAAAAATCTCAAATTGTTCTTTCTAGTCCAAATCCTTTCTTTGTATCTATGACATCTTCAACATGTTGAAATCTGGGGCTATATTCATATCCATATTCAAGTACCATATCCTGTCACTTACAGTTCCTAGCTAAGAGTTTTACCCTTAGTGTATGATCTAGTCACAAAGCCACTGAAAGCGACTTTCACTACCAAATGGAAGAAATATGTAGGCAACACCACCATTGCCATGGGTGACATCATGTTTCAAGTCCGCAGTGACTGGCCAGTGACACTAGTCTGTACCAGTGAATGTGAAACAGAATAAGCGTCAATAAACAGAAGTACAACGCCCAAATTAAATTGTGTATAAATGGCCATGGAATGAGCTACATTTCTTTATTCATTGTAGTTTATTTTAGTTTGGCAGTTGGTTTTATTTATTGTAAGTGATTATCTAATGGAAACCTAATGAACTGTTGAGCAAAGCAGAACGTTTTTATAGTGATGAATAACGGCCAATCATGCAGGTGTACAGAGTGGCTGTCATAACCTGACAGTTCTCACTATTAATCTGCTGATATCTTCATGCCAACACTGTTTGCTGCTGCAGCTCCCTCTGCCACCACACCCTACTCCTCATGCTACATGTTTTGGTTGATTTAACACTGATTTAATGTTCATATATGCGTTTGTTGAGGGGGGATTAATTCTCCCAGCAGAGTACTCGATCCTGCTCAGATTCTTTGAGAGCCCCCTCAAAGAGCTCAAATCTAGCTGCATAACCATTTGCTATAAATAGCCGATTCCTTCACGTAAGTGTCTCTGAGTGAAATGCATAAATGCATTTTCCCCAGTGGACAAGTAGCAGAGTGTCAGGTGTTATTGGATTGCTACTGAATCACTTCTTAGTTCCTTCACCATTAAAATATCCCATTATGGAGCCGATTCCAATCAGTTGACTGATCGAGAGGATGTCTAAGTAACTAGAGTCTTCTAATACCAAAATCCAGAAGAGAAAAGATCAGAGTTGATGAAAATGTTGATACACTCATCTGAATCCTCCTTCAGTTATTACTATACAATCAAAGCTATGAGCTTAATAAGCAGCGGCGAATGGTGCGGTGCGTCAATTGCTAACTTTTTTGTCCTGGCTTTCACCTCTCAGGCTATATGCAACCTGATGAGAATACCTGCAGACACTACTCAGGGCTAAAAAGGTACTAAGCACTTAGTTTTATCCTAGTAATATTGCTATCTACAGTTAATATTCTTCTAAGACATCAGAACTGAACATCAGTCAAAGACCAACACACAGAGCTCTTTGTAGTAAACATGCAAATACAACATCTAACAGAAAATACCTGGCATCTATATAAGGATCTTGGGACATCTATAAGGATTTTAAGTGGAGTTAACAGGTTAACATAGCACACAGCATTTATTTTGTGTTATATTACTATTATGGAAAGCAATTTTGACCTATACAGTTTATTAGGTACATCTAGCTAAAACTAATGCAGTATAATCCAACAGTACTGCCTTCATGAAGGTTGTAATGTTCAGTTTTTGTTGAAACTGTTTTAGAGAGGTGTTGAACTGAATGATTATTTTGGATGCTGCAGTTTGTAGTACTGTTATGATTGTCATTATTCTAACAATCTAAGGTGTTTCTAATATTATGTTCAACCCATTTATATTGACGAGGGTAGAGTAAATAACAGAAACACAATAAGTGTTGTAGAGGATCCCTAACTTGTCACAGAGCTGGGTCCCCCCCCCCTCAAATTACCAAAAGACCCAACAGCATTTCCAAAAAGACCAAAAACTCTTAAAAACTCTTAAAGTTAGGACTGACACACCCATTAATTTTAGGAGTTTATGCTAACTTGGCCAGTTAGGAGCTACCTTTAGCTAAGACGTTTACCTAAGACATTGTGAATATCCCTAGTGATTTTATAGGTCGTAACACTACAATTCCAGTTCTTAAAATAGTATAGTCCCTTATTTTGTTATAGTTTTCAATAATGCCCCTATATACCAAAACGACCTACAAGCTCACTATTTTGATTTTGAAACTCAACACAGTTCACAGGTATAATCAGTGAGCTGGGAGGACATTTAGGGATGCTATCGGACATTATAACAAAATCAGGGACTGCACCTTTAAAACAACAATAATGAGTCAGGTTGACATAAAGTATGCTTTATAAAGTCAAACCATACTGTATCACTTCAAATTACATAATAAAACAGAAAGAGGCAATGGGAAAATGTAGAAACTATCAACTCATCACAGTGTCCAGTAAATATTTGTGGTGTGGTACATATGATATGACCATAGCCACTTCTGGACTGTAAATGTATTGTTCATATTTACACAGTGACTGTTGTAACTGTGGAAAAATGTTTGATTAAAACAAACTATGACAGTATAACCTGAGAGGGTTTCTTTTGCTCAGGAATATATTTCTGTCCTGCAAACATTGTTTCAGTCTTGCACCAGGCAAGACTCATATCTACCAAAAACAAACAGAACTGCTCACTTTCAGCCCAAAACTGAATTTTCTGGCAGCAATTTTGTGATGTTGTTTAGGCCAGTCAATTTCAATTACAATAACTATCAAAGTTCACCTTGAAGATGTAATTCAGTGATGTGCTGTGGATGTCCTAATCAGGCTGTAACATGATCTACCACAGAGCCAGAGAAACACACTACATCTTTACAGCAGAAAAGCTACTGATATGGGTATTGTGTTTTGCCACAGATAGTTTTCTGATCATTAAAACCTTAAATCTAATGAATTTCATATAGTGCTCTGGCTTCTCTGTGTAGGTTTTAACGACAATACCACGGCATGTAGCTCCAGTCTGCGGCAGTGTTCACAGTGGTAAGAGTCCTGGCGGTAAGGGAGGTGTTTGGACATTAGACCCAGGGCAGCAGTGGCAAACGCAGCACTGATGAGATGCAGCACAAGGACACATTTCACCTGCAAATGACAACAGTAGTGCTCATGTACAATAATTAATTACACAGAAATTAGACAAACCCTACAACCCAGTATAGAAAAACAGCACCTGCAAAGCTAGTGTTTTATGATGCTGCATCATGACATTAAGTACCAACATTGATATTGATGTGAAAGCTGTATTCGACAACTGCTACTACAGTTGTGTTATTGGCTCTGTTACTAATACTGACATTATTATTCCTATAGCTGTCATTCCTATTATTATTACTTTATTAATATTATTATTACAACTACCATCACATTATTACTATTTTAAACTTCTAGGTGGAATTTGCATTGTGCTTCCCTCTCCCCCCTTCTCTCGCTCCCTCTCTCTTCCCACCATTGAGTCTGGTTCTGCCTGAGGTTTCTGCCTCTTAAAGGAAGTTTTTCCTTGCCACTGTCGTCAAGTGCTTGCTCATGGTGGGATTTGTTGGGTCTCTGTAAATAATATTATGAAGAGTACAGTCTAGACCTGCTCTATAGGAAAAGTGCAATGACATAACTTCTGTTATGAATTGGCGCTAAATAAATAAATAAAATTGAATTGAAAATAGTGTGTTGTTGGGCGGATTGCTCCTTTAAATTACTACTGAGTGAACAGTGATCTGTGTCATCATAGAGCATCTGACATGGTTCAGACTGTAAGACAGAGCTCTGGTTTGATTCAGACTGTAGGAGACTCACCCAAAACAGAGTAGGTTTCCTCCCACTGTGGACCAACACTGAACCAGACAAGGTCACCTGGTGGGTTACAATACAAATTACTTAGACACAGCATTTGGAGGAAATGTTAGGAAGGTTTTAATATGAAATATTCAAGTCCATCAGTTATGAATCTTAACTTATATCTTAATGAAACGCTGACAAAAATAAGAAAGCATGCTGTGACCTGACCTGAATCCACCTATTGTTTAACAAAACTTTCCATCCAGTGGCCTCTAACTGACCTGTATGACAACAATCAGGAAGAGGGCCACATCTCCCGTAAAGTGGACCTCATGGATCTGGAGCACAGAGGCACTCAGACAAAGAATCAACGCCCCAATGACGATCTGGATTGCCTGGGGGGGGGGGGGGGGATGGTTAAAGGACTGTACTTATATAGCGCCTTTCTAGTCTTTCTGACTACTCAAAGCGCTTCAGAGTATATGTCCCATACAAAGTCAGCTGTTACTTTGGATGGGACATATGTATGAGTTTGAATCACTGATTGAAAGGATATATTGTATGCGGTTTGGTTTATTCTGAATGCTTCGGCTCACCCCCAGAGTTTTGGGCTCCATCTTGAGGTGGGACTGCAGTTGGCCCGGGGAGAGGTTCCCAACTACAGGCATCAGGTCTTTGTCATTAAGAGCCATCCTGCAACTGATGGAGAAACGAAAAGTTTTAACACAACAGCATGCAGAAAAGGATTCAGTCAAGGAGAAAGAGCAGCTAAAGAATGGACAGAATGTGGATACCACAAAATGAATCCTCTGATTGTTTTTCATTCCAATGTAGTCCATAGTATCCTGGTCAACGGACTGTTTTGACATAAATGAAACAGCTACCTGTTAAAGCAATGCATAATACAAATACAGCTTAAAGATGCCCGGAAGATTACAATGAACAAACATGGTTTGACATTTGCCAACAAATGATCATTTTGCTGCCTTTTTATGGTGCATTACAGGGTTTTTAATATGTTTTTCATATAGCAGGAACCCACCTGTCAAACATAATAAGCTTTAAACAAATAGATACATACAGCAGAAAAGTAGATGAATAAAAACATATTTTAATGCATTTAAAAAAAAGAATTCTGACACTAATGAAGTTCTGATGTTAAATGTCTGTAAATAAACTAGCGTAATGTAATTGAGAGACTGAGCACTGAGAAATCCATTCGCTGATGAAGACTGTGACATGCAGTTGAAAGCTCAGGTAAAGTTACTAAGTAGACCTTGATTTTAAGATTTAAGATTTGCAATGACAATTTACCCCACATATAGTCGCATCCAATCCACTAACTTGTCACATACGTTTGTAACTTTATATTACAGTGAAAAGAGCAAGTCTAAATATTTTGTGTTCTGGGATTAACAAAAAAATTGTGACAAGATGCCCTGCTGTCCCCTACTATAGCACTTTTTTTAACTCCATGCTTCAGCTCCAGTTAGATGTTAGTGTGCTATGAGAGACGTCATGTTTCTACAGTACATATAATGGCACTGCAGTAGGATGTTTCTTAGTGGTTATCACTATGGAACAACAAGTCTGTGGGTGTGACTCCAGGTCTTTTCTGTGTAAAGTTTGCATGCTGTCCCCATGTCCCCTCACTAGAGGTGTTAAACTGGGGCCTGTAGCCACCAAGGGGCCCTTGAGGTAATCCTCTGATAATTTTTTTCTAACTCTCTCCTATTCCTATTAGTCTGAGATTAGTGAGCCTGTCAAATGGATGCTTCAACTTTTTCAGTATTATTCACTGGTAAATTTTCAATAGACTGCATCAGCATTGATCTAAGGGTAAACTACATGTCTCTCTTGCATCTTTGTCCAGGCCAAAGCCTGAAGGCTGACTTTCAATTCTGACATGCAATAACAGCCTTGAGTCAGCAAAAACCAAGGGCTTCTGCGAGCCTACTTCTTAGGAGACTACACAAATGCAGTGTTGAAAGAAAACAGCGGTGGCTGTGTATTGTATAAATATGAATGTGCTGGCATATTCCAGCTGTGCAGTCGACCTTTTTAATTACTGCAGCAGCCAAAAGCACAATGTTTTGAACATCCATTTCTATGAACTCTATATGGGAACATATAGAGAATAGCATTCAGTGCTTACTGTAGCCTAGCTGAGCACACAGCGCTTTACAGTATGATGAGTGAGAGAACAGTCCGGCGTTCCGCAGCAGAGACCGAGGCGCTGATGGGACCGCAGTGGGATTTGGCACAGCTCCAGGAGCCGCCACAACGCAAGTCAGGCAGTTCCGTGCAGGACTCCTGGATGTTTTTTTGGACGTTTCCCCTTAGTAATGTCGTTGCTTTCCTCAGAACTGTGTCCAAATACAAACAATTTTGATGCCAAAACCCCCTGACGCCTCACTTCCTCAGCGCTGCTTTCAATGACCCTTCGTCCTGTCCCAGATTACCTGTCCTAGTTTTCGCCTGCGGGACAAAATGCGGTAAACGCACGATCTTACCTCCACTGTGTTCCGGCTGCTCGCTGCTCAGGGACCGCGTAGAGCTGAGTGGTCTGTCAGTGTTGTGTGGCGGCTCTGCAGGCTGCAGCAGGGTGTGTCCAGGAGCTGGATTTCACTGCAGCACACTGATGCTGAGACTCGCTGTCTATCAGTTCAAATGCACGACTGCAGGCAGGGGAGCCTACAGCAGGCTGAGCTCCCATTACGTAAGACTGCAAGAGTAACGCAGCCAACCCCAAATGATGTCTAACTGATTTATTATTTAAACAAACTTAAAACAAACAAAGTCTCAGCTGACTGTGAGAGGAGCAGGGAACTGACAGGGCCTGCCCTACGGTTTTTGGGACCCTAATCCATTGCAGAGGAGGTTTGCTTGTTCCACAGTGCCAACAATCAGGAAGACACATCCCACTATAGGACAGTTTGTTTAATTCATTAGGGTTCAAAACCCAGAAGGGGTAGACCTACCCTACTGAGATTGTGCGTGTTTGATGGTGTTGATGTTCTTCTCTCTGTTTACATGCTATAATTCCGATTTCATAAATTTTTCGGTCGTGGACTACTACTTCTGCATACTTTGAGCTACAGAAACCATTCAAATGTCAAAATGTTCAGCTCGTTAAGGTATTGCTTGTATTAAACTTTTTTCTACGTTTTATACTTAAAAAATCTTAAAAACTTAAAAAGTTTTTTCCCCCAACTTTTTTATAATGTAAGTGAATTGGAGGAATCCTCTTCAACCTACTCCACTTTGAAGTTCTACTACTTTTGCATACTTTCAGCAACATACTTCATTAAACGGGTCACAAGACTTTGAACTATCTTTTACAGTTTTTAAGTTTAAGTTTTAGAAGAAGTGCATCATGGGAAGTCTCCCGGCAGTCTAGGCCTATAGCAGCATAACTAAGGGATGGTTCAGGACTCACCCAAGTCAGCCCTAACTATAAGCTTTATCAAAGAGGAAAGTCTTAAGCCTAATCTTAAATGTGGAGATGGTGTCTGCCTCCCGAACCCAAACTGGGACCTGATTCCACAGGAGAGGAGCTTGATAACTGAAGGCTCTGGCTCCCATTCTACTTTTGGAGACTCTAGGAACCACAAGTAACCCTGCATCCTGGGAGCGCAGTGTTCTAGTTGGATAATACGGTATTATGAGATCTTTAAGATATGATGGTGCCTGACCATTAAGAGCTTTGTAGGTGAGGAGAAGGATTTTAAATTCTATTCTGGATTTTACAGGGAGCTAGTGCAGAGAAGCTAATACTGGAGAAATATGAGCTCTTTTCCTAGTTTTTGTCAGTACACGTGCCGCAGCATTCTGGATCAACTGGAGACTCTTAAGAGACTTATTCAGGCAGCCTGATAATAAGGAATTGCAATAGTCCAGCCTAGAAGTAACAAATGCATGGACTAGTTTTTTGGCAGCATTTTGAGACAGGATGTGCCTGATTTTTGCAATGTTGCGTAGGTGAAAGAAGGCAGTCTTTGAAGTTTGTTTCATGTGGGAGTTAAAGGATAAATCCTGATCAAAGATAACTCAGAAGTTCCTTACAGTGGTGCTGAAGGCCAGGGCAATGCCATCTAGAGTAACTATATTTTTAGATAATGGTTCTTGGAGGTGTTTGGGTTTAACATTAGAAAATTCTACTCTCTAAATCCTGACTGAAAATCTTCAAATAAATTATTGTTATGTAGAAAGTCACACAACTGCTTGGCGACTGCTTTCTCAAGGATCTTAGAGAGAAAGGGAAGGTTAGATATAGGTCTTTAGTTGGCTGAAGCAGTAGAGCTTCCAGTTTTTCAATTTTCTGCCTCAAAACAACAAGAGAGCCCTTCAACTGTTGAAAGGGCTTGGTGGGGGCGGATTTAGTGGCATCTAGCGGTGAAATTGCTGATTGCAACCATCTGAATACTGTTTGCATCACCCTCCCCTTCCAAGCGTGTGGCAAAAAAAACCTGAAAGGCCCATTCTAGAGCCAGTGTTTTGTTTGTCCATTCTGGGTTAATGTAGAAACATGGTGGTGCAACATAGCGGCCTCCATGGAAGGGGACCCACTCCCTCTGTAGATATAAAGGACTTATTCTAAGGCAATGAAAACACAACGATTCTTATTTTTAGCTGATTATACACTAATGAAAACATACTTATGAATATTATAATCAATTTCTGCCAATAGCTCCTCCTAAATGTTACACACTGGACCTTTAAGGCAGGCTACGTGAGTGTTGAAGAAATAAAAATCTCAATAATTTTTTACTTACACACAAACACAATTCAACTACTTCTCTATATACTTCAGCTCATTTCTTCAGAAATTGCTTTCTCTAGTTATTATTTGTTGGTTTTTATGCCATCGCTTAATTTGCCCTGAGCAGGAAATTGGCCATAACTCATTGACCATTTGTCCAATCATCATAAATCTTGGTAGATATCTTAATTCATTGTTTGGAAAGATGCGTGCTAAAGCATTTTGAGGCTGAACCATAGGGGGCGCCACAAATGCCAAAAATGTGTATGTCTAAACCTGGTGCACAGAATTTCACCAATTTCTGTGCACATACTCTGAGAGCAAGTATTAACCAAATTCTGAAGTTTCATATTGTTTGGTGCATGTGTGCATGTGGCCGTGGCTCATAACTCAAGTTGTCGCCTACTTCAGACATTTCGGCCACGTGCACTGAGTTTTCTTTAGACAGATAAAGCTCCAGAGGACTGTTCTTATCTGGGTTTCTCCATCATTGAGTGAAATTAGACATTTTTGTCCCGCTGCATACATTGTAATGATGAAACTAGTGTGTGATTGGTCTCACTCCTTCTTTAAACAGAATTAAACTAGCTGAAGTGACTTTGCTCGTCTTCATGAAGCCTGAAACCTGCTTGTTGCTGCGTGCAGCTTTAATTTCAGGTCATTAGAAATACTGTATGTGAGCTGTCATGTTGCTTTGCATGAGTGTTTGTATTATTTTGAGAATCCCCTGACAGTTAGATTATTATTTTGGCCATGAGGTGGCGACAAAAGACAACCAGGTTTTCTATGGCTATGATAGTGTATGCAGCTACAGCACGGGCAGCACTGCCACATGCAATGGAAACTTGAAATACTGTACAGTGTTTTAGGTTTCTGAAGGGACTGAACATTGAGTATATGCTGTAAAAAGAGCAAAATTTGCAATTAGCACATAGCCCCACATTGTGATCATGTGCAACTTGTTTAGTCTCTTTAGTTATCCAAAGTGATTTACCTCATTTGTGTGTTAAATGCAGGCAAATGCACCACTCACGCCTTCACACAAACTTGGAGGAGAGCTGCTAGTGCTTCCTCACATCTGAACAGAATATTGTTAACATTTCAACTCTTGAGTACTTGTATTTCACTAAGCTCTATAGGGAAGTGTGTCCTCTGCATTTGACCCATCCTAACTATTTAGGAGCAGTGGGAAGCCACAGTGCCTTGGTCAAAGTATTCCTAATTCCTTACATGCATGTGTTGAGGTGGCACAAAAAAGTGTTTGTAAATTTCACATCAACAACAGGCCACTCCTTTTAGCCAAAACCAACTTATTGAGCTCTCTCTGCCGACACAGCAGCCAGCAGTTCTTTTGTCTTGTTGTGACAGCTGTTTTCAGTGTCATGTTGGGGAACTAGGAAATGCATTTTGTTCACAACTTTAAGGAGGCTGCAGCTGGTGGGAGTCCATCCACATTTGATAATGTCACACTCCAATGAGGGACAAAGGTCAACACTAGACAGATTGTGGCATTCTCCACCCCAACCTTGAAGATAGTTTTTGGCCATAGGCCCAAAATCAGCTGTCTGGCAAACCATTTCCCCAAATGTTCCTTTAAGTATCTTGTACATTATGAGCAGCAACAAGGTTTTATAAGTTGCAGCTGTTTAAGCCACACTGGGGCCTCATTTATAAAACAGGAAAACCACATATAAGTATTATATATAAATCCTTACTTTGACGCGGAAATGATCTTATCTCTAAGCAAGGTCTAGACCTGATGTGATTTTCCTGCTGGTTATGTAGGAGTATTGTCGTTTGGGACACATATGCGCCCAAGCCTGTGGTGAACTTTGCATTAGCTTTATGAATAATGTGTTAGGAATGTTCAGTTAAAGGTGTGAGGAATTAATTGCCAGACATAAGGTGTTTTGAAATAAAAACAGGATGTGATGTTCTATAAATAGTGTCAAATTAGAAAGATGTAACCGTGGCTAATCTTGCATCATTGGAAGACATTGAAAACCGTGCTTTTAGAAGGGAGAGAGTTTTCAGAGACCGGAATGACTTTTTTGCACATGATGATCCATGGCTATTCCTGACTAGACCCTCATTAGTGCTAGCATTATATAGGGGACATCGCTGATAGTAAGGCAGGTGCCATCAATTTTAAGTTCATCAGAGATTTATATATCACAGGTGTGTAAGTTACAAATGGGCTTCTTAGAACTTACGTAAACAAGGTTTTTTATGTTTAGTATCTTTGAGGAATCGAACATAAGCACACTGTCAGAAATGATCTTAAGACTAAGTTAAAGTATAAATCAAAGAACATTTTTATAAATGAGGCCCCAGATGTTTAAAAGTAAAACACCATATGACACCCCAAACAGAGCCATAAGTATTCAGAGCTTATATAGCATCCAGGCTTTTTCTAACTGAGTAGAGTAAGACTGCCTCACAGAGACCTGCCTGCCTTTTATAACATATCTCACCAGTCACTGTTTTCCATCTCTAACATGGAAGTGGGTGCTTCATGACAACAGCTTGAAAACCTGCCATGACATTTCCTTTTTATCAGATCGATCTCAGTTTGTACATGTTAACGGTGAGTCTTCTGTGCACGGCAAAGTTAGTCACGGAGTTCCACAAGGTTCTGTGCTTGGACCGATTCTATTCACCTTATATATGCTTCCTCTAGGCAGTATTATTAGGAAGCTCTCCATAAACTTTCATTGCTATGCAGATGATACCCAATTATATCTATCGATCAAGCCAGATGAAACTAACCAGTTAACTAAACTTGCCTTAAGGACATAAAGACCTGGATGACCTGCAATTTTGTGATGGTAAACTCAGACAAAACTGAAGTTATTGTACTTGGTCCCAAACACCTCAGAGACAAATTATCTAAAGATATAGTTACTCTAGATGGCATTGCCCTGGCCTCCAGCACCACTGTAAGGAACGTCGGAGTTATCTTTGATCAGGATTTATCCTTTAACTCCCACATGAAACAAACTTCAAGGACTGCCTTTTTTCACCTACGTAATATTGCAAAAATCCGGCACATCCTGTCTCAAAATGATGCTGAAAAATTAGTGCATGCATTTGTTACTTCAAGGCTGGACTACTGCAATTCCTTATTATCCGGTTGCCCGAATAAGTCCCTTAAGACTCTCCAGTTGATCCAGAATGCTGCGGCACGTGTACTGACAAGAACTAGGAAAAGAGATCATATCTCTCCAATATTAGCTTCTCTGCACTGGCTCCCAGTAAAATTTAGAATATAATTTAAAATCCTTCTCCTCACCTACAAAGCTCTTAATGGTCAGGCACCATCATATCTTAAAGATCTCATAATACCATATTACCCAACACTGCGCTCCCAGGATGCAGGGTTACTTGTGGTTCCTAGAGTCTCCAAAAGTAGAATGGGAGCCAGAGCCTTCAGTTATCAAGCTCCTCTTCTGTGGAATCAGGTCCCAGTTTGGGTTCGGGAGGCAGACACCATCTCCACATTTAAGATTAGGCTTAAGACTTTCCTCTTTGATAAAGCTTATAATTAGGGCTGGCTTGGGTGAGTCCTGAACCATCCCTTAGTTATACTGCCATAGGCCTAGACTGCCGGGAGACTTCACATGATGCACCTCTTTCCTCTCTCCTTCTCCATCTGTATGTATTTTTATCCCATTACTGCATGTTACTAACTCAACATATTCTCTCTCCCGTTGTTCTGTGCTTTCTTGTTTCTCTCCTCTCTCCTTCTGTTGCTTTCAGCAGGTATTTCTGCCTCCGGAGCTGCGGGGTCTGGGTCTGTGGTTGTGGGCCGCCTGCTGCCCCCGTGTTCCTGCTCGACAACTGCTGCTACAGTTGTTGTTATTGGCTCTGTTACTGATGCTGACATTATTCTTCCTATAGCTGTCATTCATATTATTACTAATGTATTAATATTAACACTATAATTACTACTCTACTATATAAAAAAATTCTATGTGGTCTTTGCATTGTGCCTCCCTAACCCTATCCCTTCCCCAAACCTCTCCTCTCTCCTTCTCCATCTGTATGTATTTTTATCCCATTACTGCATGTTACTAACTCAACATATTCTCTCTCCCGTTGTTCTGTGCTTTCTTGTTTCTCTCCTCTCTCCTTCTGTTGCTTTCAGCAGGTATTTCTGCCTCCGGAGCTGCGGGGTCTGGGTCTGTGGTTGTGGGCCGCCTGCTGCCCCCGTGTTCCTGCTCGACAACTGCTGCTACAGTTGTTGTTATTGGCTCTGTTACTGATGCTGACATTATTCTTCCTATAGCTGTCATTCATATTATTACTAATGTATTAATATTAACACTATAATTACTACTCTACTATATAAAAAAAAAATTCTATGTGGTCTTTGCATTGTGCCTCCCTAACCCTATCCCCTTCCCCCAAACCTCTCCCCTCTCTCTCTCGGCACGGCAGCGGTGGATGGCCGCCCACCATTGAGTCTGGTTCTGTCCAAGTTTTCTGTCCTCTTAAAGGAAGTTTTTCCTTGCCACTGTCGCCAAATGCTTGCTCATGGTGGGATTTGGTGGGTCTCTGTAATTAATATTATAAAGAGTACGGTCTAGACCTGCTCTATAGGAAAAGCACAATGAGATCATTTCTGTTATGAATTGGAGCTATATAAATAAATTGAATTGAATTTTTATATCAGAGGATCAACATGCCGAAAATGATTTCTATCTCTTACAAATGTACCACATGGCATTGCAAGGATAAGTAAATTGACAAAAAATATGCAAAACAAAAACTATAGTCATTTTAAAGATCTAAGAACTATTTTCCATTCTTTCAGATTCCATTACTGCAAATGCAAAATGTACTGTGTGGATTTGCCCAGGAATAGAATTAAATTACACTTGGAATTCATTTGTTTGTTGATATGATAGATGACTTTTATTCGTTCTAGATTTTCAGAATGTCACAAAATGGAGCTGCTCTTCTGAACGGGCATTGGGGTGGATGGGCATCATAACATGCACCCCAATGGCATAGTGATGTCATTTAAAAATACAGTATCCAAAACACATTGAAAATATGACAAAAAGAATGATGATTGCGCTGAACATATTACAAAGGCAAGCATTTTTCAGTCAGCATGATGACAAACATTAACCAGGGTCTCTATTTATGAAGCATTTCAGAGTGAGAAATCTGTTTTAATTTGAAAACATTCCAACAGTGATGTGCATTTGGTCCTGATTTTCCACAGAGAAGTTAAAGCATTCAATGAGCTTCCTTAACCAAGGAAAGTCAACCTTCCCCAGTTAATCTGTTCGGACTTCCCAGCAGGTGGTGAATGACACAACTTGCTCAGATGGAATGTAAAATGTCTTTTAAAACAACTAACCCACTTTTATTCAGGACTTACTTGCACCACAGACAAACTGCATCTAGCTCTTGCAATGTACACGTATGTGCAACATGAATTACAAATACAGCAGCAGTGGTTTGGGTTGTTCACAGCCAAGTGTCTATAGATGCACCTGAAATCTCCTGTACCACCCATATTCAACAGTATACTCAAACACTCAAATTGGTATCCTCAGAAACACAATCGAACCCTCTGTCAGTACATTAACATGCACACAAGAAAGCAGCTTACTCAAAGTAATCAGATTAAGCAGGAAATCAAACACCATGTTTAAATGCACTATAACCCAGGTACTAGAATATCCATGTAAACACTCAGAAGGTCAGTAATGATTTCTCCCCTACTCCCAACATTAGTTGGGAACCATGGCTTACTGATTTTGATTGTAGCTGTGATATATGACAACACACCTGATTTTGTGTGTATGTCTGTTTCTTGTTCTTATATCTTGGTGGGGACTTTAACCTGATTGCACACTAACCCATGGGGAGGTCCCCACAGGTAGAGACTGCTTTTGAGGGTTGAGACTTGGTTTTAGGGTACAGGTTACAGTTAAGGTTAGGGTAAGGGGCTAGGGAAAGCATTATGTCAATGACTGTCCCCCACAGGGATAGTGAAACAAATGAGTGCATGAGAGGACAGGCTCTGTAGTAAGAACACAGTTTTCCCTTAGAGCAAATATACCTGGATTATACAAATAATCAACTGGTTACTGGTGGAAACTGATTTATTTAGAGTTCTAGAGGCTACTTGGTGCAAGTTAGAGTTCTAGTCTGACTTTCAGTGTAATTATTAGGAAGATGAGAATACATCTCTACATGTAGTTGTTGTCCTGCAGATCAGAAACCCAGTTACATGTATACATAGCCAACAAACTGACATTCTCCAGGAGAAATGTAGCTGCTAAATCAGGTTTCTCTAATCCCCTACCCAGATTACCATGGGGGATTCTCATTTGTCCTGAATGTCTCCATGTTTCCCTCACTTGCGTCTTAGATGCAAGGAAAAAATGCGAGGAAAGAAGAATCGAGGAAACATGTTTTTAGAGAAATGAGACGTATTTTCCTCCGAACCATCATCTGAAGTTTCTGATGATAGCACAGCTGGATCAGCGGTCAGTCTGCAGATGTTAACAGCTGTATGCCCTGGAGTTTATATTTGCACAGATAATGTGATGTACTATCCAAATAATAATAAGGGCACACAGTTACCTCTGCCAGCGCAGCGGCGTAGTAATGTCCTCCAACATGACAAAAGCGAATGTGAAAAATCGAAAATATCAAGCAGCTGCACATTCATTAAAAACCTGTATTTTGTATCTATATTGTGAACATAATCCATCAAACTACTTTCCATAAAGTTACTGCTCAGCTACAGAAAGCACATAAGCAAGCAATGCTTTATTTGTAGAAATGATTTAATAGTGTATATGATTTAGGAAAAGTGTAAATTCTGTAAATATATCTCATATCAAAATATACTTTCTACCTGATGCACAGGGATGTTGTGCCTCATACAAACTATTTAATTAAAATGTTTTTACTGCTGAAAGACAACAGACTCCCATACCATGATACAGGTTAAAATGGGAAAATGATAAAAGTTGTTTTATGCTTATTTTATTAATCAGACCTACAGTTACCACATATCCAATTATTTGAGCTAAATGGTGAATCAGAACACAAATAAAATCTAAACTTGGTAGTGCTATTACATCTTAGTTGAATCGGCTGTTTGTCCCAGTATAAAGCTGCAGTGATGTAGTATTAGATCAGTCTGATCAGCCTCAGCGTCAATCACTATCAGATTTCTAATAAAGACGTGTTTTGGTCTGAGACTTCAGTGAAGTCTCCTGTATCCTCGCTCAAGCCTCCTTTGGACAGCCTCCTTGCTTCTCAGAACAGAAATAAGGGAATTGAGACGTCTTTCATGTTGGCAGACCAGATCAATTTCCAGGTCACCTGAGGAACAAGGAAAGGAAGTAAGGCGAATGAGAAGCACCCCAGGTTTCTCGTTTATGTGACTGCAGAAAGACGACTTTAACCTGTTGAATGAAGTGCATGTACATAAACACACTGAGATAGCACTGTGTCATCATGTAAGAGGTTAATGCTGCATATTTATTGATGCATGTAAAATGACTGATTCTTAGAAGTTTGATGAACATGGGCCCAGGCTCTTCTCTTTTCAAAATGAGAGAGGAAATTTCAAAATTTAACACTTTTGTTCATGTGTGTTTTGGATGAACTCTTGAAAATGTAATTATCCCATGAAAAGAGATGCATAACTGGCTTTGCATCAAACACTGACTATTCTATGAAAATATGTTATACTGTACTGGATCAGCATGTACCTTTCTGTCTCAAATGTTACTGTCTAGTAACTGAAAACACACAGAACATTTAGAACATAACAGCCAATGTGTTTCAGCGTCAGTCATGTGTCTTCATTTAAGAACCACAGGAAGATTGTCTTTCATCTTCACATCCATTTGATCCTAATCTTACCTATCAGGTTCATATGAGTCCACAGTGTTTGTACCTTGTCATTGGCTGTGCAAACAGAACCACCCACTGGCAGTCACCATGGTGACTCTGGTACTTGGGATGACCTCTCTTCACCTTTGGTCTCATCTGTAACAGTTTAAATGTATGGGACTATTCAGATAGGGGTGTTGGGTAAATGCCCATTAGAGCCTGTGAGTGCTCCGTTACAAACTAAGCCACTGGCCTGTCCGCTGTGCAGGGCTTGTCCGTTGCATTTGCTCAGAAACTGGTTCCCCCTGAGAGCCTCCTGTTCCACAGGGGTCCTTCTGTCAGAGTCTCTGGTTGGAGTTCCTGCCTGTGGGGCGGTTCGGCTGCGGCAGCGCTGTCTGATGACATACATAAGCATGGTGATTTGCAGACTGAGGCAGAGCAATAGCAGAACTGACACAACTACCAGCTCCTTTAGGTAGCAGGGGCCTCGGGCCAACACCAGGGGCTCCCCGTCCTGAACCTCTGCCTCTTTCTGCCCAGATTCCTCTGTCCACAGGGTCACGTTTCTGCCCAGCTGTCTGGTGGTGACCGGAGTGTCTCTGCTGGACACTGTTGGCTCAGTCTCTCCTTGTCTTGTTTGCGTTCTCTTAGGCCAAGTCCCCACAGAGGTATATAGTCCAGGCCCAGGCCTTGCCACAGCCTGTGTGGTGGGTATGGGGTGTGTCTGAGGCCATGTGTAGCTGGTTGGAGTTTGAGCCATGGGGCTGCTCTTCTGTTTGACATGATAGATGGCCATAGTCTGTTGATATCCGTTCTCAGTGGACAGGCAGAGGTAGTGGCCCAGTGTAGTGGGTGTGGCCACAAAGCTCAGACTCCCGTCTTCCAGGTGCAGGTACAGGTCTGAGGACAGCCGGCTGTTGGGACGCTCCCACAGCTGCTGGGAAAGCCGCGACACCGCGGGACACTGCAGCCGCACCACTTCATTCAGAGACACTGAAACCAGCTCACCTGCAGGACATGAGGATGATATACACCAATACACCAAGCCCTTTCATACACAATGTCATCAGATACCATGAAAACTGCCAACAGCAATCTAAACCTGCCAAAGAATCTGCTGACCGGTAAGGAAATGCATAATTGTCCATGTTGCATGAGAATGTACGAAGGACATTATTAAAGCAAAAGGCTGCAAGCAAACAGTTTCTTCACTTGCTCGTTACATACTCCACGCAAAGTGGAGTCTGTGTTAGACCAAACCTGTGTGTCTTCTGAGGACAACCAGCTGAGGCGGCAGAATGAAGCCTGGTTGCTGACATAATTTAAACGGGTGAGTTATAAAAAAAATCACCCAACTCACAGTTGTCATGAACGGGGAAATTAGCTATAGAGACCAGGCTGTAAACATGTTTATTTCTGCTGTAAAGGGCATTTTAACATGGGGCTCTATCAGGACTGACTCGCTTTTGGAGCAAGTGGCAATTCAATGAACTGCAGTTTTTGGCTGTTGGTTTCATTTTTCAGCCCCGGAGGTTGCCGCTTGGTTGTAATGCAGATTTTCAATCCTTCTCCTGGGGACACCAAGTCCTGCTTTATCAGATGAGTTCAGGTGTGTTCAAGAGCTGGTGAACACAAATGATTTAGCTAATCAGGTGTGGGTGGAGAGATGAAAAATGTGCAGGCTTGGGGTCATGGGGACCAAGATTGAAATCATGACAGTCATCAACTAAATGCTCCATAGCTTCTTTAAATCGATAAAAAAAAAGCATATTGGAGACTATTCTCTTTTTTTAATGTGCTAGTTCATCTACTTCTTCACTGGTACTTGCTTGTTTACTGCCATTTTTCATTTAGTGTACCTACCCGAAACACATGGACAGATTTAAGCTCGGGATAAACTTACTTTTAACAATTCCTTTCCTCATGTACGCATGATGGCTACCCTGCATATCCTCATGATGCAGTTCTAAAATAAAGCTATTAAATAAAGGTTGCCGCTGTTGATGCTTTTTCTGCTGTGAGCTCTTTAACAATATATAACAGAGCCCGACTGATAAATTGGTTGATATTGGCAGATATCGTTTAAGTGTATATGTCGGCTGATAAATCACAGTGTCAGAACAGAAATGTCACAGATGTGTTTGAGGTCAGGTTTGTCCAATGACAAGTTTATTTTTACACTTTAAAGTGTCCCTTTCAGTACTTGTTTTAGTCACAATTCTATGAAACAATATTTTAATGGTCCTCATCCAAACTTACAAAGTACTCAGGCAAGCTGTTGTTATTGTAAAAAACAGGTTTATCACAAGCCTTAGTGCCATTTTGGACAACACATTTTGCTATAAAGAACATGTCTAGCATTAGTCCTATAAATATCAGTGTTTCTTACATGCCGTATGTAACCAGCTTAAGCAAAGCAAATCCGTTGAGATAAGTGACACTTACCTGCAGGCAGTTTGTTTGGCCCAAATCTGGATCTATGTGTTAATGAAACACTGTTGCATGCCTCTTCAACATTCCCTCTGTCTATGTCCTGGCCTCTGAGGAGGGAAAACTACAGTCAACTGAGAAGGCTGGTACGACTTCCATAGATTTACTGCTAATGGCTGTCATCTTGAATGGCAGCCATCAGCAGGCACAGATCCTCAAACAGCTCATAATTTAGCCCAAAAATTCTCAATTGGGAGTCTCAGCTCAGGAGAGATACAGTATAGGTAAGGGCTCAGTGAGGAGGTTTGGCTGTCATGGCTCAGTATGATAATCTGCTTTATACATGGTCATTGGTCAGTCTTAAAATGTTCAGTTCATTTAGGTTAACTAAAAAAACTAAACTAAAATACTTCAGGGATGAGGGTTATCATTCATTGTCCATCACAGTCTTAACAAAAACAGCTACGCTCTCAGCAGCACACAATTCTCCTCTTCTCCTTCCAAAATTGATAGCCAATGAATTAATTTAGTCTCATAAAATATACTAAACTATCAATTTAGAACTCTGATTAATAATTAAACTAATACCTACAACCAAAATTACCATATCAATAGCTACTAGGTTGAAGGATTTGGAGTTCTACATAGAAGAGGTTGGTGATATATAAACACTTATGAAACACTGACGAAACCTGCGTGTGTATCCACAAGCACTTATTTACTGTAAAAGAAACAAAAGCTGAAGATGAAACCTAACTAAAATGCACTAAACTAAAGAACAAAAGTGTGTGTGTGTGCGGGTGCGTATGAGGGTGCACGCCAGAGAGAATGTGTGTACGTTTCCTTGTTCTGCCTCCGTATGTCCACGTGCACAAGCATGAACACACGTGGTCAAAGTCAAAGAAAGAAAAGAAAGCATGTGAAGCAAGAGCTTTAATTCCCTCTGTGCGTGTGTTTAAGGCCAAATTAGAGGTGTAATGTATGTGTGTGATCTGTGTAGGATAATGGTGCCGAGTTAGTTGCATGCAAAGACTGTGTGGAGCATAACGTTACTAACATCAACTTAGTGGTGGCTGAGAACTACGGTTACAATAATAACCTCACGTTAACCATGGAGAAAGATCACAACAATAAAACCTCAATGAAAAACACATCAGTAACGTTGGAAGAATTGTGGTTCCGATTAAGTCTTTTGTGTGGAGTGCCGCTTGTGCAGATCTGAGGAAGTGATCGCTCCTATTGTTCTCTGTGCAGAGTTAACAGATTGGCGTTAACTTGCTTCATGCTCCTGTTAGCATGTGAAAGTTAACTGGCAGACTTTGTGTTGTATCCGCTGACGCTAACTAAACTTGGTTGCAGGAATCTTACGCAGGCTCCCGCGTTGCTGCAGTCAGAGTTCAGTTCGATGTGATTGCTCTGAGCGGGCCACACTGGGAGACAGACAGCTGCAGCTGCAGTGAAAGAGTCCAGGAGAAAAGAGAGTGAACTAAATGTGAGCGGGTGTTTCGTTACCCGGTCGGGGATATCTGGTTACAGGTACTGGAAGTGACCAGAAGAGAGGTGCGACGGTTTCAAAATAAAAGTTAATTTTAAGTCACACAATGAACTAATTCACCTGTGGAGTCCAGTGGTCCCAACATTACTAAGTGGATAATACCCTGTTATTCATAAAAGTTGCTTAGTATCTTTCAGCAACTGATGAGGCCAAGCTTTTAAACATGGGAGAATTCAACTTGTTCTAATGTATTCCTAAAGAAAGGTTTGTTACAAGTAAAGAATTAGGACAAGATAGATCTAGGGGGTGGAGTAAAGTTTCACACTGATGACATCACCCCCCCCTGTTTTTTACAGAAGATTACAAAAACAAGAGGAAGGTTATTGTCCAGGCTCTTCCCTTCAAGCTTCTTCTCATCTTCAGTGCAGACTCTTGACTAAAAGCTCTCGCTGGACGGCGGGCTGTGGCCTGTCTGTGCACAAGTTAAGCTAAGTTGCTGTTTCCAACTTAAGAAGCCTGCTCCAGTGTGCTGCAGTACTTGCGTCCTAATGATACCACTGTTAGGACGGCAACGAACTTTAGAACTCCGTTATTATCTGGAAGACGCTAACACCGCGTTGCCATCACAACCAAGCTAAGCGGTTGTAAAGAAAACCTCATCATCCTACTACCCGCTGGGTGCGAGAGGAACGAAGACAGCCACCTCAAGCCGAGTCACAACGTGGGAATTAACAATGCCTGAAAAGAGAGCTCCACAAGGAGAGAAAATCAGCTGGCCAAACTGCCACGTGGAACCGAGTGCATACGAACAGGCCCGAGCAGCCCACACAGGAGATTTGACCTTTGTCTCCCTTCTAGCTCAACTTGTCCCCTATCCATCTGAACCAACAGGTGAAACTTTACTTTTCCTGTGATATTTGGGGTTGATGCTACAAATTACTAAAAGTAATTAAGCGTTAGGTCAGGAGTAGGATCTCCCTTCAATAAAGGCCTAATCTTGACAAGGAATCGTAAAGTAGTAGTAGTTTCTCTCATGCTTCCCAATAACCTCTCAACTGCTGAGCGGTGCATTATTAAAGTGATTTCACTGATTAATGTTAAGGTTTCTTCCACTGTCTCCTGTTTCCACAAATTAAGACATCTTACCATCATCTATTGCTTTACCTGGTACACACTGGTTTTGATTCAATCATTAATTGGGCTGTATTCAAAATTTCATTCATGCTTTTATTCATCATTCATCGCTGAATTCCTTACATTTGTTCGCATTTATTCATGGTTGCATTTGTTTATTAATTTGCTGTTTAGTAATTAAATTTGATTAAATTTAATTCAGAAGACCCTTATGGATTATTTAAAATCAAGGCCAGTTACGTCGCCCGGATTGGCGCTACCGGGGCCCCACCCTGGAGCCAGGCCTGGGGTGGGTGCCCGACGGCGAGCGCCTGGTGGCCGGGCCTTTCCCCACGGGGCCCGGCCGGGCACAGCCCGAAGGAGCGACGTGGGGCCGTCCTCCCGTGGACCCACCACCCGCAGGAGGATCCGTAAGGGGCCGGTGCAGAGAGATCTGGGCGGCAGTCGAAGGCAGGGGCTTCGGCGACCAGATCTCCGGACACAGAAACTGGCTCTAGGGACATGGAATGTCACTTCGCTGGGGGGGAAGGAGCCTGAGCTTGTGCGGGAGGTTGAGCGTTACCGGCTAGATATAGTCGGCCTCGCCTCCACGCACAGCCTGGGCTCTGGAACCCGTCTCCTCGAGAGGGGCTGGACGCCCATTTCTCTGGCGTTGCCGGGCGGGAGAGGCGGCGGGCTGGTGTGGGCCTGCTCATAGCCCCACAGCTCAGCCGTCACGTGTTGGAGTTTACCCCAGTGAACGAGAGGGTCGCGTCCCTCCGCCTCCGGGTGGGGGACAGGTCTCTCACTGTTGTGGCGGCCTACGGGCCGAACAGCAGTGCAGAGTACCAGGCCTTCTTGGAGTCCCTGGGAGGGTACTAGACAGTGCACCACCCGGGACTCCGTTGTTCTACTGGGGACTTCAACGCCCACGTGGCAACGACAGTGACACCTGGAGAGGGGTAATCGGAAGGAACGGCCCCTGACCTGAACCCGAGCGGTGTTCAGTTGTTGGACTTCTGTGCTAGTTACAGTTTGTCCATAACTAACACCATGTTCAAGCACAAGGGTGTCCATCAGTGCACGTGGCACCAGGACATTTTAGGTCGGAGGTCGATGATCGACTTTGTTGTCGTATCATCTGACCTCCGCCGCGTGTCTTGGACACTGGGTGAAGAGAGGGGCGGAGCTGTCAACCGATCACCACCTGGTGGTGAGTTGGATCCGCTGGCGGGGAGGAAGCGGACAGACTTGGCAGGCCCAAGTGTATCGTGAGGGTCTGCTGGGAACGTCTGGCGGAGCCCTCTGTCAGCAGGGTCTACAACTCACACCTCCGGGAGAGCTTCTCCCAGATCCCGGGAGGTTGGGGACATTGAGTCCGAGTGGACCATGTTTTCCACCTCCATTGTCGGCGCGGCGGCTCGTAGCTGTGGTCGCAAGGTTTCTGGTGCCTGTCGCGCGGCAATCCCGAACACGGTGGTGGACGCCGGAAGTAAGGGATGCCGTCAGGCTGAAGAAGGAGTCCTATCGGGCCTTGTTGGCTCGTGGGACTCCCGAGGCAGCTGACAGGTACCGGCAGGCTAAGCGTGCTGCAGCCCGTGCGGTCACAGAGGCAAAAACTCAGGCCTGGGAGAGGCCATGGAGGAGGACTATCGGTCGGCCTCAAAGAAATTCTGGCAAACCGTCCGACGGCTCAGGAGGGGGAAGCAGTGCTTCACCAACACCGTGTACGGTGCGGGTGGAGAGCTGTTGACCTCGACTGGGGATGTTGTCGGACGGTGGAAGGAATACTTTGAGGATCTCCTCAATCCCGCTGTCACGTCTTCCGAAGAGGAAGCGGAGGCTGGGGACCCGGAGGCGGACTCATCCATCACCCTGGCCGAAGTCACTGAGGTTGTTGGCAAGCTCCTTGGTGGCAAGGCTTCGGGGGTGGATGAAATCCGTCCTGAGTATCTTAAGTCTCTGGATGTTGTGGGACTGTCTTGGCTGACACGTCTCTGCAACATCGCGTGGCGGTCTGGGACAGTGCCTCTGGACTGGCAGACCGGGTGGTGGTCCCTCTGTATAAGAAGGGGACCGGAGGGTGTGTTCCAATCACAGAGGGATCACACTTCTCAGCCTCCCGGTAAGGTCTATTCCAGGGTACTGGAGAGGAGAATTCGTCCGATAGTCGAACCTCGGATTCAGGAGGAGCAGAGTGGTTTTCGTCCCGGTCGTGGAACACTGGACCAGCTCTATACTCTCCATCGGGTGCTCGAGGGTTCATGGAGTTTGCCCAACCAGTCCACATGTGCTTTGTGGATCTGGAGAAGGCATTCGACCGTGTGCCCCGGGCGCTGGGGAGTGCTCTGGGAGTATGGGGTCCGGGGCCCTTTGCTAAGGGCTGTCCGTCCCTGTATAACCGGAGCAGGAGCTGTGTTCGCATTGCCGGCAGTAAGTCAGACCTGTTCCCGGTGCATGTTGGACTCCGCCAGGGCTGCCCTTTGTCACCGGTTCTGTTCATAATTTATATGGACAGAATTTCTAGGCGCAGTCAGGGGCCGGAGGGTGTCCGGTTTGGGAACCACAGGATCTCATCTCTGCTGTTTGCAGATGATGTCGTTCTGATGGCTTCTTCAAACCAGGACCTGCAGCATGCACTGGGACGGTTTGCAGCCGAGTGTGAAGCAGCTGGGATGAGAATCAGCTCTTCCAAATCTGAGGCCATGGTTCTTGACCGGAAAAAGGTGGTTTGCTCTCTTCGCGTGGGTGGGGAGTCCTTGCCCCAAGTGGAGGAGTTTAAGTATCTCGGGGTCTTGTTCACGAGTGAGGGACGGATGGAGCGTGAGATTGACAGGCGGATCGGTGCAGCGTCTGCAGTGATGCGGGCGCTGTATCGGACCGTTGTGGTAAAGAAGGAGCTGAGTCGAAAGACGAAGCTCTCGATTTACCGGTCAATCTACGCTCCTGCCCTCACCTTTGGTCATGAGCTTTGGGTAGTGACCGAAAGGACAAGATCGCGGATACAAGCGGCCGAAATGGGCTTCCTCCGCCGAGTGGCTGGGCGCTCCCTTAGAGATAGGGTGAGGAGCTCAGTCACACGGGGGGAGCTCGGAGTAGAGCCGCTGCTCCTCCACGTCGAGAGGAGCCAGCTGAGGTGGCTAGGGCATCTGATCCGGATGCCTCCTCCCACCGGGAGGCGGCCCCGGGGAAGACCCAGGACACGCTGGAGAGACTATGTCTCTCGGCTGGCCTGGGAACGCCTCGGGATCCCCCCGGAGGAGCTGGAGGAAGTGTCTGGGGCGAAGGAAGTCTGGGAGTCCCTGCTTAGACTGCTGCCCCCGCGACCCGGCCCCGGATAAGCGGAAGAAGATGGATGGATGGATGGATGTTTAGTAATTATTTGTTATGTGCGTAGTTAGTAGTTCAATAAACCTTTCATTTTAAAAACTTGATTATTATGTGGTTTGTGTGTATGAAGTATTACGGTCACTGTACACGAGTCAAGAACTCTGTAGCAACCTTCAGATCGAGACTAAATTAATCAATTGTCTATTCATTTTCCCTTTTTGGATGGTGGTGCCCTGAGAGGAATTTAATGTGAGTTAGATTCTGTTATTTAGTAAATATTGATTTATTTCTGATAGCCGGAAGTGAGCGTTATTATGCTCCTTCCTCTTACTGAAATTAAGGTAATTCGCTATGATAATTTTAATGCCTTCTAAGCCATATGTCACTACAATGGACAGACTCATCACAATTTCTTCTGTTTTTTTCCTTTTAGAAACACACATCTAAAATAAACTCTACTCATGAAGACAAGATAATTTTAACAGTCTTCCCAATTAGGGTTTTTGAGCAACTTTTACCACAATCTTACCTACATCGACCTGAACCTGGAATTCTCTCAGCTGCTGAATAGGGAATCGGCTACCACATTTTTCTTGACTGAAATGTGCTTGACTTCAATGTTCTATAGCTGCAACACCAAGCTGCATCTGAATGCTAGGGCATTGGCATGCTGAAACTTGGCCAGGAAAGCTAACGTATTGTGGTCTGAATATCTTGTCACCACTGGCAAACCTCAAAATACCTATACCTATCCCCTACTAAACCTCTTTCCACAGCAAGGTGGTCACTGGTGCTCTAATGGCAGCGGAACAAAACACTGGTAAAACACACACACCCAAAAACCACATAAGCTGTGTTCAGGCACATGGAGCGGAAAAGTCAACACTAGCTTGGACTTCAGGGAGCACAGCCAACCTGATGTCCCAAGTCAGTCACTTTACCCTTTCCAAATTCACTACCAGGTTTGCCTCTATCAGCCACTCAAACAGACACCTGATCTGCTCCAGATGCTCCTCCATGTCTCACTGTACATCACAAAGTCATCAATGTAAATAACAGTGTTCTTTAACCTCTCCCTTCATGAGCAGCTAGCACAATAAGTGAACTCGGATTTAATAACTCCATTTTGGAGCAATCAAACTTCTCTTCTCCTCCACCACTTCAGGCACTGCACAGCAGCCCACAATCTCACAACCTTCATACATCTTTAATGCATTTGCATGACACAGTATGATCTTAGCTCGGCATTCAGGGGTACTAAGAATACAATTCACCTCCCCAACATGCTTCAACACTTTGTAAACCCAGGTCCAAACTGGTCATGTGGCCCTTGAGATAACATCAGCACTAGGTCTCCTGGATTGAATGTACACTGCGCTACCATCTTATCGTACCTCATCTTAGCCCCAGCAAAGTTTTTACTAGCTAACTCACATGCTGAGTGTAACCTAGCATGAAAAGATAATAAATCACAAGCACAACCCCTGGAGACTTCAGTTCAACAATCTTTTCTTTGAAAAGTGCTGGGGGGCCCTTAACTCATGGCCAAATATAAGCTTGAACGGGATAAAACCCAAGAGATTCAGTTCTCTTAGAATCTTTAATAGCAAAAAATAGGAAAAGGGACAATCTCATGCCACTTCTTGGAATGAGTTTGAACAACCATTCGAGTCATAGATTTTAGTATGCAATGGAACCTTTCGATAGCTCCCTGCAACTGTGGTAAGGAGCCAAATACTTAGGGGCTATCGGCAACTCTACATTAAACTTTTACCAGCAGGTTATGGCAAAGTTTGAACTCCTGTCGGACTGGATGGTGCGCAGCAGTTGATTTAGCCTTGATGCCAAATAGTGGATTACTGCTGAATATTTTCAAAGCATTGTGTAAAGGTTTCGAGTTGTTAACCACATTTTACCCCGCTTATTATGAGAGCCAATTTCTGGAGTTAATAAAGCAAAACTGCACACACTAGTTTAGGTACTACATACCAGTACCAACAACTTTGTTGACATTTTCAACATACTGTTTCATAATAATTTTAGTGACGAGAATCACTATCATAATATGAACAAATGGCTCCTGCTTCAGACGTAAAGGATACAAAGGTACCACTGGTGGAAACCTTCCCTGCTTTCATACGACTTTACAAAGTTGGCAAGTATGACAACTTCTTTAAGTCTTTTCTGATACTCAATGTCAAGTGTCTACTTATATTATCATGGACTCTTCTGAATCAGTAGCCATTATGTTAAAGTTACACTCACCGATAAACAAACACTGAAACAGAGACGTGTTTAAGGGCTCCAAGGAAATCTTTTTCAAAAACTGAACCAAAACCACCAAAAGGTACACTACACACTTTTCTCCTCTAAATGGTGTGTCTGTACTTTCACTGTGCAGCTAAAGCCCTGCACTCATACAAGTGCATTTTTAAGCTAGGTTTACACTGTTTTGTGTAGCCAAATAAAAAAATATAGGATAATGCGTGACATAATCAGTAGTTGAGTTGGAGGAAGGCAGAAAAATAGGATGTGTGAAAAAACTATCGCTGTGGGAAAGAGTTAAAAGACTAACAAAGAATCCCATAGCAAATACAGCTGTTTTTTTCTGATCTCTGAAACATTACAGGACAGATTAAATAAGGACTTAATGCTAAAATATTTTCACAGTAGCTATTCAAATGTTGTTTTTTCTTGTTCATAAGCTAGGCCACATCAAGTATATTCATGCACCATGATTTAATAAATAATCAAAATAATTTTGTGTCTGTGCATATGTTGAAGGCCAGTAAAAGCTCTTATCAGAAATATTGGTTATATAGATTAACCTCCAAATTAATATATTGCTAGATTATATATAAGGTTAACCAAAATTTTATGGGTGTTTGTGTGTGTATGTGTGTCTGTGTGAGTGTGTGAGAGAGAGATTTTTATTTCCTTCACAGGAGCATCAAGATGTTAAAAGAAAAGGTGGCTATAGAAATTGTAATGTTGCTTTGGTTTAAGGTAAATATGTTTTCTATGCATGTGGTAAATATACAAGACATGAAATGTGCCTTTAAACTTACTTCTTATTTAAGACTCAAAAAATGTATATGCATTTACAGGTATCTAACATCTGGCAACAGGGAGAGGAGACCAGGAAGTGAACAGCCGATACCGAGTACTGATTCGATACCTGTGTTTAGTGTTAATTAATAATCAGAATCAGAAATACTTTATTGGTCCCCGTGGGGAAACTCTTTTGTTACAGCAGCTCACTATCACGTCAGTGCACACAGGAATAGAAGTACTAAGCAAAAAAATAAAAATAAAAATATAATACACTATAATACAGGTCAGAAAATAAATTAAGTACCAAGTGGGTATAAGTATAAAATAAGTGTGAAGTACAAGTGGGTTTACCGGTTGATGATAATAATACGGTATAAGGTAATAGTGCATGAACTGTCAAGTTAAGTGTAGCTTATTAAGATTATAATGAGACAGAGGATATTGCACAGCAGTAATAGAGGTATGAATAAATATCAATAAATAGGGATTTTTAAATTGAAAAGAGTATATTGCACAGGAGTATTAACACAGAGTATTGCACAATTATGTCAAGTATTGCAGAGATGTAATGATCAATGTCCAGTTTAATGACTTACTTGACTGGTCATACAGACTAACACTTAGTCTAGGAGGAGTTAAAGAGTTTGATGGCCACAGGCAGGAATGACTTCCTGTGGCACTCTGTGGTGCTTTTTGGGGGGATGAGTCTTCCGCTGAAGGTACTCCTTTGTTTGACCAACACGTCATGGAGTGGGTGGGAGACACTGTCCAAGATGGCATGTAGTTTGGCCAGCATCCTCCTCTCTGACACCACCGCCAGAGAGTCCAGCTCCACCCCCACAATGTCACTGGCCTTACGTATCAGTTTGTTGAGCCTGTTAGCGTCTGCTAACAACCTCAACCTGCTGCCCTAGCATGCAACAGCATATAGGATAGCACTGGCCACCACAGACTCATGAAACATCTTCAGCATTGTCCAGCAGATGTTGAAGGACCTCAGCCTCCTCAGAAAATAGAGGCGGCTCTGGCCCTTCCTGTACAGAGCTTGAGTGTTCTTAGCCCAGTCCAATTTATTGTCCATGTGTACTCCCAGGTACTTGTAATCCTCTACAATGTACACACTGACCCCCTGGATGGAAACCGGGGTCACTGGCCTTGGCCCTTCGTAGGTCTACGACCAGCTCCTTGGACTTTGTCGCATTGAGCTGCAGATGGTTCTGCTCACACCATGAGACAAAGTTCCCCACCACGACACGAGGGGGGAATCCACCTGCATCGCTGCCAGCTTCTCACCCAGCAGGGCTGGCTGGATGGTGTTGAAAGCACTGGAGAAGTCAAAAAACATGATATCGTACTGCTACCCTGAAGGATCACGGGTTGAGGGAGAAGCCCGTCAAATCTATGACTGCAACGAGAAGGAGGAGGATGAGGAGAAGATTCACTGTGCCCCAAGGGATCAAAAATTCATATAGGCAGGCCCCAGGAACCAGGGACCACATCACCGTCCTGGCCTGCTTCAACGCGGCTGGGGAGGATGCACCCCACCCCTTGCTAGCATCAGGTCGGATAACACCAGACCTGGCCCACCTCCTGGCCGAGATCAATTACACCTGCAACACCGGCAAGGTCAGGAGGAACACCACCAAGGCCCAGGGACTGATGGCTCAGAAGATTATTATGACTGATGGGAGTTAACACTCCCGACCACCAGAGGGCAGCAACGACTAGCATTCCTACCTGTAAGCTACACTTAGTAGAAGAAGACTCACACGAAGCTGGATGTATGTTAACCGAGTGTTGCTACAGTAACTAGTTGATGAACCCAAGTTTCTTAAGTTTCTATTAGAAACATTACAATCACTATGATGAAAAGCAAACTCACATTACCTGAACTGTCTTGCGCCACGGTAAGATCGGGTGACGTTAGATCATAAACCTGAAAAACTGGGGACTAAACTAAGCTGTGTTTGTCTGCTATCCTCTGAAGTTGTCCACTATTTTCAGGTAAGATAAAAGTAACGAGTAATGAGCCGATAAATTTGAAAAAGTAATTAGCTACATATCTAGTTACTGCCAAAAGTAGTGGAATTACAGTAATGCAGTCGCTAACACTGGTATTTTGTAAGTGATTGAAATTAGAAGATAATTTAAAGGTGTGCTATGCGATTCTGGAGTAAAGCGATTTTATGCAGTAAAGTATGTGTTGACAGCATTGATGTAGACCTGGCCGACTCAGGAACAACCTAATATTCCCACAACTTAGTGTTTACAACGAGGAGAGGGTGTAAGGCACCTCCTCATCTCCTTGAAACAACATACGGTTAGAAAGGTTAGAACTTACACTTTACTTTTACACTACTTTTACACCATGAAATTAAATGAAAACATTACACAATCATTTATATTAGCAGTAAAAATAATTTATTACATCTAAGGGATTCAATTACCACTAAGCTGTACTAGCTAATAACAGGCCACAACATACACTGAATGCCTTTATTGCCAACAACAAGAAAGGATGCTGGCCTTGCCTGAATCCCGGTGAGCTCGGCTAGCTTTCCACAGTGTCGACTCACTTGACTCGGCGGTTGGGCCGGCCCGGTCCTCTTTCATGTCGCCAACCGTGCACTGAGCTCGGTGTTGGTTTCAGTTCATTTAGGTTAACAAATAACGCAGACAGACACTAAACCAAAATACTTCAGGGATGAGGGTTCAATGTCTATCAGTCTTCACAAAAACAGTTACTGGCTATCAGCAGCACACAACACTCCACTCTCCTTCCTCTACTCTCATCCCTTGGTGTCTGCATTCTGACAGGCTCATATTAGATGGTCTTAACTAATATGATAAGACTATCTAATCGCCATCTTGAAACTTGGCAAACAATCAAAAATGACAATGACAACTGGTGATGTTGACAATCAAAAATGAATGTCTGTGAGGATTCTCAGTCATCTAGGTCATGGAATATCTAGAGGTAACTGGACTTGCTTTAGATTCTTGGGGATTACAGATTCAAGAATGTAAAGCACGTCTAGTTACCTAACTTACCACTACTAGATATGCCAAAAATGTGAGTAACCGGATGATGTTGACAAAATGAAAACAGCCACTTGTTAAACATTTTTGCAGTGCCCACAAGCTTCTGAGGACCCAATAATTTAGACAATTGGTATTTTTTCCATTCAATCAACAAGGTTTTTCCTAAAATGACTAGGTAACTAAAATGTTTCTACACAATATGAGACATTTTCAACATAATAATGGCAAAATCTTGTGGTACTCACAGACTGGTCTGGTTGTTGGAGGCCTCCACACAGGCCCTGCTGAAAGGGTCCCAACCACAGAAGGGGTCTCGGGCCAGAACACACTGCGGACAGGTCCAGTAGAAAGAGCAGTTGGCTGTTGGAACCCTCACCACACCCTCTGATGTGCCGACATATATCATACCCTGCAATTATACAATCATAACAGTATTCTTATATTATTTTTACATGAACCTCTTGTGAAGACTAATCCTGATCACCAGTGTCACATACATGCTACACAAGCTTTGACGTCTGGTGTAATGGTATAAAATAAGAAAAATTAGTGAGGTGATTCACTTGAATAAGTCTCTTAGGTTTCCATAAATATCAAGATTATCAGGGAATAACAAGTAAAAACATCCCTGAGTGTTTCCAGTGAGACATTAATTCCATAGAACCAAGGAACATTTTCAGCATTACTACGTGACTTGGACCAATCAGTGACAGTATATAACCATGTTTTATTTTTTTAATGATATGGTTGCACTGCATTGGAGAAATCAACTATTATACTCATTGCATGAAGGAGTAAAAACAGAAACACTGACAATTGGATATTTTTTCCACTGTTCCTTGCTGGATAAACAGTACATTGCCAGGTGAAACTGAGTTAAAATTACCGGCCTCTACAATACTTGGGACAACCCAGACCACGATGTTTCATTTTCATAATTTTTATCTGCATATGGGTCTGGAAATACCATAGACTATCATATTACTCTTACATACACTATACTTGCTGACTTTGCTGCTACTAATCACACCACTGTGTCACTTTGCTTGAGACAGTATTGCACTATTAGTTTAAGTACAACACTAGTTGTGGGTACTGTATGTGTACTGCTATTGCTGATAATTTGAGTTTAATTGTTCTTATATAGTTTCTATTTTATTCTATTCTTATTTTTATGTACCTTAAACAAATTATTGTTTAAGTTTCTCTATTTATCTGTACTTATTTCTGTCCTGGTGCTGCTGTAACACCCGAATTTCCCCTCTGGGGATCAATAAAGGATTATCTTATCTTAAATATGCATATGCGTGGTTGCAGTTGCACTATGGGTTCCAGAGTTATGGAAGTTTATGTAAAATATGCCACGGCTACAAGAACTGGGCAACCAACAAGAAAATGGTACTGCATGGCAAAACGCAAATTAATAGAATTTTGTGGGTGATCACCCAAATGTGTTATTTATAAATGGCCACATGGCGCCAGTATCTGTCATGTTATTGTATTACTTTCAAAGCTATTCACGTTGAGAAAGCTACAATAACTACTGTGCATCCATTATTTTCATACTCCCCTTTATGCTGTTCAGGGTTGCAGGGTTACTGTACATAACAGGGCTAAAATGTTTCAGTGCAGTTGGGTGGAAAAGAAGCTTCCTTTACAGACAGTTTCATACTACTTCTCCCTCAAAATGTCATTTAGTCTACTACAGCTGTCAGTTCTCATTAGGCGTGAGAGCAGGTACAATTTTCTTGTTGCTATTGACTGTGAGGTAATAACTGTAACCAGCATACATATGATATGTATGGTGTGATAGTGAGAAGACAGTCAAAGCTTGTCACCAGAGTCCTGTTAGATTGATGCCTTTTTATAACTCAATATACAGTGGTGTGAAAAAGTGTTTGCCCCCTTCCTGATTTCTTATTTTTTTGCATGTTTGTCACACTTAAATGTTTCAGATCATCAAACTAATTTAAATATTAGTCAAAGATAACACAAGTAAACACAAAATGTAGTTTTTAAATGAAGGTTGTTATTATTAAGGGAAAACAAAACCCAAACCTACATGGCCCTGTGTGTGTGGCCACTGTACTTACATTACATTACATTAATCAATTGCTGTTGCACTGGGTTACAGGCTGGTGCATGAGGTTGTTGATGCCCAGTCATCGAGATTTGGATTGAAGGCATCTAGTCTAAATCTCTGACTTGAACTAAATCATAAAGTAAATGTTCCTCTCAGTGTGTACCTTGGGTATGGAGAGCTTCAGGCTCTTGATAGGCTGAGGCTGCTCAAAAACCTGGACCTCCTCTATGATGTGGGTCCCACCCTGCAGCAGCACTGCTTTGTGTAGGTAACCATTCTCTGAAACAAAGTTAGTGAGAAAACACAATTATGTTTATACAGTTATACTTAATACTGTACAACCCACATGTAGTTGACAGAAACATCAGTTTATGTTGAAGTGTTTTGATGGTAACTTGTTGAGGTTCCAGTCAGAGTTCTCAGATAAAACACCAACATCATATACTGTACATCAAGATTTAAAGGGTCCCTGTGGAGTGACCACTGGTAGCGCTATGGAGCAATGTTTTTATGAGTGGCTCACTGTTTTGGTTGCATCGTGCACGACACGAGCATGCGGGCCACATGATCACATCTGTGCTGCTGGTTTCATGCTATTCCACTGATCGACAGTTGATTGTGGTATGGTGTCAAGAAATGTAGCAATGTGCCAACAAATGTAATGAAGAAGAAGACTGAAAGCTAGCAAACATGGATGTAAAGAATGCAGGATTTAAAATATTCAAAACATTTGTTCTGCAAATGTTTTATGAGGAAATAAATACACACACAATATGTTTTGGTGAGTAACACTGAATGTTAACATAACATACAACAACAAAACAACTTATCAAACATGGGCTATGATTGGGTATGTGAACAGATGACAGTTCAGTATGTGTGGTGGAGTGCAGGTATCTCAGTCCAATCCAATCATTCAGCCCAAATCCCCAAACCTACAGCTCAGTTCATCCTGACAGACAGGTTAAAACTCGACACTGGGATTTAAGTTCCTACCAGTTCAACCAAAGCGATGGAGGGGGAAAATCAGGAAACAACTCAGAAAAGTGAGCCTTCATAAACACAGTCCAGATGGTACATTTATAAGTACTCACATATTACTCATAGTACCATGGACCTGTCAGTGGGTTTGTCAGCATCAGAAAAAAACACGACATCTCCACAAGTTCCCAACAGCTTTCAGCCCCATAGAGCTCAGATCTGTTCAACACAACGAACACCAAGACCATCCCCTCCACAGTCAGCCTGCTGCCACTGCTCTCACCATAGTGGGTGGGTGCAGATGGTGCAAGCTGATAGGATGTGATTGGATGACTGATAATTGAAGGTGTGGTATA
Source organism: Siniperca scherzeri (assembly GCA_027580175.1). Taxonomy (NCBI): domain Eukaryota; kingdom Metazoa; phylum Chordata; class Actinopteri; order Centrarchiformes; family Sinipercidae; genus Siniperca; species Siniperca scherzeri. Next base: position 513,116 of record CM050847.1, read on the forward strand.
TGGAAATACAAATGAATTCTGAGGTCTCCCACAGCTCTGATATGAGATATGACTCTGGCCCACAACTGAAGTTAAAACTTTGAGCAAAAACCCAACCACAACCTGAAGCCAATGTTCTCACATCAAAACTCCCACACTCAATACCAATGTAACAAACAAATGAAGAGTGCATTTGTAAAAACACATAAACGTCATTCTTAAAATGAATAAACCAACACCGGTTTCATTGATATTTCCTTGAGTGCACAATAAAAAATTGGATTTAGGAAAATAAATAAACAGAGATCTGTTTTTGCAAATGACCCTTCAAATATAGCCACAAGAAGCAATAAGCAGGTACACACATTGTGTTCACACATATACTTTAAAGCATAAGAGTCATATGTGTAACAGATTTCACAACGGACAGTAACAGGGTATGTGCCTTAGACCTACCTCTATGCCGTCAGGACAACACAGTTGTTTTTTCTTAACAATGGACACTAAACATTGACTGAGTTCTACATACAATGAGGTTATTCACTCTAATTTACTCAAATGCAGTACTTTACTAATAACCTGCAAAACTTAATCATTATGAATTATTGTGCTGGTGATCAGTATGTCAAAGTAAGTTTGAAAAAGGGTGAACTATTTAAGGTGCATTTTATGCCTTTATTACAAAGTCAACAGTAGAGAAACAACAGCAAGTCAGGGGAGGACTTGCTGTTGTTTCTCTACTGTTGACTTTGTAATAAAAGGCATAAAATGCACCTAAAATAGTTCACTCTTTGGGGTGAAGAGATGGGGTAAAGGTCCCCCACTGGATTTGAACAAGGGACCTTGTGGTTCATATTCGGCACCTTAACCCCTAGACTACCAGGGCCCCTCTCGAGCTGGTGTCTTTTGTTTTCACAGGCTGAATATAAATACAATGGAGGTCTATGAGAATTAATGCAGTGGAAAGTTTAAATATTCATCAAAAGGACAAATTTAGAGATAAATCGACTGTGATCAACACAGAAATGTTTTCTGATATTTTCATGAAGTTTGATCACACATTTGAAAGTGAGGACAGGTGTTTGCACAGTACAAAGACGTTTATTGTCATTGCGTCCTGAATTTTGGACATATTTCAAATCTTTGACAACATTTAATCTCTAGACATCATATATATATATATAAACTTGCCCACTTTGCTCAATCAAAACCACATTCCACCTGCTGACTGGGACATGACCATAGATCATGTCATCTTCACTTTTAGAAAATAACGGCTTGGCTTTTAGGTGTTCACCTGGGACACTGGACAGTACTAAACAGCCAAACTCATGTTGGGAAATGAGCTTTCTGCAAGACCATGTTTTTTGTTTGTTTTTAAATCTTTATCTCCCAAGATGTCCTGCCAGGGCTCTAAATTTAAGAAGTGGAGGAGCTGCTGAGGAAGTGCTGAGAGGATGGGCAATGTATTTTTCTTATAGAGTGATGCAGCTGTGAGAGTGATGTAGAGCTTAGGCCTTTCCGTATGGTAGTTGGATTATGCAGAACAGGGAGAAATTATGCTTTTCAAGTAAGGCAATGCTGAAAAATAGAACATAGTGGCCTGCCTCCTACATGGCCTACCTGTAAGCAGAAACAGGACAGTGTATTCTCTGTTGTTGGCAGCCTGGACTCTCTGGACAGTCAGATGGCTGTAGTTGTGCTCAGCAGACACCATGGTCAGGCTTCTTCCAACTGGCCGCACACTGTCATCTGCCAGGAAGTTTTCTTTGACAAAGCGCAGGGCATTGTCTGACGCGTTGTGTAGGCCGCACTACCATACAAAAAGGCAGTTTGACAGTAATACAAATTGAACACACTATGTTCACAATTTAATTGCATTAAAAAGATACCTAAATGTTAAGGAAATTAAACCACATTTATTAAAAAATTCCAACTCAATACAACTTGGATCTGATTTGCATAGTTTTGTTGTCATTTGTTGTTTATTATCAGAATTTCATTTCCATAATGTTAATTTTCCTCACATCAGAGTGAAGCTTCTGTCAGTGTGAGTGTGTTTATATCTGAAGTGGATTTTCTCACACTGATTAACATCCTGGTCATATTTCATCACCTTCACAAAACATAACTTGACAGCAGTTTGTAGCATAGCAAGCAGACAGAACTGATGGTGACGACACAGGAAAAACACTTCAGGGAGCAGGGCTTATTCGAATTCTAAATATAAACACATATTTAAGAAGTTTCGAATTATTTACTACAGCAGACTTACTAGGATTTTTATACAATTAAAATCTTTTTGCCACATTCCACAATAAAATGGGCAGGGAGATCGTCTCTTCAATCATTGACACAGTATGATCGTCGATCAGCACAAGCCTAGTGTGTACATAACTACCGTAAGTGCAGTAGGTCAAAGTTGAAGCAGGAAGTGGGTTTGTAAACTGATAGTTAGCAGGCCTTTTGGGTCATAATTTTACTGTTCATCTTTGTTTCTCTTCAAATAAGTTTGAATAACTTGGAGGTTTGTTTCCAACCAGTCTGATTGTCTGACTGCTCATTTTTCTTGACCCGTTGGACTTATTTTTAATGATCTCACCATGTTCCCAGATATCAGCTATTAACTTGGTGAGTACAATGTTTTTAGTGATAGAAAGGGACCAAAGTATGAAAATAAGGCCTGAGTTGTAATAAACTTGGGTCTTTCAATTTCAATGGTTACGCAGAACTGAAACTTCCTAAAATAAGTTGGAACATGAGTCCAGCTTGAGTTAAAGCCAGTATACAGTGGTGTGAAAAAGTGTTTGCCCCCTTCCTGATTTCTTATTTTTTTGCATGTTTGTCACACTTAAATGTTTCAGATCATCAAACAAATTTAAATATTAGTCAAAGATAACACAAGTAAACACAAAATGCAGTTTTTAAATGAAGGTTGTTATTATTAAGGGAAAACAAAATCCAAACCTACATGGCCCTGTGTGAAATAGTGATTGCCCCCTAAACCTAATAACTGGTTGGGCCACCCTTAGCATCTCAATAGGATTCAGGTCAGGACTTTGACTAGGCCACTTCAAAGTCTTCATTTTGTTCTTCAGCCATTCAGAGGTGGACTTGCTGGTGTGTTTTGGATCATTGTCCTGCTGCAGAACCCAAGTTCGCTTCAGCTTGAGGTCACGAACAAATGAACAGACATTCTCCTTCAGGAGTTTTTGGTAGACGGCAGAATTCATGGTTCCATTTATCACAGCAAGTCTTCCAGGTCCTGAAGCAGCAAAACAGCCCCAGACCATCACACTAACACCTCCATATTTTACTGTTGGTATGATGTTCTTTTTCTGAAATGCGGTGTTACTTTTACGCCAGATGTAATGGGACACACACCTTCCAAAAAGTTCAACTTTTGTCTCGTCAGTCCACAGAGTATTTTCCCAAAAGTCTTGGGGATGTTTTCTGGCAAACATGAGACAAGCCTTAATGTTCTTTTTGCTCAGCAGTGGTTTTCATCTTGGAACTCTGCCATGCAAGCTTTAGAAATGGCTTTATAACCTTTTCCAGACTGAAAGATCTCAATTATTCTTTCTCATTTGTTCCTGAATTTCTTTGGATCTAGGCATGATGTCTAGCTTTTGAAGATCTTTTGGTCTACTTCACTTTATCAGGCAGGTCCTATTTAAGTGATTTCTTGATTGAGAACAGGTGTGGCAATAATCAGGCCTGGGTGTGGCTAGAGAAATTGAACTCAGGTGTGATAAACCATAGTTAAGTTATGTTTTAACAGGTGGGGCAATTACTTTTTCACACAGGGCCATGTAGGTTTGGATTTTGTTTTCCCTTAATAATAACAACGTTCATTTAAAAACTGCATTTTGTATTTACATGTGTTATCTTTGACTAATATTTAAATTAGTTTGATGATCTGAAACATTTAAGTGTGACAAACATGCAAAAAAAAAAAAAAAACACTTCTTTCACACCACTGTATCTGCCTGTATGTCTTACTGATTTACAGAGTCTTAACTGTACAAGTTTTCTTCCTTTCAAGGACTAATTTAGCAGATACAGCAGTCCCTCTCCATTTTCATATCAATTAGAAGTGACCTTTTACCTCTCCTGGATTTGCGACCTTCTCTTGAACCCGTGTGCTCCACTGTAAAGTGTCCCGGTTCAGGACTTTGTAGTTACCAGAGAAAACTGATTTGATGTCAGTCAGGCGGAATGAACATACTGCTGACTGTCCAGAGTTGATAGACCTGGTTAATGGGAAACAAACATGACACTATGAATGAGAGCTACAGACAAAATCAACATGATGCTGCAGCACACAAAAACATATTTCTCTGACCCTTCCTGATGAAGCCTCCTGCTGCTGACGGAGAGCCTGCTCCACCTGGACATTTATATCCTCCTTGCCTCTTTCAAATTGCCTGTCTTCCATCCAAAATAAGTATGTTGCCCTTAAAAGAGTGTTGTTTTCTTAGCTGTAGTAGAGTAAGAGCACTGACCTGAGCAGTTGATCCTCTTACAGTGGGTCATGTGCTAATTCAGTGGTTATTTCACCAGTATGTATTGCTTTGGACTATACGTGTTTCTGAATTTATGTTTGGGTGGGTTTTTGTTGTTTGTGTTTCTAGGTTTGAAAAACACACGTCTCTTGGAGTTTACCACACACTGGCTTTCCACCATTGACGAATGCCTCATTCCGGAGTAAGCAGGTTTCCGTCCAGGCAAATTGACCACAAGCCAAGTACTGAATCTCACCCCACACATCAAAACAGCTTCAAGAAAGGGATGGTAACTGGAGTAGTTACCAATTAATCTCTCTGCTGCCTACGAGACCAAGCATAGACACGTCCTCTACAAGACCCAGGAGATAGCAAAGGACACCCGACTGACGGAACTCATCGAAAGCTAGAAAACCGACTGCTCTATGTTGAGCTAGGAGATAAGAGGAGCAGATGGCGAAGGCTCAAGAATGGCCTACCACAGGGTAGCCAAGCTTAAGTTGTTAGTAACATGGTCTGGAACAAACAACAAATAAAATCAAACTCTCTGTACCATACTGAATTGCAAAGCATCATATTCTCTCGCATCGACCTCAGTAATGGAAATGCCTATTCCTACTGTACATGCTATCAGGCATAGCCCCTCCTGAAATCAAAGGCAGCGCAGCAAGCAGAAAAGAAGGCCAACGCCAGCGCTCTGACACTCGGCATCTGCTTCATGGACACTTACCTGTCGAGAGCAGACTAAAATCCAGAAAAAGCTACATTAAGACTGTAACACCCGACGAAGCCGAAAGCACAGTAAGAGTTATTGTGTGGAATAGTCTGTACACTATCGGAAACTCTACCTCCCGGCATGGATTCGAGGTGTGTGGACTGGAAATGCCTTAACCGATTGCAATCTGGAACCGGGCGATGCAAGGTGACACGGCAGAAATGGGGATACCTGGGGATCGAAGACGTGACGTGCGAATGTGGTACAGATCCACAGACCATGGACCACTTACTATGCTGCCCACTGCTATAAACAGCCATGCACACCTGAAGACCATGCAGAATACAGTGACAGAGCAAAAGACTGTGTTCATCTCTGGCTGAACAAGATATAGTTTTTGTGTGGACATGCTAAGAAGACGAACATGTACAAGATCCTGTATGTGACAGCATATTTCCCATGTTGAAATGTTCAACTATCCTTCTTGTGGTTCCCAAACTTTATTTGTTTATTTTTTGCAGCATGCGCCCCACCGTCCTCCACCCCCCATCCCACCAACACACACACACACACACACACACACACACACACACACACACACACACACACACACACACACACACACACACACTGTTACTGTGCAGACTACAACTTAAACTTAAAAGAATACAAATTCTAATAGGTTTCTGCATTTCTTTCATTCTGTTCAAGAGTAAAATTTGCTTACATTTTAGGCTTTCAAGGACAAAAAACATACACATGAAATCTTGTATCCTACAATACATTGGTTCTGTTCTTATTTATGTATGTATGTATCTTTTCTGTCTAAAAATAAGTGTTTTATCTCAAGATGTCTAAACTTATTTGGCAACATTGCCATATTTGACAGTTTTTTTCTAACTTACCCTATCCACAAAAAGCTTTCACTGTACAGTCTGATTTCATTTATTTTGATGGTCTCAGACTGTGTTGAGGGCTGAGTTGTATCAGCATTTCTTTGAACTCTATTTACAGTGACAAATCTTTCTCTTGCTTGCTCGGACAGTTGCTATTTCTTACTGCTGTGCTACTATGATAACCTGCAACCATAAGCTGTCATCACCAGTCTTACCTGTTGCATAACAGCATATTTAACCATAGTTAACCATCAATAAATCCATCACATGGCGATTTAGATGTTTATTCTTCCTTTTTGATATTTTTAAAAATGCATTGTAAAAATTTAGTTAATATAAATTTGGGCTTGTTTTTTTGTGAACAACCTCTTTGGGAACCATTGCTTTAAGCAGCACTCAGCATGGTTAAGACATTTTCAAGTCAAGTGAAATGAGACTAAGTAACATGCTGGTTGAGAAAAACATTGTGAGAGGCACAAACTTAAATTACCCTCAGGAAATGACACTTGATGCTGTGGGAAAACAGACCACTATAGCTTCAGGGAATGTAGATTAGGTACTGTATGGATCATGTCATGGCCCTTTAGCTTACTGACCACTGGGAGGTGAAGATGCCATAAAAAAGTGTGTCATCTGCAGGAGCTCCCTCTGCTGGTGGGAGGGTGTCTATGTCCTGGATCACATTGTAGGGCAGCTCATTGTCAGCCTGGCACAACAGCTGAGCTTTGGCAAACGTGGTCCAGCGTCGCTGCAGGGTACGCTGGCCTCCAACATCACTCTGACACATGAGAGGAGAAGAAGTCATCAAGCACAACACAGCACTGCACAGTATTTCAGTTAGACCAGTGAAGATAAAGTAGTATGTTTGGTTCTGGCCACCCACCCTCATTGGGTGTCATAATACAGAATACAAAATGACAGAAGTCTGCCTATCTTAATATTTCTTCCTTTAGGACCCCCCACCCCCTTTTTTCAGATTGCAGAAATACAGAGCCCCCAAGAGATCATATGTTAGAAGAAAATAATGTTGTGATAATCTGTGCCCATGGATTGCTAAACTGCACACTTGAATTCATAAAACAGATTGCTGAGCTGAGCACATAATTTCAGGGAACCTTGGAAGCCAAACAGCCCTTCAGAACTAAAGTGCGGAATAACAATTTTTTTGTTTATAAGTTACGTAACACAGGATTTAATAGTTATAGCAGCTAAATGAAAGCACAGGTGTTGTCAGAAAAATACTGTACTTACTGTCCAACTGGCATAACGTTTAGAAAAAGGTCTTTGATCAGAAATGCGTGTCTATGTTTGCTTGACAGCAGCTGGTGGGCGGTCATGGGCAGACAGCGTGTTAGTGGTATTGAACAGTAACCACACCAGCATCTAACTGGATCCAAGTGACATTTGCAGGTACATTTACATGCTGTTAATGTGCTACAGCTGAGCAGCTAATTAGTTTTAATTAACTAGTAAGCAGTGCTCGTTCAACAAGCTAAGGTGCAGGACAAGTCGTGTGTTCATGTTTGTAAGTTAGAATAAGATGGAGACTTTAGCAGGAAAGCTAAAGCTAAATGTTGTTTAAAGTCTATGGCTCTTGTGTTTTAACTAGGGGTGCCATCATGAAACCAAAAAATATAAAATATAAATTTCTCCCTTTTGTTTTCTGATTTTTTCTCAAAGGACAACACAGGAAGTGATTTACAGAGCAGATATGTATGCTGTAGCAGACACATTTTTAATTTTTTTTTGATTGATTAACAAATTTTCAAGTCTGGGTTGTATCTTCCAAAGTTACAGACATCTTTGTGTTTCCCCGGACAGTGTTTCCATGCTGAGCTATAGTGATGGGACAGTAACACAAAAAGGGAACTTTGTACAAAAAGGCTGTAACTGAGATATCCACTTGATTTGTCTGACTCAGATGGCTGAAGTCTCATATTAACTTCAGATAAACTTTGGAATACATTTTTGCTCAGAAGCACATTTGGGTCTCTTAATGGGAAATATGAACAGGAATTCCTCCTGTTACAGGAAGCAAAACCTGTTTCACTGTGACCTGCCAAGGGACTGCAGATGAAAATTAGCTTCAAGATAACTCTGGTACAAACATCAAATGGTAACATTTACGTTTAATATTGTATATAGTCCCTTTCCAAATAAATGTTTTAATTAAAAAAAATTATAAGTTGTACATAAGAACACCTATTGTTTTAAGACTGACTTGAAAAATTGTGAACCTGTCCTTTAATACATGTTAGCCATTGTACAATTAATCTCAAGTTATATCTCAAAATATATCCCCTGACCTTTCCATTCCCCTAACATATATATTATAAATGATAATAATAATGACATATAACTTGCACAGTATTTAAATTACAAACTGCTCTGATCGGTTGAATATCACTGTATTACGTGCAGCATACTGAACACGTTAAAGCAAACTCGTGATTTTTCTGACACAGATTATTAATCTGTGCTTTAATTTAGTTGTTATAAAGATGAATAACAAATTAAATTACCTTGAAACCATCGTTTATTCTGAAGGTAAGAGGTCCATGTCACAAGTCTTATAGTACCCATTCATGCATTTTTACTAAGCATTCTCCTTCCAGTTTATTTCCACATTTGTGTTTTATTTCCTACTATGTGACTCCCAGCAGGCTCTGTACAAAAAAGCATAAGTAGCACACAGAACTGCAGGAGTGGTTTAAGAGGTTTCTGGGGACATTTTAATGCTTTGGATCTAATGTCAGTAATTTAAGATGACCACAGACACTTTCTCTGTCTAGAAAATTAGAATGACCACTGAAGGGAAAGTACAGGAGGTTGAGTTTTAGTTACTCCAGAGTTTTTGGGTGCAGTATCACTTTAAGACCTCATAAATTAGGTTTTGGACCCTACTAACACGAAAATGTGAAAGAAAAACTGTTGCAAATCACCTATCATTGTACAACATTATATTTAACATTAAACACCTTACAATTTGTTTACTCCTCCTTGAACCGCCACCTTAACGTGGTGGAGGGGTTTGAGTACCCGAATGACCCTGGGAGCTATGTTGTCTGGGGCTTTATGCCCCTGGTAGGGTCACCCATGGCAAACAGGTCCAGGGTGACGGGTCAGACTAAGAGCGGTTCAGAAGCCCCCTATGAATTATCAACCAAGGCCAGTTACGTCGCCCGGATTGGCGCTACCGGGGCCCCACCCTGGAGCCAGGCCTGGGTGGGTGCCCGACGGCGAGCGCCTGGTGGCGGGCCTTTCCCCACGGGCCCGGCCGGGCACAGCCCGAAGGAGCGACGTGGGGCCGTCCTCCCGTGGACCCACCACCCGCAGGAGGATCCGTAAGGGGCCGGTGCAGAGAGATCTGGGCGGCAGTCGAAGGCAGGGGCTTCGGCGACCAGATCTCCGGACACAGAAACTGGCTCTAGGGACATGGAATGTCACTTCGCTGGGGGGGAAGGAGCCTGAGCTTGTGCGGGAGGTTGAGCGTTACCGGCTAGATATAGTCGGCCTCGCCTCCACGCACAGCCTGGGCTCTGGAACCCGTCTCCTCGAGAGGGGCTGGACGCTCCATTTCTCTGGCGTTGCCTGCGGGGAGAGGCGGCGGGCTGGTGTGGGCCTGCTCATAGCCCCACAGCTCAGCCGTCACGTGTTGGTTGTTGGTTGTTGTTTAGGACTCCGTTGTTCTACTGGGGGACTTCAACGCCCACGTGGGCAACGACAGTGACACCTGGAGAGGGGTAATCGGAAGGAACGGCCCCCCTGATCTGAACCCAAGCGGTGTTCAGTTGTTGGACTTCTGTGCTAGTTGCAGTTTGTCCATAACTAACACCATGTTCAAGCACAAGGGTGTCCATCAGTGCACGTGGCACCAGGACACTAGGCCGGAGGTCGATGATCGACTTTGTTGTCGTGTCATCCGACCTCCGCCGCGGTCTTGGACACTCGGGTGAAGAGAGGCGGAGCTGTCAACCGATCACCACCTGGTGGTGAGTTGGATCCGCTGGCAGGGAGGAAGCCGGACAGACTTGGCAGGCCCAAGCGTATCGTGAGGGTCTGCTGGGAACGTCTGGCGGAGCCCTCTGTCAGCAGGGTCTACAACTCACACCTCCGGGAGAGCTTCGCCCAGATCCCGGGGAGGTTGGGGACATTGAGTCCGAGTGGACCATGTTTTCCACCTCCATTGTCGGCGCGCGGCTCGTAGCTGTGGTCGCAAGGTTTCTGGTGCCTGTCGCGCGGCAATCCCGAACCCGTGGTGGACGCCGGAAGTAAGGGATGCCGTCAGGCTGAAGAAGGAGTCCTATCGGGCCTTGTTGGCTCGTGGGACTCCCGAGGCAGCTGACAGGTACCGGCAGGCTAAGCGTGCTGCAGCCCGTGCGGTCACAGAGGCAAAAACTCAGGATTGGGAGAGGTTCGGAGAGGCCATGGAGGAGGACTATCGGTCGGCCTCAAAGAAATTCTGGCAAACCGTCCGGCGGCTCAGGAGGGGAAGCAGTGCTTCACCAACACCGTACGGTGCGGGTGGAGAGCTGTTGACCTCGACTGGGGATGTTGTCGGACGGTGGAAGGAATACTTTGAGGATCTCCTCAATCCCGCTGTCACGCCTTCCAAGAGGAAGCGGAGGCTGGGGACCGGAGGCGGACTCATCCATCACCCTGGCCAAGTCACTGAGGTTGTTGGCAAGCTCCTTGGTGGCAAGGCTTCAGGGGTGGATGAGATCCGTCCTGAGTATCTTAAGTCTCTGGATGTTGTGGGACTGTCTTGGCTGACACGCCTCTGCAACATCGCGTGGCGGTCTGGGACAGTGCCTCTGGACTGGCAGACCGGGTGGTGGTCCCTCTGTATAAGAAGGGGACCGGAGGGTGTGTTCCAATCACAGAGGGATCACACTTCTCAGCCTCCCGGTAAGGTCTACTCCAGGGTACTGGAGAGGAGAATTGTCCGATAGTCGAACCTCGGATTCAGGAGGAGCAGAGTGGTTTTCGTCCCGGTCGTGGAACACTGGACCAGCTCTATACTCTCCATCGGGTGCTCGAGGGTTCATGGGAGTTTGCCCAACCAGTCCACATGTGCTTTGTGGATCTGGAGAAGGCATTCGACCGTGTGCCCCGGGGCGCTTTGTGGGGAGTGCTCTGGGAGTATGGGGTCCGGGGCCCTTTGCTAAGGGCTGTCCGGTCCCTGTATAACCGGAGCAGGAGCTGTGTTCGCATTGCCGGCAGTAAGTCAGACCTGTTCCCGGTGCATGTTGGACTCCGCCAGGGCTGCCCTTTGTCACCGGTTCTGTTCATAATTTATATGGACAGAATTTCTAGGCGCAGTCAGGGGCCGGAGGGTGTCCGGTTTGGGAACCACAGGATCTCATCTCTGCTGTTTGCAGATGATGTCGTTCTGATGGCTTCTTCAAACCAGGACCTGCAGCATGCACTGGGACGGTTTGCAGCCGAGTGTGAAGCAGCTGGGATGAGAATCAGCTCTTCCAAATCTGAGGCCATGGTTCTTGACCGGAAAAAGGTGGTTTGCTCTCTTCGGGTAGGTGGGGAGTCCTTGCCTCAAGTGGAGGAGTTCAAGTATCTCGGGGTCTTGTTCACGAGTGAGGGACGGATGGAGCGTGAGATTGACAGGCGGATCGGTACAGCGTCTGCAGTGATGCGGGCGCTGTATCGGACCGTTGTGGTGAAGAAGGAGCTGAGTCGAAAGACGAAGCTCTCGATTTACCGGTCAATCTACGCTCCTGCCCTCACCTATGGTCATGAGCTCTGGGTAGTGACCGAAAGGACAAGATCGCGGATACAAGCGGCCGAAATGGGCTTCCTCCGCCGAGTGGCTGGGCGCTCCCTTAGAGATAAGGTGAGGAGCTCAGTCACACGGGGAGCTCGAGTAGAGCCGCTGCTCCTCCACGTCGAGAGGAGCCAGCTGAGGTGGCTAGGGCATCTGATCCGGATGCCTCCTGGACGCCTCCCTCGGGAGGTGTTCTGGGCATGTCCCACCGGGAGGCGGCCCCGGGGAAGACCCAGGACACGCTGGAGGGACTATGTCTCTCGGCTGGCCTGGGAACGCCTCGGGATCCCCCCGGAGGAGCTGGAGGAAGTGTCTGGAGCGAAGGAAGTCTGGGAGTCCCTGCTTAGACTGCTGCCCCCGCGACCCGGCCCCGGATAAGCGGAAGAAAATGGATGGATGGATGGACAATTTGTTTAAAGAAGGCCAGACCTCTGCATACCAATGTAAAAAATCAACTGTATGGAAAAGTTATTGGGCCTCATGCCAGAACATTTTTGTTTTCTTATCTATAACGTCTCTGACTTTTATCTGTGAGGTTTGCTCATACAAATGTTCAAAGTCAAAATATTACACACCTGCTGATAACGTCATCAGAGCAGAGCTGTACTATGACAGAAATAAAGAGAGTATTCACATCCAGGTATTCACACGTAGGTGTGAACTCCCCCCATTGGTCAGTCTGACCTGTGACCCCTGAAGTCACCAGGTCAATAAAAGGGTCAGCGGCCAGTGATCTCTCTTTTTTTTCCTCCTGGCTTCATCTATAACACTGCTGCTCAGCATGCTGTAGCTAAATTTAAGGAAGCGATCCAATCTGCATTTAATTCTATGCTATGTCTCGATATAACAGAGGACCATCTTGTTGATAGTGCTGCAGGCTCACTGCGAACAACACTCAATTCTATCGCCCCTAGAAGAAGATAATAAAACAAAGAAGGTTAGCTCCATGGTATAACCCCCAAACGTTCAAATTAAAACAAACTTGAAAGCAAATGGTGTTCCACCAATCTGGAAGAATCTCATTGAGTCTGGCAAGATAGTCCTAAACATATAGGAAAACCCTCCGTAATGTCAGAGCATAAGTTAGCACTTATTTACTAGATATGATCAATCTGTCTTTATTAATAGGCTATGTACCACAGTCTTTTAAAGTAGCTCTAAGTAAACCTCTTCTTAAAAAGCCCACTCTTGATCCAGGGGTATTAGCCAACCATAAACCTATATCTAACCTTCCCTTTCTCTCTAAGATCCTTGAGAAAGCAGTCGCCGATCAGTTATGTGACTTTCTAAATAACAATAGTTTATTTGAGGATTTTCAGTCAGGATTTAGAGTGTATCATAGCACAGAGACAGCACTGGTGAAAATTACAAATGACCTTTTAATTGCATCAGACAATGGACTTGTCTCTGTACTTGTCTTGTTAGATCTTAGTGCTGCATTAAACACCATTGACAAACATCACATCCTATTACAGAGACTGGAACATTTAATTGACATTAAAGGAACCACACTAAGCTGGTTTAAATACTATCTATCAGATCGATCTCAATTTATACATGTTAACGATTAATTCTCCGTGACTAACTTTGGCATGCATGGAGTTCCACAAGGTTCTGTGCTTGGACCAGTTCTATTCACCTTATAAATGCTTCCTTTAGGCAATATTGTTAGGAAACACTCCACTTCATTGTCACCCAATTATATCTATCGATCAAGCAGATGAAACTAATCAGTTAGCTAAACTTCAAGCATGCCTTAAGGACATAAAAACCTGGATGACGTGCAACTTTCTAATGTTAAACCCAAACACCTCCAAGACACATTATCTAAAAATATAGTTACTCTAGATGGCATTGCCCTGGCCTCCAGCACCACCGTAAGGAACCTCGGAGTTATCTTTGATCAGGATTTATCCTTTAACTCCCACATGAAACAAACTTCAAGGACTGGCTTCTTTCACCTACGCAACATTGCAAAAATCAGGCACATCCTGTCTCAAAATGATGCCAAAAAACTAGTGCATGCATTTGTTACTTAGGTTGGATTATTGCAATTCCTTATTATCAGGCTGCCCGAATAAGTCCCTTAAGACTCTCCAGTTGATCCAGAATGCTGCGGCACATGTACTGACAAGAACTAAGAAAAGAGATCATATTTCTCAAATATTAGCTTCTCTGTACTGGCTCCCTGTAAAATCCTGAATAGAATTTAAAATCCTTCTTCTCACCTACAAAGCTCTTAATGGTCAGGCACCATTGTATCTTAAAGAGCTCATAGTACCCTATTACCCCACTAGAACACTGCTTTCCCAGAAAGCAGGATTACTTGTGGTTCCTAGAGTCTCCGAAAGTAGAATGGGAGGCAGCTATCAAGCTCCTCTCCTGTGGTCTCAGATCCCAGTTTGGGTTCGGGAGGCAGACACCATCTCCACATTTAAGAATAGGCTTAAGACTTTCCTCTTTGATAAAGCTTATAGTTAGGACTGGCTCAGGTGAGTCCTGAACCATCCCTTAGTTATGCTGCTATAGGCCTAGATTTTCCATGATGTTCCTCTCTCCTCCTCTCCCTCTGTACGCATTCTTATCCAAAAAATGCATGTTACTAACTCGACATCTTCTCTCCCCCATAGTTTTGTGCTTTCTCATCTCTCCTTATGTCTCTTTTAGCAGGTATTTCTGCCTCCGGAGCTGCAGAGTCTGGATCTGTAATTGCGGGCCACCTACTGCCCCCCGTGTTCCTGCTCAACACCTGCTACTACAATTATTATTATTAGTCTTATTACTATCATTATTATTCCTATCAATATTATTACTATTATTATTTTATTAATATTACCACTACCATTACATTATTATTTTAAAATTCTATGTGGAATTTGCTTTGTGCTACTGTATGTTCTCTCTCTTTCTCTCTCAACCCAACCGGCAGCGGCGGATGACCGCCCACCCTGAGTCTGGTTCTGCTCAAGGTTTCTGCTTCTTAAAAGCAAGTTTGCAATCCTTGCCACTGTTGCCAGGTGCTTGCTCTTGGGGGTAATTGTTGGGTCTCTGTACGGTCTAGACCTGCTCTATAGGAAAAGTGCAATGAGATAACTTCTGTTATGAACTGGCGCAATATAAAATAAATACATTTAAGTGAATATTGTTTATTTTACTGACATTTTAGATTTGTTTCCAGTCAGATATTATTGAGTGTATATAGTGACTTTGCTGTTGTGAACTTCACTGTTGCTGCTCTAGAAACAATATTTATATTTAAAATATAAATACATTTTGATCCTTTTCTGAATTTATTTAAAAAAAAAAAAAAAAGATAATTTACCCCCCCAAATTCTAATGAAAAAGAACCGATAAGAGTATTGATAAAGAACCGGGCTGATATGGACGAGATAAAGATACAATCCTAAACTCTAAGTAGTAGGAGAACATGTTTTTGGAAGCTGAATAAGCAGTGTCTTCAAGTCATTAATAAAATCAAGGGGAAATAATCAGTAGATCTTGGCAATCTTTGTAATTTTAAGTAAGTAACTTTAAGTAACTTTAGTAAGAGATTTTTTATGTAGCTCTCATAATAAGGAAAGATAGAAAATAAGAAATAAAAACAGTCAAGCATTCAGCTCTTGATTTTAACAGAAAGAATATCCTACATTATTGTGCAATGCATGAAATGCACTTGACTAACATTTATTTGTTTATTAAAAAAATCTGTGAATGTAAAAACATCTTTAGTGATTATCTTAATTTTCCGGACATTCATCCACCAACAGGCGTCGTCTATTCAAAACTCACACACACACGATAGAAGGTCAATTAACAGTGTTATGAGTCGGTGTTTAATTCAGCGTGTGTCTGATCCACCAACCAGCATGTATTTTTGTGAGAAATCTTAATTTTTTAAACGTTTACCTCTCATTAAAATAGAACAGCTAAACAACGGAGGAGCATTCTCGTTGCCCTTTAGTTTCCCTTTTTAACATTTATTCACCAAGAAAAAGCTAATATTTCTCTGTATAATATGACAACCTCTTTCTGTCAGCTGCTGTGTGTCTGCAGTATGTAATGTCATGTATACATTTTCAACATACATGAATAACCATAATTATAACTATAATGTACAATTTTTTATCACCTCAGAAACATTGCAAAAATCTATTTTAAATCTTAGTGATGCAGAAACTGTTGTGCATGCTTTTATCTCCTCACGCCTTGATTATTGTAACAGTCTGTTCACTTGTCTTAATCAAAAAACTTTGAAACAACTGCAGACTGTACAGAACTCAGCTGCTGGGCTTTTAACCAGGACCAAGAGGTACGATCACATCACACCTGTTTTAGCCTCTTTACATTGGCTCCCTGTTTGTTTTAGGATTGATTTTAAAATCTTATTGATTACTTTTAAGGCTATTCATGGCCTGGCTCCAGATTATATTTTAGACCTTTTAATCCCTTATGAACCTTCATGTAGTTTGAGATCTTCGGGCAGGGGTCTTCTGTCTCTTCTTGAGTCCAGGTTGAAGACTAAGGGGGACAGAGCTTTTGCCAGGTATTTTCTCTCTCTGAAGCACTTTGTACTTTGTTTTGATAAGTGCTCTATAAATAAAGTTTATTATTATATATTATGTAACATCAAACACAAGTTTAACACTACAATTTGTCAAATTTTATTGGGGACACACTCAATTTCCCTGGGACCCACTCAAATGACCACCTGTGGGTCCCGGGGGACTCACTACATTGAAAACCTATTAACAACACTGCTCTTCATTGATTTGGTTTTGGAGAGTTGTTCATTTAATCCATCAAAACACTATAAATCACCTTCTGCATCTTCTTGCATCCATTCGCCAAAACAATAATATTCGGAAGTCATTCTCAATTGTGAAAATGGTCTGAGAACTCAGAAATTTAAGCTACTCTGTGTTGCTTAGGCCCTAGGGAGGAGTCTTCCTGAGTGTCTGCTGTTTACCCTGCCTAGTTTCACCTGAAACTGACCTTCTTTTGTTTCCATGATGGCCTAGTAATCAGGCCTATTGTTTTCGGGCTGCACCTCCCTCATCACTGTTAAGTACCTGATTAGCATAAGATTAGCTTGACCATGTGTTAATACACTGTGGTAAACGGTTGGTAAGTTGAATCTCAGACCACCATTTCTGTTTAAAGAGGGGTTTTCTTTTTTCACAAAAATGGCTTCTTTGACTCCTCTTTCAAACCAACTCTTCTCTCTACTTAGAATGTGTGGTTAGTAGCTTTTAGATGCAAATGCACGGCGCTCTGCAATCCCGAGTTAGCGTGTCGTCTGTGCTGATAAAGTCTTTTGTGAAGTGGCTGTTTAGTCTCACCTATGTACCGTTCTTTTCAGTTTTCCTCACTGCATTGAATTGAATAAACTACAATGCTCTGTTTTTGTGTAACACACAAAAACAGAGCATTGTAGTTTAAACAACTTAGGCCTGATTATTGGGCCATCATGGAAACAAAAGAAGGTCAGTTTCAGGTGAAACTAGGCAGGGTAAACAGCAGACACTCAGGAAGACTCCTCCCTAGGGCCTAAGCAACACAGAGTAGCTTAAGTTTCTGAGTTCTCAGACCATTTTCACAATTGAGAATTGTGACTGTACTAGACTGTACTCTTTATAATATTATAGACTCATTACCTCCTCCTTCTAGTTAAGTTTCACTAAATCATCCCACCAGTACCGGTGACGGCACCTCTGGCTCAGCTGTGGCTTCTGCCAGGGGGTGTGGTAGTCACGAGGGGGGTGCAGGGCAGGGTGAGGGCAAAGACAGAGTCCACTGGATGGACACACACTTAAAAATGCCTCCTGGCCCCAACAGAGTCGGCTCACTCCCAAGGGTTTGTGGGCAGGCTCTGGAAGGGGCCATAGATGTCTGCAATGAGCCAGCACCCTCCTAAGGGTCTGGGCGTAGCCCAAAGAAGGTTAACCCAAAACAACTGAGTGACTTGCAGGCCCAACCTTGCTGACCTCTGCCAGAGGCCTAGTACCCTCGCGGTGCCATGGGATGGTGCCCAGAGGTGCCAACTTCAGTGTTTTCAGATCCCTTATTTGGTGTTTTCCTCTTTTATTTATTTATTTATTTAAATTATTTGCTCAGTCTTCCCTTTCTATTCTGTCTTTTCTCTATCAGTTATAAATACACCCGAATGTGCCAATTAGCGGAACAAGACAAAAACAGAGCGTTCAGGCAGCCTCTCACTGCAGGTTAGGACTGTGTCAAAGCAATATGCTATAGTGTTTATCGCTGTGTATGTGCGATCACACTCGCATATACTGTACTCGTAGAGAATACCAAATTAAAGCACATGGTCAAAGTGCTTAAGTCCTGCGACAGTGTGCCTTCACGTGTGCATTTTTATAAACGAGTGCAAGCAATTATCATGGAGCTGCTTTACTGATTATTTTTGTTATTTATTTGTTCTTATTGACAATATGCCAGTATTTGAGTGCCTTAACTCTTACAGTAAGAATGAGCCACCGTTTCAAAATAAAATATATACAAGTTGTCTAACTAAACTTAAAGAAAATGGAAGTAAATTCATCTGTTTATTTTAAATATGAATCGTTAAAAATACATTATGTTTTAAAAAGTAGCAAGTAGTCACACAGTGAGAAAAATAAGTCATGTATAGAAATAAAAAAATTTTATGCATCAAGATGCAGTGCTAATCGTTTTATCATTGCATCGTAGCCCTCTGAATCGGAATCAAATCATGAGGTGCCTAGAGATTCCCATCCCTACTACTGTTTTATGATGTAAAATATACATTTGTTTCTCCTTTTTAGGAACTCCTGCCTTCTACAAGCTGGAGAAGGTGCTGACAAACGAGAGGATCTTGAAGGATGTTCCAAAACTCAGCCCCCACCACCAGACTTCATCTTTGGAGGCTTTCCACAGTGTCATTCTTTGTTTTGCTTCTAAAAACGTTGTTTCCATTTCTTGGAATGCTGTCCAGGTAAATTAAACTTTAGTTACTTAGAACTTGTGAACATGTGTACAGTCTTTGCTATTATTTACATTTTGGATTTTCTCTCTTCTGTACTTGAAGACTGGCTGCCCTATATTACAACAAAAATGCCGACCGACCACATGCAAAAACATCCGCTGCTCTGCTCACTTCCCAAAGGCTAGGAAGGGAGAATGCAGAGCCAAACGAGTGAAGACTGAGCCGACATTCCATAGTGTTACATTCCTTTATTTTTTACCCAAAAACCTATGTACATGTTATATTTACTATTGCACTTAAGTTTCGTAACACTTCCGACACACAATAAAGTAAAAATAAACAAACCTGAGATAAAATATAAATTCTGTGTGTAACATACCAAGATGACAAAATCAGAAACAGACTTTCAGTCATTGTTTTCTGACACACAAAAATGAAAAACAAAAACTAAATTAAAAAAAATATTATTTGCGTGTCAAATATTGCACAGGGTATGTGGATGACGTGATGGACCTCATCTTTGAAAAAGTCTTTGTGCACGCGGCACCATACACGGATGAGGTTTTGAAGATCCCCATCCCAGAGGACCTGTGTGCACTGTATGAACGGCCGGACCAGGAGGAGGTCTTCGCCAGCTATGTGTCCCGGTTCAGTCAAGGGGCGGTCTGGTATGTAAAGCCGATGAGGTCATTATTTGTCTCCTTTTCCCTGCCGTTCGATGTTATATACGTCTGTTAATATGGTATCACCAGCTGGCATTTATAAACCCGTTACAAATGGCAGTCAACGTTTGTGAACGCTGCTCTATGCGCCTGCATACATGTGTTGGCAGATCTGACTACAACGCCTGTGTGCGCCTGTTCACGCTGATGAAATGTAAGGAAATAAATTTAAAAAAGATCATTTTTATCAACTTTTTCCCCCACTTTATTGAATAAAAAAGTTAGAACATGATATTAGTTCATTACAACACAACTGAGAACATGACTGCCACAAATACTGATAAAAGCAAATTATTTAAATTAGGAAGTAAAATAATCAAAATAAATGATGTGTCTTATAAAAGTGTGAGAGAAGGGATTACTTGAAATACATTTCTAGGGAGTCGAGGAGTTAATTAATTCCTACTATTAATATGTCTCAAGTATTTGAAAGATGGCCATTTCATTTTTAAATAGAAACAGGAGATCTACAGTTGTAAATAATATTTTGCCAGCAGAATCAAATTGTTTACAAGATATATAAAAAAGGTATTATAAAATTTTTTTAAAAGATATTCAACCTTTTTGTCCTGCATAGAAATTCCAAAAGCTGTGTTACTATATTTGATAGTTGAGATTTTTTTGTTTTTACTTTTGTATTCAATAAAGTGGGATAAAAAGTAGATTCAATAACAAAAAAACTCAATTTTATTTTCTTACATTTTACCAGTGTAAACAGATGCACATTGGCGTTGTAGTCGCTGTACAGGATGGCATTCAAATCTGTTGGTACACGTGTGGAGGCGCATGGAGCGGCGTTCACAAAAGCAGACTGTCGTTTGCAACAGCACCAGCTGGCGATATAAAACTATATTAACAGGCATATAAAACATCGAATGGCAGGGAAAAGGAGCCAAATAGCGAGTGGGGTCATAACACTGGCACTATGAAGAAACCTGGTCAGGTACAGGGGAAGTCCTGCTGCACACGTCAGTATCCAACTGTCCCATGTTATGTTACACACCAGTGTCTCAACCTGGCTCAATCACCTATTGAAACAAAAAAATGTGTATTGTGAAAGAGTTTATATTCAGATTTACCTGCACATGTTGAAAGTTTAAAAAACAACATCATCCTCCTGCTGAAATGTTACTAATGTAGTTCTGTTGCTCACCTGTCTTGATTGTTCTACACCTTATACAGTGTTTGGCAGATATAATATTACAGTTACAGTATAACACAAGTACAAATACAATAGCTCTAAAATCTTTGGGGTTTCAAATATTTTATACCGTGGCCACTGAAAATTCTGTCTGCTGTGGATTGACTTTTAGTAACCGGACAACTATGAAGTAGGTTTTTGTTTGCAATTCTAAATTACTTGCGCCAGTATTAAACTGTTGGTAAAGACACCACCAACAACAGAAAAAATAGGATAAATATCTTCTCTGTGAGAACCAGGTCAACAATCAACTAATGGGCAGAGGAGGAAAGAGAGGACTTTTAAAATAATGTTAGTTGTGGAGGGCACAACTTCTGTGACAGAGGGAGTGGGAGAGAGAGGCAGCCGTGTGAGGGAGAGAGAGAGAGAGAGAACACTATAGAAAGAGCTATAGAGACTGTGTCCTGAGTCAGTGTTCACCGCTATTGTCCTGAGACACACGTGGCCTGGCACGTTTTCCAGTCTTTTCGCGCGGATTGTTTCTACCGATCTCCTAAGTGTAAGTAATTTATACATGTTTAAGAATCTACATGTCAAATTTCACATGTATACATGAACAAATCTAGTGTCTAATGACTATACAAAAGTGACTGATGCTATGGCAACGGCTGCACATGTAGATGCAGCAGCTGGTAGCTCCTTCAAACTTCGCTACATTTTTGTTTAAATAGTTATTTTTTTCAGCTTTATTGCTGAAACATCATTGAATGATGTCTGACCGGAGTTGATTTAAAGGGCTAAGCCAAAATTGTTCAAATCGACTGGATCAGGAGATTTTGACTATGGCAACGGCTGAGCATGTAGATGCTGCGGCCTGTAGGCGAGCTCCTTCAAACTCTGCTACATTTTAGTTTTTATCTTATTTTTTCCGGTTTTATTGCTGAAACACGTATTACCTGTTCATCGGAAAATCAACTAGAGCAGACACCACGGCGGGTGCTGTGTTTTTGCTGAGACTGTGTCAGAGAGGTGTTGATACAAATTAACAATAACATTAGATACACCTTACAGTATGACTTAGTACAAGACAGTAAAGCAAACAATCAGCAAAAACTGAACCGCGCTGCCGAGTAACTTCAGCTAATAGCTAAATCTGAGGAAATGAATTCATGTCTGACAGTAATGGCCTGGTAACATTATGTACAAAAATACAAAAATTCCATCTGTGCACCAGCAACAGAGTCAGCCTTCTGGTTAGCAGCCTAGCTAGTAAACCCTAGCCTAATGCTAGTGTACTAGCTATATATATAGTGACTGCACTAGCTATATAGAAAGACTGCAGGCTACAATAGCTAAATTGTGCTAATGGAACGACTATCATAATCAAGTAACATTAAACTTACCAAAGCACTGCTTGACAGCATCCTTTGACGGTCTTGTTAGTGTAACTCCTTAACCACAACCACAGTAGAACAGTCTGTCTGGAGAAAGTTTATTCTTTACACAGAGGCTCAGAAAGTCCAACTCAGTGTGAGTCTACAAGCCAGGGAGAGCAGCAGGTGAGCTGTAAATCACAGCACTCACTTACAAAATGACCACCGGCACACTTATTAGAGGGCATGAATTAAGTGAATGAGACCATGATGACTCATGGAATAGTATTGAATAAGTATCGACTTTGTATTTCTAGAGAGGATGACGCTTTTTGAATGGGAGTCAATTGGAGCTGGGATTTTTTGGAGCCAGCATCTAGCTTCTCAGCCAATAAGCTCGATAAATGACCTGCCTTCTGTTTCCACTATACGCTCACACAATACATCCATTCTTCAGACATGAACGCATACATACATTCTCCTTTTACATACATCATCTAGTGACACTATATTAGGAACATCAACAGCTCTGCCATAACAGCCATCTTTACGAAGCTCATAATGTTCGGTTTTTGGTGACATTGTCCGAAATGTTTGAGTTCAATTATATGTTTATTGAGGTCACATTTAAACGGTGGTGTTGTACTGGACTACATTATATTGAGAGGTATTTCTAATTTTTTTACCTTTCCATTTACATACATGAGGGGTGCAGAATATTAGAAACACCTCTCATTATTATGCAGCTCTGTACAACACCACCACTAACTATGACATCAATGCTAAAACATATTAATTAATTTAACACCTCTATGACAGTGTCAACAAAAACTGAATGTTATAGGCATTATAAAATTTGACATTAGGGCAAAACAGTTGTACTGTATTGCATTAGACTATACTGGTGTACATAATGAAGTGCACACTAATGATATTACAGCGCAAACAATCCCATAAAGTTTTGGAGCTGAATACCATGACTGTGGCTTAGTGGTAGAGAGGGTTGTCCACCAATTGGAAGGTTGACGGTTCGTTCCCGGCTTCCCCCAGCCCACATGTCTAAGTGTCCTTGGGCAAGACACTGAACCCCAAATTGCTCCTGAGGGCTGTGCCTTCGGTGTGTGTGTTAGCTACTTTGATGAGCAGTTCTGCCATTGCTGTGTGAATGGGGTGGATGAGATATGTAGTTGAAGCGCTTTGAGTAGTCAGAATGACTTGAAAGGCGCTATATAAGTACAGTCCATTGCCATTTTTTTTTACATCTGTTAAATGTTCATCTGCAATTCTCTGTAATGGTCCCAGTAATATTTGTTCTTAAGGTGTACTGAAGTAGCAGATCACATGACATGTTTAAGCAGCCAAAAATGTTTACAAATGCAGTTGCAAGAACAAAACTTTCCAGAAGAAATGTTTGATTTGAAAGAGAATTTATTCTAATTATCTAATAACTCCCCTGCTCTTTCATTTGTTTCTATCTGCGGGATGTCTCTTATTTTTCTGTGGCTCTGTATGGAGCGATTGTTATTTGGGGGCTTTAACTGTGCACTCTTCCTCACGCCTCTGGGCGCATGGAGAAGTGTTTACTCTGCTACTCTGCTCCATGCTGGACTGTTACAGTGCATAACCACCATCTCCGTTTCTCACAGCAGCAGGTTTTATGTTGTTTTACAGTTTCATTCCCTCATGGTGAATATCAGGTATTGTACTGTCTCTTTTCCACCTGATGTTAGCGCTGGTGTTTGTGAATTTGACCTTGTTTTTCACTGAAGCTCATTTGCATAGAAAAAGGACAATTTTGCATCAAATGTATGCATATTAACTTATTTACATAACTGCAAATAGCACCAGAGCACTGAGATGCTATTTGCTTGGCAGCGCAGTTAGTGGTGCAGTTCACTCTTTGCGGGTGCTTTGAGAATTACTTTTTCTTTTAGAGTTTCTTTTTGTCTCGTTTATGCAGGCTGCAAGAGCTACGCAATCCTTTTGTGAATTCACCCCTAACTGTATATTCTTTACAACATTAAATATACATGCATTTGATGTATATATCAGAAAGAATAAAAATGTGTGTGTGTGTAAGAGTGAAAATAAATGAATATGAGAATGAAAATATATATATAGAGCAGAGTGAATGTATGTAGGAGTAAGTATAAGTGAGAGGTCCAGTATGTATTTTGGCTTACACAGCTCTTCATACACCTGTAGAGAGAGGCACACTATCCGTAAATAACTCATATGACAGTTTTGGACCACTCGTGAATTTCGTTTGTACCTAAGAGAAATTTATAAATTACAAGAAAAATGGGGAATTGCCTTAAATCGCTCGTATGTGCCACTTAGAATGAATCTGTTTGTATGAGTGGTTCTCGCATGAAGCCCATTGTTTTACCCTTACCATGCAGATCTGCGAAACACGAGAGACAATAAATTTGTCGATGAAGTCATACTCTCTGCCCACTTCACTGAAGAAGAAGTAGATTTTCTCCTCATCAGGAATGAAACTGGAGCTGATGAAGGTTGGATCTATAGCAAACAGATGGCAAAGTACGACAAAGATGTAAGTTTATCAAAATATGTCTGAGGGATTCTGATATAATAAAACAGCATAATTAAAGCCGGAAATAGAAGCAACTTTTTCACATTAAAATAAAAAGATATGTTACAACTTATCACCCTGTTTGTGTCTGTGACCCTTTGAGTCCACACAGTCTTGTCAATGATGTCAGGGACATTTCAAAGTTGCCATAACACTCTGACTCACAGGAAGAAGGCTGTTGGCCGACTATTTCAGTTGGAATTCTCCTCCCCTTCCGCTATCTCCATTTTGCAAGGGCACCGTCGCTACATCCTGGGCTTAGCACCGCCCATGACAATTGTAATTGGTTTAAAGAAATACAAACAAGCCACAGCGTTTTTTCCCTTTACCAGAATTATGACAGGTTCAGCCAGACCTTTGTCCAGCGCTAAGCAAGACTACCATAACACCTACAGTCAATGGGGAATGTACTCCATTTAAGTGAGCTCAGTTGTGGATATTAAATAGGACGGCAAAATTAAATCACATTAAAATCATGCTATTGGCTTCATTAACTGTCTACTTCTTGAAAAACTGTGGTAAATTTTACGGATGTCAGTTAGTTCAGTGTATATGCCATTTCAAGGCAGAGGGACCATCAAGACGATTTACAAGTGTTGGGGTGTTGACTTGACCAACTGGGCAGAAGGGTGTGTGGTTTATTCTCGTCTTTCTAACCATGGCCCGCACAACTATAAGCATTCATTAACAACAAAACTATTTAGAGACCACAAAACCACTTGCTGAGTTTTATTCACTCAGTTTTGGCAGTTCGTATCCCTCACATGCTAACCCCAATCAAGGACAGGGTAAAATCTAAATGTCTTTGATGTGCGGTGTGATCCTGTTAAAAGTGCTCAGCAACTGCTAAAACAACAGGAGAAAATTGTAAGAGAGCTGTACATTTAGAACTGAGTGCACACAAAACTCCAGATTGTGCACTCCAAACACCTTTAATCATAAATAAAATTCTATTCACAAGTGCTACGACTACCATATGTTTCATTTTGAGAGACAGCACACTCACCCTCCAGCCATCCTAACGTATCGTCCAACTTCAGGTCAACGCGCCTGCCCTCACTGAGGTGCCGGGAGATGACTGGCCGGTTCCCCCTGTAGTCTGCCACCGTCCCGGTATAAAGCTCTCCATCTGAGAAACATAAGAGCACTTAACACAATACTGAAGAGCTACAGTGAATATGACAAAAATGTCCATGTACCTTTAAAATGAACAATTACTGGTTTCCTAGCACAAAAACATATAACATTAGGAGGTGCTGCACACTAAAACAAGCAAGTGGTTCATTACAGGCTGACCGAGTGAATTGACTGGGTTGACAGTTGGGAAGATCTGTATCTGACATTCTCCAAAGGTTTAAATCTATTTGCAAAACTGAAATGAGTTGGTTATAGGTATTAGTTATAGCTATACAGAACTCTACATTTCATTTTCCCCTGATTACATGAGCACTTTGCACTTGTTCAAGTGTGTCAGGGAAATCAATCTTCCATCAGCTTCCATCAAAAGCTTTGCTGCATTTTATCATGTCATTCCTAATCTAATTTAAATGTAATGACTCCTACTGCATGAATCAGTGTTTACTCACCTAAAGCATGAAGAGGCTGCCTGCTGAGTTGAGGTTTGCACCCACACTATCTTAATAAAACTCAAGACCTTTCTGTTTAGTTTAGCTTTAATTTTTTGTGGGTGTTCGTCTGTCTGTACTTTGAACTTTTTTCACAGTTTTATCATCCTGTTAAGCAGTATGGTTAAGTACATTTATACAGTATAACAGTACGTGGATATCACTTGGAGTATTTGGTAGTCTAAGCTGAGGAGTAGCATAGCCTTGTCACAGATACGCCAGGCTCCACCATCCACCAATCACCCACACCTGCTCCCAATTACACTCCTGCTCCCCATTAGTCACAATCACAGCCAATACAAAAGACCTACACTCACCTCAGTATGTGTCCGATCTCTTTGAATCAAGGACTCTTTATGTCACTCGGCATATTTCTTATTTCGCCTGCCTCCAGCGTCACTCCTGTCTGCCTCCAGTGAGCTCCCTGCCTCCAGTAATATCTCTCCATACTCTGTATCTTGGGCTGTCATTCAATACAGAACTCTCTGGTCCATCTCGGTGTCCCCTGCCTGTCTGTGATGTAACAAAAGGTCGGACCATACCGCAAGGATGACAGCCCGATGTCCCGATGGCCCCTTCCTAGACCGAGAGTCTGGTCAAGAGGTACCTCCTCAACCACCCTTCACCACTTCTAGCGACTATCGAGATGGCGCAGCCGGGGACCTTCTCAGGCTCAGTGGGGGAGTGCGAGGAGTTTCTGGTGAGGTGTTACCTGGTCTTCCACCTGTAACCATCCCAGTTCCCGACTGAACAGTCCAAGGTAGCCTTCGTAGTTCTCCAGCTAGTCGGCCCAGCACTGAGCTGGGCGGGATCCCTATGGGCGCGAGACGGGGCAGTCATCAACTCTTTGGGCCAGTTTTTAACCCTCCTCAGGAGGGAGTTTGGCCCGCCGGTCACCAATTGATCGTCCAGTCCCTGCTGGATCACGGCAGCCTCGTCCAGTCCCTGCTGGATCACCTCAGCCATCACTTCCTGCGGGATGGCAGCAGCTCCCCACTTCCAGCCCCGCTGTCCAGACGCCGGCCTCCAGAGGGTCCCAGCCTCTGGTGACCTCCTGCCTGTACTACAGGCATTCCAACAGGCTCCCAGAGGGGGTTGACCTTAATCACAAGGCGCATGATTGCAGCTCCGATCCTATCAAGCCATCGGCCCGAGGTCCCCCAGCCCCTCGCCCGGCCAGCCCCTGGGCCGTCCGCCCGAGGTCCCCAGCCCCACCCTGTTCGAAGCTCCTGGTTGTCCATCCGAGGCCTCTCAGCTCGACACCTGCCCAGGCTCTGGCCGGTCACCCGGATCAGACCGCTCCCCGTGGTGGACGGCCACCACGTGGGGTGGGGGTACTTTCACCGATACGCCAGGCTCCACCATCCACAATCACCCACACCTGCTCCCAATTACACTCCTGCTCCCCATTAGTCACAATCACAGCCAATACAAAAGACCTGCACTCACCTCAGTATGTGCTCGACCTCGTTTGAATCAAGGACTCTTTATCACTCGGCATATTTCTTATTTCTCCTGTCTCCAGTGTTTTTCCCCCGTCTGCCTCCGGTGAGTTCCCTGCCTCCAGTAATCTCTCTCCATACTCTGTATCTTGGGCTGTCATTCAATAAAGAACTTTCTGTTCCATCTCGGTGTCCCCTGCCTGTCTGTGATGTAACAAGCCTATGTATCTAACATTATCGCTAGTAACTTCAACAGTAACTTGTACTCTACCGTCAGTGAAACATAGAGCAACATTGTTTGTTGCGAATTCTAAGAACAATGAGGAAAATAACATGGCAGGGTTATATCTCTACCATTTAGATTTCCTTCTTACTATGGTGTAATTCCACAGAAGAGCACATAGGCGGGACGAGTAATGTGTAATTTCAAGGGAAAGAATGGACAGTTTAAGTTTTCAAGGTTATATGTCTGTTGTTTTACGTTTCATTACTCATCATGGTGTAGCTCTGTTACTTGTGGGCGAGGAAGTGGAAGAGGGATAGTAGCCGGCACGAGCGCTCCTGTTTCTGATTGGCTGGAATAGTGTTGTGGGGCTCGGTCAGAGCTGTGTACAAACACCGAAGGTGTTATTTTTTTTTTTTTTAATCTTTCAGCGCACACACTGAACATGAGGAGATATGAATTTGACAGGTGCAAACTGCTTATCTAGGGAGGAGAGGACACTGGACCTGCTGTATGCCAACGTTAAGGATGCATACAGCTCTTCTCCCCTCCCCCCTCTGGGTAGGTCAGACCACAACCTGGTTCACCTTAAACCCTGCTATGTGCCTCTAGATAAAAGGCAGCCTGCGACCACAAGGACAGTGAGGAGATGGTCAGGGGAGGCCTATGAGACACTGCAGGAATGTTTCGAAGTGACAAACTGGGATGCACTCTGTGAGCCTCATGGAGAGGACATTGGCGGGCTCACTGAGTGCATCACTGGCTACATTAACTTCTGTGTGGACTGCAATGTCCCAACTAAGACGGTCCATTGTTACCCAAATAACAAACCGTGGGTAACAAAAGACATCAAGGACATTCTAAATGCCAAGAGGAGGGCCTTTACTGATGGTAATAGGGAGGAGGTGAGGGCAATCCAGGCCGACCTGAAGGTGAAAATCAGGGAGGCCAAAGAGAAGTACAGGAGGAAGCTGGAGCGAAACTCCAGCAGAACAATATGAGGGAGGTCTGGAGCGGCATGAAGACCATCACTGGCTTCAGACCGACTGGCAGCAGAGGAGTTGAAGGCAGCTTGGACAGGGCCAACGAACTGAATCTGTTCTTTAACAGATTCGACACACCGCTCCTGGTCATCCCCTCTAACTCAGCTGCTGTCGGCCCTCAATCTCCTCTGAGTACTCTGCTCCCCCTCCCCATCAGGCTAACGGCCCTCTCCAGACCGACGACTCCCCCCCTCCCCCACATGTAACTTCTGCTGTGTGCCTGACTGCTGACCAGGTGAGAGGACAGCTGATGAGGCTCCACTCGAACAAGGCTGCAGGCCCCGATGGTGTTAGCCCTGGGGTGCTAAAAGCCTGTGCCCCCCAGCTTTGTGGAGTCCTTCAACACGTCTTCAACCTGAGCCTGAGTCTTCAAAGGGTCCCCATTCTGTGGAAGACATCTTGCCTCGTTCCTGTGCCGAAGACGCCACGTCCCAGTGGCTCCAAGGACTACAGACCGGTGGCACTGACCTCCCACATAATGGGGAGGTCAGTGTCTCCCCTGGAGAGACTAGTGCTGGAACAGCTGCGGCCCATCGTCAGACCCCTCCTGGACCCCCTTCAGTTTGCCTACCAGCCACGGCTGGGAGTTGAGGACGCCATCATCTACCTGCTTAACCGCATTCACACCCACCTGGACAGGCCGGCAAGCACGGTGAGGATCATGTTTTTTGACTTCTCCAGTGCTTTCAACACCATCCGGCCTGTCCTGCTGGGAGAGAAGCTGGCAGCGATGCAGGTGGACGCCCCCCTTGTGTCCTGGATTGTGGACTACCTGACTGGCAGACCACAGCATGTGCGGCTGCAGCACTGTGTGTCAGACAGCGTGGTCAGCAACACTGGGGCCCCTCAGGGACTGTCCTCTCCCTTCCTCTTCACCATCTACACCACGGACTTCAGCCACCACACAGAGTCCTGCCACCTTGAGAAGTTTTCTGATGACTCTGCTGTGGTGGGATGTATCAGCGGTGGTGATGAGACGGAGTACAGGGCTGTGGTGGGTAACTTTGTTTCATGGTGCGAGCAGAACCATCTGCAGCTCAATGCGACAAAGTCAAAGGAGCTGATTGTGGATCTACGGAGGCCAAGGCACCAGTGACCCCGGTTTCCATCCAGGGGTCAGTGTGGACATTGTGGAGGACTACAAGTACCTGGGAGTATACTTAGATAACAAACTGGACTGGACCAAGAACACTCAGGCTGTTTACAGGAAGGGCCAGAGCCGCCTCTATTTTCTGAGGAGGCTGAGGTCCTTCAACATCTGCCGGACAATGCTGAAGATGTTCTATGAGTCTGTGGTGGCCAGTGCTATCCTGTATGCTGTTGCATGCTGGGGCAGCAGGTTAAAGGTAGCGGACGCAAACAGACTGAACAAACTGATCCGTAAGGCCAGTAACATTGTGGGGGTGGAGCTGGACTCTCTGGCGGTGGTGTCAGAGAGGAGGATGCTGGCCAAACTACACGCCATCTTGGACAGTGTCTCCCACCCGCTCCATGACGTGCTGGCTAAACAAAGGAGCACCTTCAGCGGAAGACTCATCCCACCAAAAAGCACCACAGAGCGCCACAGGAAGTCATTCCTGCCTGTGGCCATCAAACTATTTAACTCCTCCCTCTAAGGATTAGTCTGTTTGACCCTAGGTCACTAAACTGGACATTGAGCATTACATCTCCGCCATAATTAATAATAATTGTGCAATATTCTGTTTACTACTCAAGTGCAATATTAGTTTTCCCTTGTTAGTTTTTCTTATTTATTGTTACGGATATACCTCAATTACTCTCGACAGTACATGCACCTCCGCTTTTACTATTATTTATTACATAATTAGTGACATTGTATTTATACTGTACTTCACCATCTACCAGTAAACCCACTTGGTACTCGACACTTAGTTTATCTTATACCAACATGTTACTTAATTTATTTCTGACCTGTTTATAGTGTATAATATCGTTTTCTCCTGTGTGCACTGACGTAAAGGCGAGCTACTGTAACAAAGAGTTTCCCTACGGGGATCAATAAAGTATCTCTGATTCTGATTCTGAGATCAAAGAAACTAATCATAGGGACACTTCGACATGTGGGCTGGGGGAAGCCGGCCCAAATATCTTCATGTTCAAATTAGTGTATTGATAATGTATAGTGAGTTAATCTGCCAAGTGCTACTAGTGGATAATCCTAAACACAGTCCTCTTTTGCTGGGGTATACTGTACAACATTTAGAGCTGGTTAGCTAAATGCCTGCACGCTGTCTGATTTGTTGTTGATGGTCAGTTTTTGTCACATACCATCTTTGCGGCCTAGTAACAAGTACTGGGTCTAGTTCAGTTTGAAATCAGACTGCTTCTACTCACTAATTAGTAGCCAAATTTTCTTTCAACTTGCCCCAGCTGACATTGTATTTTAGCAGCTGTGGCATCATTTCCTTACCTACGATGATAGCAGAATTGCGTTGGAAGGGGTCATAGGGGCAGCGGCCTCTTCCTTCATCAGGCTTGAGGCTCATTGTTAACGTCTCTGAGTTCTGGACAGAAAAGAGGAAAAAGTCAAGGTGATATTTAACTAAACAAAGGTGAATGGAGAAATCAGATCAATTGCAACCTTCTGCTTTTAAATAAAATCTGGGTATTATTCTGTGTAAATTAAAATCCTTAAACAGTGAGCATTATCATACTGTCACAATGTTAAACAACCCAATCAGTTTAAATGTCTGCATAAACAAACTTACAATGTAGGTGCAGCGTGGACTGAAGGCAAATGTTCCACAGGCATAGATGTGGGTGGTGTTCAAAAACTGCAGTACACGAATGAAATTGGGACAGTCGGCCTAAAAAAACCCACACAAAGGACATCAAGTCAGATGTTTAAGTAAAATCAAAGTACAGCAAGCAGCAGTGTGTGCCTTAAGCAGGACCTTTGGATTCAATACTAATATTTACAGAAGAGAGCTATGCAATAGGCACATGAAGATATCTTGTCACAGCATGCTTCACCCACTAAGAATTCACATTAAATAAAAGATTATGAGACACTCTGCTCCTACACTTTGCTCATTAAACTTAAAATGAAATGAGTTGGACTAAATGTGTTTCTTCTGCTCATTAAAGGAAATATAAATGGTAGCTGTACGTTTCTGGCAGCCTTGTCTTGTTTGGTTGGTGCCCTGAGTCAAGATGAAACATTTTGAACTTTGGAGTTTAATCAGTTCACAGTATTTGTACACATAGGCGCCTGAGCAGTGGAGCAAATGCATCCCCATTTTTCAGTTAGGGGGAGCAAAGGTATGATTTTGCTACCCCACTTTTTGTCATTTAAAAAATAAACTTATCATACAGTCCCCGCAATCAGGTGATTATTTTTAGGGAGCCTATGATCGTTTTACTATTCAGCAACTGACAAAAACAAGTAATGAAAAAAATCACACATTCTTGGACCACCCTTTGAGTTGGTTCAGTCAAACCTGTCGCTGATCGTTTGCCACAGCATGCTTTGGCTGTCAATCAGTCTGTCGATCCACACAGGAGTCTGACAGTTTACAAAGGTGAGAAACGTGCCATTTAGCCTAACTGTGATCATTGACTGAAAATAAAACATAGGAAAAGGTAAGCTAGTGTATGTCGAATGAACCTGATTAGCCCACTGACTCCAGCCAAACTTTAAGTTAGCTAAAAGTAGGATTGTAATTTCGAAATGCCAACCTGATTTGCGATCGGATAGGATTCGGCTGTGGAGATGTGACGTTAGCCAAGGAGCTGAATCAAACAGTCGGCTCTTTTAAGTGTAACGTGGCTATTCATATTTTGCATTATATTATTTGGAATACAGTGGAGGGTAAACACACATAAACCCAGTTTACCCACCTTTTTCAAATGCAAAATAGGGTTTACTCACCTTTTTTTGAGTTAAACATTAGCTAACATTTGACAGTTTAGCCAGTGGACATTTATAGTTTATCCACCTTATATTTTACCACTACATCCCCAATTACTATTAATATCTCAGGGTAATTTGCTGCCCTGCTCTCTCCCTTGCCCCACACAACAGCAGACTAACCTCGAATAGTATTTTCCAAACCTTTATTAGAGCACCACCCCCTGTCCAGCATGTTCTCCATCCAACCCTGCTTCACCACAGCTGGCTCAGATGGGATTTTATGAGCCATGCAGTTACAGTCAAAGTGAGGAACACACAACCTCATAATGTGTCATTATTATTCATCTAACTGTAAGATTGAGTAGGGCCTATACAAAATTATTTAAAAGGATTATTTTATGTTTTGGAAATTATTTTTTATTATCTCTATTGTTACCATAAGTCAACTTAGGTGGTGTAGAAATGCAGGAAATATGTTTCAAATTACTTTTTTTTTCTGGGGGAGGACCTAGACCTCCACCAATTATGTATCTTTCCAAGTTTGCTCCCCCATTTTAAAACATAACCAGGCACCCATGTTTGTACATCTGTACAAATCAACTTGCCATTTTCTTGCCTTTCATGGAACATTGTTCAAGGTCTTTCTCTGAAGGGCTCCAGTCCAGCTGAAAGAAGAGAAGAAAGTCAAATTCATCAAAGAAGCTGAGATTTACATCCATCTTAACCGCAAGCTGCAGCTGAACAATAAAAACTTCAGAATAGACACATTTTTACATTTTCCATTACAAAGCTATAGTTATTGCGTAGGGATTCAGAAGAACATAGCAGCTAAATGTAGCAGTTCTTCATTTAGAAATTATATTGAAAGGGATGCTACCCACTTTATCTGTGCAACAATATTTTATTTTTGTTTTGAACAATTTATTTTTTACACTGCTGAGACATACAAACAGCTGCTACCAGTTATATAAGGAAGTGTTTCCATTTTTGCACAAAGTGTTTTTATTTTGTATGAGGAAATGTTATCATGCCTGCACTGTGTTCTCAGAGGCACACTGTTCATATTATTATCCACATCACTTCATTATTCTACAGGCAAAAGAGTCAAGAAAACATGTTTCCAAATAACTTCAGTTAAAAAAGCTACGTACTCCCACACACTCTTCTCTTCTCTGAAGCTAACTGCCAGCTACATTTCATATCGCAATTCAATGTACTATAAACATGTGTGATTGTTTGGCACACAGTGCGCTGGAGTAATATGGAATGCCATTTCAGTCAATATTAAATCAAGAATAAAGTCTGATTGGAATTGTGACACCACAAACGGAAAACAAACTGCAGCATGACAAACAGAGCTGAAATTGTTTGATATCCATCTTCTCATCTGACTCTGATTTTCGCACCAAACAATTATATTTGTATAAGTGTTTGTTTTAAAACTGCAGTGACTCACAAACACAGTGAGGTATAAGCAAAACTAACTACAAAACCACTTGTAAAATTATCCAAGCACACTTCTTCTATTGTGAATGTAGTCTGCAGTTATGGCGGGGACACACAGGACGCAGAAGCGCTGCCAGCTTCCTTTAGGCGCCCATGTTAACCAATTGGGTAGGTCGGGGTTCCGCAGTCGGCTCGCGCTCCGCAGCGATAGTTTCGGTGTCTGGTCAATTTTTTCAGCATGCAGCGAGCGAATCTGGCAAGCAAACACACTGATAATACGGTGTAGTCCCTCATTCGTCCAGGAGTGTTCTATCGTAGAAAAGGTTTCAGTCGTAGTCATCTGGACACTGTTTTCAGAATCAAGACGTTTCGGCTCCCATCCGGAAGTCATTCTCAATTGGGAAAAAATGGACCGGGAACTCAGAAATTTAAGCTACTCTGTGTTACATAAGCCCTGCCCTCAGGAAGGAGTCTACCTGAGTATCTGTTAATAGCTAGTTTCACCTGAAAATGACCTAATTGTTTCCATGATGGCCCAGTAATCAGTAATCAGGCCTATTGTTTCTGGCTGCACCTCCCTCATCACTATTAAGTACCTGATTAGCATATGATTGGCGTGACCAAGGTGCTAATACACTGTGGTAAAATCATAATCATATGCTAATCAGGTACTTAACAGTGATGAGGGAGGTGCAGCCAGATTCTGATAAATAATATCCCATTCTTGCCAACCCTTTTGATTTGTCTGCCCCCCCATGATGAAATATCAAGATCTGCCCATCCCCTATATTTATTAGCAATAGTATCACTGCTGTTTGTGATTGTGTTTTTAAATTACGCACTTATTCCACATATTTGTCAGTTGTCTCTAAACCAAGAGAGACGTGTGTGTGCCCCTCCCCGCAGATCATCACACAAGGCGAACCTTTTAACTTCACTGTTACAGAAGAAGCGATGCCCCACAAAACACATACAAAGCTTTAAGTTATAAATTCATGAGGTTATTATAAAGATTGGAGAAATGCGCCTCTGGTGCACTTAACACGGCAGCGGCAGATGGCCGCCCACCATTGAGTCTGGTTCTGTCCAAGGTTTCTGCCTCTTAAAGGAAGTTTTTCCTCGCCACTGTTGCCAAATGCTTGTTCATGGTCGGATTTGTTGGGTCTATAAATAAATTAAATAATATTATAAAGAGTATGGTCTAGACCTGCTCTATAGGAAAAGTGCAATGAGATAACTTCTGTTATGAATTGGCGCTATATAAATAAAATTGAATTGAATTCACCTAGCGTGGCGCTTCGCAGCGCTCCGGCGTACATGTTCTCTTTTTTCAGTTTTTAACATTAGTGTGTATTGTGCAGTATGTTCAAACACATCAGCTCATCAAAAACATATTGACCTCTTCCTTCTCATACAGTTTTCATACTTCATACACAATTTGTGCTTTAGAATAAAAATTTGTCCTAAGAAACAGGACAGCCATTTAACTGCCTTATTAACTACACAACTGACAATGCAACTGCTTGAGGGGCGACTGTGGCTTAGTGGTAGAGCGGGTCGTCCACCAATCGGAAGGTCAGTGGTTGATCCCCAGTCCACTGAATCCCAAATTGCTCCCGAGGTTTTGTTGTGAATGATTTTTGTTTTTGTGTGAATGATTAGTTACTTTGATGAGCAGTTCTGCCATTGCTGTGTGAATGGGGTGCAGCATTATAACTATAAAGTTGCTATATAAGTACAGTCCATTTACCATTTCACCTGTTACATGTCAAGTAAGCTCATACCAACTGACATTTCAATTGCTTACAGTGCCTTAAACTGTCTCCAGCACTTCAAAAGAAATTGCTTTCATCTCTTACTCTTCAAAGTCAAAATGCTTTTATTTCTTAAACCTCGCTTTGGGTGCTTACTCGTCAAGTCAACTGACTTAGACTTTGACTGACAATTCAGCTGTTTTCAGCTCTTACACTTCAACTGACAGTTCAGCTGCTTTCACCTCATAAGCTGCTTTCAGACAGCCAGCGGTTGATGCTGCCGCTCCCATTGTTTTCACTGTAAACACCTGCAATTTTCTGACGAAAATTTAGCTTTTTCATAGTTTGTCTTTGAGTTCCATAAATTCAAAATGTAATGGCAGTAATTAGTAACTTAAGTACTGATGACTCTTTCGATTTAGGCTGGGCCTGCAACTCCATCAGTGGTTGCTCTCCCACCTTGCTCCTCAGTATGATGACGTCCTTGTGGCTAACATCCAGTGCTAACACAGCATCCCGGGCTCCTACATACAGCATGTCTCCATCCTCACTGAGCAGCAGTGTGGTGGTGTTGCTGACATCATGGCTACTGAAGCGGGTGAGGTGTCTCCCAGGACTACCTGTTGTTTCACAGCAGTTAACACTGGGATTAGGCATTTTCATTTAATTATCACAGACAAAAGCATCCAGATGTAAGCAGGCTGCAATCTGCTAATTTGCACAGAGCATTCATTCTTCAGATGTCAAACAGCCCTGAATACCTCATCCCAAGTTATGTCACAGTATTTACTGGTGTCTGATAAGCCTTCAAACTGGACTTCCTGATTCATTTTTCTTTTTATTACCTGTACCTTTACCAACATGGCCACACCAACACAGTCCCTTTTTATGCATAGTGCTATAGTCAGTCTAAAAATGACAAAACAAGACACAACGCACTGCCTAGCTCATAAAACATCTGCACAGCCTTTTTTAAATTTTGAAACCTGCACTGTTAACAATGTCTTCTTCTTCCCATCTTTATCAGATTGCTACCTTTAAGTACTTTTGAGTTTACCAACAGGATGAAGGAAAACAAAACAAGTGTGATTCCTTGCGAGTCTTTACTTACCCATAGGGAAGGAGACTCTGGGATTCAGTCTTGTCAGACATGGGCTCAGAAAACCCAGCAAGGCCACAGTGAGGGACAGCAGGCTGTGATTCTCCATTATAGCAGGAATGAGGGAGTCTGACCTTAATTACATTTAAGGTCCAGA
Organism: Siniperca scherzeri; assembly: GCA_027580175.1. Classification (NCBI taxonomy): domain Eukaryota; kingdom Metazoa; phylum Chordata; class Actinopteri; order Centrarchiformes; family Sinipercidae; genus Siniperca; species Siniperca scherzeri. The sequence continues at coordinate 550,452 of CM050847.1, forward strand.
GTGTCAAAGACTTGTCAGGAGGGGTGGAGATCGTAGCTGAAGCCACATAATCTGGTTTCTACAGCAGACCATCACTGGGTCTGAGACAGAGAGACAGACAGACAAAAATATAGGTGAAAGAAGGCTTGTTTCTGGACAGCAGCAAAACACTGGCAACAGACAGGTTAATTGTAATAGTCTTAATTGAGTAAGAAGTTTTCATTTCAGAGTATTAATCCAATCATTACTTCTAGCCCTAGTGATCCTCAGGTGGGTTATGCATTATGTGCACCCCCATAGCTTTCTTTTATAAAGGATTCCTCAATCTGAAGGATTCTTTTCAGATTTGACATTTTTGTATCAGCATTCTAAATTGTAAATTTCCATATCGTAACTGCAACAAGCTCATTGCTGATCAAAGTGAACACATTTGTACACCCATATACTTACTTTACTGTCCAGATTCCAAATCACATGTAATTATACTTTGTTGTGCGTTCTGTCTGATATTAAGCATACTGAAGAAGGCCTCAGCCCGAAATGTCCATGCAAATCAATAAGAGGCAGACAGAAAATAAGTGGGGGGTTTATTCAATGCAACAAAGTCCCCTGCTGGAATCGAACCATAGACGTTGCAGCTCCTGTATATGGGATGTGCATTAACCATTAGGATATCGGGACGCTCCACATGGATAATACTTTCTATAAATGTCTCAGCATGTTGTGTGTTTTAAAAAAAGTTGCGGAAAGGACAAGTATCCAATAGTAATTTGCCTCTGAAGGCCCTGATCAGACAGGCCAAGTTTTTTGCCATGAGAGGCGTCTTTTTCCAGTTGTTTTCTATAAGGGGCGATCACACAGAGACGCACCGCTACAGGCGCAGCCACTTCAAAAACGCCAAAACAGCTGGTGCACCTGTGGAGCGTAGCTCTCTGACAGTCCAACAGCTTTATCGACATAGTGAAAGGCATTAAACTCACCAGAGGGATTCACCTGGCTGCTCAAGCAACATGAAGAAAGTGTAAACTCTTGCTTGATTTGATTGGCTGCCTGGGCGAGGTTTGACATTGACTTCGCACCTTGCGCTGAAAAGTTGAGAATATTTTACCTTTTATGTGTATCTAAAAACCGCTAGAAAAAACGAAGCGCAGCGCGAGAGAGGAGCGCACGCCAGGTGCGCCGTACCATAGGAAAACAATGGTTTTGCTGGTGACGAGTTTGTAGCGGCGCATCTCTGTGTGATTCCCCGCTTAGGCAGTAAGCGTTTTGCGCGCTGCGCATCTATGGGATGAATATCATGTCAAACTGAAAAAAAAAGCTTTGAAAGGTTGAAAGTCAGTGTTGAAAGCTTGAAATCTAATGAAAAAGGTTTTAACTTAGTAGTGCCTGCCACAGGCAGACAGCGCAGAGAACCGTGCATCCTGTCCGTGTATCCTGTGCGCGTCAGTCATTGGCGGAGCAGTCTGTCAATCCCATCTAACCCTGTAAATACGACATGTGCTTGGACTGTACTTCAGCAGAGAGCAAACAATAGGTTAAAAGCAAATGCCCCTGCCTACAGGAACCCAGTTTCAGACAGGCAACGCTGCCAGAAATCAAGTTTCAAAATAAAGAGCCTATCAAAACATTATGCAAGCCATTGAAACCTAGTTTAATCTTGCAAAACCTTTTTTATTATATTTCAAGCTTTCAAACACAGTGTTCCAACCTTTCGAAGTGTATTTTTTCAGTTTCGAAATATGACATGATTTTCATCCCATACGCCTTGCGTTTTGCAACCTGCAAAAAGTGCTCTGTCTGATCGGGGCCTAAAAGGCTTATGAATTCATTTAGCTAGTTAGTTAGTTCGTTACTGCAACAAGTTGCACTATTTCTAATTCTTAAGAAGGCCCATATACCCTATCATGACACTGCCAAATTGTGTTTGAGTGAAGTCAAGATTAAACATTGGTTAATGGTATGCTGCTGATCTACTGGCATATGCCACTTCTAAATGGCATGTCACTTGTCACTCTCCACCAGCATATACAAGGACTCACTGGCATATTTAACTACAGACTATTGGCATGTAAATCAGCTCATGTTCTGCGGGTATATGCCACATATCAGCAACACATGCATATTTGCAAGCAACATCACTTATGTTCTGACAGATACGACTTCCTACTAACACGTACCATTTCAAACAGACATGTTTTGTCCACACTAGTGACATACATGAGGGAGGCGAATATTTGAAACACCCATAGCCTATAATGAAGTCCAGTACATCACCACCACTAACTACAACATCAGCAACAAACGTGGTTAAATTAACGTGTGTCTGTGTGTGTTATTCATCTTAGCTTTTAGTCTTTTTTTAGCTGTATGTCATTTCTTGTTGTACATTTGCAGTGGCACTGTGAGCAGACTACCGTGTTTGAGTACATTTGTGCATAGCAGACATTAGCTAATGTGCCTGTTTTATTTAGGCTAAAACACAGCGGCACCACGAGAGAGAGGCAGTTAACGCCTACATAAATGCTGATGAAACACGTGGTGTCCGAAGTTCAGTCAACAGTCAGACTCAAATCCTGCTGCTAACACTGTTACAACACATTAAAGTCCATTGTTAAAGCAGCTCCGCTGTGCTGACATTACAAAGTGACGTGCGCGCTGTGATGGTTTATGTGCGGTGACGTTGCTTCTCCTTGATGGTGCTTGTAGCTTACTCAGAAGGAGTCATTCTTCCTGGTTGTGCAACAGGACGCTGTTAAACTAAAACATGACAATCTTTGAAACCAACAACACTCATCCAACTGATGTAGAAAATGTGAGACAGTTAATGGCATCTTACATGTCTACGGATGGTTTCCTTCACCGTGTCGTTAACTCTCCGTTCTTCTTTTAACGCTCCAAGAGAAAATCCGCAGTTTTCTGCCCAACTTGCACCGTGGAAACTGGACAGAAGAAACGTGACCCGGTGAGGGAAAACGCTGACCGTGGTTGAGCCTTTATTATAACAACAAAGCTTTAGTGCCTCCTCCCATCTGAAGGTCCAGTAGGCTCCAGCCTCCACCTACAGTGCAGCCACACACATTACAGCCGTCTAAAGAGCATGGCCGGTGTCAAGCCTTTCACGGCCCCAAGCAGAATCTGTTTAGCCCCCTCTGTGTGTATCACTGTATCAGTGAATCCAAACATGGCAGCCAATTTATCCAAGCAAAAGCTCCTCACCCAGCATCTGACAAAGAAGTGGCTCACTTCCTGCAGGTGCCCATCATACATGATCATTCAGGTAAAGTCACATTAGCCTTCCATTCAATGAAACTGCCCCACATTCAGCACTGGAAAAGGATTGATGTCACGGTTCTGATGTGGGTAGTAAATATTGAGCAGAGCAATTACAAACGTACTATTTGAGTGTCTAAATACAGAGTGTTTGCTCTAGATAGTGCCCTCAAACATTCCAACAATGGAACAACAAAGAAATTGTGTTCATGGCATGTAGCCTACACTACTTTCTACTTTGTATTGCATCCCACAGTGCAATGCATCACATTTTATAGATGCCAAATTAAAGTGTTGCAATACTACACCAGTCAGTGATGATGCAAAATTATGATGATTTATAGGTGTCTGAGATTTCAGTTTACTTTGAATGTGTGTTATGTATGTGATAATGTACAGCAAGCAGGTCATTATTGAGAAATAAACCCTGATAGGGTGATGCAGGAATGACCTTACTAGTTCTATGTTGTACATGCGCCACCATCTAATGGGCTTTGCTGTTGGTTTACCCACTCGAGGCTCCGCCTCAGCACCTGAGAAAAAACTGTTGCGCCCGCCCAATCAGGGGTTAGCACCCTCCCCCTACAAAGCCCCAGTGCATGCATTGCTCGTCTCCCTTTTTTACTCAGCCACTTGAGATCTATCCATCACTACCTGCAACTTTTTGTCACCATCCAGTGTCACAGTAGCTATTCAAGATGTCTTCCAAGTTGTGTGCTTCCTGCTCTGCGCCCATGGTGCCTGCCGACCTCCACCTGTCCTGCCTCATCTGCCTGGGTCAACCGCACCAGACTTTTGCCTGCCTCGCACTCCCCCGGGAGGAGCTAATGGCCACCATAATATCACCACATCCGCACAATCTTCCAGTCAAGACTACCAGCCGGTGAGTGTATTTCTTCCTTTGGCTGTGTGCAGCAATCCCGATTGAGTTATGGGTATCTCACCTAGCCCCGCTGGTGATATTTCTCCACTGTCCTCCATGATCTGTTCACAGGAGGATGAGGTGAGAGATACAGCGGTATTGTCGCTAGTGTTCCGACCCTTCTGCCTGGGCCCCATGTGCACTTCCTCTTGCTCCAGGAGGATTGGGACAGGTGGACCCTCTCAACACTCCCGGCTGACGCCGTCGCCCTACCATTCACAGATCATTATCCGATGTGGGTGTGGCTCTCTACCTGGCTAGACAGGATGCTACAGAAAGGCTACGCCTTGCAATTCTGCCATCAACCTCCTCCATTCATTGGCATTATTCAGACCTCTCTCTCTATCCCAAGTGGGCGGCCATGGAGAAGGAGATAGCTGTGCTCCTCTGCCATCCAGAGGCATGGACAGGTTTTTTCTCCCCGTACTTTATGGTGCCCAAGAAATCTGCTTCCATGTCCCCATTCTACCGTGCCAATATTACCAATACTGCCACCTGCCCTTCGGATATTCTCTGGCCCCTTGCACATTCTCCAAGTTCTCTGGTGCCACTCAGGTAGAAGGGCATGAGAATCTTGACCTCGACAATTGGCTGATTCTCACTGTGTCCAGGCAGGAGGTGGAAGCCCACACATCGCTGGTCATCCAGCACATCCACTCGAGGAGGACTGGAGCCTTTCCCTGCACATAATTGCATAAATCTGGCAACGGTTCGGACGTCTGGTGGCCAATCTCTTTGCAAGCACGGAGGATACTCAATGTCTGCTTTGGTTCTCCCTGAGACCAACCAAGGCCCCTCCTTTGATGGTGGATGCGTTAGCATACAAGGTCTGGCCTTCTGGTTTGCTGTATGCCTTCCTACCCTTGCAACTGATGATGCAGTTTCTTCACAGTCAGGACGCAGCATCTGTTGATGATAGTCGTGGCGCCGGAGATCCCTAGGTGCCAGCTAACTTTAAGAAGCACAAAGCAAGTTAATACCGAGCTGTTAACTCTGTAAGGACAACCACAGGCGGTGCGACCGGCTTCCTCTGATCTCTACAAGCGGACACTGCACAGCAAAAGACGCTTCCACAGCGGAACCACAGTTCTTCCCATCTTGGTTTGTCTACAACAGACAGTCCGCCAGCTAACAGCAGCACCAAAGCCACCTCTCTTTCCCTCCCGCAGACTGGTAACGTAACAACTGGGCATAGCACAGAGTAACAGTGCATATAGCTAAGCAAAGGACTTTTTAACTTTCGTACATGTGACGTAACTGATGTGTTTTCATTGAGGTTTTATTGTTGTGATCTTCTCCATGGTTAACGTGAGGTTATTATTGTACCCGTAGTTCTCAGCCACCGCTAAGTTGATGTTTGCATGCTAACTAACTCCTTTTAACTTGGCACCGTTATCCTAAACAGGTCACGCACATACACTTCTAGTTTGGCCCTTAAAGACAACCAGACCTGGTGGAGAGAAACTTTAAAGCTCCCGCTTCACATGTTCCTTTTTTTCTGACCATGTGGGTTCATGCTCGTGCACGCGAGACATACGGAGGCAGAACAAAGAAACATACACACATTCCTTTTGGCACGCACCCAGACCTGCACACACACACACACACACCCTTTTGTTCTGTAGTTTAGTGTATTTAGAGTTAGACTTCACATTGTGTGTTTTTTTGCTTTGTTTTGCTTTGTTTATCTGTTAAACAAATGCTTGTGTATAATTATGCTGGCTTCTTTAATGTTTCACAAGAGTGAGTAATTTGCCAACCTCTTCTATGTTGAACTCCAAATCCTTCAACCTGCTAGCTATTGGTGGTAATTCTGGTTATAGTTATTAATTTAATTACTAATCTGAGTTCCAAATTGATAGTCTAGTGTATTTTATGAGACTCAATCAATTAATTGGCTATCATTTCTCTTCTTTAAGAAGAGTGGTGTCCCTGAGGACTTATGTATGATTGTCTTTGATCATTCTGATAACCATAATTAATTGATCGCACCTACACAAGTGGGTGCCCCTCTTTAACCATTGTAAATCCCAACAGACCTCATAGTTTAAATTTTGATAATTCAAGATTTTAGATAGATGTCCAAGTTCATTGGCTGTACAAAATCATCTTGTTCTCAAGTATCTTCACTTCAGCCTAATGATATTAGTTGAATAATTACTGTAACTATGACAAAAATGAGAAATGTAACTGTTAGAAAAGAAGTCATCAGGTCCCAGGGTTAGAATTTTTCCATTTTCTGGAATAATTCATTTAATTCATTTGGAAATACACTAGATGTTTGATTGATGTTTGAATTCTACTTCTGGCTTCAGTGACAAGGAAAATGTTCAGATTTAATGTATTGGCCAAACCGTTTTCATTGAAAGCCAGATTTCGCCCACAAGCCGCTATTTGCCATCCCCTGCCTTAGAAACTTTGCAATTCTAATTGTTGGTGTGGTTGGCTACGAGGAGTGGGGAGTGTTGATTCACATTTTTAAAAAATATCCCGGCTTAGAAAGAAAGAAAGAAAGAAAGAAAGAAAGAAAGAAAGAAAGAAAGGGCAAATATCTGTCATATCTTATAAAAATGGCATCCTTTTTTAGAAATGATGGTCAGTGGTTTACATGTTTGGTTTGAATGTTGAATCAAAGTTGGTCAGGCTGCTGAATAAAGTGGCAGTAATGGGTCAGGTTAGTGCAGGGGTCCCCCTCACCTGTTCATCAGTCCTTGACGCCTGCACTCTGAAGGGTCATGATGGCAAATAGTTTCAATAAAGTATTTCTGATTTCTGATTCTCTGAAATTGAACCACTGAGGCTAAAGGATTGGTTGTAGGTAGAAGACGAAAACATACTGAAATCATTCTGTCAAAGTGCAACAGACTGAACATACTACTGAATTGAAGACAAACAGAACAGAATGTTGCAACCGTATGAACTGTGATGCAATCACTTAACTGTTGTACGTGCTGAAGTGCATTTGAATGGTGATGCCACCGCTTAGCTTAGGAAAAAAGTGAATGAACGACATAGTCAGTGACTACGAATCGTTGAACTGAACGAAGTCATTCAAATCAGCAAAGTGATTCATGCGTTCCACCTCTAATAGTCCTACTCAGTCAATTGGAAAATATGTTCTGTTACTCTGGAAGATCTTTGTCAAGTCTAAGAAAATAATCCTGATGTCATAGGATGTCAGGATTCTTTAAACAGAAAGCCTGCATTACATACTGGAGGTAGGGTGAGGGTCTAATGACAGATGCTATCCAGCTGCATTATGGGAAGTGGAGGATCCAGTGTTTTGGTGCTTGACCCATACTAGGGACTAAAAGTCAGGATATCTATCTGCTGCACAGATTTTGACCACTTTGTAATATGTCTTTCGCACATCAACATTATGAAAGTGCACAACTAAATTACAGGAATTCCTTTGAGATGCATAGTAAAGGTAAGTCCAGCTCTGGTTGTGCATACATCAGTAATGCATAATAAAACATGTAGGATCAACAAATAATCCTGCAGTTTTATTTGTTCAACCCAACAGTGGTTCTTATTACAAATTCCAATTACAAACCCACAAATCAGAAGATTTTATACATTAGCTACAATGAGATATTGGCACAATATATGGAATACTATCATACAGCAAGTAAAGTGTTTTTAAAGAGTACGGTCTAAATCTGCTATTATATCTAAAAGTGCAATGAGATAACTTCTGTTATGAATTGAAGCTGGAAATGGTAGTTTCAAGGGTTAACCCTTGAAACTACCATTTCCAGCTGTAATCTGTGTATGTACCTGTTGGGTATCTTGTTGTTTTCCTTGATTTCCGTCTTGATATTTTGCTGAAGAATCTAATGATGTTTGGCTCCACAGTCTATCTCCCACCAGGTTATCTCATCTGCTCAGACTCCACATACAAACCAGCTATTGCTGCAGAATTGGTCAAACCATATTGACATGCACAACTTCATGCACACAGAGGATTTTGCTCGTAGAGACGGTCCATTCTTGGCTCTTCCTAAAGCCACCTCTATTTATTCTCCAGCCAGCTTCATCTTAGAGTTCCTCTGTTGATCAAATGTGTCATGTCACACCGTTACAGATAAGAATTCAGCAGTAATTCCAGGACCAAACCTAGGTTCAAACTATGGCGTGTAAAACAGAATTAGTCATAAACAGGGTTTATCATGAGCGCAGCAGGGAAAGGAGTGGGTAAGATGGCTAATGAGGAGGAAAGAAGATTGGAGGGGATTAGCAGTGACCTGGAAACAGCCATGTGGTAACAGGCTGTACGCCTTCCAGCGTCAATCATGAAGTTGCTGGCACACAGGTTGATGCTGAGCAATATATTGAGACAAGTATGATGCTGTCTGACATCTGCTTCTTGGTGGCTGTATGAAAAACATGGCAGTGACATCACTAACAGGGTTCAGAAGGTGATGTTATGAAGCTCTGAAGGCAGCAGGTATTCCAGTGAAGTATGAGGTAAGGGTTACTGGTCAATTTAGAGGCAATTCAGTGTGTGCAAAAACTGCTAAATAAATGTGTGTGTGTGTACGTTCATTAAATTGATCTAGACATTATCAAGGTGAGTTATCGACTTTTTTTTAGATTTAAGTAACCAACTACACTCAGACCAGTTGCTCACTGCTGGATCCGTATCTGAATACCACATACTGTATTTCAAAGAAATAGCTGCTTTCCATAGGCAAAAACATGGCTGTGCTACAGGTTCACCAGTGTCCTGCATAGTAGCCATTTTATACATGGAGGAAGTGAAACAACAACAGGGATGCTCTAAACCACTGCTTCAGATAACTGTATGAAAGGGAATAGATCAAGACCTGTGAGGTGGTCGATTTCATGAAACACATCAACTTAGTTGAGATGCAGAACAACAATCTGACATCCCTAGACTGTGCTGTCCTGTCTTTCTGCCCTGAAACTCACCCACACAGGCCAGTACTTCCTGGGTGACACTCTCCATCCACTGGAGCACAATTTGTAGGTAATTTAAACCTCACACCACAAAGCAGACGACCAAACACTCACAGGCTGTCCACAACATACTCTAGCTAAAGAAAGGACTTGTTTCGTAGCGCTAGCTAACCGAGGGATTCTGCTAGGCCAGCATAAACAATTAATCCAGGTTCTGACAGAGAGCCATCAGGCCATGGTTTCCCAAATCACTCAGCTAACCCAGCAGGTCTCCCGACTCACCACCCAGCTCTCGACAGCCGGCAACGCCTCGCCTACAGATTCCGGACACTCTCCACCACCCACACGGATAACCTCCGCTACTAGACCTGATCGACTCGGGAGCGGAGGACTCTCTGCTGAATGGCAGCAGCCATCACTCCCTGTTTCCGCTGGATGGCAGCAGCCATCACTCCCTGTTTCCGCTGGATGGCAGCAGCCATCACTCCCTGTCTCCGCTAGATGGCAGCAGCACCCTGTTCTCGCCACCGCTGGATCGCCGCAGCCAGCGCTCACCGCCTCTGCCGGGCCGCCGCAGCCAGCGCTCACCGCCTCTGCCCGGCCGCAGCATCCTCAGTTGCCACGATCACGCCCTACTGGAACACAGCAGCTCCCTGGACTCTCCGCCGGACCTCAGCAGCTCCCTGGACTCTCCGCCGGATCGCAGTCGACTCCTTTCCCGGCTGGATCGCAGCAGTCCCCTGAACTCTCTGCTGGATCGCAGCCGACTCCTTTCCCAGCTGGATCGCAGCAGCACCAATGCTGGATCACATCACCTGTTTCCAGTGGGATCTCAGCACAACGTGGGAGCCCCTGCTGGATCGCAGTAGCCCCTTGCTCCAGCCCCTGCTGGATCGCATCAGCTCCTTGTTCCCAGCCCTGCTGCCTCGCAGCAGCCTCCTCCGGTCCCTGCCGAGTCACAGCAGCTCCTTGTTTCAAGCCCTGTAGTCCCGACAATTGGTCCTGGGGTCCCGACGTCGGCTCCATGTCTGGAGCTCCAGACACCGGTTCCCAGTTCTAATGTTCCTCCGACACCGGCTCCCCGTCTTGCTGTTCAGAAGCCGGCTCCCCGTCCAGCTGCCCAGTTGCCGGCTCCCTGTCCCGAGGCTCCGTCGTCAGTTACCTGTCCTGAGGCCCAGTCGCCGGCTCCAGGTCCAGCCGCCTCGGTGCCATGCCTTGATGTCCCACCGTCGCCGGCTCCAGGTCCAGCTGCCCAGTCGCTGGCTCCCTGTCCTGACGTCTTGTTGCCGGTCCCCGGCCCTACTGTACCATTGTTGGTCCCTGAGCTAATGGGCAGGCTTCCAGAAGGATTCCGGCCTCCCGAAGGGTTCAGCGTCCGCCGCCGGCCTCCAGAGACTCCCGGTCTTCACCGCCGGCCACCAGAAGGGCTCCGCCTTCGCTGCCGGCCTCCTGTGACTCTCAGTGTTTGCCGCCGGCCTTCTGTCAGGCCTTCGGATGGTGTCAATCTCCATCATGGACCTCGGGAGATCAGCTCCGAGGTCCCCAGCTCCGCACCTGTCCAGCCCCCGGTCCGTCCGCCCGAAGTCTCCCACCTGGCCCTTGAATCCCTCCTCCGGACCCCCGCCCACCCTTTCCTTGTAGAAAGGAAATTAACATAAATAAGCAAACAGGACTTGAGATATGTATGTGTTCACACATATATACGTGTGTGTACACACATGTATACGTGTGTATACACATACACGTGTGTGTGTGTGTGTGTGTGTGTGTGTGTGTGTGTATGTATGTATGTCACATACTGTACAAATGTACCTTGTGAACAGTTTACTCAGTGTATGCTGTTCTGCAAGCTGGAGCAGTCTGCTGAATCTGTCAATGTAATATTTAGTGTCATCATCCGACACACCTGCACTTGAGGCACTTGGATGTGTGAATATCTTTCTATAAGCTACATATTCGGTCAAATCATGGAAGAAAGCAAGTCAATCTACATGTTCTAAACAGTGAAGTAAACCTAAAGTAGAGAAGTCAGACAGTTATGAAAATGTTCACAGCCTGCGGTTTTGTAATGTTTAACTGAACTGTGCAGTCATGAACTTCATTTTGTCATTTCCATTCTTATCTAACCAAATGTGGATTGAGATATGACCTGAATCTCCTCTGCCCGGTGAATTCACAGTGCTCTTCACTTCAGCTGCTCTGCAGAGAACCTCAACACCATGTTGAAAGCCCGTGGACTTTGTGTTATTATCGTTCAGCTGTCTATGGCAGCAGGAATGAATGCTGGTAAGATCATTATTCTTTTTAAGGAGGCACTAAAATAAGATTTAGTGCCTGTGCTAGTGTGTTAATGTCTCTCCTTATATGTGGAATTTTGGTGAAGCTTCTTAGGAAAAAAATGACAACTGACAACAAAAATGTTGCCAGTGAAAAATAATTACACTGTACTTAATTCATCAGTAATACTGTAATTATTAACTTTTAAACTCTGCTCTACCCATTCCTAGTCACATTTATAATGGTAAAATATCCATATTCAGTGTTAGAAAGTCTGTGAGCTGTAGACATACCAGGTAAAACAACATTGGGCTGTTTTGACCTACAGTGCATCAGTGGAGCCTATTCGGGCAGAACTAATGATTATTCTGATCATCACATGAGCAGCATCAGACATTAGGTTTTATCTATTATATTATTATGTATCTATGAGGGACTACACCGTTTTATCTATTAGGTTTTTTTTGTCATTACAGATTGGAGCGTCCAGAGGACTCTATTCGGCTCTAATCTAGGAAACAGGTGAGGCATGACATGATGCATTAGACTGCTGCATTTATGTGATAAACCTGTCACGACTATATAGATCTCTGACAGGAAACGGCTTTAAAATGTAACATTGCCTTGATGTGTTTGATATATACTACAAAACTGTCAACACTAAAGATAAAGAACATCAATTCTAATTCAATTTCTATCAGAGTTAAAGGGAAAAGTCGTATCAGGGCCCTGTTCTTTGTATGTTGCTTAACTGTTCCAGACTAAAACATCAACTATTGGGTGAAGTGCCATGAAATCTGGTACATTCATGTTGCCCTCAGGATGAAGTGTTAACAGTTCTATCTATTGCCATCATCAGGTCAAAATTTCCATTTGTCCAATATTTGGAAAATAGAATGGTAAGATGGTGAACATGGGAAACATTAACTGCTAAAGATTTAGAATGTTAGCATTGTCATTGTGAGCATGTATGCATGCTGATATTAGCATTTAGCTCAAAGCACCTCTGTGTCTACACATAGTGTCAGAGAGCCACTAGCATGGCTTTGGACTCTTAGTCTTGTTTAATGCTTGGATGACATTGAATAACTATAACATTTTACATTGAAAAAAGGAGGAAAGGAGAAGCCGTGATGGGACCTGTAAGTGTCTCCTTTTTACACTGTACATACTACATACAATTAATTCTACTGTACATTCTATTTACTCTATACGAATCAAGCTAAGTCAATTTCCAACAAAGAACAGGACTCAGCGTGAAAGGGTTCAAACTGTATCAGCAACCCTATTAACTCCAAATGACTGTCACTGAAATATCAACACAATCAAACAGGAACATTGTGCATATCAAAGAGCATATAACAATACTGCAATGTTACAGGGTGGCTGTGGCTCAGCAGGTAGAGCAGTTTGTCCACTGATCACAGCTCCTGTCCACATGAAGTGTCCTTGGACACTGAACCCCAAATTTCTCCCAATGGTCAGGCCAGCCCCTTGCATGGTAGCTTGCTGCCATTGGTGTGTGAATGAGAGGCAAAATTGTAAAGTGCTTTGGCGCAATATAAATGCAGCCATTTACAATTATTTCTAATTTACTCGAGTGAATTAACAGTGTAAGTATATACATTTCACCCATCACTTATCTGTTTCCAGGGCATTTCCTCAGATGACTCCACCAAGGTTTGACCCACTACACGCGGATCCTGGAGATGCTGGAATGTGCTCAACTGATCCTTACAGATACACTAAGTCCGAACAAATGAGTGCAATCAATACTAGTGTAGGTTTGTGGTTTACAGAACCTCTGATTTTATCTATGTTAAAGACACAATGTCAGAGAATCACTGATAGCTGGAATCCTGCTTTTCATGCACTGGGTTCCATAAATCAGACAGTACCTGCTTATGTCGGAGGTACTTGTCTCATTAAGGAGGCCTTTCCACTTTATCTGACCCGTTCAGATGGTTTTAGATTCAGCCATAATGACGCATTTGAGACAGAAATTATGTCTAAGCAACAACATATGACCCTTAGGGAAGGTGATACTAAATACAGCCACCAGACTATAGTTATTATGGAAGAAGACCCTGCAGTGATTGAGTCAGCCACTTACCTATTTAAGAGGCATCCCACTGTATCAACTTTGCTGAGATACCAGAAGGGCACACTGCATGTTCTCAGGGGAAGCCATTTCTTTTCTACTAAAAATCATGATGTCATACTGGTTGGCCATGGCAGCAATGGTACCAGTGGACCAGTCCAGCTAGCTGGTTATGACCCAGAGGAGCTTGCCAGATTTGTGTCAACCTTAAAAACTGAAAGCATCTTTGGTCATCTTGGCACCATAAGCCTCATAAGTTGCAACCTTGGAAATGACATGCACTTTATGTTGCAGCTGCTACAAGTTCTCCGGTCTCTCAGTGTGGAAACAAAGCTTCACCTACACAACTCCCTGCTGTCTGTTAACTCTGACGGAGAGATAATGACTAGGACTGACGGAGTCTGGAGGTCCCATGACCACAGCAGAAGAGTCATTGCTGAACTGGACCAAAGAGGTGACCTGCTTACGAAAGTGGAACTTGGCTGTGCAGGGCCAGTGTTTCCTGATTATAAAGGTAATGTTTTGTATCTTCAGACATTAGAGTGGCCAAGCCACCCTCAAATGTTTGTTCCAATGGAGCTACGCAAAAAGTACCCTTCTATTGTCTGCCTGGAGGGTCTTACTTGGAGCTTGTTCTTTGAGGAAAATGAAAGAAGGCGTGCTCCTGATTATGTCCCATACCGCGATCAAAGACACCTGAAAGCAATTTGGCTTACAGAGCCAGGACCAGATGAAGACAACATGGTCTTCAAGCATATCAGTAACATTCAAGATCTACTTGTGGAGATACGATACAATGCCAGAGAGGAAGTTGCATCAGACCTTTACTACGTTCTCAATGAATGCATTTACAAAGTACATGGGAAAAATCTTAGTGTAAGTCTGGTAGGCAAGTTCATGAGCAGTGACAATCAAGCTGAAATTGAAAATTTCCGTCAGAATTTCAATGAGCAGCAGGATGAGTCCTCCCTGCAGGAGCTGAGACAGGGTCTCAAAGCATCCAAATTCAATGGCTTCTGTCGCCAGACTTTCCAGTTCCAGCAGTGTAACTATAACTGTGAGAGATGGGGTCGTTACTTCATGGCAGCAGTGTTTTCAGCATCTGTGCGTAACTTCAGAACCTTCTCCCTTTTCCTCATGAGTGTCATAGGTTGTGAAGTAGGCCGCTCACGGGGGACTGACAGCCCCCTGTGCACAGCATTTGTTGGAGCTGAACACCCCATGGTGACTGATCAACCCTGGCCTGAACGTCTGCAACGAGGATTCTATGGCTGCACTGTTGACAACTATGAAATGGCACCGCACAACAGACAGATTTGGTTAGATCAAGTTGTTGCAAAGGAAAATGCCCTGTACATCACATCCATGCAGATGATGAATGCGGTCAACCATGACGAGAAAACAGAGCTGGACATCTTTGGGAAGGTCAAAGTCATGAATAAGTACGTGTTCTCATCTTATCTAGAATTCTTTCGAGGTACACCTGAGGGAAAGAAACTCAAGAGAGGATGTGCTGCCTCTTTCCATGAGAATTTAAATCCATAATGCTGGTGTAATGTGTGATTAATGGAGTTAATTTCATTGTGTATTCGTTGCAGAGTTGGCTCTAGTATTCTTCTATGCAGAAAGGTCTGACACAAATGTTGTGTTCTGTCTGATGCTGATATGACATTGCAATAAAGAGCTGCATAGTCTACTTCTACTGCTTCAGCTTGCTGGCACAGCTACACATTTGATAGTGTTTTAATAGCTAAGAGTGGAAATAAGCTTGATAATGTGCCAAATTAAAGCAATAAAACACACTGTTACAGCAGATATTTCACATTTTCATAGAAACTACCTAAACTGTATGAGACAATTTGTTTTCTTATTAAACCAAAAAATGATTAAACAATAACAAATGCAGTACTTGTGATTTCTTTGTATGTTTATTACATCATTTTTCTTATGGTGTCACACAGGTCAGAATACAGAGAATTACAAAACATAAATACATAGAAAATGCAGGATTAAAGAGGGAAAAGCATTACTAGTAGAAACTTATAAAGGGACTATAAAGCACACATTCTGTGATGTTTCTCCAGATGATTGCAAAGACAAACATACTGACGTCCGAAAGAATCCAAACTACGCTTTCTTACTGACATGAGGTCAAATTGAGATGATTATTATCATATACTTAAAGATTCCGACAAGGTTTAACACTTGAAGTTACTGTGTAAACCGTCATTGCTAACACAATAACAGATACTGTGAATTGAGAATTGCAGCAATAGTTCTGCACAAAGAAAGAAAGTAATTCTATTTAAAAGTTTGAAAGCTTCTGAAAGTTAAACTGTTGTTCTTCCTCAATATTTCTGATGATCGGGCCTCAACTCTGTTTGATGATACATGCTCTCATACTGATGTGCCTTCAAATGGTACTTGAGTTACATGAGTTAGCATTTTTGACATGCGAAGTTGACGGTAATATATTACTGTATATAAACTACATGCTTGGCATTTATGTGGTTAACTAGTGAGGTGACCATTGCTGGACAAGTGAGAAAAAATGGACACTAAGACCTTGTTCTTGTTCTCTTTTCTAAAATGGTCAGTGTTTTATCTTTTCCATTTTAAGGCCATACTTCCATCTGATGAGTTACACCATTTTCAAAACTGTCAGCACTCCGCTTTGAACTATTTGAACATTTACTTATGATGTTGTGAATACCACAACAGTGGGCCGTTCATCCTCCTCTTATTAGTGAAGTAAACATGACCCATTTGAAGGCACCATGAATCACTATTATACATGGAAAAGAAACACAAGACAAAGTTGAAGCAAATGAGGGAAAGTGACTATGTTAATGACTATGACTGTGATAATGCCGCCTTTTGCACCAGTTAAATTCAAAATTAGTGTTAGGGCCACTGACAAACAAAGTGCATGTTGGATCGTCTAATAGTGTCTGATGGGTTCAATATGTGTAATTAGTTTGTACAACGTGTAGTCCGACCACGTCTGAAGGCAGTGTTAACGGCTGTTCTGAATGTCCACTTTTGGAAGTCTCCCGTGGAAGACATTAATAGTGTTGTACTTGGTTGTTCACGTGACAAGTGACAGCTCTTCATGTAAACATGATTCTGAGATTGTCGGTTTTGGAAAGTTACGAAAATATTTTTTTTATTATATGCTGTTTGGAAAGATGTGTGAGGGTGTGTGTGTGTGACGCTGTTAGATGATCCAACTAGCACCTCTTTTGAAGCATACGACACGTTTATATGGATGACATGTTCTATGACCTAGTGTGTTTCAAGCATACTGAAGCCTTTAGAGTGTATAGTTGATGCAGATACATGAGCTCAGTTTAATGCTGAAGCTGTCTTTTTTTAGCTGCATCATGGAGACTTCTCCTGATTCTCCCTGACTTTGTTAACAGCACCTCCACTCCCCAAATCTCCTCCCAGCTCAGAGGCGATGCTTTAAACCTCACCAAAGATCACTTTTGAGTTTGATCTGGGAGGAAATTTTGGGATCTGGGGCGACAGAACAAAATCAGGGTGTATCTTTAACTAATACAACAGAGAAGGACAGCTAAACTTCTGTGCCTAATAACATGCTAGCCAAGATCAGACTGTCCAGTTCAGTAACAGGAACCTAAGCCAACATTAACATGTGTATGTTAAATAAAATAACATATAACTGCAAATTACTTAATTCATGATCACCAAATGGCTACAAATAGATGGTATCTGGTACTAAGTATGAACATGATTATTTTATTGTAAGCTAGTTCAAATTGTAGTTTGAACATGTAGACTTTGACAATGTGAGAATTTAAATGCAAACTAGTTTGAATTTGAACTTTAACTGGTGCAAAGGATGCTGGGCAGTATACTGGCAGCAGCGTGATGTGGAAACCTGTCAGAAAAACTGTAATGTCATAAATGTTGGGAACAGCTTGCTGTGTGCAGACTAGACTTCGCACCTTTGTATTCTGTCTGACACCTGATGAGGAGAGTGATGTGCATATTGTTACTCTGTTTAGTTAAATTCCAGAGTGGAACCTCAGAGCTTGCTGATGTGTTGGGCTGAGAGCCTGCTCTTCACAGGAGGATGCAGCTGCATGAGGAGCCCTTCTGGCTGCTGAAGAGGCTGTGCTGCGTGGTGGCTACTGACTGGATTAAGTTCCAGAAATGCTTGAAAGAGATGCCCTCGCCGTCACCGACACCCATCTTCCGCAGGATCTCACTCAGTCCCTGGTCTGTGCCGATCCCCTGTGGGAACACCAGGACAACATATGGAACTCAGGCCATATTTTGTCATCACGAGCAAAGCAAAAACAGTTAGAAATGATGTGTGTGTTCTCTGTGAAAGTGAAGGCACTGGCCACTAACCAGAACTTAACTCCTACGGTAAAGGATCATTTCAGTTTATTACAACCTGGTTCTTATTTCTCAGTCAGTTGTAACATTGTACCCGTCAGAGTTAAAGCTGACATTTGGGAACACGGTGGCATCGCTAAAAAGAAGTTGGATGAGGCAAGAAACAGGAGCATTCAGTCGACAGAGCCAGAATTCTCCCCAGAACAACCCCACCCCAACATTTTTGACTAGCCACCAAAAACATGAAATTTTATCTCTTTATATGATGATCTAAAGGCTGTTTGAAAGCATTTTCCACATTTCCAGGAATGTAATTCTGGTGGAGAAATACCAAAAAATAACCCACCATGTATAATTTGTGTGTAGTTGTAAAATGTACAAATTCTCCACAGGTTGTTAAAACCCCCACAGTGGAGGCAGTGGTGACCTAAAGGGTAGAGAAGCGGGCTCGTGATCTGAGGAAGCTGGTTTGATCATTGGACAGGCAGGATAAATCTGGACAGGGAAAAGCCCTCATCACCACCACTGAGGTGCGCTTGAGCAAGGCCCTAAACCCCCAACTGCTTGGAGCTCCAGGTGTGAATGTGTGTAACTGTTTGAGTGTGCTCAGGGCATTCCTGCACAAAGAGAGCGGGCCCCAAATGAAATGTCCCTGAATAAAGGTAACAATGACCTCTATGTTTGCAAACAAGACAACAGTCTATTCAGATTATTTAAACCACTTTATTTAGAGGTCAAACTGAAAGTAAGCACCTGAAATATCACTAATAATCCCTCATTGCACAGGAAAACCAAACTGTGATGGATGTTTACAATGGACACCTTTGTTTTCTCTTCTAAATAAGTTTGTCTAACCTGCTGGCTTGTTTGCAACCTGCCTGACTATCGGACTGTCTCTTTACCTGTCAGACTTATTTTTGGTGATGTCAGTTATTAATCTTGTTAGTACAATGTTATCATGGACAAACAAACAAACAACAATTATCCTTCATGCACTTCAAGTTTTCATATTTACACTGTATTGGTTTTACATGATTTCTCTCCACATTATAATTATTACTTTGCAGGACATTAACTTGCACATAATAAACTAGTAAAATGTGTCATATGTTAGGGTTTCTTCTATTGTATATGTGAAATATATGGAAAAGGTGAAAAACGCCCATGATAAGTTCCCATAGCCCAAGGTGATGTCATCAATGTCTTGTTTTCAAGGACACAAAACAGAGAAAAGCAGCAAATCCTCACACTAGTGAATGTTGGCAATTTTGTTTGATATATAGTGTGGCTCTGAAAAGTTTGTATCTTGCTCTTTGCAAAGGATGGCAGCTGTATTCATCTTGGATTCACTGCAGTTACAGTGGATTCTAATGGTGACCCAGTTTCATGGTGGTTACATATATTAAAACATCCATAGAAAAGTTTCAGAATACTTCTGCAACATAATCCACTGCTGTGTTCATTCATATACCTTGTGTGTTCCAAACAGTCATACTGTCATCAAAATAAGCTTGTGGTTGTTGCAAGTGCTGTTTCACTAACATACAAGTGTTTACACAAGCCACACATATTCAAGCCATCTTTCAAGCCTAAAGGGATGTTAACATTCAAGTAACAGATGTTCAGTGGTACACTCCTTTAAAAAATGTCATGTCAGTTAAATTAGATGATGGATTTTTCCAACTGAGCCTAGTTCTTATATGTGTGTGTACAAGTCTTTATAGTGTGTGTTTGCATGTGTTTATTGTGGTTGCATGAGGCCTGTGTGACTCTGCTGCTGAGCATGTTTCTGACAGTCTTTGTGTGAGGAGAGTAAGGTGAGGTGAGCCACACCCAACTGCTGCAGTCAACAGCAGGCCTGGCTAAGGGTGAAGCACATGGAGACTAACCTTGACCATGTTAGGCAGCTGGGAGGACAAAAGACCTTTAAATTCATCAGCTTTCAGCGTTGGACCATTGTCAGCTGAAGCAGAGTGGAACTGGGTGACCAGCGTGTTGATGGCCTTCTCCAGGTCTGAATACTGGGGAGAAGAAAAGGTAGGAATAAGTAGAGGAAGAAAGACAATAGAAACTAGACCTGCAAGCAGGTATTAACGCTGCAGACCTGCAGGCCCACGGGCGTGATGCAAGTTGCAGGTGGAGAGCAGCACAGGGATTGGAAGGGAAAGGGAACCTACTGGTCCAAGTTTCGTGTTAATCGAACAGACCTATGTAAAAATATGACATCACTTCCTGTTTTGACTGTAAACTACAGGAAGTTGTTCCTGTATATAACTTTTGACTTTAATGGATTATCAAAATTCTTTTAATAACTTTTGATCATGAGAGTCCATAGATTCTATGTGCACAGTTTCCTGCAGATCGGACTCACGGCCTAGGAGGAGTTAATAAAAGTATGTTTGCATATTTCATGATTTTGTAATAAAAGCGCCACCTAGTGGCCGACTGGTGCCAAATTTTGCATAGAGGTTTGGTACGGCATAAGAAACTACTGAACCAAGTTTAATGTTAATCGGACAGACCTATGTGGAGATATAGATGTTGACTTTTTCAGATTTTGAAAAATATAGTGATGGACTTGACCATAGTGAGGCAAACTTTTGTCACACATCAGTGGATGTGCTGAAAAAATTTCAGCTCTGTAGGACATACGGCTGATTTTTTTAAGTTTTGAATGTGAAATGTGTAGAAATTTATATTGGTTGTAATAAGCCACGGCCACTTTTATCAATCATTACCAAATTTTATGTATCAACTGCGTCATGACCCTAGATCATACAAACTGAATTTCGTACAAATCCATGCAGCCGATTACGAGACAAACTTTTTTAATTTGTAGCGCCACCTAGTGGCCGATTGGCAGCAGATTTTGCAGAGCATCAGTGGGGTGTGGGAAAGTACTGGCCCAAGTTTCGTATTTACTGGCCTAAGCTATGTGGAGATATGACATCACTTCCTGTTTTACTGGAACCTACAGGAAGTTGTTCCATTATAACTTTATACATTAACATTAACATTATACTAAAACTAACATTATAACGCATTTTTTAAAGAATCAAAATTCTTTTAATAACTTCATGATCATGAGGGTCCATAAATTAAAGTTTCGGCAGATCGGACTTATTGCCTAGGAGTTCGAAAAAGTAGGTTTTGCATATTTTACAATTTTGCAAAAAACATTATGGGCAGAAATGAGTGTGGCCTATATCAGAAGATGCAGCTATTCTAGATCTGATACCACTTCGATGAACATTGCCCTCTAACTTGCTTTGCTATTGGCTATTCAACCCGAAGCTCTGCCTCTGCACAGACAACAAATGCAGCTACTGACCAGTCAGCAGGGAAAATGCAAAAAAAAAAAAAAGGCTAAAAAGTAGGCTACTCCAACCTACAGTAAGTGACAAAAATCATTTATCATTGCCTTCAAAAGTTCAAAAACTCCTCATATGCACATTTCCTGATCTGCTACCAAGTCTGGAGAACCAAAGGTGACCAAATTTGGTCTACCTGAGTTTATGCAGTTAGCTATATCTCTATCTTTAAAACCAGTCAAAAACTTTTATAAGTTTACAACTTTTATAACTGAGTTGACAAAACAATCTACCACAAGGTGCATTTAGTAGCTGATACAGAGCTTTCGATCGTATCACATGAGCTTCCTCAATTAAATGGACCTAAATGGACTTAGTGGTAAGATTGTTTTGTCAAATTATGTTTCTGGCCTTTAAGCCAACATGGACAAGACATCCTTAAAGTGCTCAAACTAGAAATGTGCACATCTGCAATTTCATGATAACCGGGCAAACTCCATCTTAGGAACATTGTGTGATACGATTGAAAGCTCCAAAACAGCTACTAAATGGACCTCGAAGTGAGATTGTTTGTGTCAACAACTGTTTCCAAGGTCAACAATGAACTAATTTTTATGACTGCCTTTTTGTAATTATTTTTCTGTTGCTATTTCCATCATTTAGTAGTACAATTCGTAGGGAATGTACAAGGTATTCAAACTGTTTAAAGCAGTAGGCTATTCATTGATTTTTTTGGCCACTTGGGGACAATGCAACAACATGTAAACACAACATATTATCACCTTATAAAGATGTTAAGATGAACTTGTTAGCAAACAGTTCCCTATTCATACATCCGGCAGCTACGGAGCAACAGGATCATTCATATGAAGTCGTGTTTGTGTCCACCTGATGCATGTCAGTCCAATATTCCTTATAACCTTTTGAGTTGATATGCCGAATTCCAATATTCTCTGCCTGTTCTGCTTTGTTTTTGGTGTCTACCAACTCCTGAGAGAAATATCTGGCTCTTTAGCTGCTAAATGCTCCACTATGTACACAAGCTAGTCTATGTGCGGTTCGATCCTGGCTTCCCACAGCCCACGGTCGAAGTGTCCTTGGGCAAGACACTGAACCCCAAATTGCTTACGAGGGCTGTGCCTTCGGTGTGTGAGTGAGTGTGTGTGAATGATTAGTTAGTTAATTTGTTTCTTTGGATTGATAAGCAGTTGGCATCTGCCATCTGTGGGTGAATGTGATATGTTGTGTGAAGCGCTTGGTCGGAAGACTAGAAAGGCGCTATACATGTACAGTCCATCTATCATCTTTCACATTACATGCAGTCATTTGATTCAGTGTTGATGTTGATTATAACAGCATTAAAGATAGTTGTCTCTCAGCCATCAATGGAACATGCTACAGTTATTCAATGCATGTGGGCCAACAGCTTTGTCAAAACCACACCCTTTCTGACTGATGTACCACAAGCTGCTGCAAGCCCTCTTCACCTCAACAAAAACTATCCCACGGAGAGCACCAGTATCCTGATTGCATACAAGGTATAGTATTTACTACTGTAGAACATTTCAACACCTTGTTATATTCACAATTATTACATAACGATTATGTTAGCCTAAAGATACCAAATGAGTCAGTGAGTTTCAGAAATACAAGCACTGTCAAAAGATGATGGAGGCTTTAGTTTAATGGCAGAAAATAGATGTTATATGTAGATATGTTACCTTTTAAAAACAACCTTTATTGGAAAGTTCAGTAGTGGATAAGTGTTTTGTGATTTAGTTTCAATGAGAACAATTAAAGACTCCCTGTTTTTGTTAGAGTACCCATTACCACACCCAAATCCCTACATTTCTTTCCAGCTCACTGATCTGAAACTCTACACAGTTGTGCTTCAAAACATCGACAGAGCTGAGAGAAAGTTTGGGGATTTGGGCTTGTTTTGGGGCTTTGTAATAAAATTTTAAAATGTATCTTAAACAGTGAGCAAGTTCTACAACATTGTCCTTGACCACAGGTTGTTTGTTCGCTAGAAATGCCTACTTTTTAATCATTTATTTTAAGCTTCAGGATGTAACTGATTGTGGTGGTTTGTTAGATATGGGCTGGTCCTGTGAGGAAAGTTTTTTTCTAATTTGGGACAGGGTCCAGACAAAGTGGGGACCAGAGGTGGTACAGGCCCCCACTGTAAGCTGTAAGGCCCCATGGGTGGTATCATGGGGTCTTTCCCTCTAGATTCTGAACATGATAGGTTATTAACTCATTAATTATCAGTCATTGTTAAAGGTCCTAAAATAAAGAGGAAGTCATACTGCATTGAATGTAGGGCCCAGGTGGTTGAGCTCCACCTGGGCCCTACATTCAAAATCAGACACGCCCCTGATTCAGTTCCTGTATTAATAAAATAACTACACAAGTGCGCTCCTTAATGTGTCTACTTTGATTGAAAGTAGGCCTACTGTATATGTTAATGATGCGCT
This sequence comes from Siniperca scherzeri, assembly GCA_027580175.1. NCBI lineage: Eukaryota > Metazoa > Chordata > Actinopteri > Centrarchiformes > Sinipercidae > Siniperca > Siniperca scherzeri. Next base: position 574,080 of record CM050847.1, read on the forward strand.
TATGTTGTTATAGTAGACCTATGGCCTACAGACCGGACTGACTGCTACAGCAGTCCTTGCTCTCAGGGAGGGGCAGCTGGCCGCGCACGTCGTACGAGTAAAGTACGGAATCGGTCTGATTTGTAAGACGGCAGCTTGGATACAGAATGGCTCCCGTGTCTGTTTTGTAAAACACAAGCAGTTAAACTCGACCTATGCGGGAGAAAGTTGCTCCTCAGCGGCATTTTTTCCCGCCTGGGCTGAGATGGCGCGTCTTCAGCAGGAAACCGCTCTCATCGCGTCACTCACTTTCTAAACGTCTTCCAGTCTCTTTCCATGTGTACATGGATTATTTCGCAGTGAACAAACAGAGCAGCAAACAAGTTTTTCTCCCCGTGAAAACTAGATGTAACGTTTAAAAAGTCAACATTAAAAAGCTTTGTGGAGCTTTACTCAGGTTCTAGTTGTCAGAAATAAAAGAATGTATTATTTCTTACCTGAGGCATGTCGACTGTGAGTTTGAGTGTGGTCTTTTCTTCCTGCGTGTCTCGCTGCTGTCTGCTGCTGAGTGTCAGTGGAGCTGCTTCTGTCACCAGCTGGCAGCGTTCCTGGATCCTCCCTCAGTGAGAGAAAAGTCAGGAAGAAGGAGCTGTAAACCGAGGCAATCCCTTCAAGCTACCTCACTTCATACAGCACTAGTCTACCTTCATGATACACACACACACATATTTGCATCTAAGGTTGTGGTTTGTGTTAATGTAGCCTACTGTCTAAAGTAATGTGTTGGAATATTCCACTGAGACGCAGCTCACATTCAACAGACAACTCATTCCACATCTGGAAACCTTTAGTAAAAGTTGGACACTGTTGTTTTGCGCAATAACTGCCTACAAGTTGAGGCTGGTATTCTACTTTTCTTCCAGACTGTCACTGTGTTAACCTCTTCACTGCCAACTGTTGATGTGACACCAGATATCTTTGATACTGCCGGTTTATATGCAAATCTGTCCAGATTTTATGAGACATTCACACTGTGGGAAATGCCTTGAAGTTACATTCTTGGAAAATAGTTTTTCAATAAAAAAAGGAGGGAGAGACAGAGAGGGAGAAGGAAACAGGCAAGACCACATTCTTTCTATCCGGTTTTATGACTTCAGACAGTCAGTGGGGTGGGTGTAGAAGTGAGGGGAAGGCTTCACCACAAGAATCTATCTAAAGAAAAAAAATTGCAAAAGAATCAACAGATTTCCAGCAGACAGCAGATCCTCAGCCTGAACTAAAATGAGAGCTTTTTCCAGGCTTTGACAGATACTGTAGAGTGCAGCTGATGTTCTTGGGGCAAAGGGTGTGTCAGAATATATGATTTCACTGGTCAGAGACCCACCCCACCCCCACCCCTTCCTTCTCCTCCAGTGCCTTGAATATGTGACTGGGAAGGGTTGATGCCACACCCAATCAAAGAGGCCACAGTGAATTGTTTCAGTATGAGACCATCAACCTTTCCCACTGTTTCATCCTCAGTGATACTGCACTGAGCTGTTCCCACACATACACGCACACACAAACACAGACGCATATACATCAATACACACAGACACCCTTTGGATCCTTCATTTCCCATAATGCAACTCAATAGCATATTTTTGTTAGACCCTCCCTGCCTGGTAAAACACCCACATCTTTCAAACTGTACATCTCCAGGCTTTCTTTTATTAAATTGCAGTCTCCAAGCCCAATGTAACAGATTGGGTCTGTGTTTCCTGGTTGAGGTAGCTTGAAGAGTGTGGAAGAAGACGATAGTCAAAAACACACAAGCACGCTGGTACTGGGTTTCCACAATGCTCGTCATTTATTACTAACTTACACATCAACCTTACCAAGCCCGGTTGTAGGCTACCATTTTATTATACATGAACAAAACAGAGGCCACACGTAACACTATTGCACTATTACTTATATCATTACATTGTATTACACCGTAGATACTTATCAACCTCTAAATCCACTTTGGTACTTTACACTCATTTTAGCTTTATACTTTATATCCACTTTGTACTTAATTTATCTTACCTGTATTATGGTTTATTATATTTTGATTTGCACATCTCTAATTCCTTACTAGAAATAACTGTCTCTTTGCGGACTTATTTTATTATTATTTCTATTCTATTCTATGAGTACTTCTATTCCTGTGTGCATTGACGTGATAGTGAGCAGCTGTAACGAAAGAGTTTCCCCTCGGGGATCAATAAAGTATTTCTGATTCTGATCTGAACCCAAACGTTACACTTCAGTTGAGAACAAGAGGCGCGCCGTCCAACACACTGCATGCATCTCATATACACGGCACACTCCACAACTTTGACTGTTACACCAAGCTGAGATAACCCCGATGACATCAATGGCATCATCAAGGTTATTTTCTCTGCCCCTTCAGAGCCACAAAAGGCATACAACTGTCACAGGCTGAGTAGGATGAACCACGGTCAGAAAACAGATCTAGATATGTAAAATCAGTGGAGTGAGACTTTAAGCATGTTATTGATATAGCATATCTTTAGTTGTGTCAAACAGTAATTACATTGGTAGACTTAACCTCACCGGGTTAAAGAATCAGAGCTTTCCAGGTGATTGAATGAGAAAGACATCAGTACAAAAGGCCTGGGGAACATTATAGGAATGTTTAGTTTTGGAGGGATGGTCATTTAGTATACAAGTTCTCCTTCTCTATCATTTAAATTTGCAAACAGACACAAGTGTCTGTGCTGTTTTTACCTTATAATGCTTTACATCGGCAGTGTGTGCTTCCACATGATGGAGATTCTGCTCATTGTTTATATCATGAATAGATAAATTTTCAGGAAGTAGAAGCAGTTAAGAATCTGGTATATTGAACATTTCCTCCCAGCAGGGTGAAATTTAGAAGGTATTTCAAGGAAATCATAGTATACAAATATAAATCTCTACAAATATCTTTTTGCCTTAAAGCAAATGCAATGTATTTTTTTTTAATCAAGACAACATACTAGTAACTTGTTTCCAAGTGAACCTTAGTAATGATTGTATTTATATTCTTAACAAAACATTTCTTTGGAGGCAGGTGCACAGCTTAATCTTTTATTTAATTTCAGCTACAGGCCACACCCATACAGACACTGTACTGTATGTGTAAGATACAGTATGTTCAGAAACTACATATCTAGCCTCTGAACACTGTGGGTCTTCCAAAGTAATGCATGCTGGGTAAACAGCCTCACACAATTGCCATGTGTCATATCCTGACATCTATTCATACCTGATTAAATCTACAGGTACTTCATATCATTAACACTCAACAGTGATAATGTGAGCTACTCAACATGTGTCAACGGATGGTCTAACACGCTACCATTCAATCTGTATTGGGCATGAGCACAACAACAAAACAAGGTATTAAATAAAATCACTTTTCTATTTGTTGATTGGTCACTAGCAAATCTGATTTGTTTACTGATAAATGAATTATCTATTAACAATATCAGCAATTCATTTTAATCAGCACGAGTTATGCATGTGGGGGGAAAGGCAGTGTACACTACATTTATATTTCCCACTTCATTTTCTCTTCTGTCACATTTCATAGAAGGTAATGAAGAAACAACTGACTGAAAAAAGAAATGACTTGACACCTACATTACATTTCAGTGACAGCTGTCACTCAGCAGCTGAATCCTGGTCATCTTCAACCATTTTGCATTAGCAAATGTTTTCCTTAGGTGCATCAAAAAGAAGAACACCTGTCATTCTGGTGTTATTCTTTATTTTTCTAATTGTCAACAAAATGTCCAAAACCAACAATGTGTTAATGCATCTCTCAATACTTTCTGACTTTCTTAGCTCCAAGCCCACTGGTTCCTACTGAAGGTGCAAATCTTTAAAAAACTCACAAATATATAGTTTCTTTAAAAAAAGTCATTTCCTCAAACTGCTGCTCGCTGTAGTTTTTATCAAACTAACAGGAGGAAATAGTGCATTTTTGGGGACTATTTTCAGCGGCGGATGAATCCACATGTGGTGCTCTAGTGAGTATTTGGGGCAGCAGGACGGTGTGTGTGGGACTAAGTCAGAATAAACTCCAGTGTGTGTTCATGGTGATGAAGGAACATGTCACCCAGTGCAGCAGTGCAACTCACTGATGTGTTTTAATAGTTTCTGGACAACAGTGGAGCTCTAAGGCTCAGAGGAGGAAGATACATCAGGCTGTGATACACACACAACACTTGTTGGTTTGGGTCGTCACACAAAAGCACCCATTTATCCATCGATTCACACCTTTCTAAAGTGACTAGGCACTGAATATGTCTTTAAGGCTTCTCAAAAAGGTTTGTTGCTCTACAACAATGTCATAACTGACTGCTTGTGGAGTTGATTCTAAAGTGCTGTCACATTTAGGTCTACACAACGTACAGCATATTCAACTATTCTGGCTGAAAATACTGCCACAAACAAATCATTCAGTGATTGAACCTGGGGTAACAAAATGACACTGGTGGGTTCATTCAGAACTTCCTGTCAGTTTACAAACTCGGTGCTCAGCTGAAGGTGAAATCCCTCCAGGTGTTCTTTAAGTTTCTCCCTCACATTTTCTCTCATTTCCACCGATGCAGTGTTGATAACAGAATTCTCCTCACTATGTTCACCATCACAGGCTGTTTCAACTCTGGACAGTGCTCCACTGTTCTCTGTCATTTGTCCCAAGTCTCCTTTAAGATCCACTTCTGACACCAGTATGGTTTGTGCTTCAACAGCGACTCCCTCCATATTGAGAATGCTTTGTAATCCATCTTCAGCAGGGACAGGCACCAGAATGACCTGTCCCTCAGCACCGTCCTGAATCCAAAACAGCTGCTGCTGCAGGTCCAGGTGATGCTCCTGCCCCCTTGCTTCAGTCTCCCCTTCACATATGTCAGAGAGCTGCAGCTTCTGCTGAGAGCCTAAAAACTGCAAACTTTGCTCATGAATATCAGCCACTGCTGGAGACCCTCCAGCAGGGATCACATGTTGACCTTGAATTTGGAGCTGGACTTGGGACTTTGTTACATCAGAGTCACTAGTTTCTACGCTTTTCCCAGGTGATCTTTCCAACCTGACTATCTGTATGTTTTTGGCATTATGAGCTGTGCTACAAGTACTGGTTTCAACACTTCTCTGAATCTTTAGAGAGTCCTCATGCACTGTGGGCTGGACATCTTTCCCAGTCTTTGAAACTCTGCGTACTACCTGACCACCAACCTGCACCTGTCCTCTTCCACAGTAAAAGCAGTATCCCTTCTCCTCCTCAGACCAGCTGTTGGTGTCTGGAAGAAAACGACCCCCCAACTCTATCTGATCCACACATCTGTCCTCAAACACTCCTGTATCCTCAGATTTAGGATCATTCTCTGCTCCATCTCTCTCCTCCTGGTTAGAGCCTCCTTTGCCTTGTCTCTTCTCCCCCCCTGGTGTCCAGCTCCTCCTGTTTTTACAACCATCTCGTGACACAAGCAGAGCCTGCTTCAGCCGTTTATCACGGAGCCTTAGCACAGTGCTCCGCAGGCGGTTCTCCCTCCGCCTAGCTGCATGCAGCTGTCGTAAGGCCTTCTCCAAGCAGTCAATAGCCTGGTCGAAACGTCTCCTCCACAGCAGGGGGCAGAGCTGAGCATAGCTGTGCTCCTTCGACAGGTAGAAGCCTGGAGGAGGGGGCAGGCGCCTCATGTAACGTGATGGGGAGAGGGGCCGAGACAGCGGTGGTGGTGAAGGACTACCTTCTTGCTGTGAGAGCTGCTCCACCCCTGACGGATCTTGAGAAGATGCAGGCATGTTTTCATTAGTCTCCTCAGCTGCTGCCACTGACATCTGAACTGTGGGTTCTTCTGAAGTTTGACCCTTGTCTGTCTCCTGCTGAGTGTTCTCCTGGTCGCCTGAGCCAGCATTCTTCCTACAGAAAAAAAAGATAAAGTGACAAAGGCTGCCAGTTCCTTTAGTGTTTCCTTGTAACACATACAGATTAACTTGTTTTTAATGAGTACGCTTCTTTTCTCTCCTTTTTTTGTGCTCACATCGTGAATCAATTTCCCTTTGGTATAATAAAGTTAATCAATCAACGAACCCAATATTAAGTGTGTTACTCTACTGCAACTCTACAGGTGGGATGAACAGCATTTTCCCAAAACATCTTCCCTCATTAGTCACTCCAAAACTCACAGGTGTTCAGTTGGGTTGAGATCTGGAGCCTAGCATATAATTAATTAATTAATCATTTCCATCCTCATCAAACCATTCAGGGAGGCCTGTGACCTGTATAGAAGCTTCTGCATTCATTGTGTTTCTATATGTAAAAAAAAAGAAAATTTATATTGTTATCTCAAGATAAAGAGATGATTTTATCATGTTTGCATGAACAGTGTGTGTGTGTGTTTGCTGTGGTCTTGATAACATCAGATTCAGGAGAAGGCAGTTTTGATCATTTCATCAGAGTGTAGTCTAACACAGGCAGAATATGTGTTTCTCTAGAGATTATATCCAAATCATTCTTCTTCATTTAAGGGTAAGATGACAGCTGCAGCTTCACAGATGAATGAGTGCAGTGATCCTGTTGATATTTTTATATATGACAGGTGCTGTCACGAGTCCACCTTAATAGAGACCATCTTTAATGCTTTTTGCCCTGTGTTTACCTGCTTTATCACTAACTCTCCTGCCATTACAGATCCTCCCACTACCTCCTGCCCTACAGTTACCTTTCTCCCGCCTGTTCCCTCACCTGAGCTTCCCCACCCATCTCCACACCTGGATCTCATTCCCCTCATCAGTCACTCATTCATATACCAGCCCAGATCCACTTACCCTCTGCCAGATTGTCTTGTGTGTCATACCTAGGTTTCCAGCGATTCCCTGCCTGTCTGACTCTGCCTGCCTGATCCTTTGCCTGACTACCGGTTTTGAAGATTCCAGACTACCTCGTTCTGAGAGGTCGTCACACAGCACTTTTTAACTTTGTTAAGAAAAGTGATATAAAATAAAGTTTATTATTATATCATTAACCACATTTGAATTTTCAACACTGTAGTAACAAACTATAAAAAATTAAATAAAATTCGGTCTATTGTTTTGTGGATTGCCTTTACAAAAATAGTCACTAATGCCAGAACTGGGAACTAACGCATTACAATTCCTGTAATGATCTTTTTGCCGTCTATGATTGTAGAAAACAAATAATGTGAAATCATGTCTCAATATCATTTTACAAGCTCAGAATATTTTATATCCTGTCTTGAGACAGCACATAAGTGAAACCTCTGAACTGCTTACCAAAGGTTGGCGGGTGGTACATCATTGCTCATGAGCAATGAGAACATCTGACTCTGTATCAGTTCTGTTTACCTGACAGGAATGTCTTCTTGTTTCTGCAGTGTTCCTGGTCTTTTGCATTTGGTTGTTGAAGAGGAATCAAATACTGTAGGAAATGCATCTTCCTTTAGTCTTCTGATCCCACTGTGAGTGAAAAGGTCAAACACATTTTAAACCGCTATCTGAACGTTAGCAGTAGACTCATATTTTGCACCAGTGGTCAATAACAGAAAATTGTGAGTTAAACTAGTGATCTGTAATCTCTTAATGTCCTGACTGAGTCTACAGACCTGCATCCAGTCAGTTCGAAACTTTCTGGGGTGAAGTGTTTGGAGCAAAAGTAGACAAAGTCAGTCTGAGGATCCCAGGAGTCTGCACGGTGGGAGTTGGTGATCCAAAGGTTCCTCCGAGTTGCTCCTTTTGGTAATCTGGCCATCACAATGACAAATTGTTACTGATCAAAGTAACATTTTGTCCCTTCAATATTGTTGTCACATTTGTCACTCAATACTCTAAGTTCACCAAAAAGCCTGTTGCCGAGTCTGAACAATTGCAACACTTTCTACAGTACAGTGCATATGCATTGCATATGCAGTGCATGTTCCCAGGTTCTGATGTTGCCAGGGTCTAATATTCTGTTCTTTTGTTTTTTGAACTGAAAACAGCGTCATGTACTCTCAGTCCTCTGTTTATTCAGCATACCTGTAGTATATAAAATATAAAAATACAAAATCCTCTCAGAAATGTTCAAAATTGTTGTTTCGTTTATTGACAAGCTGTTTCCAAAGATACTATCTTATTCAAATACATGTATCATTACAGTGAACAAGAATAAAAATATGGATATGGGAGATATCCTTACATATGTTGGATGTTGCAAATGGCAACTTTGAGTTTAGTGTTTATGCTGCTGTTGCCAGACATAGCTCGGTAACACTTTATTTAAAGATGGGTTCATAAGACTGACATGACACCATCATAACCATGACATGACAACTGTCATGAATATGAAGGAGTTTTTATGAAGGTTTACGACTGTTAGACCATAGCAGGCCTAATTCTAACTCAAAGAAACTATTTAGCTTTATGTGTTAACATTGCATTTTACAATACAGTTACAATTAGCAGCAGTTAGTGGTTATATGAATAATAATAATTAATTACATTTATATAACATTAGTGTTTTATCTTGATACCCAAAGTGCTTCACAGTGAAGGGGGGGAAACTCATGAAGCGCTTTGAGTTGTCGGAAAAGACTAGAAAGGCGTTATATAAGTACAGTCCATTTACCATTACTCATCTCAACCACCACCAATGTGGTTAGGTTAGCTAACGTTACTTTAGCAACAAGTAAAGCTATCTGTCCATCAGGAAACTCCATAAATCACCTTGGTACTGTACTCTGTTGTCAAACTGCCATCATAACATTACTGACATCTTTGGTAAGTCCAAATGGTTCCACATTACTTGAGGTCAAGGGAATTATTCATGACACAATTATAATGGTCTCATGACAGTCTATGTCAAAACCAAGCACATTTGACAGTATAATGTAATGTTAAAACGTGAAGCTAAATAGTTTGATAATTAGGTTTGCTATGGCATGTTTATGACTTAAGGTTATGTTTTCTTGGTTAATATCAAGTTGTCATAACAAAGACTCAAACAATGTTGACTTTGCATTAAAAGTGACATAATTGACCGAATTAAAGACTCCTTCATGTTCGTGACAGGTGTCACGTCATGGTTATGATGTTGTCATGTCAGTCTTATGAACCCACCTTTAAATAAAGTGTTACCCATAGCTTTAAGCCTGAGCTGTTTCTAAACACCTCAATGTATTTTTTTTTATGTCTATACATTATATAATCATGTTGAACACAGCATGTTATGGAAGCCTAAAGGGGACTATATTAAAATGAAAATGTTAACTTGAAAATTTTATTCCACAATGGCATTATTATTTTCCACATATCTGTGTTATCTGAATAAAAATGAAAATGAAAATGCAATAATCCAATTTTCATTTTCATTTCCACATAGTTGTATGGGCGTTCTATGACCATATTGAAATGAAAATGGAAAAGCTGTTTGACATTTAATAATAAGTCATACACCGCTGTACAGTGGACAATATTCAAATGTAAATACAAATTTGAAAATGAAAATGCAATATAAATAAAGTAACCCTATTTTCCATTTTGCAAGCAATATTTAATTCAAAATGAAAACGAAATTTTCTAACAATTGAAAATTGAAAATGGCATTTGACATTTCATTTTCAAAGACTAAACCTGCTGTACAGTGGGCAGTATTCAAATGCAATAAACAAAACAGTGCCCCCAGTCTATTGTATTTACATTTACGTCACCATGCTTTTTTGGGGTCAACATGAAAATTAACAGAACACCCATACGTTTGTGAAAATGAAAATGCAAATGCATTGGATTATTGCATTTTATTTTTTTTCTCAAATAACACAATACATATGTGGAAAATTATAAAGCTATTGTGGAATTACATTTTAATTTTCAAGTTTACATTTTGATTTTAATACACTCCCCTATAGGCTTCCATAGAATGTAAATAATACAGCTTTGGAGTTGTTAGAAGGTGCATTAATTAATTTTTGGCAGAGCTAGGCAAGCAGTTTAACCCTGCTTCCAACACTTTCTATCAACTAATGAATTATTGACAGATCATTTCAGCACTAGTTGAAAGCTACAACATCAAAATCACCAGCTACATTCGTTACAAAACTAAAATTTAGTCTGCCAAAGAATTGACATTGTGCAGGAAACACTGCTATTATAGTACTGTAAATTGTGAATACAATAGAGATGGAACAACATAAATCCACAGGTTTTTAAAACATGAACTTGAAAAAGATGCCTATGACCCTGACATTCTACAAAGTGTGGAAAATGCTCACTTGTGAAAGGTGATACCAGCATTACGAGTCTCACGGTTGTCCCGAGATTTGCAGCCACCTGCTGAGCAATGTCTTGGCATCTGAAAGTGATACAGTGAAAAGAAAAAAAGTAGTCAGTTATATATTTTGACAAGTGTCATTAACTCATGTAGTTAACTCAAGCATGACAAGAATTATATCTGAACAGAAAACTCAAACAGAAAATATCCTGTTGGAAAAGTTGGACTTTAATAGGATTAAACATTACATGTAATGTCACCTTCTCAATACTATCAACTGTATTTTTACACAGCTGATAGATGAGCTGTAGCTCAACACTTTCATGTCCGGACTTCTCACTTACTGTACACATCAATGTGCCACAGTAGCATACTTTTCAATATAGTCTGCACTGCACTGTAACCCTCCACAAACACATACTGTCATGTCCTATCAAAGGCTACAGTGGAGTGCTCTGGGTCAGCTGTTTGATGCTATGAAGCACATCGTGCAGGGGTGCAACTTCTTATGGTGGACAAATTGTGCTTGTACAGATTAATGTTCTGCATCAGGTGTGAGACATTGTATGGTTATTAAGCAGAAATCATGTTTGCGGAGACTGTTGACATAGATTAACAGAAAGGAGGAAATCATGCAGAGAAGAGAAATGCACCCCTATAACGAATCACAGCATGTGCGCCTGCAGCACTGTGTGTCGGACAGCGTGGTCAGCAACACTGGGGCCCCTCAGGGGACTATCCTCTCTCCCTTCCTCTTCAGCATCTACACCACGGACTTCAGCTACCACACAGAGTCCTGCCACCTTCAGAAGTTTTCTGATGACTCTGCTGTGGTGGGATGTATCAGCGGTGGTGATGAGTCTGAGTACAGGGCTGTGGTGGGTAACTTTGTCTCATGGTGTGAGCAGAACCATCTGCAACTCAATGCGACAAAGTCTAAGGAGCTGGTTGTGGATCTACGAAGAGCCAAGGCACCAGTGACCCCGGTTTCCATCCAGGGGGTCAGGGTGGACATGGTAGAGGATTACAAGTACCTGGGAGTACACATGGACAATAAATTGGACTGGGCAAAGAACACTCAAGCTGTTTACAGGAAGGGCCAGAGCCGCCTCTATTTTCTGAGGAGGCTGAGGTCCTTCAACATCTGCTGGACAATGCTGAAGATGTTTTATGAGTCTGTGGTGGCCAGTACTATCCTATATGCTGTTGCATGCTGGGGCAGCAGGTTGAGGGTAGCGGACAGTAACAGGCTCAACAAACTGACACGTAAGGCCAGTGACATTGTGGGGGTGGAGCTGGACTCTCTGGCGGTGGTGTCAGAGAGGAGGATGCTGGCCAAACTACATGCCATCTTGGACAGTGTCTCCCACCCGCTCCATGACGTGCTGGTCAAGCAAAGGAGCACCTTCAGCGGAAGACTCATCCCACAAAAAAGCACCACAGGAAGTCATTCCTGCCTGTGGCCATCAAACTCTTTAACTCCTCCCTCTAAGTGTCAGTCTATATGACCCTAAGTCATTAAACTGGACATTGATCATTACATCATGCAATACATGACATAATTGTGCAATATTCTGTGTTAATACTCTTGTGCAATATACTCTTTTAAATTCCCTATTTATTGATTTTTATTCATACCTCTATTACTGCTGTGCAATATCCACCGTCTTATTATAATTTTAATAAGCTACACTTAACTTGGCAGTTCATGCACTTTTACCTTATACCGTATTATTATCATCAACTGGTAAACCCACTTGTACTTCACACTTATTTTATTTTATACTTATACCCACTTGGTACTTAATTTATTTTCTGACCTGTATTATAGTGTATTATACACATATATTTTTTTGCTTAGTACTTCTATTCCTTTGTGCACTGACGTGATAGTGAGCTGCTGTAGCAAAAGAGTTTCCCCTCGGGGATCAATAAAGTATTTCTGATTCTGACTCTGATTCTGATCAGGGCAGTCAAGAGATGGAAATGTTAGGTTGACTTAAAGGAGGCTAGTCTCTTTAATAGCAGAGGCAGTAACTGTTACAATAGAGACTGCATCGAAATCAGAGAGAATCCACATAGTAAAAGCAGCAGTTCATCATCTGGATATCAGTGGACTGACCCAGCACTGACTTGTGAGAAATTATCTTAATGATCTTAGTGACCAAGTGAGCCCAAAGCTGTCATGGGTTGGCTAATTATAATTCTGCCTCTACTGCTACTGCTTGAAATGCTATAAGTTTATTGACTAATGGTCAGGAAACTGGTAACATTTATTATTTAAAAAAAACATTATTACATTAATATTATTATAATATTAAATTTTCCCTTTCCTTCAAATATTTTGTTTTCTTTCTACATGACAAAGACAATAACAATGACTACTGTCTTTATCGTGTAAAATAATCAGCAGACTAACTGATACTGAGAAAAATCATTAGTTGCTGCCCTACAATACATTTTGAAAGACAATGACTATTGACAAAATTTCAAATTTACATTTACTAACAAAAACGTTTGGTGTATTTTTGAAAGAAATAGAACATTATATAGCCACTATCTCTAGCTCCTTAAATTAGAGAGATGTCGAAAGCATTCATATTTGTAATATTTATCTAACATTTATCACATCTTTATCTCAAATTTTAAAATAAGATTTCACTTATTTATTAGTTCTTCTTTTTTAAGTCTTGATTGTTTTTTTTGTATCACCACTTGATGGCACTGTTGGCTTGTTTTGTGTATAGTTCTTGATTCAGCAATAAAGTGCAAAAAATCTTGACAGTATGGCGTGTTACCTAAGGCCAAGCAAAATAGCTAGGAAAGAAAATAGACGTAAATATTTTGACTTTTTACATCCAGCCATTGAAACGTTGTTTTTGTGGACCGCTGTAGCCGGTGATTTCAGCGTTGTGTCTCCTCGTTACGACTGGATTTGAAACAACTATCAATTTCCGCGCATTCGCTCGTGAGAAATTTGAATGAAACGGACTAATTTGTATTGCCATGCAGCGACTGACACATCGTTTTCCTGCTGCCACCTAACTTTGCCACGCTAATTTGGGTCATGTAACAAACTAGCCAGGAGCTTGTACAAAGCTAAACCGTTGTAAACGTCATGGACATGACGCAAGTTACAGTTTTCGGTTCCTACTGACGTTCAGTAAACGCTGGAGTAAATGATGATTTATACATACTAAAAATATTACCCCTGCACTGCAGATGTCGACCTCACGAAGATGGCGGATCTTTTTCTTCATCCACCTTCTTCCTCTATTGCCTCGCCCTCCCTTTTTTGTAAATAAAACTTTATTTGTAACCAGCAGCACACTACAAGGAACAACATTAAATTCAATAAATCAATATATATATATATATATATATATATATATATATATATATATATATATATATATATATATATATAGTTATCATTATTGTATTATTATTATTATTAATATAGTATTAATTCTTAGTTCTATTGTTCCACAAGATGGAGCCATGTAGTCAAGAGTAAATATCAGCTTCAAGTAGTGCACCTGTAGTTTGATGCTAGCTCCTCTAGCAAAAGATTTTTCCATACCTCAGTAAAAAATTTATTGCAATAACATGTTTTATTGACTATGGTTTGTTGTGTGTCCAGGTTTCTGTTTATATTTATACATGGGTTGTGATTTTCTCTCTGATTCCAGCCCTTGGTTCTTCCAGACCTGTTTTGCACAACTCATCTACCTGCTTCACTGTACTACACTGTACTCAGTATTTTTGCCAGGTGTGTGCACATTAAGTGCACATTATAACTGTAGTCTGGGGCAAAAATGAGCTGTGGTCCCCTATTGGCCTACTATTTCTCGTTTAATTGTATATGTTTTAGTTAGTAATCACCATTAATTTGTGGTAACTTGATTAAGCACAAATTTATTCAGGAATATGCACCATGTGAGCACACCATGAACCAAAATAATAAAGCTGCAGGTGTCACCTTAAAGGTCCAGTGTGTAGGATTTAGTGGCATCTAACGGTGAAATTGCAGATGGCAATCATTTGAATACTGCTTGCATCACCCTCCCCTTCCAAGCGTGTAGGAGAAACTACAGTGGTCACGAAAAAACGCAAATGGCCCTATCTAGAGCCAGTGACAGTTTACACGCTATTCAGTTTTGCTAACTACCGTTCTTTAGCTTAGCAGCTAGTGATGGCTTCTCTCTCTCCCTCTCACTCTGCTGCTCTCTCTTGCTCGGTGTGTCAAATGTTTAGCTATTCCTCTGCCTCCTTTAATGATAACGGTACATGTAATAAATGTAGTTTATTTGTAGTGTTGGAGGCAAGGCTTAGTGAATTGGAAACGCGGTTCCGCACCATGGGAACTCAACCATTAGCTGCTGTAGTTAGCCAGCCCCCAGTAGCCGGTGCGGACCGACCAGAGGTAGCTCCTGTTAGCCGTCTCCTGGCAGCTCCCGAGCAGCCGGGAAACCAGGGAGGCTGGGTGACTGTCCGAAGGAAGCATAGCCCTAAGCAGAAGCCCACGGTTCACCACCAACATGTTCATGTTTCTAACAAGTTCTCCCCACTCAGCAACACACCCACTGAGAAACCAACTCTGATTATTGGCAGCTCCATTTTGAGAAAAGTGAGGTTAGGGGGAAACTCTTTTGCTACAGCAGCTCACTATCACGTCAGTGCACACAGGAATAGAAGTACCAAGCAAAAAAAATATAATACACTATAATACAGGTCAGAATATAAATTAAGTGCCAAGTGGATATAAATATAAAATAAAATAAGTGTGAAGTACAAAGTGGGTTTACTGGTTGATGATAATAAAATGGTATAAAGTAATAGTGCATGAACTGTCAAATTAAGTGTAGCTTATTTATAATGAGACGGAGGATATTGCACAGCAGTAATAGAGGTATGAATAAATATCAATATCAATAAATAGGGAATTTTAAACTGAAAAGGGTATATTGCACAGGAGTATTAACACAGGATATTGCACACTTATCTCAAGTATTGCAGAGATGTAATGATCAATGTCCAGTTTAATGAGTTAGGGTCATATAGGCTAACACTTAGAGGGAGGAGTTAAAGCGTTTGATGGCCACAGGCAGGAATGACTTCCTGTGGCGCTCAGTGGTGCTTTTTGGGGGGATGAGTCTTCCGCTGAAGGTACTCCTTTGTTTGACCAACACATCATGGAGTGGGTGGGAGACACTGCCGCCAGAGAGTCTAGCTCCACCCCCACAATGTCACTGGCCTTATGGATCAGTTTGTTGAGCCTGTTAGCGTCCGCTACCCTCAACCTGCTGCCCCAGCATGCAACGGCATACAGGATAGCACTGGCTGCCACAGACTCATAAAACATCTTCAGCATTGTCCGGCAGATGTTGAAGGACCTCAGCCTCCTCAGAAAATAGAGGCGGCTCTGGCCCTTCCTGTAAACAGCTTGAGTGTTCTTTGCCCAGTCCAATTTATTGTCCATGTGTACTCCCAGGTACTTGTAATCCACTACAATGTCCACCCTGACCCCCTGGATGGAAACCGCAGTCACTAGTGCCTTGACCCTTCGTAGTTCTACAACCAGCTCCTTAGACTTTGTCGCATTGAACTGCAGATGGTTCTGCTCACACCATGAGACAAAGTTCCCCACCACAGCCCTGTACTCAGTCTCATCACCACTGCTGATACATCCCACCACAGCAGAGTCATCAGAAAACTTCTGAAGGTGGCAGGACTCTGTGTGGTAGCTGAAGTCTGTGGTGTAGATGATGAAGAGGAAGGGAGAAAGGACAGTCCCCTGAGGGGCCCCAGTGTTGCTGACCACGCTGTCCGACACACAGTTCTGCAGATGCACATGCTGTGGTCTGCCAGTCAGGTAGTTCACAATCGAGGACACGAGGGGGGCATCCACCTGCATCGCTGCCAGCTTCTCACCCAGCAGGGCTGGCCGGATGGTGTTGAAAGCACTGGAGAAGTCAAAAAACATGATCCTCATCGTGCTTGCCGGCTTGTCCAGGCGGGTGTGGATGCGGTTCAGCAGGAAGATGATGGCGTCCTCAACTCCCAGCCGGGGCTGGTAGGTGAACTGAAGGGGGTCCAGGAGGGGTCTGACCATGGGCCGTAGCTGTTCCAGCACCAGTCTCTCCAGGGTCTTCATTACGTGGGAGGTCAATGCCACCGGTCTGTAGTCCTTGGAGCCACTGGGATGCGGCGTCTTCAGCACAGGAATGAGGCAAGATGTCTTCCACAGAATAGGGACCCTTTGAAGACTCTGGCTCAGGTTGAAGAGGCTGAAGGACTCCACATAGCTGGGGGGCACAGGCTTTTAGCACCCCTGGGATAACTCCATCGGGGCCTGCAGCCTTGTTTGAGTGGAGTTTCATCAGCTGTCCTCTCACCTGGTCAGTAGTCAGGCATACAGCAGAGGTTACAGGTGGGGGAGGGGGGGAGTCATCAATGTGAAGAGGGCCATTAGCCTGAGAGCCAGTTGAGGGGAGAGTAGGACTCTCCCAGGAAGATGGGGGAGGGGGGAGCAGTTGACTCAGAGGAGTCTGAGGGCGGACAGCACCTGAGTTAGAGGGGGGATGAGCAGGAGCCGGTGTGTCGAATCTGTTAAAGAACAGATTAAGTTCGTTGGCCCTGTCCAAGCTGCCTTCAACTCCTCTGCTGCCAGTCGGTCTGAAGCCAGTGATGCTCTTCATGCCGCTCCAGACCTCCCTCATGTTGTTCTGCTGGAGTTTCTGTTCCAGCTTCCTCCTGTACTTCTCCTTGGCCTCCCTGATCTTCACCTTCAGGTCAGCCTGGATTGCCCTCACCTCCTCCCTATTACCATCCGTAAAGGCCCTCCTCTTGGCATTCAGGATGTCTTTGATGTCCTTTGTTACCCACGGTGTGTTATTTGGATAACAATGGACCACCTTATTTGGGACATTGCAGTCCACACAGAAGTTAATGTAGCCAGTGATGCACTCAGTGAGCCCATCAATGTCCTCTCTATGAGGCTCCCAGTTTGTCACTTGAAAACACTCCTGCAGTGTCCTCTGACCATCGCCTCACTGAAGATCTGTATGCGTCCTTAACGTTAGCATACAGCAGGTCCAGTGTCCTCTCCTCTTTAGTAGGACAACTCACATACTTCGTGAAATTAGTCAGTGTTGTTGAAACACTGACATGGTTGAAGTCAGTGTTTCAGCTAACGCTGTTAGCTCGTCCATTTTATTCGCCAGCGATCTCATGTTGCCCATTACGAGAGAAGGCAGACACGGCTTAAATCTCTTGTTCTTAAGTCTCTTTTGTCTGCACCTCTCTCTCTTCCCTCGCCGCTTCGTTCCACCTCTGTATCCTCAGTGTGTCCTCCTCCAGATCTCAGTGGGGACATCGGTTGTCCTAGGTGCCATGCCGCTTGGCTTCAGCTGTTCCCTGGTGTAAACAATGCGGCCAAACAGCTGATCTGCAGCGGTGCCCTGACCGAGTAGCAGGAGAAGAAGTTTCACGGCGGAAAAAAGTACTAAAACACTTTCTACTCTCATTTTATACTTTACATTATACTTACACACAAGTTACCCAAGTTTGGAAGAAAAAGGAAAGCTAAAAGTTGGAAAAAGTAAGAAGACGAGACGGAGCTACGGTAACAGGCAGCATGCATGTTGGCACATGCGCACTATCTAAAGTTCTGCCAAATCTACTCAGAATTGGGACATGATCACTACCCAGCGTATACCTGTCCATTATATCCCACTCACCCACTTGAGCTAAGAGTGCTGAAGATAGTGTAATATCTATGCAGGACTGTGCATTATGATTAGTTCTAAACCATGTTGGTCTTCCATCATTCAGCACCACCAAGTCATACTCTTCTAACACCTGCCCATTCCCATCTGTTGCCCTACTTCCTCACAGTGCATTGTGTGCATTAAAATCCCCCACCCACAACACTGGTGAACTGATGTTTCCAAATATTTCTTCTAGCCGTTCCATCTCAAGCCTAGAATTGGAGAATTGGAGGGGTTATACATGTACATATACATATCCCAGGATCACAAAGTCTAATCTAGGTTTTAGCCATGTTTCTTGATTGCATATTAATTCAGGAGTTTCCTTAAATGCCTCTATGAATCTTTTAAGTTCTTGTCCATTAGCTGTTGGGTTTCTAGCATTCCATTGAAAAATATAAAAAATTTGCAATAAAACCTTAATAATCATCAAGGTCTTCTTCATTTATCTTTTCGTCTTCAACCACATCTTCAGCCAGGCTTTGGCTTCCATTTGTTGGCTGTGATCTTGCTTCAGACTCACAAGAGTAAGTTATTGCCCATAGTTCTTGAGGAGTTATTCCTGTGAAATAAGTGTGAAGTACAAAGTGGGTTTACCGGTTGATGATAATAATACGGTATAAAGTAATAGTGCATGAACTGTCAAGTTAAGTGTAGCTATTAAGATTATAATGAGCTATTAAGATTACAATTGAGGATATTGCACAGCAGTAATAGAGGTATGAATAAATATCAATAAATAAGGAATTTTAAACCGAAAAGAGTATATTGCACAGGAGTATTAACACAGAATATTGCACAATTATTATTAAGTATTGCAGTCCAAGTTTAGTCCTTAAAACAGATAAAGTAATTATTGTATGTGATTTCAATATTCATGTGGCCATTGAAAATGATAGCCTTAGTACTGAATTTATCCCATTATTAGATTCTATTGGCTTTTGTCAGAGTGTACATGAAGCCACTCACTGTTTTAACCACACCCTTGACCTTGTTCTGGTATATGGCATTGAAATTGAACATTTAATAGTCTTTCCACAGAATCCTTCTTTATCAGACCATTACTTAATAACTTTTGAACTGCTATTACTGGACTACACGCCATTAGGCAAAAATTCTTACTCTAGATGTCTATCTGATATTGCTGTATATAAATTTAAGGAAGCGATCTCATCTGCATTTAATTCAATGTTATGTCTCAATATAACAGAGGACTGCTATGCAAATCGCAGCCCCTCCCAAATTGACCATCTAGTTGATAGTGCTGCAGGCTCACTGCGAACAACACTCGATTCTATCGCTCCTTTAAAAAACCCATGGTATAACCCCCAAACCTGCAAACTAAAGCAAACATCACAAACACTTGAAAGGAAATGGCGTTCCAACAACCTGGAAGAATCTCGTTTAGTCTGGCAAGATAGTCTTAAAACATATAGGAAGGCCCTCCGTAATGCCAGAGCAGCTTACTACTCATCATTAATAGAAGAAAATAAAAACAACCCCAGGTTTCTTTTCAGCACTGTAACCAGGCTGACAGAGAATCACAGCTCTATTGAACCATGTATTCCTATAGCCCTCAGTAGTAACGACTTCATGAGCTTCTTTAATAATAAAATTTGAATTATTAGAGAAAAAATTCAATTCAAGTCCTGCCTTCAACCGGCACCGATTTATCTTCAAACACAGGAACCTTGGAAAGAGCTGTAGAGCCGCTGCTTTGCTCCTGTCAATCTTCTTCAGCTGACTTTGACGATTAATTCATCTAAGCCATCAACCTGTCTCTTAGACCCCATTCCAACTAGGCTGCTTAAAGACGTTTTACCCTTAGTTAGCACCTCTTTACTGGATATGATCAATTTGTCTTTATTAACAGGCTATGTACCACAATCCTTTAAAGTAGCTGTAATTATACCGCTTCTTATAAAGCCCACTCTTGATCCAGGGTTTTTAGCCAACATTAGACCTATATCTAACCTTCCCTTTCTCTCTAAGATGCTTGAGAAAGCAGTCGCCAATCAGTTGTGTGACTTTCTAAATAACAATAGTTTATTTGAGGATTTTCAGTCAGGATTTAGAGTGCATCATAGCACAGAGACAGCACTGGTGAAAATTACAAATGACCTTTTAATTGCATCAGACAATGGACTTGTCTTGTTAGATCTTAGTCTTGCGTTCGACACCATTGACCATTATATCCTATTACAGAGACTGGAACATGTAATTGGCATTAAAGGAGCCGCACTAAGCTGGTTTAAATCCTATCTATCAGATCGATCTCAGTTTATACATGTTAACGGTGAGTCCTCCGCGCACGCCAAAGTTAGTCATGGAGTTCCACAAGGTTCTGTGCTTGGACAGATTCTATTCACCTTATATATGCTTCCTCTAGGCAATATTATTAGGAAACACTCCATAAACTTTCATTGCTATGCAGATGATACCCAATTATATCTATCGATCAAGCCAGATGAAACTAACCAGTTAACTAAACTTCAAGCATGCCTTAAGGACATAAAGACCTGGATGACCTGCAACTTTCTGATGTTAAACTCAGACAAAACTGAAGTTATTGTACTTGGTCCCAAACACCTCAGAGACACATTATCTAAAGATATAGTTACTCTAGATGGCATTGTCCTGGCCTCCAGCAGCATTGTAAGGAACCTCTGAGTTATCTTTGATCAGGCTTTATCCTTTAACTCCCACATGAAACAAACTTCAAGGACTGCCTTTTTTCACCTACGTAATATTACAAAAATCAGGCACATCCTATCTCAAAATTATGTTGAAAAATTAGTACATGCATTTGTTACTTCTAGGTTGGACCACTGCAATTCCTTATTATCCGGCTGCCCGAATAAGTCCCTTAAGATCCTCCAGTTGATCCAGAATGCTGCGGCACGTGTACTGACAAGAAGTAGGAAAAGAGATCATATTTCTCCAATATTAGCTTCTCTGCACTGGCTCCCTGTAAAATCGAGAATAGAATTTAAAATCCTTCTCCTTACCTACAAAGGTTTTTAATGGTCAGGCACCATCGTATCTTAAAGAGTTCATAGTACCGTATTACCCAACTAGAACACTTCGCTCCCAGAATGCAGGGTTACTTGTGATTCCTAGAGTCTCCAAAAGTACAATGGAGCCAGAGCCTTCAGTTATCAAGCTCCTCTCCTGTGGAATTAGGTCCCAGTTTGGGTTCGGGAGGCAGACACCATCTCCACATTTAAAAGTAGGCTTAAGACTTTCCTCTTTGATAAAGCTTATAGTTAGGGCTGGCTTGGGTGAGTCCTGAACCACCCCTTAGTTATGCTGCTATAGGCCTAGACTGCCGGGAGACTTCCCATGATGCACCTCTTTGCCTAAATATGTGTACTCTTCCTATTGGACAATGAACTGTAAATCTCACCGAAGGTCACATTGGAACTAACAGGTCAAACATGGTGCATTCTACAGGGAAATTAGTCAGTTCCACACTTGAGACAGTGGCCTTGGGGTTGTCTAGATAACGGCCCCATTTTCCTGCCCAGCTGTCCTTCCTCCTGGACGAGAGAAACAGTTAGGGTGACAGTGAAGTGAACTATTGCTAGGGAACATAGATGTAAACTCCATTCAGACTCAGTGTGGTGGGAAAAGCACATAGGCGTTGTGTCTGTCTGCCAAAAACCTCTGTCATGAATTTACTTTTTATCCAGTTTAAAGCTACATTTTTACAATTTTTCGGTTTTTAACTACATCCTTTAACTGGATAAAGGATTTTAGAAATCGGACATCTGATTTTTAAGTTATCAGAGAAACAAGCTGAGCAGACGCTCAAGAAGTCATAGCTCCACTTATCTCACCATCTGGCTGCCAGAGCTGCGTCTGTCTCTGCAAGGATATCATTGAGTTAGAGCAAAGAATTTCCACGAGAGGGAGAGTCTCCTTTCGTACTACCGAAACCAATATCATCCAGCTGGAAAATTGTTACGACATCCTTGACTTACATGAATTTCCTCCACTGGCTGGAAACCTACAACCTCCTCCTCCTCCGATGATATTAAGTGAGTCCAGTGGATCTCCATTGCCCTTGGCCCCCTCACCAAAAAGACCTCGGTGATCTTCTTGCCCCAGGCCCCACCGCTGAAAGCCAAACTTCACTCCAGCTCCACCATCTGCTCACTCACCACCGCCGGATGCTTTTCCCACCACCCTTGTTATCAGTGATTCAATAGTGAGGCACATGAGAAGAAGATCAGCTGAGACACACTGCTTCCCACGTGCTAAGGTTGCTGACATCCTGGACAAGATCCCCAGGGTCTTGGTGAAATACCCCTGGGCTAGTAATGTTATTATCCATGTTGGCTGCAATGACGTTTCCAGCCAGACTTCTGAAAAACCCCAAGATTTTAGCAGGTGCCTTCACATGCTGAATGACTGTGGCAAGTGTGTTTTTATCTACGGAACCCATTCCTCCACTTGGCTGAGGTGTCAGTCGTTTTAGCTGGATTAGTAACCTCCACACATGGCTCCAGTCTGCCTGCACAGTGCACAGCACAGTTTTTATTGACAATTTTAACCTTTTCTGAAATCATCCATCTTTTTATCTGTGGAATGGTACCCATCTTAGCAGACAGGAGCACATACTCTAACGCACAACATATTTGATACAGTTTTTAACGCTACTGCAGTTTGACTATCGCCGACCACATGTCCAGAAAGCCAAGATAACTTGACACCAGTCACTTCCGGTCTCCGAGCCGACTTCTTCCCCACACCGCTGTCATCATCCCATTCAGGCATAGACTCACTACTCTCTATTAATTGAAGCTGCCCCTCCAAATTGCAGTTTTATCAAGTCGGACTGGAGACCGGCGGCGAAGGCAGAGTCCCTCTGGAGGTCGAATAGGATGTCGGCGACGAAGGTGGAACCTTTCAGGAAGCCGGCAGCGAAGGTGGAACCTCTCTGGAGGCCGGCGACAAAGGCGGAACCCCTCTGGAGGCCGGACTGGAGGCTGCCGACGAAGGCGGAAACCCTCTGGAGGCTGGCGGCAACCCTCGGAAGGCCAGCGGTGTGGCTGGAGATCAAGACTGGGGTCTAACGATTGGAGATATGAGCAGTAGACCAGCGACAGGGCAGCAGGACTGTCGGCTGGCAACTGGAGTGCAGGACTGTGGTGTAGGACTGGAGGTTGGCGACTGGAGTGCAGAGCTGAGAGGGAAACAGGGGACTGTCGCGGCTCAGCAGGTTCAGGGGACTGCTGCAGCTCAGCAGGTTCAGGTGACAGCTGCAGCTCAGGAGGTTTGGGAGGCTGCAGAAATCCAGCAGCAGCAGGACGTGGCAGCTAGAATCCAACAGGGACAGGAGATGGCAGGCCAGAGTGAAGTCTGGTAGCTAGCAGGCTGGAAACCCAGCTGATGACTGGCCTCCAAAAGCCAGGTGAGTTCCCTCAAATGGGTTCAAGGCAGGGGCCGGCTCAGGACAGGCAGGTTACAGACTAACAAACCTGATCCTAACAGACTGGAGTGCAGGCTGAGGTAAAGGCTGATTATCAGGCAGGGATGTCAGCGGGAAGCTAGCAGACTGGAATGCAGACTGGCTGCAGGAACCTCTCCTTCCATCGCCATAGCTTTCCACCTCCTCTGGAGCAGTTGAGGGAACTGGTCTGCTATGGAAGTTTTTATTAGACTTTATTATTTGTAACCCACAGAAGACAATCCACAAATGTGTACTGTCGAGGTCAGAAAAAACCTCTCTCCGAGTTGGTTGATGAGAAGGGATCCACACGAGACCTACAATTGTCTTTTAACTAGTATTTATATCCTCACAATTATTACAAACAATACAAACAATCTAACAGTACAGACAAATACAGACAAATACAGACAAATACAGATATATCTGGAGACACAGCACAGAGACCTCTCCAGGCGATCTCCCCACTATGTCTGAAGTAGCAATACAAAAGTAGTTGGTTATATGTCCTGAGCTCCTCTTGGTACACAATGCTATGTAAATGCCTAAGTTCACACTTCCCATTCCTCTTGATCTTCACAGGCCGCTGCATTCCATTCTCAGGTGTGATCAGAGCAGCTGGTCAGTGAGGAAATGCGAGTCACCCCCATACATTGATCAAACAACCCACATCAAAAGGGTGCCGGCTCCGGCCTGCCAACACATGTGCATACATTTCTTCCCACTCTTTGTCAACCCAAATCACCTCTGTATGTCACCATGGGATTATCATATCCACTGTACCTTCCCCCACTTTCTCGTATCTAACTGTTAATTAGATTGCAGTCTATGGTGCAGAACAGCTGCTGACCTGAGATGTTACATTAGTTAGACTTGTATAGAGGCAAACATCTTACATACAGGGTGTACGTAGCACAAGCTATCAATCCTAATAACACAGCCCAAGTTTTCATATTTGACAGTACCATAACATACAAATATTTCACTATCCACAAACATGTATTTTTTTAAATTTGTTTTGTGTAAAGTCATACCCACAAAAATACGGAGCAAACTGTAAGCTACTGGAAAGAGTCATCGTAAAAGAGGAGAAAGCAAGCTGGTTTCTACCAGGAGTTGAAAGACAAGGTTGAGCATTTTTATTTAACCCAAAGGTCATGATTCAGGATCAGGTTCATCATTGGCAGTCACTCTGTTGTAGAGTGTTGCCAAGCTGTTAAGAATTATTGTTTTTTTGCTCTGCAGTGTTTGCTTGTAGAGGTCGGAGGATGCCGGTCGCTCTGCCTGTGGTTGTCCTTACAGAGTTAACCGCTTGCTGTTAACTTGCTTTGTGCTCCTATTAGCATGTGAAGTTAGCTGGCAGGCTTTGTGTGTGTTTGTGAGAATTCAGGTGGGTGTCTGCTGGTGAGCAAGCCACACTGCGAGAGAGACAGCCACAGCTGTCTGCCGCAATGAAGGATTCCAGGAGAAAGAGACAGAACAAATGATAGCTGACCTTTTTATTGACCTGGTGACATCCAGGTCCCAGGTCCTCCACTCCTGACAAAAGTTCAGTTAACCCAAATGAATGAATTCATCTGTGGAGTCCCAACACTCATGAGGACAGCCGCAAGTTAATCACTTTCATCACTCCCTTTGGGAGGCTTTCTGCCAATTCCCCTTTGGGATAACAAGTGCGCCAGAAACCTTCCAGTGGAAAATGGCAGAAACCCTAAAGGGGCTGGAAGGAACTGAAGTCTATATGAATAACATCCTAGTTCATGGAGAAACTGAGGAGGTCCATGATAGATGTCTGGAGCAGGTACTGGAGGTGATCAAGGCAGCTGACCTAAAATTGAACCATGCTAAATGTAAGTTTAGACAGCGGCAGATTCGTTTCCTGGGGCACATCTTTGATGAGAGTGGTGTGAGACCTGATCCAGAGAAAGGGGCAGGGATAGAAAATTTCCCACAACCTCAAAATGTATCGGAGCTCAAGTGGTTTCTTGGAATGGTCAACTACATGGCCAAATTCATCCCAGAGCTCTCTACAGCAGGGCAACCACTCTATGAACTGCTGAAGGTGAAGGTGCAATGGCTATAGGCACCTGCACAGCAGACCCCTGTTGAAAGGAGGGGAATATTATGCAATTATTGTTGTACTCATTTGTCATTTAGGCCCTGTCACAGACAGGGGTCGCATTGTAACCTGGAACACAGTGACGGTCAAGTTGAACTGGCCACTCAGCATTAGAAAGACCTTAAATTAAAGGCTTGTGAAAACAGAGCCAGACCAGTTCCCCACCTTTTTATTTATTATTATTTTTTCATTTATATTGACATTATAACCCTGTGATACTGAGTGAATAAAATCCCATAAAACGTAAAAAGCCTTTGTGTGAATACTTTATTCTGGTAGAGAGCTCACAAAAGCATATAGAGACGGGGTTCTCCAAGAGGACAGAGTGGCGCTCCGGGAGGGAAGTTTCAGTGCAATCCACACTATGGCAACATAACTGATTTGCCTTAGGCACATACACACACACACCATAGGGGTAGAGAGTCTGTGTTAGGACCCCTCCCTGGACCGACCAGGTGTTCAGATAAGGTGAAGCCTCATAACTGATAGGAGTCAATCGGTTAGGGGTTTAAATTCTGATAGGGTTCTTGAGACGGAGTGACCGGGGCAGGTTTGTGGGCTCGCAGGAGTGCTCCCCCACTGGTGGAAGCCCCGTAACAGGTGAGTAAAAAGGTTATTGCCAAGGGCGTGCCTTTGGGAGTCTCTCTCTGTGAGGTCTGCGTCAGGCCAGTGGGTAGAATCACATAAGAGTGCTCCCCTTCCCATGCGCACAAACCTCAAGGATCATATGTTGCCTCAAGTCAGGGACGAGGCCAGTGAGCGAGGGTGGCAGCTATGCACACCTAGGTAGCTAACTGGAAGATTATAATAGGAGTAGGGACCCATCAGGTTTCATACCATGCCCACCTCCCTAAAATGGGAATGAGAATATTAGTGATAGAGATTCTTTCTCTTCTGGGACTGTTGAAACTCCAGGTTGTGCGAATTTATTGCAACATCAAATTCAAGCAGCTGATGCAGCAGGTAAAGGTAGACTAACCTTAATTCAAGCTAGGGAAGAAAATCTGTCTTTGCCATACCTATGTCTAATGGTAAACCCAGTCAACAAAAATCTAGCCCATGGTGTAGGAGTAGCTGCAGAACTTAAAACCCTAGCCGGAAAAAGAATGCAGAGAGAATCCACCTAGTTGAGGGTACAGAATCAGGGACCTTTCAGGACAAATTAGATTGTAGTCACCAAGTAAAAATCCTAATATAAAGAGGATCCTACATGTTGTATTGCACCAACAAGGCAGGACTGAGGGGGAGAATCCGGTCAAGGTGCTATAGCCAGCCTATGAGGCAGTAATGCTCAAGGTTAGATCTCAAATTTTGAGACAGCAACCTAATTACGTAATAATGACACCCTTTGGCTGTGGGGAATTTAAGTACACATCCATAGATTTGCTCAGGGCCTTTATTCAGGCTTGGCTAACACATGGGCCCCACTTAAACATTTTACTATGCATTTTAGGGCAGCCAGTTGGCAATGGCTAAATGCACTCAACAATCCAAGACAATTTTGGGGGGAATACGTTTCAGCAACCCTGTAACCCCTGAAGAACAGGCTCAGATAGACGAGCAGGTGTTTCAGACCCCCCGAGAAGATCAAGTGAATGAGCAGACATAGGGTTATAAGAACGCCTCAAATGTTTTCCAGACTGTCGTTATGAAAATATTGGAAGGACTTCCTGTAGAAGTGTATATTGATGATGTATACTTAACCCATGACGACCCAAATGAACATTTGAAGTGTTTAGAGGAGGTCTTGATGAAACTAATGCAGGATACAAAATTGGCATAAAAAATATGAGATTGGTAGAACAGAACTTACATACTCTCCCCAATTTCTCCCCATGGCAAAGAGATCACAGACTCCTATAAGCAGAAAATTTGCGAATTCCCAGATCCAAAGTCCGATACCCATTTGGAACGTTTCTTAGGTACTTGTGAGTACGTAAGCAATCATATCCCTACAATGAGCAAAAATGCCACTCCTCTGCACAAATTATAAGGGAAACTCAGGAAGAAAGATGCTCCCAAAAATATTCCATAAGATTTACATCATTATAGAACCTTGAAAACTCATGTAATAGAAAATGCTCAATATTTACTGAGAAGAGATATGGAAACTCTTTTGGAAGCTCACCTAGTTGTAGATGACAAAAGAGGAGGCATTGAAGCCAGGAACTTCAAAACAACCTACATTATTCCTGTCAAATACATGGTCAGTTACTGAAGTAAAATACTCAGTTGAAGAGAAATATCTTTGCCTTGCATATCGATTTTGGCCTGCTCTTAAAGAGGTAGCAGGATCTCAGAAACTGATTATTTACACTCCTCTACCCTCAGTTAAAGAAGCTACGAAGCAAACCACAGCTGGCGCGAAGGCCATGATGAGCAGGTGGGGAAAGTGGCAAATGATGATAATTGATCCACAAGTAGAGTTTCAAACTGAAGGACAAATTGTAAAACGTTCAGTCACAGAAGAGAAACAGCAAGGAAAACCGAATATAACTTTATTCACAGATGGAAGCTTGCGGTTTGGGCGTTCATCTTAAAAGATGAAACAGGCAGCGTAACTGCTAAAAGATCAGGGACTTGTGCAGGTGCAGCACAGACCACAGAAGTCACTGCTATTCTAGAAGGTCTCCTAATTGCGAAAAAGAAAAATATTTCAAACTTTGTATCATGACTGATAGTGATTATTGTTTCAAAGCAGGCATACAAGAATTAGAGTACTGGAGACAGAGATTTTACTAATGTGGGGATTCATTTCAGACTAGATCTATGTACATATAATGTGTTCAAGTAAATAGTCACATTGATATTAGAGATTTTGATCATGATGGAAATAGAGATGTAGATAGTATGGCCCAAGCCAGGCCCAAAATGGCTAAACTGTCCCTGATATTCCCACCAGAATGGATGGGAACAAATGCACTCACCGAGGTGCCACTTCAAGACCACCTCAAGTTGTCACCAAGGTGCACAAAGGTTTAGGCCATGTTGGACATGAGAAGATCTAGGTTTCTAAAGCAGAACCAAGTTCACATACCTAACCTTAAAACACTTACAACACAAGTGACGTCGAGGTGTCAACATTGTGCGATGGTTGATGGGTTTAGGAAAGTTAACCCAGAACAGCTTAAAATACTGTGTAAGGACCCCGAAGTTCACTTTAGTGAGGATATTGTGCACCCTTTTCCACAGAGAACAAGATATTTTATACATAGAAACAGATATTTTATAATAATAGCTGACAATGGCTCTAGCTACAAGCATGTGTATTCATTAAAAGCAGCCACTGGAAGGACAGTGGCTGTACACATGGGGGAACATCTTTGTAGATGGCCCAAAACAAAATCAATGCGCATGGATAATGATACATATTTTAAGAACAGATGGGTAGATGAAGTACTGATAGACCATTCAGTGCAACAAGTTTGGTCCATACCCTATGCCCACCACACAAACAGTGTAGCTGAGAAAGCAGTTAGAGCAGCAATGGAATGGATCATTAAGAATGCTCCCACTGATTGGGATGAACCTCTAAAATTGACCCAGCTAAATTTGTTCCTGAAAGAACCGCAACTGAGAGACTCAACCCTTCTAAATCCTATCCATCCTGTCCCCTCTTTCTCCTCAGGAGATCGAGTCTGGGTGACCAGGAGAAAAATTAGTCCTGAAGCAGGAAATTTGAAGACCAAACTTGAAGGACAGGATGTGGTTCTTTTCCAAGAAGGTAATGTGGTCCACCTAAAAGATTTTTGGACAAATCCCAAATCCCATATCCCATATACCTTATTCCTTATCCCATCACATCTGATCCTGAGATTTGCCCTCACGACCTTTATATTCACACTTCACAAGTTGTATGGATCCTGAACTTCTCGGGGGACAAAGTTTGGCTAAAAAAATTGGCATTTAAGTTATCAAGTTCCTCTCCTGTGGAATCAGATCCTAATTTGGGTTTGGGAGGCAGACACCATCTCCACATTTAAGAGTAGGCTTAAGACTTTCCTCTTTGATAAAGCTTATAGTTAGGGCTGGTTTGGGTGAGCCCTGAACCATTTGCATGCATTTTTATCCCATTACTGCATGTTACTAACTTGACATCTTCTCTCTCCCGTAGTTCTGTGCTTTCTCGTTTCTCTCCTCTCTCCTTCTGTCGCTTTCAGCAGGTATATCTGCCTCCAGAGTTGCAGAGACTGGATCTGTGGTTGTGGGCCACTTGCTTCCCCCGTGTTCCTGCTCGACAACTACTACTACAGTTGTTATTGGCTCTGTTACTAATACTGTCATTATTATTCCTATAGCTGTCATTCCACATAATACAGAGAAGGGCTTTATCCATTTATCCTCACTGCATTCTCTCAGCAATACTACTCTCAAGACTGTGTCACCATGGAGAGCGCCGCGGCACAGAGTCCTGACAAATACAGGCCCGGCGTCAGGATGAATATGCAATAGCCTCAGAAAAGCTAAATAACAACAACATAAAGCTACTGTTTAAAGAATACATTTATTGGAGCACTCACAAAAATCTTTCGACATCAGCAGGGGAGGCGCGTTGAAACAGCTGTTTGCAGCTTGCAGCTCTCAAGGGACATAACCTCTTTAATAGCAAGCTCATGTCTCGTGAGGCCCTTGGTTGGTCAGAGGCCCAGGACTTAAGCCCCGGTAAGCCTGTGCATTAAGGCATCATTGCAGGACGCCAAAAACTGGACTAATGTGCTCTGGGCTTTAGAATAACTAGAGGCTCCGGTCATAGAAGCCTACTGAAATGTTTTAGCCTACTCCTCCTTCAATACATGTAATACTACCCTACTTATATAAAAGAGTAGCCTACCTCTCCAAAAGAAGTATTTACTTTACTTTACAAATAATAAAGATTTTGTGACTGGCTTCATATTACAGGGTATCCAATTTTGTGGAAAATGGAGGTGTTTGAGGCCCTGGACTTGGTCCGCTCAGAATCAGAATCAGAAATACTTTATTGATCCCCGAGGGGAAACTCTTTTGTTACAGCAGCTCACTATCACGTCAGTGCACACAGGAATAAAAGTACTAAGCAAAAAATATTATACACTATAATACAGGTAAGATAAATTAAGTACCAAGTGAGTATAAGTATAAAATTAAAATAAGTGTAAAGTACAAAGTGGATTTACCGGTTGATGATAAGTATGTACGGTATAATAATACAATGTAATAATACAAGTAGTAAGTAATAGTGCATGAACTGTTAAGTGTAGCCTATTAAGATTATAATGAGATGGTGGATAGCGGTGTAGGTGGAGCAGCGTTTTGACCAGGAGGGAATCCAAGTCACTGCACGACGAGAGCAGGCCATTATCGAGGCGGCTCAGGGGAAAGAGATGGATGTAAAGGGCTCTTGGAAACTTACACTCTTTGTGCCAAAGTGGCTAAGCCTGCGGTTGACCATGCTGGGGGATACGTTTAAGGGGCGAGAAGTCACCACCATTCAGGGCGTGGTGTCCATCTTCCAGGACCTACAGCCACAAACCCAAAGCATGCTGTTGGAGGTGGAAAGGCTCATAAAGCTATGCCTGTCGCTCCTACTCTCTGTCGCAGCATCGGAGTGCTCTCGGCCCTACGAAATGAGCTGTCAAGGTGTTGCGCAGCCAGGTCTTCAGCCTGCGCAACACCATGACAGCTCATTTCGTACAAAATGCATAGTAGATAATGGACTAGTTGTAATGGGGGGGGCACCACGAAAGAAATGATATGTGAGGGGTGAAGTAGCCCATAGTCTATATCCGATATTTACAACCCCACTCATCCCTGACTTGAGTTAACATTATGGGCTGCCCCCTGCCCAGTATGTTGAAGGCATACCAAATGCACAGTTGGTAATTTGCTGGCCAGTCTTGCCTGGTGCCCCTGTGGCACACTAGGATATAGGCTGGAATCAGAAAGAACACATTATCATACATTTTAGGTGGTTGTGTTAGAGGTTGTGACAATCATGGCCAATCACATTCACTACTTTCATCCCCTTTAAACACAGGACTCTCCCTGTCATGATGCACTGATAGTTTGGGAATCCTTTAGAGTTTTCCTCAGAGGAAATGTATTGTTGTCTGGAACCTGCACAGCTTCAACATGAATATATATGAATATACAGTAACTCAAATACACAGGCATGAGCAAATTATGACTCTTTTTGAGTTGAATTCACTTTTCTGGACATGTTGGAGATTTGACAGTCACCATGATCTCCATACGTAATAGTGCATAATAGTAAAAAGATTTTTTATCACAGGGGTTCATACAATAACAATCGTTAAATACCACAATAATACCATAACTAAAATGAAAGCAGAATAAAAAATTCAGTCTAGTTTTTTGCATGTTTTTTCTATTTAGTCTTTAATTCGGTTAGATTTGACTGTTTTACATGCGAAAATATTCGCTGACGCCAGTTGGGTAGCACTGTGACGCTGCTTCCTGTCACACACGGTGTGATTTCCGTGAGATCGACAACTGCGGTCTACTCTTTCTCCCTCCTTGATTTTCTCTTTAAATCTCTTTACTCTCCTTAATCTTCCCTCTTTTACGTATTTATGTTACTCTCTCTGCGCTAAGTCCATATAATATTGGTGTTAGGGTTGAGCAAAAATTTACCAAAATGCAGAACTCCAGGCAGGCAGGTTTAACAAATAAAAGCGAGCTTTAATAAGAACAGCTGATTCCAACAAATTAGGCAGCCAGCAGGAGAGATACAAAAACTAAACTAAAGACAAACCGGAATGGCATGAGAAACACAGGCAGGAATACTGAGCAAATGCAGGACTGGGGAACAGATACCTACGACCTGACAACTGACAGCGGGAAGACGCACTAAATACAGTGGTGAGGGAAGAATAACTAGACACAGGTGAAACTAATCAGGTAGGGGCAAATAATCAAAACTGGAGGGAAAACACACAAAGGCAGGAAGTGAAGTTACATCAAATACATGAGGAAGAACTCTTACAAAATTAAACAGGAAATAACTAACAAAGACCTCATACCATGACAATTATACTTACTACTTTCTATTTTCAAAACAACCTTAATATTAGGGGGTAGTGCGCATGCGCCAACGTGCATGCTGCCTGTTGCCATAGCTCTGTCTCATTGTCTTACTTTTTCCAACTTTTAGCATTCCTTTTTCTTCAAAACTTGAGTAACTTGTGTGTAAGTATAATTTAAACTACGCTCTTTACGAAAATGAGAGTAGAAAGTGTTTTGGTAATTTTTCTCACCATGGAACTTCTCCTGCTACTCGGTCAGGGCACCACTGCAGAACAGCTGTTTGGCTGCATTGTTTACACCAGGGAACAACTGATCATGCTGAAGCCAAGCGGCATGGTGCCCAGGACAACCGATGTCCCCACTGAGATCTGGAGGAAGACACACAGAGGATGCAGAGGTGGAATGAAGCAGCAAAGGAATAGAGAGGGGTCCAGACAAAAGAAACTTAAGAACAAGAGATTTAAGCCGTGTCTGCCTTCTCTCGTCATGGGCAATGTGAGATCACTGGCGTATAAAATGGACGAGCTAACGGCGTTAGCCCGGAGTCAGACGGAGCTCCGTGAGTGTAGTTTGATGTGCTTCTCAGAGACATGGCTACACCAGGATATCCCGGATCATAACGTTTCCATCGACGGCTTTCAGACTGTTCGGGCCAACAGGGATCACACTGGGAACGGTAAACGTAAAGGCGGCGGGCTTGCTGTTCTGGTCAACAACAGATGGTGTAACCCTGGTCACGTTACTATCAAGCAGAGTATCTGCAGCCTGGACATTGAACTGTTAGCTGTGGGACTCTGGCCCTCTGCTAACCCGGCATCGGCGTGCAATGCCATTCACACCGCCATAGCACAATTCCAGACTCAACACCTGAGTGCACTCATATTAATCTCGGGTGACTTCAACCATGTCAGTGTTTCAACAACACTGACTAATTTCACCCAGTATGTGAGTTGTCCTACTAGAGAGGAAAGGACACTGGACCTGCTGTATGCTAATGTTAAGGATGCATACAGCTCTTCCCCCCCTCCTCCCCTGGGTAGGTCAGACTATAACCTGGTTCACCTCAAACCCTGCTATGTGTCTCTGATTAAAAGGCAGCCTGCGACCACAAGGACAGTGAGGAGATGGTCAGAGGAGGCCTATGAGACACTTCAGGGATGTTTTGAGGTGACAAACTGGGATGCACTCTGTGAGTATCATGGAGAGGACATTGACGGGCTTACTGAGTGCATCACTGGCTTAACTTCTGCACGGACTGCAATGTCCCAAGTGAGATGGTCCATTGTTATCCAAATAACAAACCGTGGGTAACAAAGGACATCAAAGACATCCTGAATGCCAAGAGGAGGGCCTTTACGGATGGTAATAGGGAGGAGGTGAGGGCAATCCAGGCTGACCTGAAGGTGAAGATCAGGGAAGCCAAGAAGAAGTACAGGAGGAAGCTGGAGCGGAAACTCCAGCAGAACAACATGAGAGAGGTCTGGAGCGGCATGAAGAGCATCACTGGCTTCAGACCGATTGGCAGCAGAGGAGTTGAAGGCAGCTTGGACAGGGCCAACAAACTTAATCTGTTCTTTAACAGATTCGACACACCGGCTTCTGCTCACCGGCAGGTGGCCAGGGCTGTGGTGGGGAACTTTGTCTCATGGTGTGAGCAGAACCATCTGCAGCTCAATGAGAAAAATTCTAAGGGGCTGGTTGTAGACCTACGAAGGGCCAAGGCACCAGTGACCCCGGTTTCCATCCAGGGGGTCAGTGTGGACATTGTTGAGGACTACAAATAACTGGGAGTACACAAGGACAATAAACTGGACCGGGCTAAGAACACTCAAGCTCTTTACAGGAAGGGCCAGAGCTGACAATCTTCAGGATGTTTTATGAGTCTGTGGTGGCCAGTGCTATCCTGTATGCTGTTGCATGCTGGGGCAGCAGGTTGAGCGTAGCGGACGCTAACAGACTCAACAAACTGATCCGTAAAGCCAGTGACATTGTGGGGGTGGAGCTGGACTCTCTGGCGGTGGTGTCAGAGAGGAGGATGCTGGGTAAACTACATGCCATCTTGGACAGTGTCTCCCACCGACTCCATGACGTGCTGGTCAAAAAAAGGAGTACCTTCAGCGAAAGACTCATCCCACAAAAAGCACCACAGAGCGCCACAGGAAGTCATTCCTGCCTGTGGCCATCAAACTCTTTAACTCCTCCCTCTAAGTGTCATTTCTATATGACCTTAAGTCGATAAAATGGACATTGGATCATTAACATCACTGTAATACTTGAAATAATTGAACAATATTCTCTGTTTAATACTACTGTACAATATAATTTATTGATATTTATTCATACCTCTATTACTGCTGTGCAATATCCACCGTCTCATAATAATCATAATAAGCTACACTTAACTTGACAGTACATGCACTACTACTTTTTACTTATATTACTACATTGTATTATTATACCGTACATACTTATCATCAACCGGTAATCCACTTTGTACTTTACACTCATTTTAATTTTATACTCATACCCACTTGGTAATTAATTTATCTTACCTGTATTATAGTGTATTATATTTTTTGCTTAGTACTTCTATTCCTGTGTGCACTGACGTGATAGTGAGCAGCTGTAACAAAAGACTTTCCCCTCGGGGATCAATAAAGTATTTCTGATTCTGATTCTGATTACTGAAGAGTGGCTTCCGTCTGGCCACTCTACCTTACAGGCCTGATTGGTGGAGTGCTTCAGAGATGGTTGTTCTTCTGGAAGGTTCTCCTCTCTCCACAGAGAAACACTGGAGCTCTGTCAGAGTGACCATCAGGTTCTTGGTCACCTCCCTGACTAAGGCCCTTCTCCCCCCCGATCGCTCATTTGGCCAGGCGGCCAGCTCTAAGAAGAGTCCTGGTGGTTCCAAACTTCTTCCATTTACGGATGATGGAGGCCACTGTGCTCATTGGGACCTTCAATGCTGCAGACATTTTTCTGTACCCTTCCCCAGATCTGTGCCTCGATACAATCCTGTCTCGGAGGTCTACAGACAATTCCTTGGACTTCATGGCTTGGTTTGTGGTCTGACATGCACTGTTAACTGTGGGACCTTATATAGACAGGTGTGTGCCTTTCCAAATCATGTCCAATCAAATAAATTTACCACAGGTCGACTCCGATCAAGTTGTAGAAACATCTCAAGTATGATAAGTGGAAACAGAATGCACCTGAGCTCAATTTTGAGTGTCATGGCAAAGACGCTCCCCATCCAACCTGATGGAGCTTGAGAGGTCCTGCAAAGAAGAATGGGAGAAACTGCGCAAATATAAGCGTGCCAAGCTTGTTGCATCATACTCAAAAAGACTTGAGGCTGTAATTGATGCCAAAGGTGCTTCAACAAAGTACTGAGCAAAGGCTGTGAATACTTATGCACATGTGATTTTTTTGTTTTTTATTTTTAATAAATTTGCAAAGATTTGAGGAAAATAATGAATTTAATCCATTTTGGAATAAGGCTGTAAAATAACAAAATGTGGAAAAAGTGAAGCGCTGTGAATACTTTCTGGATGCACTGTATCTACTGTGTGAAAATACATATTAAAGCACATTAAACACCTGACTCTAATCACACCGCCATGTCAGGCTATCTGTCTGCAGCGTATCTCCGTTAGCTTTTCAGAAATAGAACCAAATGTGATTTATTACCATCATTGTCCTGATATACCTACGGTGGGAAAATATAGATGAAGATGTAAAAAGAAGAACAAATGAACACCTCCTGTGGGAATGGAAGAGGGGACTGACACCCATTACACTGCACTCACACACACACCCACAGAGGATGAAGAGGCGAAAGAAAACATATATTGTGTTCAAATCTGACAATTTTTAAAATAAATATATCCTCTTATATTTTATAGCATCAAAAACTATCCCCTAAACAATTTTATAACGGCAGAGCCCCCCCTGAGCTCCCCCAGATGCTCTTACACCATAGGTCATGCACGTGCACCCAAAAGAGGTACCCTTTATATTCTTCTCCTCTGGCTACAGCAGGGAGCTAAACTGAAAAAAACGGACTGTCTGTTTCCCTGGTACTAAGGTTGCTGCTTGCTGTTATTTTCAAAAAGCTTTTAGATGTTGTTCAATTAAGTACAACAATTCTTCACTTCATTGGAGACTCTTATGTTCAAAATCTGCTACCCAATTCTATGTGTAGTTGTTTACCACCCCTCTTACCTAGATTTCCTGCCTGAATTTTTTGATCTTATGTCCTTCATTGTGCTGAACTACAACAAGTTATTATAGTTGGAGATTTAAACATCCATACTGATAATTCATCAAACAGATTTGCTACTGAGGTTTTAAATTTCTTTAAAAGTCTTTTAATCTCTCTCTACACATGTCTGGGCCAACTCACAAAAGTGGCCACACTTTAGATTTTACTTTTCACTCTGGGTCAAATGTCAGCTCTCTTATCCATGAGGATGAGGTTATATCTGACCACTTCCCCATTATATTTGATGCTGTATTCCCCTGTCAAACTTAATTTAGTACTTATACAGCTGATCCTCCTATAGCCCTGTCTGTTTTTAATCAGTCTGAACCTGTGTCTCTCTCCCTTCTGCGGGAAGTAGTTTGTCATCTGAAGCCAACAAGATGCCCATTTGACTACTTTCCCTCACTCCTACTAAAGGAGGTGTTTGACATTGTGGGCCCCAGTATCTGTCTATCAATGATTGCTGCCTTTCCACGGGTTGTTGTCCCTCTTGTTTTAAACACGCAGTGGTTCAGCTGCTTCTTAAAAAGCCCAACTTGGACCCAAATGTTTTATCTAATTTTAGACCAATTTCAAAACTTCCACTTTTATCCAAAATTCTTGAAAAAGTAGTCTACCAGCAACTCAATCCCCCCCCCTTTTTTTAACACAAGAATGAAATATTTGAAGCTTTCCAGTCTGGTTTTAGGGAGCACCATAGCATTGAATCTGCTCTTTTAAAAGTTCACAACGATCTACTGCTAGCAGGAGACAACGGGGGACTGTGCTATTCTAGTACTCTTAGACCTTAGTGTGGCATTTGATACGGTTGACCATAAGCTGCTTATTACCAGACTTGAACAATAGGTTGGTATCCATGGAAAAGCCCTAAAATTGTTCAAATCAAATCTGGAGAACATTAGTTTCTCTGTACGTGTAGGGAATGCTTCCTCCTCGGCTCCCTTTACCTGCAGGGTTCCCTTAGGGCTCTGCTCTTGCACCTCTCCTCTTTTCTCTGTATATGTTCCCACTGGGTTCCCTCCTAAGGAAGCATGGCATCTCCTTCCATTGCTTTGTGGATGATACCCAGCTTTACCCCCATAAAATGCCACAGCCCTCAGTCATTGCAGCCACTGTTTCCAGGACATTAAACACGGGATGTCCCAAAACTTTGATGCTAAATTAACTGAAAACTGAGGTGGTTCTCTTTGGCCCCCCTGGATCAACCAGCACTATGTGTGCGAAGCTTGGCCCAAACCTTGATTTTTGACTCTGCTTTTAAATTTGACAAACAGGAAGGGTTTCACTTGGCTAAGGCTCGCAGTTGGAAAAAACTTCCTCTCACCACAGAGTTTATCTAACATTCCAAGATTGTGAAAGAGTAATCCATGCTTTCATTTCCACTCATCTTGACCACTGCAACTCCTTGAAGATGGGAGCCAGTCCTCGCGTCTGCAGTATGTGCAGAACGCTACTGCATCAATTCATTTCAAAACTTTACTGTTTGTATACAAAGCACTTCATGGATTAGCTCCCCCTTACCTATCTGACCTTTTAACCCCTTATACCCCAACTTGGTCACTCAGGTCCACTAACCAGTCAGTTCTGGTCGTCCCTCGCACTCAGCAGAAGCTCATGGGTGACCGTTCCTTTGCAGTTGTGGGCCCCAGTCTATGGAAGAAACTCCCCCATCAAATCAGATCTGCCCTCTCAATCGTGTCATTTAAAGCACAGCTCAAGGCCCACCTATTTTCTTTGGCTTTTAATTGTACTGATATTGCTATATTTTTATCTTGCTCTCTGCCCAAGGGTATATGCATGATTTTGTTATAGTGCACAGTTTAAGGACCCAAAGGGCCAAGTGGTAGACCTCAGGCAAATGGCCCAGGGGCTGGATATGTGCGGAGCTGGCGGCCTCAGGTGGACGGCCCGGGGGCTGGGCATGTGCGGAGCTGGGGGCCTTGGGCAGATGGCCCGGGGGCTGGACATGTGCAGAGAGCAATACATGAGGTCCGCGTCGAAGACTAAAAACATCTGGAGGCCTGGTGGAACCCTTCTGGAGGCTGGTGGTGAAGGCGGGACCCCTCTGGAGGCCGGAGAACCAGATCAGGGCCCGGCGGAAGGACAGCAGGACAGGAAACCACCGACGGGGAGACTGGTAGAGGAGCTAGCAGAACCAGTGATGCCCGGGAACCCGGAGCCTGCCACTCCGACAGAGAAGGAGGGTGCTGCTGCTGCGACCTAGCAGAAAATTCAGTGGTGTGCTGCGATCCAGCAGAGAGTTCAGGGGTGTGCTGCGATCCAGCAGAGAGTTCAGCGGTGTGCTGCGATCCAGCAGACGGTTCAGCGGTGTGCTGCAATCCAGCAGACGGTTCAGCGGTGTGCTGCGATCCAACCGGGATAGGAGGCGGCTGCGATCCAGCGGTGACTAGAGATGGCTGCTGTGATCCAACCTGGGCAGGAGGTGGCTGCGATCCAGCGGTGACTAGAGATGACTGCTGCTGCGATCCAACTGGGGCAAGAGGCGGCTGCGATCCAGCGGCGACTAGAGATGGCTGCTGCGATCCAACCGGGGAAGGAGGCGGCTGCAATCCTGCAGCGACTAGAGATGGCTGCTGCTGTGATCCAGCCGTGAAAGGAGGCGACTGTGATCCAGTGGTGACAAGGGGTTGGTGCTGCTGCAATCCAGCTGGAAAGGAAGCGGCTGTGATCCAGCAGAGAGTCCAGGAACTGGGGGCCGCTGTGATCCAGCAGAGAGTCCAGGAATGAGGGGCTGCTGCGGTGCAGGAACTGGGGGCCGCCGCTGCGCAGGAACTGGAGGCCGCCGGGCTGCCAACTGGGAACCAGGCTGGACTGCCGACTGGGAACCAGGCCAGACTGCTGACAGCTCAGGGGCAATGGGCAGCGATGGCTCTGGGGCGCTGGGCAGCGGTGCAGATGAGCAGCTGGGCAGCGGTTCAGATGAGCAGCTTTGCAGCAGTGCAGATGAGCAGCTTTGCAGCAGTGCAGATGAGCAGCTTTGCAGGGGTGCAGACAAGCAGTTGTGGGAACCACGCTTCCTC
This sequence comes from Siniperca scherzeri, assembly GCA_027580175.1. NCBI lineage: Eukaryota > Metazoa > Chordata > Actinopteri > Centrarchiformes > Sinipercidae > Siniperca > Siniperca scherzeri. The sequence continues at coordinate 614,030 of CM050847.1, forward strand.
CTGGGGGGTTTCCCAGAAGGCGCCAAGACAGCAACGGATTGAGGTACTACCTGGTTTACAGGCTGAGATGCTGACTGGAGACTTAGGGATATTAGCTGGTGACTAGCAGGCTGGGGTGTAGGCTGATGACTGACAGGATGGGGTGCAGGCTGATGACTGCGAGTGCCACCAAGACCCAGACAGGTGCCCAGGTGTAGGTTCGGAGGTGGGACCAGTTCAGGATAGGTAGATTGCAGGCTTGCGTAAGCCTGACTGATAAAGAGCTAGTAGGCAGGGAGTCAGGCTGGTTTCTAGCGGGCCAGGAGGCAGTCTCATTGCTAGCTGGTTGGGAATTGAGCTGAGGACCGGGAGCAGTCAAAAAGTCCTTGGCCAACTCAGGAATAGAGTCCCTCAGCCAGGGCTGTCTGCCTGGACTATTCACTGCTGGCTGTCCTCCAACACTCCCACAAGCTCCAAAGGTCCAAGACCAGTTCGTCCAGCTCATCGGACATGGTGTCTGCTGGGTCCATATTGGGGCCAGGTCGTTCTGTTATAGTGCACAGTTTACAGACCCAAATGCAGAAAACAAGGAAGTGGTGTATGGATGAGATAGCGACCGTTTTATTATATACAGCAAGAAAACACTGGGGGATGTGAGCTCTTCCAGAGCGGCGAGGCTCCGGGGATGGAGACGGGGAGTGTAGGTACTGGCTCGGACAAAACCAGGGAGCAAGTCCAACAAACAAAGCAAAAAAACAGGGAGCAGACAAAGATACAAAAGTCCACAGTACAGGCAAGGTCCAAGGAACAAAGAATCAATACAATTGAACTCACGGTAAGAAATGCTGGGATGCTGGACACGGGAACAAAGTACAATGAAAAATGCACATGACAGGGACAACGACCCGACAATGAACAAAGGAAAAGACCTGGACTAAATACACTAAGGTAGATGAGACAATGAGACACAGGTGCAAACAATCAAGGAGGGGCCAACAATCTAAACTGGAGGGAAAGCAAACAAAGACAGGAAGTAAAACCACAAGACACAAAAGGGGAGGAGAATACTACAAAATAAAACAGGAAACAGGACAACTTGTTGTTGATTGTTGCTCTGTTGATCTGTTTTTTATGCATATGTATCGTAAAGCACTTTGGTCAGCTCATGTTGTTTAAAATGTGCTATAGAAATAAATTTCACTTGACTTGATAAATAACTGCAGGCACAAGAAACAGGCCGCACATACAGCAGCTGCTGGACTCATTATCCAGCATCCTGGGAGGAGGAGGGGGAAGTGTGGGAGGTCACAGAGGACTGGAAGAGACAGGCTTAATATGGGAAACATGAAAAGTTGGGTGAGAGAGGCAGGAAGCTTAAGGCGAACAGCACAAGGGTTGGGCAGCCGATTAGCCTGTTTCTGCATTCTGGTGGATGAGTGGAGCAGAGCGGTGCTGGCTTGCCTCCAGATCTTAAAGCATGGGCTTGAACAGAGGGGTCTGCCAGCTCCTGTTCCTGAGAAGAAAACAAGGAAGGTTGATAGTCAAGAGCACAAAGAAAAGGAGACATACCGGAAGAGGCGTTGGGCAAGATTTTATGAGCGTACTCCACCCACGAAAGCAGGGAATTCCAAGTGGAAGGATTGGAGGAGGTGATGGTGCAGAGCATGGTCTCCATCTCTTGATTGGCTCTCTCAGTCTGGCCATTGGTTTGAGGATAATTACCAGAGGAAGGGCTGGTTGTGGCTCCCAGGGTGGAACAGAAAGCCCTCCAGCCCTTAGAGGTAAACAGTGGGCCTCTGTCCAAAACGATGTCAGAGGGCAGTCCATGGAGGCAGGAGTTTGGGTAGGGAAAGAAAATGAGCAAATGGTCAATAATAGTAAGAATGACTGTTTTACCATTGGAACGGGGGAGACCAGTGACAAAGTCCACAGCAATGTGCGACCAGAGGCGACTACGGGCTGGCAAGGGGTGAAGAAGAGCAGAGCTGGGCTTGGAAGAGTCTTACCTGTTGAAATATAGAGCCCACCTGGCTTCCCTGGAGTTCAGTCGCTTGGCAGACTGGATGTAGGTGAGATTCTTGTGGTCCGTCCACACCACGGAAGGTTGGTTTGCATCCCCCAGCCAGTGGCGGCGCTCCTCCAGGGACAGCTTTACTGCGAGGATCTCCCGGTTGCCAATATCATAATTCTTCTCCACAGGGGAGAGTCTGCGGGAGACACAGACACAGGGTTGGAGTTTATTATCAGCAGTCAGCAGTGCCACTCTGTGAGGAAACTGCACCTACCCCAGTTTCAGATGCATCCACCTCCACACTGAACTGACATCTGCACCTCTCCCTGTGCAAAGATGTAACCAAGAAAAGAGATTTTAGGTGCATAGAAATCACATTTGTCTGCTTTTACAAACAACCTGTTCTCCAAGAGACGCTGTAGGACCAGATGCACATGCTGCTCATGCTCTGAGATTGTTTTGGAAAAAATCAGGATGTCATTCAAATAAACAAACACAAACCTGTTGAGCATATCACAAGGACATCATTCACGAGTGCCTGAAGAACACCAGGTGTCCCAGGGGAGTGTTGAATGCCATTTTCCATTCGTTACACTCTTGGATGCGGACGAGATGGTAGGCAATGAGCAGGTCCAGTTTGGAAAAAACAGTGAATCCATGGAGGGGGGCAAAAGCAGAACTGATTAACGGCAGAGGATATTTGTTCTTGACAGTTATGTTATTGAGACCATGGAAATCAATACAAGGTCTAAGAGATCTATCCTTCTTGCCAACATAATAGCACAATCATAAGGATGATGAGGGGGCAGAGACAGGGCCTGATGTTTGCTGAAAACTGGAGCAAGGTCATGAAAAGCCTTCAGGACAGAGGTGAGGTCAGGAAACTCAGGCTGTTGCTGTGGCTCAGAGATAGCTGGAGCTGGGGCAGAATGCAAACCGTTATTATGGCAAAAGGTGTTCCAAGAAATGATTTTACCTGCAGTCCAGTCAATATGAGGATTGTGTGTCCGGAGCCAGGGGGCTCCGAGAATCAGAGGTGTTTGAGGACAGTCAATGAAGTGCAACTTTTCCTGATGATTACCTGATATCTGGAGGGTAATGATGATGGTTTGGTGGATTACTCGCGCTAGCAGCTGTCTGTTTGGGGCCTTGGTATTAAGAGGAGTAAGGGGCTCAGTCTCATTCTCCATCTGGTGGACAATATCGCAATCAACAAAACTTTTATCAGCTCCAGAATCAAGTGCAAAAACGGGTAATGACTGGGATCACCAAGGACTAGCTGCTTGGCTCACCAATATTTCTCCCATCACTGGTGAGCCCTCTCTTATACTGGGCGAATGGGGCAGGTAGAAATTAAGTGGTCGGACAGACAGGATTTAGAATTGATACAGCGAGCTTGCTCCTCTGGTGTTAAGCCAGCTCTACCTACCTGCATGGGCTTGGGCTTGAGACTCCTCGTGAAGCGATGTTCGCGATCTCTCTGGAGTGAGTGCCGGGGAGGAGCTGATATGGAGATGGCTGGTAGTTGTTTGGTAGCCCTTGCCTGGCGGTTGTCGATCTTGATGGCCAGGGAAACAAGTTAGTCTAACGATCCCGGTTGATCCCAGGAGACAGGTTCATCCTTAATCACATCATTTAAAACATTTTGAAAAGCCCCCTGCAGAACCTCATTGTTTCACCCACTCACTGCTGCCAGGGTCCGGAAATCCACCTGCAGCTCTGCCACACCTCTAACATGCTGTCTAACAAGTGTTAGACAAACTGATATTTTGACCTGATGATGGCACTAGATCACCAAAGTTATTACAATTTATCCTGAGGGGAACACGAATGTCTCTACCAAGATATTTCACTCAAATCTACAAATGTGAACCTCATGGTGGCACTAGAGCAAAAGTCAGGGGATCACCAAAGTCAGCAGGATTCCTCATCTGGGAATGAATGGTCAAAATTTCATGGAAATTGTAGAGAAATTCTGTCTACTTAATAAAAGACTTAATCAACGTATGTGCAAATATAAATTTATTTTATTCATGTACACGGAGAGAGAACTTTTACATAAGCATGCAACAAAATGAGCAGTCTTTGAGTTGCCTCTGTCTGACACAGGATTTCCACCAGTCTTTTGCAATAAGTGACAAACAAACTGAAGCAGAGCTTTCTAGCTTGCAGTAAAGAAACATCTAAATATCACAGTATTCCAGTTTCCAGTTTCGTTTGTAGGCCTACTTTTTAAACAGAATACATAGGTTTTCTATGTATTCTGTTTAAAAAGTAGGCCTACAAACGAAACTGCAAACTGGAACAGGTCAAATGCAGATAGAACCTTCTAATCCTAAGAACTCACTTTCTGCCTGGAATTCTTCTTTTCCTTTCGGCTGTTCCCTTTCAGGGGTCGCCACAGCGAATCATGTGCCTCCATCTAACCCTGTCCTCTGCATCCTCTTCACTCACACCCATTAACTTCATGTCCTGTCTCACTACATCCATAGAGATTTATGGATGTCTAGGCCTATAGCAGCATAACTAAGGGATGGTTCAGGACTCACCCAACCAGCCCTAATTATAAGCTTTATCAAAGAGGAAAGTCTTTAGCCTACTCTTAAATGTGGAGATGGTGTCTGCCTCCCGATGACAGGCTTTTCACAGTTATATTTGGCATATTTGGCATTTCCAGCAGTATTGTATGATATCTTAACCACCTGGCTGCTGACAGATGAGCTGTCAGAATGATAGATATTGCATGAGGAACCAAAAAAAATTCATTTTCAATATCCCACTAATTCTCTTGTTTCCCCCCCATGTTCCTGTAACAAAACTGATCATATAAAACGTATGTTACTCTTTATATTATAAAGAATACGGTCTAGACCTGCTTTATAGGAAAAGTGCAATGAGATAACTTCTGTTATGAATTGGTGCTATATAAATACATTTTTATTGAATAAAACCATTTTCCCCACATACAGTTTATGTGTGAATGTTTGTGTTAGGTTGGGTAAACCCGGTGTAGGGGCTCTAGTCAAAGCTTGTTTCTTCTTCTTTTCCTTTCGACTGTTCCCTTTCAGGGGTCGCCACAGCGAATCATGTGCCTCCATCTAACCCTGTCCTCTGCAGCCTCTTCACTCACACCCATTAACTTCATGTCCTCTCTCACTACATCCATAAATCTCCTCTTTGGTCTTCCTCAAGACCTCCTGCCTGGCAGCTCCAACCTCAGCATCCTTCTACCAATATATTCACAGTCTCTCCTCTGAACATGTCCAAACCACCTCAATCTGGCCTCTCTGACTTTATCTCCGAAACATCTAACATGAGCTGTCCCTCTGATGTACTCATTCCTGATCCTGTCCATCCTCGTCACTCCCAAAGAGAACCTGAACATCTTAAGCTCTGCTACCTCCAGCTCTGCCTCTTGTCTTTTCTTCAGTGCCACTGTCTCTAAGCTGTACAACATCGCTGGTCTCACCACCGTCTTGAACACCTTTCCTTTCATTCTTGCTGATACTCTTTTATCACACAACACACCTGACACTTTTCTCCACCCATTCCAATCTGCTTGCACTCGCCTCTTCACCTCTTTTCCACAGTCTCCATTGCTCTGAACCGTTGACCCTAAGTACTTAAAGTCCTGCACCTTCTTCACCTCTGCTCCCTGTAACCTCACCGTTCCACCTGGGTCCCTCTCATTGACACACATGTATTCTGTCTTACTGAGCTAAGCTTCATTCCTCTGTTTTCCAGAGCAGACCTCCATCTCTCTAGACTTTCCTCCACCTGCTCCCTGCTCTCACTACAAATCACAATGTCATCCGCAAACATCATAGTCCATGGAGATTCCTGTCTAACCTCATCCGTCAGCCTGTCCATCACCAGAGCAAACAAGAAGGGGCTCAGAGCAGATCCTTGATGCAGACCCACCTCCACCTTGAACTCCTCTGTCACACCTACAGCACACCTCACCATGGTTCGTACAGCTCTCATACATGTCCTGCACCACTCTAACATACTTCTCTGCCACTCCAGACTTCCTCATACAATACCACAGCTCCTCTCTCGGCACCCTGTCATGCGCTTTCTCTAAATCTACGAAGACACAATGCAACTCCCTATGACCTTCTCCATCAGCATCCTCAAAGCAAATACTGCATCTGTTGTACTCTTTCTAGGCATGAAACCATATTGCTGCTCACAAATGCTCACCTCTGCCCTTAGCCTAGCTTCCACTACTCTTTCCCACAACTTCATTGTATGGCTCATCAGCTTTATTCCTCTGTAGTTGCCACAGCTCTGCACATCTCCCTTGTTCTTAAAAATTGGCACCAGTACACTTCTCCTCCATTCCTCGGGCATCCTCTCACTCTCCAAGATCTTGTTAAACAAACTAGTCAGAAACTCTACTGCCACCTCTCCTAGACACTTCCATACCTCCACAGGTATGTCATCAGGACCAACTGCCTTTCCACTCTTCATCCTCTTCAACGTCCTCCTCACTTCACTCTTGCTAATCTTTGCTACTTCCTGCTCCACACCAGTCACCTCTTCTACTCTTCGTTCCCTTTCATTTTCCTCATTCATCAACTCTTCAAAGTACTCCTTCCATCTTCCCATCACACTCCTGGCACCTGTCAATACATTTCCATCCTTATCTTTAATCACCCTAACCTGCTGCACATCCTTCCCATCTCTATCTCTTTGTCTGGCCAACCTGTACAAATCCACCTCTCCCTCTTTAGTGTCCAACCTAGCATACAAGTCCTCATATGCTCTTTGTTTGGCCTTTGCCACCTCTACCTTCACCTTACGCTGCATCTCCCTGTACTCCTGTCTACTCTCTTCAGTCCTCTCAGTGTCCCACATCTTCTTAGCTAGCCTCTTTCTCTGTATACACTCCTGAACTTCCTCGTTCCACCACCAAGTCTCCCTGTCCGCTTTCCTCTTTCCAGATGACACACAGAGTACCCTCCTACCTGTCTCCCTGAATACATTAGCGGTAGTGGTCCAGTCATCTGGGAGCACTTCCTGACCACCCAGAGTCTGTCTCAGCTCCTCCCCGAAAACTACACGACATTCTTCCTTTTTCAACTTCCACCACTTCGTCCTCTGCTCTGCCTTTGTCTTCTTCATCTTCCTCACCACCAGAGTTATTTTACACACTACCATCCTGTGTTGTCTGGCTACACTCTCCCCTACCACTACTTTACAGTCACTAGTCTCTTTCAGATTACAACATCTACACAAGATGTAGTCCACCTGAGTGCTTCTACCTCCGCTCTTATATGTCACCCTATGTTCCTGCCTCTTCTGGAAGAAAGTTTCACTACAGCCATTTCCATCCTCTTTGCAAAGTCTACCACCATCTGTCCTTCTGCGTTCCTGTCCTGAAGACCAAACCTGCCCATCACATTCTCATCACCTCTGTTCCCTTCGCCTACATGCCCATTGAAATCTGCACCAATCACCACTCTCTCACCTCTGGGGATGCTCTGCATCACTTCATCTAACTCACTCCAGAATTTCTCCTTCTCTTCTAACTCACATCCTACCTGTGGGGCATAACCACTCACAACATTGAACATCACCCCTTCAATTTCCAGCTTCAGACTCATCAACCTGTCTGATACTCTTTTCACCTCTAGAACATTCCTCACAAACTCCTCTTTCAGGATAACTCCTACTCCGTTTCTCTTCCTATCTGACCTGTAGAACAACTTGAACCCTGCCCCTAAGCTTCTAGCCATGCTACCTTTCCACCTGGTCTCCTGGACACACAGTATGTCCACCTTCCTTCTCTGCATCATGTCAATCAACTCTCTAGCCTTCCCTGTCATAGTCCCAACATTCAAAGTCCGTATTGTCAGTCCTACATTCTTAGCTTTCCTCTTCTCTCTCTGCCTACGAACACACCTTCCTCCTCTCCTTCTTCGTCTTTGACCAACAGTAGTCCAATTTCCACCGGTACCCTGTAGGTCAACAGCACCGGTGGCGGTCGTTGTTAACCCGGGCCCCGACCGATCCGGTATGGAAGTCATTGTCACAATTCGCATTTTTAATTTGGCATGTGTTTTACGTCGGATGCCCTTCCTGACACAACCCTCTGCATTTATCCAGACTTGGGACTGGCACAAGAAGACACTGGCTTGTGACCCCTTGCGGTTGCATTACTTTCTGCCTGGAATTATAAGGTTCTATAACAGTTTACTCATAATTAGTTTTAAACCATCAAATTAGTGTTGTAACAGAGTGTCTATGCGTATGAAAATTAATTAAATGTAATGCTTTCTATGAGATTTTCACGACATTTATTTCCTCTTTTAGGACCAATCATCTTTTTCTCATTCAAAAAAGCTTAGTTTACATTTCCTATGGGTTAGACAGCAAGCAGCTACTGTAATAAATCTAACCAACACTTTATTACAGAGAAAGTGGGACAGGTAAAGTATAAGGATTTTCTTAATATTCTCTCTACCGACCAGTATGGCAGGTAAATAAAAAGTGTGTTGGGTTCATCTGCTATAGGAGTCCCAGCAAGCAAATGTAGCAGGTCAGTATAAAGGCAGTATTAGGTTTTGTTTTATATCAAATGTTGACTCTGATCCATAAAAATATATCTTATTTTGGGGGAAAGAAAGAAAATAGATGGATGAATGAAATCAATGTGCATGTTGTAATTAAGACCCCATCCATCCATCCATCCATCTTCTTCCGCTTATCCGGGCCGGGTCGCGGGGGCAGCAGTCTAAGCAGGGACTCCCAGACTTCCTTCGCCCCAGACACTTCCTCCAGCTCCTCCGGGGGGATCCCGAGGCGTTCCCAGGCCAGCCGAGAGACATAGTCCCTCCAGCGTGTCCTGGGTCTTCCCCGGGGCCGCCTCCCGGTGGGACATGCCCAGAACACCTCCCGAGGGAGGCGTCCAGGAGGCATCCGGATCAGATGCCCTAGCCACCTCAGCTGGCTCCTCTCGACGTGGAGGAGCAGCGGCTCTACTCCGAGCTCCCCCCGTGTGACTGAGCTCCTCACCCTATCTCTAAGGGAGCGCCCAGCCACTCGGCGGAGGAAGCCCATTTCGGCCGCTTGTATCCGCGATCTTGTCCTTTCGGTCACTACCCAAAGCTCATGACCATAGGTGAGGGCAGGAGCGTAGATTGACCGGTAAATCGAGAGCTTTGTCTTTCGACTCAGCTCCTTCTTTACCACAACGGTCCGATACAGCGCCCGCATCACTGCAGACGCTGTACCGATCCGCCTGTCAATCTCACGCTCCATCCGTCCCTCACTCGTGAACAAGACCCGAGATACTTAAACTCCTCCACTTGGGGCAAGGACTCCCCACCCACGCGAAGAGAGCAAACCACCTTTTTCCGGTCAAGAACCATGGCCTCAGATTTGGAAGAGCTGATTCTCATCCCAGCTGCTTCACACTCGGCTGCAAACCGTCCCAGTGCATGCTGCAGGTCCTGGTTTGAAGAAGCCATCAGAACGACATCATCTGCAAACAGCAGAGATGAGATCCTGTGGTTCCCAAACCGGACACCCTCCGCCCCTGACTGCGCCTAGAAATTCTGTCCATATAAATTATGAACAGAACCGGTGACAAAGGGCAGCCCTGGCGGAGTCCAACATGCACCGGGAACAGGTCTGACTTACTGCCGGCAATGCGAACACAGCTCCTGCTCCGGTTATACAGGGACCGGACAGCCCTTAGCAAAGGGCCCCGGACCCCATACTCCCAGAGCACTCCCCACAAAGCGCCCCGGGGCACACGGTCGAATGCCTTCTCCAGATCCACAAAGCACATGTGGACTGGTTGGGCAAACTCCCATGAACCCTCGAGCACCCGATGGAGAGTATAGAGCTGGTCCAGTGTTCCACGACCGGGACGAAAACCACTCTGCTCCTCCTGAATCCGAGGTTCGACTATCGGACGAATTCTCCTCTCCAGTACCCTGGAATAGACCTTACCGGGGAGGCTGAGAAGTGTGATCCCTCTGTGATTGAACACACCCTCCGGTCCCCTTCTTATACAGAGGGACCACCACCCCGGTCTGCCAGTCCAGAGGCACTGTCCCAGATCACACGCGATGTTGCAGAGACGTGTCAGCCAAGACAGTCCCACAACATCCAGAGACTTAAGATACTCAGGACGGATCTCATCCACCCCAAGCCTTGCCACCAAGGAGCTTGCCAACAACCTCAGTGACTTCGGCCAGGGTGATGGATGAGTCCGCCTCGGTCCCCAGCCTCCGCTTCCTCTTCGGAAGCCGTGACAGCGGATTGAGGAGATCCTCAAAGTATTCCTTCCACCGTCCGACAACATCCCCAGTCGAGGTCAACAGCTCTCCACCCGCACCGTATAAGGTGTTGGTGAAGCACTGCTTCCCCTCCTGAGCCGTCGGACGGTTTGCCAGAATTTCTTTGAGGCCGACCGATAGTCCTCCTCCATGGCCTCTCGAACCTCTCCCAGTCCTGAGTTTTTGCCTCTGTGACCGCACGGGCTGCAGCACGCTTAGCCTGCCGGTACCTGTCAGCTGCCTCGGGAGTCCCACGAGCCAACAAGGCCCGATGGGACTCCTTCTTCAGCCTGACGGCATCCCTTACTTCCGGCGCCCACCACCGTGTTCGGGATTGCCGCGCGACAGGCACCAGAAACCTTGCGACCACAGCTACGAGCCGCGCGCCGACAATGGAGGTGGAAAACATGGTCCACTCGGACTCAATGTCCCCAACCTCCCGGGATCTGGGAGAAGCTCTCCGGAGGTGTGAGTTGTAGACCCTGCTGACAGAGGGCTCCGCCAGACGCTCCCAGCAGACCCTCACGATACGCTTGGGCCTGCCAAGTCTGTCCGCTTCCTCCCCGCCAGCGGATCCAACTCACCACCAGGTGGTGATCGGTTGACAGCTCCGCCTCTCTTCACCCGAGTGTCCAAGACGCGGCGGAGGTCAGATGATACGACAACAAAGTCGATCATCGACCTCCGGCATAGTGTCCTGGTGCCACGTGCACTGATGGACACCCTTGTGCTTGAACATGGTGTTAGTTATGGACAAACTGTAACTAGCACAGAAGTCCAACAACTGAACACCGCTCGGGTTCAGATCAGGGGCCGTTCCTTCCGATTACCCCTCTCCAGGTGTCACTGTCGTTGCCACGTGGGCGTTGAAGTCCCCAGTAGAACAACGGAGTCCCGGGTGGTGCACTGTCTAGTACCCTCCCAGGGACTCCAAGAAGGCCTGGTACTCTGCACTGCTGTTCGGCCCGTAGGCCGCCACAACAGTGAGAGACCTGTCCCCACCCGGAGGCGGAGGGACGCGACCCTCTCGCTCACTGGGGTAAACTCCAACACGTGACGGCTGAGCTGTGGGGCTATGAGCAGGCCCACACCAGCCCGCCGCCTCCCCGCCGGCAACGCCAGAGAAATGGAGCGCCCAGCCCTCTCGAGGAGACGGGTTCCAGAGCCCAGGCTGTGCGTGGAGGCGAGGCCGACTATATCTAGCCGGTAACGCCAACCTCCCGCACAAGCTCAGGCTCCTTCCCCAGCGAAGTGACATTCCATGTCCCTAGAGCCAGTTTCTGTGTCCGGAGATCTGGTCGCCAAGCCCCTGCCTCGACTGCCGCCCAGATCTCTCTGCACCGCCCCTCACGGATCCTCCTGCGGGTGGTGGGTCCACGGGAGGACGGCCCCACGCCGCTCCTTCGGGCTGTGCCCGCCGGGCCCGTGGGGAAAGGCCCGGCCACCAGGCGCCGCCGTCGGGCACCCACCCCAGGCCTGGCTCCAGGGTGGGGCCCCGTAGCGCCAATCCGGGCGACGTAACTGGCCTTGATTTTAAATAATCCATAAGGGTCTTCTGAACCGCTCTTGGTCTGACCCGTCACCCTGGACCTGTTTGCCATGGGTGACCCTACCAGGGGCATACAGCCCCAGGCAACATAGCTCCCAGGGTCATTCGGGTACTCAAACCCCTCCACCACGTTAAGGTGGCGGTTCAATAATTAATTAAGACCCCATTCATTCAAATATAGACTATTTAATGACCTGTAAGGCTTATTTATAAAATTTAAGACATTTTAAGACTTTTTGAAGAACTGCAAGAAGACAGACAATGCTTCAGCAATATGTTTTCATGTTTCACAAGTTTTATAAACTTAAACATTCTTGTGAAAGAGAGCAGGACAAATGCAGGCAAGTTCAGTTTTTTGAAGTCTATAACAAGTCTATAACATTTATTCCAGCCACGGGCAAAAACCTGACCCTATCCTTTAGTGCTTGCCTCTTAATGTTAGCATTAGCTGCCAGACTAACATTAGGAAGCTAACGTTAACTGGCTAGCGTGGTAGCTAATAATAAACTCCTCAGCAAGATCTAAAACTATTTATAAAAAGACTGAACTTGCCTAGCATTTGTACTTCTGTCCTTCACAGGACCATCAATAAAATCCTCAATCTTGAGGTTTCTTATAAACATTGCGTTGCGTGACATTTTTCATCTCCACCGAGTTCTTTTTCTTCTCTGTTCCTTTTCCTGCTGTCACTGAACAGTGCGGCGACATGACAAAGAAGCAGAACATGATTGGTCCTCTTGTGTGCATTAGAAGTGCTTATAGAACCAAGTTAGAGTTTGACTTTGGAAAGTGAACCTTTTTGTTTTCTAAATAAAAAGTCCAAAAATGCATACAACTTTAAAAATTACCTCACATAATGTTAATAAGCTGTCACAGAATAAGAATATGTGAATAACTACATTTTGACAAAGATATGAGATAGAACCTTACAATTCCAAGATGACGATAAGAGATTCTACTCAGTAAAATTCTCCAGTAAGCTGTAAGTATTTTTTTGATGAACTGTTATAATATTAACCTTTTAGCTGCTAAGTCCCCTACAAAATCCACCCAATATATATATATGTATAAATATATATATATATATAATGACGACTAAAAGCCAAAAATGTCAACCTGCTGGTGGTGCTAGAAGAAAAGTCAGGGATATCCAAAGACAGTAGGATTCATCCTCTGGGGACTATAAATGTCCACATGGTGGACCTACACTGTAAACAGTTTATTGTCAAATTAACAGTAACTTACTGGAAACTTACCTAATCCAGTAGTTGCAGTATTATACTGTTATTTTTTACCACGCTGAAGTACAGTATTGATATTTTTTGGCATACTGTATAATGGAGTATAGTATTATGCTGTTATGGAAATATTATTGTAATTTATTTTACAGTGCTACTGTATATACCTACAGTATATACTACTGTATTTATTACAATAAAATATTATTATTTAGCTGTTGATGTAAAATAAGAGGGACAACTGAAGACTTAACTTCACAAAAAATGTAGAAAATGTATTGCAATTTGAACAATACAATAATAATAATACAGAACAATAATGCAACAATATAAACAGATCTGTTTTAAAACAAGACTGATAGTCTAACAATGGCTTAGGCAGTTGGCAATCAACATATCAAATGGGTTCCACTGAAAATGCTTCCCTCTGTTCTGAGCTGTTGTTAACTGGCCACAGAGACTGGTAGAAGCCAGGTTGGATAAGAGGTAAAATACTGAAACGGATGTGTTTCCATCAAACTAGTAAACAATGGTGGTGGGTTGACCAGGTGAAGAGGGTGGAGGTGGTGGTGGGTTGGTCAGGTGAGGAGGGTGGAGGCGGTGGTGGGGGCCAGGTGAGAGTGGAGGTAGTGGTGGGGGCCAGGTGAGAGTTGGAGTTGTTCAAGGCCAGGTGAGGAGGGTGGTGGTGGTGGTGGGTGGTGGCATCATATGGAGCAGGGGAGACAGCACTTGTGATAGTCTGGCAAAAAATTAAAAACACAAATCAATCACTGAGGCAAAACTTCATCTAAAATGCCTAACTCACAATATCAAAACCGCAAAATATAGGCTGCAATGTAATCCTTCTGGACAATTGCGCACCATCAAAGTAAGTCCACTAAAGGTGCTTGTTTTTGCCACTGACACTTGTTATGACAACATAATGGAAATGACCCTACAGAGATGGACCTTTTTGTTAAAGAGTAAGATCCTTTTTGTTTAACCAGAAACCTGTTTCCTTTTATATCGCTATCCTCAAAGCCACCAGACTCCATTGATAAATACAGTCATTTTACCTAGCAGATCATCATAAAACACCATTCATTCAAACTCGACAGAAACAAAATAAAACTCACCAAAACTATCTTGGTTTGTCTTTCCACTGTTCCAACAATCACCAACTTTGGTTTGGTCGATATAAATCTTTAGATATAAACCTTTAATTCACCAAGTTAGATGTGAAAATATTCTGGCTCTACACGCTGTTTCTCTCGAAAGGAAAATGTCCTGAGCTCTGGTGTTAAAACTTACAATAAAACAAAATACTGCACTCATATCAAGTACAGTCTTTCATTTGAAGATGGAGGTTTGTGGATGTTTTTCACAGTCAGTTAGTATTACTGTATTTAAATTTACAGTAATATTTTCCCAGAATGCAGTGAAAATCTACAGTAACTTACTGTACACAGTTTATACAGTACTAAACTGTTGAGAATACAGTAATAATACTGTGAAAACAACTAAAATAATTTACAATGTACAGATCAACATTGCTATCCCTAGAGCCATAGGTCTAGCTAGCTACCATGGCTAAAACTAGATATAAGCAAAGTCAAATTTACAAGTCTGTCGTGCATGCGTGCGTCTGTTTTTTTTTCTGATGATCTAATAGACAGATGAGAGTGTGTCAAGAGTATGATTGTATGGCACTGTGTCGAAACATTTCCTGCTATACTGGTGCAGTCTTCCTCCATCTTCACTAGGGAAATCCACACAAACAAGCGCATGCTCACACACACACACACACACACACACACACACACACACACACACACACACACACACACACAGTTAAGGTGTCTAATCTAAGTAGCCAAGTGGTAACCAGTGGCAACACAGATTTCGACCATAAAGTGGATGAGCTTTCTGGTAATGCTGGACAAGCCTCTCGAAGCTTCTTGAAGAATCAAAATAAAGACAAATACTCTTCTTTCCAAAGCTTGTACATGCATGGTGAGAACCTGACATGAGACCTAGAAGAAGCATGGCAGCAAAAAATGTCTGCTCTGTGTAACTGCCATGTAGGACATAATTTGGACTATATAAATCAGACAAAGTTGAACACACCTGTAAAACACATTCTACAAAAACCACAAATAAACACATAAACACAATATAATAAATAATAATAATAAACACATGCGCATGCACACACACACACACACACACACACACACACACACACACACACACAAACAAATTCAATTGCCTTTGTCAGTGAGTTTATTACACAAGAGCCTTATTAATAAGTATTTTAATTATGTGTTAATGTGTGAGTTAATTTCTATATATGTGAGAGCTGTTTTACTCTGGTTTGTGGCAGTTAATTCAATACATTATGTGGAACTAATTTCAGTATATGGTGTGTGAGAGAAAATGTCAGTATCAGTTGACGCATTAATTAAACCAATAATCCTAACTAGATTATAGAATTATATTACAGTAATCAATACTCCCAACACTAATGACTGTACAACAGACAAATAAAATCCACTCAGCTGTCAGGGACCACCACATTTATATTATTTAACTGCTCACCTACCAAATATAGGAGCTGAATACTTTCAGATGCTTGTGTTGCAATTTGAGTTTCTGTCATTGTTACAGCACATCATACACAGCATGCTCTCAAACTTAAATGTAATATGTGTGCAATGAACGTTTTGAAAAACTGACAGGTGATACAAGCCTTTAACTTTTTTTCTTGTATCAGTGTGAATAGTTGCTGTAAAATTTTAGCATTTTGTAAATGATTTCATATTGGGACGTAGCAAAGAGCAAATAATAGTGTATATACCAGGCATTCACAGACAGCTGAACACTGTGTGTATGTGTGTGCATATGTGTGCATGTGTGTGTGTGTGTGTGTGTGTGTGTGTGAGGGGGCGGTGATGATTCAGAAGTCAGATTTCTCACAGGAACAGCCACTTCACTAGAAGCAGAAGCACATTGCAGTTGGCCAGTGAGGAAAGATTTTTAGTTTCTCTTTGGTTGGGATCTGACAGATCCACAGAGAAGCGTACAAACTTTAATATTGGATATTTTATTTTCTGTCTTGCTGACTACCTTTTGAATCTGTCATTGTGAGAAAATAGAGCTGTCACAATGTCCAGAGTTGCCAATCTGTCGAAGCTGCGGCAAGAACGGATGAGGGAGATCAACCTGCGGGTGAGTTGGCCCTATGTTCATCACTGAGTGTAACATTAAAGAAAATAACATCAGGCAATGGCATCTGACTGACTTCAGCCCCTGCCAGCCACACAGTGTTTTAATAGGACAGGCAAAACAACCACAACTTTTGTGTAAAATGGTGTGACTTAATTGATTACAGGAAAATGTTAACTTACTAACTATACATTAATATTGTAGATATACAGAGATTACTACTATGACATGCTAAGTTCTTTTTTCATTTCCTGTCTCTGTTTTTGTCACTTCCCCCTCTTTCTATATCACTGAGTCATTCCCTGTTTTTGCACTCTTAGCCATAAAACATTTCCTTTTTTACGACAGCAGCACAGGCCTCTCAGGCCTCATAGCTGCATTCGTCTGTATGTATTTGTGAATGTAGGTGGTGGTGTGTATGTATGTTTGCTTGTACACAGTGTGGTTGCTCAGTGGATATTAGACTATAGCAACTGTTGCCATAGAAATGGCAGTGGGTGTGTGTGTGATATTACTGCTTTCTTTGAGAATGTTGTAGGCCTGAAAATGTGTATAAATAAATATATTTAAAAAAACCCACTGAAAGCTAGATTTACTAAGGCTTTTGCACCAGATGTGAGGCATTCTCATTCGCAAGGTACGCATAAAGGTCACACAAAAAATAGGTGGACACCAGCTGATTATGTAATCTGCTGGATTTACTAAGGTCATGCAATTTGCAGTTCTTGTGAGCCCTCAACTGTTTCACCCTCCACCTGCTGCACTGAGCTTCTGCTGGACTTGATCCTTCTCTTTCTCTCTCCAATCTATCTTTTTTAATTTCTCCTGGAGTTGGTTTCAATGACTCCTATTCCAATAATAATATATTCAGACTTAAAGACTAATATTATAATTAATAATAATAATAGATAAAAAGACAAATCCCACCGCCGATCTGTTCAGAATCAGAAATACTTCATCTGGACACTGTTTTCAGAATCAAGACGTTTCGGCTCCCATCCAGAAGTCATTCTCAATTGTGAAAATGGTCTGGGAACTCAGAAATGTAAGCTACTCTGTGTTGCTTAAGTCCTGCCCTCAGGAAGGAGTCTTCCTGAGTGCTGTTTAACCTGCCTAGTTTCACCTGAAACTGATCTTCTTTTGTTTCATGATGGCCCAGTAATCAGGCCTATTGTTTTCTGGCTGCACCTCCCTCATCACTGTTCAGTACCTGATTAGCATATGATTGGCTTGACCATGGTGTTAATACACGGTGGTAAACGGTTGGCAAATTGAACCTCAGACCACCATTTCTGTTTAAAGAGGGGTTTTCTTTTTTCACAAAAATGGCTTCGTTGACTCCTCTTTCAAACCAACGCTTCTCTCTACTTAGAATCTTTACCTCACTGTCTTCAAATGTGTGGTTTGTAGCTTTTAGATGCAAATACACGGCGCTCTGCAATCCCGAGTTAGCGTGTCGTCTGTGTTGATAAAGTCTTTTGTGAAGTGGCTGTTTAGTCTCACCTATGTACCGTTCTTTGCAGTTTTCCTGACTGCATTGAATTGAATAAACTACATTGCTCTGTTTTTGTGTGGGCATCTTGTCCTTAGGATGAACGAGTTTCTGTCTTAAAGTGTTGCCTGGTTTAAAGAAAACAGGAACATTGTGCTGTCTAAAGATCCTTTGTAGTTTTTCAGACAGTCCAGATACATAAGGGATGGAGACACCATTCCTTCTTGGTTCTGTTTCCCTTTTGTCCTGTTTTTTTGTGTGTGGCTCTTTTAACTTTGTTGAGAGCCCAAGTAGGATAACCACAGGCTGAGAGAGCATTCTGGAGCATTCTTCCTGAGGGCAGGGCTTAAGCAACACAGAGTAGCTTAAATTTCTGAGTTCCCAGACATTTTCACAATTGAGAATGACTTCCGGATGGGAGCCAAAACGTCTTGATTCTGAAAATAGTGTCCAGATGACTACGACTAAAACCTTTTCTATAATAATACGTTATAAAGTACAGTATAAAGTAATAGTGCATAGTAATAGTGAACTGTTAAGTTAAGTGTAGCTTATTAAGATTATAATGAGACGGAGGATATTGCACAGCAGTAATAGAGGTATGAATAAATATCAATGAATAGGGAATTTTAAACTGAAAAGAGCACAGCAGTATTAACACAGAATATTGCACAACTATGTCAAATATTGCAGTGATGTTAATGATCAATGTCCAGTTTAATGACTTAGGGTCATATAAACTAACACTTAGAGGGAAGAGTTAAAGAGTTTGATGGCCAAAAGCAGGAATGACTTCCTGTGGCGCTCTGTGGTGCTTTTTGGGGGGATGAGTTTCCACTGAAGGTACTCCTTTGTTTGACCAGCACATCATAGAGTGGGTGGGAGTCGAGCTCCACCCCCACAATGTCACTGGCCTTACGGATCAGTTTGTTGAGTCTGTCAGCGTCCGCTACCCTCAACCCGCTGCCCCAGCATGCAACAGCATACAGGATAGCACTGGCCACCACAGACTCATAAAACATCTTCAGCATTGTCCGGCAGATGTTGAAGGACCTCAGCTTCCTCAGAAAATAGAGGTGGCTCTGGCCCTTCCTGTACAGAGCTTGAGTGTTCTTAGCCCAGTCCAGTTTACTGTCCATGTGTACTCCCAGGTACTTGTAATCCTCTACAATGTCCACACTGACCCCCTGGATGGAAACCGGGGTCACTGGTGCCTTGGCCCTTCGTAGGTCTACAACTAGCTCCTTAGACTTTGTCGCATTGAGCTGCAGAAGGTTCTGCTCACACCATGAGACAAAGTTCCCCACCACAGCCCTGTACTCAGTCTCATCACTACCGCTGATACATCCCACCACAGCAGAGTCATCAGAAAACTTCTGAAGGTGGCAGGACTCTGTGTGGTAGCTGAAGTCCGTGGTGTAGATGGTGAAGAGGAAGGGAGAGAGGACAGTCCCCTGAGGGGCCCCAGTGTTGCTGACCACGCTGTCCGACATAGTATTGCAGGTCTGCCAGTCAGGTAGTCAACAATCAAACAAGCAGGGCTGGCCGGATGGTGTTGAAAGCACTGGAGAAGTAAAAAAACATGATCCTCATTGTGCTTGCCGGCTTGTCCAGGTGGGTGTGGATGCGGTTCAGCAGGAAGATGATGGCGTCCTCAACTCCCAGCCGGGGCTGGTGGGTGAACTGAAGGGGGTCCAGGAGGGGTCTGACCATGAGCCGTAGCTATTCCAGCACCAGTCTCTCCAGGTTCTTCATTATGTGGAAGGTCAGTGCCACCGGTCTGTAGTCCTTGGAGCCACTGGGACATGGCGTCTTCACCACAGGGACGAGGCAAGATTTCTTCCACAGAACAGGGACCCTTTGAAGACTCAGGCTCAGGTTGAAGACATGTTGAAGGACTCCACATAGCTGCCGAGCTCTCCTTATCCACAAAATGCGACTGGAAGTCCCAGTAGCTGACTTTAATGAGCTGCTACTTTATACACTAAAGGCAATAACAATGATCAATTCAATGCATGTCACACTGTGCGAGATGGGTCTTATCATATAGTCTATGTCCTGACCTCACAAGGGGTCGCCAAAGCTTCACAGGGGGTCGCGAGGCCCTCCTAAGTTTAAGGGGTGTAATAAAAAAATTATTTTGATATATGTCTCAGAATTTACTCAGAATTAAAACAACTAAATTTAAAAAGTTTATTTAATTAGAAAAATGAATTAAGATATAAACTTAAAACTCTTGCAAGGATACGGGCACATTGTAGATGTGAGCACAAGCTTTATTCACAGAGGCTTCACTCTGCAAGCTAGTCATCTGGACACTGTTTTCAGAATCAAGACGTTTCGGCTCGCCTCCGGAAGTCATTCTCAATTGCTACAAACCACACATTTGAAGACAACGAGGTGAAGATTCTAAGTAGAGAGAAGAGTTGGCTTGAACGGGGTGTCAAGGAAGCCATTTTTGTGAAAAAAGAGAACCCCTCTTTGAACAGAAATGGTGGTCTGAGATTCAATCTGCCCAAAGTCTATCAGAGTGTTTTATCACCTTGGTCACGCCAATCACATGCTAATCAGGTACTTAACAGTGATGAAGTAGATGCAGCCAGAAAACAATAGGCCTGATTACTGATTACTGGGCCATCTTGGAAACTATTAGGTCAGTTTCAGGTGAAACTAGCTATTAACAGATACTCAGGTAGATTCCTTCCTGAGGGCAGGGCTTATGTAACACAGAGTAGCTTAAATTTCTAGTTCCCGTCCCATTTTTTCACAATTGAGAATGACTTCCGGATGGGAGCCGAAACGTCTTGATTCTGAAAACAGTGTCCAGATGACTACAACTGAAACCCTTTCTACGATAGAACACTCCTGGACGAATGAGGGACTACACCGTCTCTGCAAGCTAGATAAATAGCCTAGCCCTGCATTACTAAGGTATGTAGTTACAACAAAAGAGCTGGTGGAACAATGCTCAAGCATAAGGGAGAAGGTGTCAAAAGAAAAAGAGGATTTACCAGGACAGTTATCAGAATTGAGTGTGTCATTTGCGGTAAGAAATTGACGATTGAAAGTATGAAACTCTGCAAGCTGAAACGACACCAGACTATTGAACGAAGCGACCAAAAGCAGGCAACTGTTGGATTGTTCAAGTGCTCTCTCCTTATTGTGCAAGCCAAAAAGCCACACAACATACGGGGAATACTAATCAGGCCCCTTCATTGTCATTCTTTACCTGTCCATCAGATGCCCTCAGACCTTTCCACTGGTCCCAGTCACCTGACTCCTACATGCACCTCCTCACCTGTTCCTCATTCCCCGATTACCTGTCAGTATTTATATAGGCCCCTTTCCCAGAATCAGAAGTGGAAAAGTGAAGATACAAAAACTTGGCATGAGTAGTACGTCCAAACAGGATTAACTGAAAATTAACAGGAATGTGGCAGGTAAGGGAGGTACAGATTAGGGTTCAGGTACAGGTTCCAGGGTAGATGGTTCAGGTTGCAGGCTTCAGGTTGCAGGCTTCAGGATACAGGGTTCAGGGTTCAGGGTTCAGGTTAGAGGCTGGAAAGCAAAGGCATAAAGCAACATTGACAATCTGGCAACTGAATGGGAGAAAGGGGCTGGTTTATATACTGACAGGTAATTAGGGAATGAGGAACAGGTAAGGAGGGGCATGTAGGAGTGAGGTGACTGGGATCACTGGAAAAGTCTGAGGGCATCTGGTGGACAGGTAGAGAAAGACAATGGAGGGGCCTGGGGGAGTGAAAATGTGGCTGGAGGGAGAGACAAAGAGGCAGAATGTGACCGTGTGGACTTCAGGTGGCTAACAAATTTAAGACTGTACCACTGTCCAACAACACAGTGAAAGATAGAATCAACAAAACAGTCCGGAAATGCCAATCTCTTAGGATAGGATAGGATCGTTTCTGTGTAGATACATACTTTGCAAAGCACAATCTTCCATATAACAATTCTGTTGCATGCTGCACAGATGGATGCCTTGATATTAGGGAAAAATAAGGGCCACTGTGTAGTGTTTCCCTGCATGATACACTGACAAGCACTGGTGAGCTCTCTGAACTGAACAAAACCTTACAAACTGTGGGTAAAAACAGTCAACTTTATCAAAGCTTGTCCAGTCAAGAAACGAATGTTTGCACAGCTGATATTTATAAATATTAATACAATTATTAATATTGTCAAAATTATTAATAGATTAATAATTACGGGGCACCACCCTGGGATCAGGGACCAATAACTAAACGTGAAAAACAGTCTCAAAGGTGGCTGTCCACCTAAAAATGTTGATACGGTACTATTTTACATTAGAAGGGGAGACAGTGAAGGGTGAGATCTGACCTTCGCAACCAGCTATTATCACATCATGTACACACAATAACCACAGGCAACTGCTCTTTAAAAGATACAACAGTGTTTATTTAACCTTACCACTGATTAATAATCAATAACGTCAACCAACAAACACTATCGTCTAGTCTAGTCAGCAAGAATATAAGATGTGTATGTGTGTGTGTGTAGGACAATAGAGAGGGGGGTGCAAGGAAGGTGGTGGCCACGTGGGCAGTCGTCCCACACAAAACCAAATGGCAGGCAGACCGGCGAATCTCAAACAAAGGGACAGAGCTAAAATGGGAGGACAAGCTCTATTTGTCCTCAAAATAACGTGCAGCTTAGCTGGCTAAGCTACCACGTTATCTGGGCCGTTTGAGATGTGTGTAAGCGTGTGAATGTATGTGTAAAGGTGTGTGGGTTAGTAGAGAGAGAGAAGAGAGAGGAAAGCACACAGAGTAAGGCACAAGGAATCTCAAATGTCGTGGTAAAGCGTAATAGCAAAATGGAACGTGCTTAACACAAAGAAACACAGCAATTCGAGCGCAGCGGCCCATCACTTTTCCAAAAAGCAAAGCACAATTCACAACAATGAAATTTAGGTAAAATAACACACAGTTATAAAATCTGTCTCTGCCCAGATACAAGCCTCTTACTTGAAATCACTCTTGGCTATTTGGCTGCTAAATGAACAAAAAAACAAGATTAAAATTAAAAAGCTCTGCGCATAGAGGGGCCCTGTAACCTAGTTTGTCTATGAGACAGTATGGCTTACGCCAATAGCACCCCACCTTCTACTCCCAACCACCCTACATTTATGCCCATTGTGTTTATCCAGTAATATATTTACCCACAGCCTTTTTTCTGTCTTCTCTTACTTCCTACACCCTGTATGTGTTTGCATTTATTCCTGTTTTTTATTCCTCTCTTGTCACTGTCAGTACTATATGCACAGCATTGTCAGTATATGTTGGTCAGGAAGGCTTAACTTAAATTACCCAGGATGCTCTACTGCCCGTTAGGAATCAATCCGGGTTACTGGACCATTTACATCCTCACAGCGGCTTACAGCTGTCCTTAAAGTGGAACACCTAACACACAAATGGCAAATGTACACATATAGTATACACCTGTGCGCAATAACAGCACACACCAAGGTGAGTTTTGACTTTTTAAATATGGAGAAAGAGTCTTGGGAGAGAATTCCAGAAGGAGGGAGTCATGTCACTCCAGGCCTGGTGCTTGGTTCTGGAGGGTGTCAGCAGCACAGAGGCTGCAAGAGGGAGTGTGGTGATGGAAATGGTCAGTGATGTAGGAAGGGGCCTGGTTACGGCGACATTCGTATGTCATGAGAAGGACTTTAAACTGAATCCTTTGCAAGACAGAAAGCCATGGGAGGTCTTAAGACTGCAGTGATGTGTTCTCGGGTGCAGAATTAAGTGAAAAGTCAAACAGCAAATTTCTGGATGAGAAGAAGACTATTGCAGAAATACAGTCTGGATGTGATGAAGCAATGGATCAGAGTCTCAGCAGCTGAGAAGGAGAGGGATAGGTGGAGACAGACAGTATTTCCAAATGGAAAAAAGCACTTTGGACTTTTTTACACTTTTATTTGATGTTTGAATGAAACATTTCTGTCAAAGATTACGTTAAGGTTGCCGATGTGGGGGGAAGAGAGCCAGATGAGCTGTCTTTTCTTTGCTATGTTAAATGGACTGTACTTGTATAGTGCCTTTCTAGTCTTCTGACCTCTCAAAGTGCTTCACACTACATATTACATTCACACACTGATGGCAGGTGCCAATTGCTCATCAGAACAAAGCCTTTTGGGTACACTTCGACATGTGGGCTGGAGGAAGCTGGGATCGAACCGTTGAACTTATGATTAACGGTGGACGATCCACTCTACCACTAAGCCACAGGTGTGTTTTGTGCTATATCGTTTACTGAAATCCAGATTAAAATCGTTCAAATCATTGGAGAAGACGTTACAGTATTTTTGACAGAAAGGAGAGATACTGTATCATAATTTATCAAGAATGTCTGGATTGAAGCCAAGTTTTAACCAAGGATAACCGTAACTTTCAGTGGATGGAATCAACAATTAGAGGTGCTTAATCATTAAAAAATAATGACAAATCTGGAACACAATAGCTCAATTACATTTTAATTCAAGGCCTGTATAAAAAATTTGGACAGATCTGGTAGAGTTGAATAACTTAACAGTGAGCTTACTTTAACATCACTATAATATTTCATATTTTTCTGAAATATATATATTTTTTCTTTCTTCTTTAACTTAGATTTCTCTGTAATTCAAGACTTTATCCAACTTTATATTTGTTTTAATCTATCATAGTTATATACGTAGGCCTACTCAACGGTGAGTTTGATTTTTTTCCAGGGGCTGTCATCCTATCAAGGCTCTGATAGATGTGTCAGTTTTCTGTCATAGTGCACTGTTAAAGCTGAACAGTGCACAATTATAGTCTATAAGAGATAACAGTAAATAAAAAAATTCCCGTCAGTTTGGTAGCTATTTTTAAGCTTGTGTGGGGTTCTTTGCAGGCGACTTCTGTCAATGAGGCATATCATTTATTTAGACATGTGGCAGGGTGTGTTTTTATGTAGTATGTGCTGCTTATATATTGTTTTGTTTTGTGCAGCTATGCATATAATTATTATTTTTGTTATTATGTGTGGATTTGATCATATTAGATCAATACTGAACAGTGCAGTGTTGGCTACACTACCACAGAAAGCTATGTAGAAAACAGGCCCAAATTTGGTGAGAATTTGATAAATTTTTATTAATTAATCAATATTAATAGCTTTATTAATTACAACCCAGTTTTTTATTAAGTAAAACTGCATTGGAATAATAATTCAAAAGTTAGTCATGCATTAAAAATTTTATGGTAAAAGTGGTTTAAGTATTCTTTCTCTCGCTCTCTCACAATCTCTCTCTCTCTCTCTCACTTGCTGTATCTCATTCTCTCTCCCCCCTTTCTCTCTCTCTCTCTCTCCCTCTCTCCCTCCACTGTCCATGGTTCTAATACACTAATCATCACAGGCCTATCACTTCAGCTGACCTGCTTACTTGTGACCTTGAAACAAATTGAATGCATTTATTTTTAATCAAAGGGGAACTCATCTGTAACCATGTCGTGAGGCCTTTCTACATTTCTGCAAGTTCATATAGCGATAGCAGTTCCTAAAAAATAAATTGCAATGAAATTGCAATCGCTCTGACACTTTGGTATTTTCCTGACCTTGAAATTCATTTTTCCCGAGTGCACAGCAGCGCAAAGTGAGTTATTGGTATTTTGGTGGAAAGAGTGTCTTGTGCTGAGAATAGACGTCTCAGAACCTTATTATCATTACCAAAAGAAAACTCGCAGCAAATGTGCAGAAATAACAGAATAACGCTTAAAATGGTAATAAAATATTTGAATTAAACACTCCAACCAATTGATGCGTTTAAATCAGCATCAAAAATTACTTTTAAGGTGATTAAAGCAAAAACGTTGGTAAAGCGGTCAGCATTTATATATAACTTAATATGAGTATTACAGTAGGCCTATCTGTTGTCCAAAACGGCTTTATATTGTATAAAAAGTTTCTCCTTCAGTTCCTTATTTATTTCTATTGTAATTGTACTAATTATCTGTTAACCCCCCCCCCCCCCCCAACACATTTGGTCCTGTGTGTGCACATTGTGCCACTCTTCAACATCCAGACAACAGTATGATTTCCTGAAGAAGTGTTTCTTCATTTGTTGAGCTGTTGTCCTCATGTATCACTGTGACTGGCTCAGCTGTTTCAGAGCGATAAGACCAGTGATGTGCCTGGCTGAGAATGCATTTACTAATCACCACACCCTCTGATCTATATTCACCTTCATCCAGCCACTTTGCACTGCTATACCTACATGAACCAAAATAACAGGTGCACTTGGATGTGCCCTAACAGTCTGTGCACCCAACACCCGCTTTGCACTTGTTTTGCTTGCACAATTAAATTAGGGCCCAAAGTCTCATATTCCTATATCACCTATTTGTTTGTTGTTATGTTTGCTATATATTCATATGTCAATGCATGTAGTAAACATAAGTATCCAGTCCAGAGGGCCATGTGAAGCAATGTTTACTGTCTTCTGTACTTTGGCATCATATTTTTTGCATATATAATCTTTGGCTTATTTGCCTATACACATAAAACCTGCATATCTAATTATGCCCCTGTAATATTTCAAACTGTAAATGCCAGAAAACTACAACACGTCATCATAATTTCCACTTTCAGTGTTGTAAAACAGCCACATCTTCTGCATGCTGAAAGTAAGTGGAGGAGGCTTCATCAGTAACACTCAAGTTCTGCTGAGGTAGGAGTATTTATAGTCCTATCTCTCAGAGCAATTCCTAGGAGTGATTCTGCAACACTTGATAAATATGGGCAGGGGCTCGGGTCCAAAACATGGTAGCAACTTGACTTGAAAGATCCACAAGGGCGATATACCCAATCTCCCCCTGAAGTTTAAGGGGAAAGTTGAGAGGCGTAGAGGAGAGAAGGCGTAGAGAAAAATTACAGGATAGAGTTACACATTTTGATTGTGACATTTTAGGAAGTTTTAGGGGTTTCTGGAGTTTGTTGTTGTGAAAAGGACTGGGATTACTAGAGCCAGACTGTAAAAAAGAGAGTAACAAGTGTTACCCACCAGGCTCCTGGAGGGAGAGGCCTGGTCAGAGGGTCATCACAATAGTTTGGACGAAGTTTGGATTTGGTGCTGCTGTTTCTGCGACCTTGAAAGTAGAAGCGGGTAGCCTACAGTAGAAACAACAGAGGGATGGATGTTGCTGCTTCTGCCAGGTGTTCGTCAGTGTGTTTTACTGTTTGTCTTTTGGGGCCTGTGTATCTGGACCTGTATAATTTGTGAGCCAGGCTAGCTGTTTCTCCCTGCTTCAAGTGTTAATATTAAGCTAAGCTAATCAACTCCTGACTCTAGCTTCATAGTTAATGCACATACTGTACATAAGAGTGGTATAGATCTCTTCAAGTCTCGGCATGAAAGCAAATGAAAGCATTTACTTACTTACTTACTACTCTTAACTTGACAGTTCATGCACTGTTACTTTATGCCGTATTATTATCATCAACCGGTAAACCCACTTTGTACTTCACATTTATTTTAATTTTATACTTATACCCACTTAATTGTACTTAATTTATTTTCTGACCTGTATTATAGTGTATTATATTTTTTGCTTAGTGCTTCTATTCCTGTGTACACTGAGGTGATAGTGAGCTGCTGTAACAAAAGAGTTTCCCCTCTGGGATCAATAAAGTATTTCTGATTCTGATTCTGATTTCCCAAAATGCTTATTTTCCCAATTCTTTTAAACAAATTCATGATTGTCTGTCTGACCATGTAAACTGATCAATGATTGTGCCCTGTTAAAGCCCTATTATGCAAGAATTGGTATTTTATGCAATAGGGCGTCCCTACAGTTTCGGAGTGCTATTCATTTTTACACCACTGTCGTAAATACAAATTGCACCTTGACCCCTTCTGGTGAGGACGGGCTGTTTTTGCACAACTGATTATCTTATAAAGTGGAGCTTATTTACATCATGGGGGGACAATCCATGACCGAAATTAACATGTACACACATCAAATTTGATGGGAATATAAGGACACAATGAAAAACAACATGCTTGACCACCAAAAATAGCTACCTGATTTTGTATGTAATGCTGAAGAGACAAGATTCAAGTTAATGACAAGATATTTAATAATCGGGCTGGATATAGCCATCAAGCTCTTAAAAGAACTCCAGCACAGAGAAATGCTGGAAAAGAGAAACATTACAGGGCAGCACGTGTAGAGACACAATGTGGCAGCACGGATTCTGCTAACAGATAGCAGCCTGTTAGAGGGAGAAAAAACAAAACACATGAGCACATCGCTTTTCTGAAAAACTGCCAGGTTGTTTACAAGTGCTACAAGAGCTGTGAAGGAACAGCATTCTAACACGGCCCTATTGATAAATAAAAATGAAAAGCTCTGTTGCATTATACCGGGGTTTTCCATAAGCGTCGGCCACCTTCAATGTGGAAAAAAAAGGGACACCTTGCCAGTGGCCCCATGCCAAGAGGACACAAATCAAATCAAGTGGTCTTGAGGTCCTCCCCCATGAGATTTTGAGTGTCAGACACTTCATTTCCTGCATTCTGATGATTTTTTATGCACCAATTTGTGCTTTTTATGCCTCAATTTCAAAGTCCTAAACATGAATGTAAAGTAAATAAAGAGTCATAAGAGTATGTGTAGGCATTATAAAATATATCTCATTTTAACCTTTCTAACCTCTCAAAGGACGGGGTAGCCTAGACTTTGGCAGATTAATGTCCACCTAGTGGGTTATTGGTTAAATTTCTCTCTCTCACACACACACACGCTTGCGCGTGCGGAGGGATCAGGTCTTCTGCTTACATCTTCAGAGAACTGTCAATTGGTTAATCTGGCAGAATGGCACAGCATAGCTAACTATCACATGATGACTTTAAACACAGAAAGCCTACGATCTAATAACAACAGTACATGCATTAGCTGACAACAACTTACTCTGGGGGAAATCTGGGGTATCATGAATTGAGTGATTGTGTCCTCTGCCCTAGCGCTGCTTGGGCAGCTCAAGTCTTCGTAACCAGGGCAACGATGACGTTGAGTGACAGACAATTTACCTGTCATTCTTGAATGACACCAAGAAAGGTGTTATTTTTTTTCCGCCAGCACTCCCTCCAATTGACTTCTAAGTCCAACCCCTACTCTGCCTACGATTTGCTAACCCTTTCTCCCTGTAGCCATTGTTGCTGTGTGGTGCTCAGCTGTTCTTTATAATTTGCTATGAGATTTGTTTTCAGCAAGAAAATAATTCGACTAATGTTAGTCAAAACTACGCTAACACTACGCTAACACGCTAGCTAACGTAAACTTTTATTGTAGCTGTCTGTCTAATGTCGAGCACTGTGGGTTTTAATAGCATCCCTACAATGTACTGTACTCTTTGATTGGATTAAGATGTAAATATTTATATTTACCTAATGGATTATAGTGTTAGGATGATTGAAATGTCCTTTTACAGTAAGTGTTGCAATATAGGGCCCCTATAATTATTAATAATGGGGATAATAATTTTTTTTTTCCTTTTTTGGGTGCAGGGCCAGTGAAAATATACAATGTAAAAAAATATAAAATGAATATAAAGAAAATACAAAAATATACAATGTAAAACTCTGATCTACTGGCCAAGTGGGTAAGTGCAACATATAGCTAATGTATGTTGCAAAATGAATTCATTACTCTATCACGAAAGATTCATCACTTGACATGACTGAGTCTGTCTGAGTCTCACTCCACTCTACCATGAAATATGCAGGTTGTGCAACGAACTGGCAACCAATGGAATGGAAGGAGAGAGGGGGAGTGTGTCATCTAGTGGCTGAATGTTATCAGTGTTATCGATAGCACACCTTGAATACTTCTCTATGTCTCGTGAAACTCTTTTGGTTTTATTATTTCTCATGTCATTCTAAGCCTGTGAAAACAGAGAGTACGGTGTGTACAAAAATACAGGACAAATCACATTCCATATTGATTCAGTAAGGGATAGTGCATTTTATTTTTCAATAGGAGATGATCCCGTATTATATGGGATAGGTGGCAACCCAATTTTCCAGCCGACTACTTTCTTACTGTTTCAAGTCACAATCACCATCGCTTTTTAGATCTTGGCTAACTATATTTAACTATTTTAACTATCTTTTAACCGGATTTTAGTCATCGGACGTCTGGATCTTAAGTTAACAGAGAAAAGCTGAGCTAACAGCTAGGGTTAGGGTTAGCTAGACTTGGCTATCATTAAGTAATGAGCCGGCATCTGGGCTCTTCAACTTTGCTAAAGTATATGGCACAACCGGTCGTGCCTTAGCTACTTTATTAAATGTCACAAGTGACAGCTTTCCTGAAAACCAGTAACGTTATGAAGAGTGAGCTCCTTGAGCGCTTTGAGCAATTGGTGAGAGAGTGCCGCTCAGCGCTGTTGCGGTGGCGACGAAGGCAGTGGGCTGACCCAAAGTCGACCTAATCTGAGACTTTTGAAATAGAGCACATACTAGAAGATATCAGCCTATGGGCCGATGCTTGTCAGACGTTAAGAATATAATGGCGACGTTAAGGCCTTTACACACCGTATTTTTCATATGCGTTTTTTAAATCTGATAAAAATCATTATGCACAGAAACCTTGCACACTGGAGGTACCTCCCTCCCTAGGCTGTCGCCATTCTCTGCCCGCGTCTTACATTTTGCAATTTCAGGAGCATAGGTAGCATAGCTTATCCCGAGATAAAATAACATGACATAAAATAATAACATGTTATTTTAATTGAAATGCTTTAATTTTGTTATCTTATACTACAGTTCGCTAACCCTTTGTTGTTCTCGATGGCAACACATGGTTCAGGATTGAATGTAATATGTTCATTGAATAAAGTTGTGGTTATGAATACATGATTTGCTGAGAAGCAATTGTTATATGAACAAGGGGTAAAATCAAGTTGCATCCCCTCTGTAGCTATAAGGATTTAAAATATTTGTATTATTATTATTACATTTATACAAAAGCACAAAATACAAGAGGACATGGGACGTTAATCACAACAGTTACAGCAAACAATCAAATAAAAAAGATGTATCTGTTCGTTAAAAGCATCAAACCATTGGAATAGTAGCCATGATAAAGTGCTGCTGAGCAGTGCAGTAAATGTTCAGATTAAGCGCAATTATGGCAAATTGCCAAATCGTTTTATCACTGCCCAACAGCAACAGACTTTAACATGCATGTTGCCAGCAGTCTGTGAGTGGAGGCATTACACCACCTGAAGTCACCCTGAGGTTCATCTCCCGAGGCAGAGGGTGTCTGGAGTGGCCTTCAAAATACAAACAGCACCATCCTGGAGGCATGTATTGAGAGGGACAACAGCTTCTGATTAGAGATGATTGATGGAGAAATTCAGCTGAAGTGAGGTCAGCACTATTTCCTACAGGTGCAGATGCAAATCTCTGTGCCTGTGGGCCTGTTA
Source organism: Siniperca scherzeri (assembly GCA_027580175.1). NCBI lineage: Eukaryota > Metazoa > Chordata > Actinopteri > Centrarchiformes > Sinipercidae > Siniperca > Siniperca scherzeri. The sequence goes on from CM050847.1 coordinate 645,285, forward strand.
CCCAGCATTTCACTGTGGCAGCTTTCACAGTGTCACCTGTCAGCACCTCTAGCCCAGCAAGAAGAAAACTAACCCTAACCCATTCATTCAAATTGCGTTTTTATTCATTTTATCACTCATTAATTAATCTGTTTGTCTAAAATTACTGATGGCAGAGTTATACTTAAAGAGATGTGTTCATATTGCTACTAGTGGGTGACATTAAAGGTTCTGTAAATGAGATTCTGAACATTAATATAGCAGCAAACAACTATTTGCTATATAAAGATGTAGTGGAGAAATGGCATCCTGAGCAGAGGATGACGTCACTCCCTCTGCCTGTGTTGTTATTGCAGCCTCTCTGCGCTTTGTTTATACAGCCGCACTGGCCGTGCATGCATGTTAGTCCATGTGAGTCCCTCGTTCGAAACTGTTCTTCTGTGAGGAGAGCTGGGGTTTTTTTTATCTAATGCAGTGAATTAAGGGTTTATTTTGACCAAACCAGAGCTGGTGATTGTTGGGACAGTGGGAAGACTAACAAAGATGGTTTTAGTGAGTTTTATTTTGTTTCTATAGAGTTTGAATGAAATGTGTTTAACTATGGTCTGCAAGGTAAAGTCACAGTTTTTCACAATGGAGTCTGGTGCCTCCGGTCAAAATTTAAGGAACCTTTCACAGGTTGCTGGAGACTTCGTAAGGCAAGCATTAGCAGGGGGATTAATGACAGTGTTACTAGTACTGAATAAAACACAAGGCCTGTGACAGTTATTTGTGACAATATCTGATAGGTACTTTGTTTTTGCTGCTCTGATGGCTTTCTGATAATTTGAGTTCCTTAAGATGTCAAAAGACATGTGAAGTTTATCTTTTTTCCATTTGCGCAAACCTGTCTGAGGGCACCGGTGACATCATTAAGCTTAGCAAGGCTTAGTTTTAGGTTTGGTGCACTTAGTTTTCAGGGGAGCTACTGAATCAAGTATATTTGAGCAGGTGTAATTGAACAGAATGAGTAAGTGGTCAGCAGTCAGGTGAGAAGGAGTCCTGTCCAGAGATAGAACATTTACAAATATTTTGGTAGGCAGTAGAGAAATGTCTAGCAGAAGCAGAATTAATAATGCGAAATCAGCGTGCAGGAAGCTGAGGTTTGACAGATTGACATGGCAGAGGAATCTCAATTATAACAGGCAAGTGATCAGAAAAATGTATGTCACATACAGTGGGTACGGAAAGTATTCAGTGTTCCTAAGAGCACAGTGGCCTCCATAATCCTTAAATAGAAGAAGTTTGGAACAACCAGAACTCTTCCTAGACCTGGCTGTCCAGCCAAACTGAGCAATCGTGGGAGAAGAGCCTTGGTGAGAGAGGTAAAGAAGAACCCAAAGATCACTGTGGCTGAGCTCCAGAGATGCAGTAGGAAGATGGGAGAAAGTTCCAGAAAGTCAACTATCACTGCAGCCCTCCACCAGTCGGGGCTTTATGGCAGAGTGGCTCGAAAGCCCGCATAGAGTTTGCCAAAAAACACATGAAGGACACCCAGACTATGAGAAATAAGATCCTCTGGTCTGATGAGACTAAGATTGAACTTTTTGGCGTTAATTCTAAGCGGTATGTGTGGAGAAAACCAGGCACTGCTCATCACCTGCCCAATACAATCCCAACAGTGAAACATGGTGGTGGCAGCATCATGCTATAGGGGTGTTTTTCAGCTGTAGGACAGGATGACTGGTTGCAATTGAAGGAAAGATGAATGCGGCCAAGTACAGAGATATCCTGGAAGAAAATCTCTTCCAGAGTGCTCAGGACCTCAGATTGGGCCGAAGGTTCACCTTCCAACAAGACAATGACCCTAAGCACACAGCTAAAATAACAAAGGAGTGGCTTCGGAACAACTCTGTGACCATTCTTGACTGGCCCTGACCTAAACCCAATTGAGCATCTCTGGAGAGACCTGAAAATGGCTGTCCACCAACGTTCACCATCCAACCTGACGGAACTGGAAAGGATCTGCAAGGAAGAATGGCAGAGGATCCCCAAATCCAGGTGTGAAAAACTTGTTGCATCATTCCCAAGAAGACTCATGGCTGTACTAGCTCAAAAGGGTGCTTCTACTCAATACTGAGTAAAGGGTCTGAATACTTATGACCATGTGATATTTCAGTTTTCTTTTTTAATAAATTTGCATAAATGTCTACATTTCAGTTTTTTTCTGTCAAGATGGGGTGCTGAGTGTACATTAATGAGAAATAAAATTAACTTTTTTGATTTTAGCAAATGGCTGCAATGAAACGAAGAGTGAAACATTTAAAGGGGTCTGAATACTTTCCGTACCCACTGTTTTTCAATGTCACAGAAAGGCGGGCCACTAGATAAAATTATGTCTAATGTATGTCCACGTTCATGTGCGGAGCCTTTCACTGACTGAACTAGATTAAAAGAGTCAATAAGGTTTAAAAAAAACCTCGCCAGAGGTTTGGTTGGGTAGCAGATGTCAATATTAAAATCCCCCAGAATTAAAACACTATCATATCTTGGTATGTTTCCTGCCAGAAATTCAGAGAAGTCTTGGATAAAATCCTTGTTGAATTTGGGTGTTGGGTAAACCAGCGCACACAACACCAGAGTCGATAGATCCATTTGAAATAGTTGGAGTTCAAAGTTAGAATAGACCTCAGCCACTACCACTCGGTTGTCCAAGGAGAATTAAAATAATTACAGTAGGGACGAGTTCAGAAAATGGGATTAACTAACCGACATTCCATGTCCCTAGAGCCAGTTTCTGTGTCCGGAGATCTGGTCGCCGAAGCCCCTGCCTTCGACTGCCGCCCAGATCTCTGCACCGCCCCTCACGGATCCTCCTGCGGGTGGTGGGTCCACGGAGGACGGCCCCACGCCGCTCCTTCGGGCTGTGCCCGCCGGGCCCCGTGGGAAAGGCCCGGCCACCAGGCGCCGCCGTCGGGCACCCACCCCAGGCCTGGCTCCAGGGTGGGGCCCCGTAGCGCCAATCCGGGCGACGTAACTGGCCTTGGTTTTAAATAATCCATGCATAATCGGTGCAGCGCCTGCAGTGATGCGGGCGCTGTATCGGACCGTTGTGGTAAAGAAGGAGCTGAGTCGAAGACAAAGCTCTCGATTTACGGTCAATCTACGCTCCTGTCCTCACCTATGGTCATGAGCTTTGGGTAGTGACCGAAAGGACAAGATCGCGGATACAAGCGGCGAAATGGGCTTCCTCCGCCGAGTGGCTGGGCGCTCCCTTAGAGATAGGGTGAGGAGCTCAGTCACACGGGGAGCTCGAGTAGAGCCGCTGCTCCTCCACGTCGAGAGGAGCCAGCTGAGGTGGCTAGGGCATCTGATCCGGATGCCTCCTGGACGCCTCCTCGGGAGGTGTTCTGGGCATGTCCCACCGAGGCGGCCCGGGAAGACCCAGGACACGCTGGAGGGACTATGTCTCTCGGCTGGCCTGGGAACGCCTCGGGATCCCCCCGGAGGAGCTGGAGGAAGTGTCTGGGGCGAAGGAAGTCTGGGAGTCCCTGCTTAGACTGCTGCCCCCGCGACCCGGCCCCGGATAAGCGGAAGAAGATGGATGGATGGACTAACCGACATTCAGCCAGGTTTCAAAATCCAGAGCTCGGGAGGTGAAAGAGTCATTTAGAATAAAAGTCTTATTTACTAATGATCTAGCGTTAACCAAAGCCAACCCGATTAATCAGAATCAGAATCAGAAATACTTTATTGATTCCCGAGGGGAAACTCTTTTGCTACAGCTGCTCACTATCACATCAGTGCACACAGGAATAGAAGTACTAAGCAAAAAATATAATACACTAATACAGGTCAGAAAATAAATTAAGTACCAAGTGGGTATAAGTATAAAATAAAATAAGTGTGAAGTACAAAGTGGGTTTATCGGTTGATGATAAAAATACGGTATAAGGTAATAGTGCATGACCAGTGTAGCTTATTAAGATTATAATGAGACGGAGGATATTGCACAGCAGTAATCGAGGTATGAATAAATATCAATAAATAGGGAATTTTAAACTGAAAAGAGTATATTGCACAGAAGTATTAACACAGAATATTGTACAGTTATGTCAAGTATTGCATAGATGTAATGATCAATGTCCAGTTTAATGACTTAGGGTCATATAAACTAACACTTAGAGGGAAGAGTTAAAGAGTTTGATGGCCAAAGGCAGGAATGACTTCCTGTAGCGCTCTGTGGTGCTTTTTGGGGGGATGAGTCTTCCACTGAAGGTACTCCTTTTTTTGACCAGCACGTCATGGAGTGGGTGGGAGACACTGTCCAAGATGGAATGTAATTTGGCCAGCATCCTCCTCTGTGACACCACTGCCAGAGAGTCCAGCTCCACCCCCACAATTTCAATGGCATTATGGATCAGTTTGTTGAGTCTGTTAGCGTCTGTTAGCTGCTACCCTCAAACTGCTGCCCCAGCATGCAACAGCATACAGGATAGCACTGGCCACCACAGACTCATAAAACATCTTCAGCATTGTTCGGCAGATGTTGAAGGACCTCAGCCTCCTCAGAAAATAGACGCGGCTCTGGCCCTTCCTGTACAGAGCTTGAGTGTTCTTAGCCCAGTCTAGTTTATTGTCCATATGTACTCCCAGGTACTTGTAATCCTCTACAATGTCCACACTGACCCCCTGGATGGAAACCGGGGTCACTGGTACCTTGGCCCTTCGTAGGTCTACAACCAGCTCCTTAGACTTTGTCGCACTGAGTTGTAGATGGTTCTGCTCAAACCATGGGACAAATTCCCCACCACAGCCCTGTACTCAGTCTCATCACCACCGCTGATACATCCCACCACAGCAGAGAAGATGATGGCATCCTCAACTCCCAGCAGGGGCTGGTAAGTGAATTGAACGGGGACCAGGAGGGGTCTGACCATGGGCTGCAGCTGTTCCAGCACCAGTCTCTCCAGAGTCTTCATTATGTGGGAGGTCAGTGCCACCGGTCTGTAGTCCTCGGAGCCACTGGGACGCGGCGTCTTCGGCACAGGAACGAGGCAAGATGTCTTCCACAGAACAGGGACCCTTTGAAGACTCAGGCTCAGGTTGATGACAGTAGTCAGGCACACAGCAGAGGTTACAAGCGGGGAAGGGGGGGAGTCATTAGTATGAAGAGGTCCGTTAGCCTGATAGCCAGTTGAGGGGGGAGTAGAACTCTCCCAGGAAGATGGGGGAGGGGGGAGCAGAGTACTCAGAGGAGCTTGAGGGCTGACAGCAACTGAGTTAATGAGGGGATGAGCAGAAGCCGGTGTGTCGAATCTGTTAAACAACAGATTAAGTTCGTTGACCCTGTCCAAGCTGCGTTCAACTCCTCTGCTGCCAGTCGGTCTGAAGCCATTGATGCTCTTCATGTCGCTCCAGACGTCTCTCATGTGGTTCTGCTGGAGTTTCCGCTCCAGCTTCCTCCTGTACTTCTCCTTGGATTTCCCTCACCTCCTCCCTTTTACCATCAGTAAAGGCCCTCCTCTTTGGAGTCCCACAGCTAACAGTTCAATGTCTGGGCTATAGATACTCTGCTTGTTAATAACGTGACCAGGGTTACACCATCAAACCAGGTCGCCGGCCGACTGGGATGCATTAACCAGGGGGCGGAGGTTCCGTAGATTCACTCTACCTCTACGGAGATGAGGCAGTCGGTATCGGGCAAGATGGACAGGAAGATCTCTAGATGGGCATTGTGGACAACAAGCTCTGTGCCTAATAATGGCCTGTATGGGGAGAATTCCTGGTGAGAGGGGTATAGATACATGGGGGGAGCTAGTAAGGGGAACAGTACTCTGAGGTGCTACTGTGGGCGGAAATTGGAGATGGAAGTTCCAGGGAGGGGGTGTGTGATGTAAACAGTCAGTCACATGCAGCAAACAGAATATTCGATTCAATTAGATTCAACTTTATTGTCATTACACATGTACAAATATAAGGTACCAAAATGCAGTTTAAGTCTAACCAGAAGTGCAATAAGCAAGTGCAGGATATAAAGTGTGTGCATAAATGCAGGATGGAGCAGTATAATGAAAATATTTTACAAGTGGAACTATGGACATTAAATACAGATTGCATTACCATAAACAGAAGTATACTAATGGATATGTACAATAATGAATTGGACTGGGCAGAAAAGCAGTGCAATAAATATAAAGTAGTGCAATTTATGGAAATAGTTAACAGTACAGTAGATGAGTTATTGCACATAGTTATTTGCACTCCAGTACATAGTACTGGAGTGCAAATGATGCAGTATAGGAGTGCAAATGATGCAGTATATGTATAAATAAATAGTCCGGTAGTGCGAATGAACATGTTGTACATGTAGCAAAAACAATATCAATATAGCAGCATTTAAGTTAAGGTATATGAGGGGACAGTGGAATCAGCAGAATCAGCGGGGGCAGAGTTCAGTAGGTAGACAGCAAAAAAAGCTGGGAAAAAAGCTGTTTCTTAGTCTGCTTGACCTTGACCGGAGGCACCTGAGGCACCTGCAAGTTAGCCATTAGCATTCGGCTACCCAGCCTGTTCGGGTGGACTCCTTGAGTCCTGAAAAGGAAAGAGCAACCCCAAAGCAGATTAAAATTGTCAATAAAACCTATAGGGTGAGCACTGCGGGCGGACTGGAGTCAAGTGTGGAGTCTGAGGATTCTGCTGAAATGCCCTGCTCTGCAGGCCAGTGTGGGAATAGGACCAGAAATACAAACTTTCCACAAGTACTTAAAAAGCTAAAAAGGTTGTTAAAATCGTTTTTGGTCAGCTCAGACTTCTTACAAGCTGCATCATTTGTCCCCACATGGACAATCAATTTGTGAGGAGTCAGGAGTGAGCGCAGCAGCTTGTCCAGGATGACAGAGGCCGTGGCTCAAGGGAAGCAGTGAGTGGCTGCAATGAGGAAACGGATGTTTTTGGTTATGGAATTAATGTGGTTGGGGAGAAGAGGGGACAAGGAGATGACGGCTGTGGGTTCTCATGACAGGAGAGTGGACGATTTGTTCCCGCACTGTGTGAAGAGGTCGCTAACTGAGGATGGGGCGTCCGAGCAGGCGAGTGATGTGGCAAAGTGGCGATGTCAGACCTGGGCGGGACCTCTCGGGGTGGTGGTGTATGCATTTACACTGGTGCAGTAAAGTTACAGTGGTCTCAAGCCATTGCTCCCCAAACAGGGTTTTTGACAATAAAATGTCAACCCTACAATGTGGCTAGAGAATTTTCTGTCATAGCCATCCCAGCCGTTTACATTTCCCCCAGTGCAGACACTAAGGAGGCTCTGAATGCTCTCTATTGCTCCATCAGTGATCTGCAAACCATCCATCCTGATGATGTGTTAATTGTTGCTGGGGACTTTAACCAGACCAACATGATACAGTCCTCCCACACTACTACCAGAAGGTGGACTTTGCTACCAGGGGTGTTAACACATTGGACCTAGCCTACACAAACATTAAGAAGGCATTCAAGGCAGTCCCCCGCACCCACCTTGGCACCTCAGACCATCTCTCCGTGATGCTAATTCCTGCATACAGACCCCTGCTCACTTGATCAAAACCCTCCATGAAGAAAGGGTCAGAATATGGCCAGAGGGAGCCATATCAGCACTCCAAGGCTACACAAGGTGCATGTGGCAGGGGATCCAATCGATCACAGACTCTAAGACTGCTTTACCACCCTGCGATGACAACACTGATTTCCTCAATGAGCTCATCAACTATTTTGGATGGTTCGAGGCACTCTACGACACACATGTGAGGAAAGCCACCCCTCACCATGATGACCAGGTACTCAGTTTTGACCCAGCTGATGTCCGAAGGACCCTGAGGAGAGTCAATTCACAGAAGGCTGCAGGTCCTGACAATAAACCAGGTCATGTGCTCAGAGAATGTGCCTGAACCCTAAATAGTTCATCTGGTCAAGAGAGTCCAGCAGTGCTTGCAATTCCTATAATGAATGAGGAGAACCCCTCTTTTACAGCGCTGTGGAGGAATTTTGGCCCACTCATCTTTGCAGAATTGTTGTAATTCAGTCACATTGGAGGGTTTTCGAGCATGGACTGCCTTTATAAGGTCATGCCACAGCATCTCAATAGGATTCAGGTCAGGACTTGGCTAGGCACTCCAAAGTCTTCATTTTGTTCTTCTTCAGCCATTCAGAGGTGGACTTGCTGGTGTGTTTTGGATCATTGTCCTGCTGCAGAACTCAAGTTCGCTTCAGCTTGAGGTCACGAACAGATGACCAGACATTCTCCTTCAGGAGTTTTTGGTAGACAGCAGTATTCATGGTTCCATTTATCACAGCAAGTCTTCCAGGTCCTGAAGCAGCAAAAAACAGCCCCAGACCATCACACTACCACCACCATATTTTACTGTTGCTATGATATTCTTTTTCTGCAATGCGGTGTTACTTTTATGCCAGATGTAATGGGACACACACCGTCCAACAAGTTCAACTTTTGTCTCATCAGTCCACAGAGTATTTTCCCAAAAGTCTTGGGGATCATCAAGATGTTTTCTGTCTCTTTCTTATGGTGGAGTCATGAACACTGACCTTAACTGAGGCAAGTGTGGCCTGCAGTTCTTTGGATGTTGTTGTGGGGTCATTTGTGACCTCTTGGATGAGTTGTCGCTGCACTCTTGGGGTAATTTTGGTTGGCTTGCTACTCCTGGGAAGGTTCATCACTGTTCCATGTTTTCGCCATTTGTGGATAATGGCTTTCACTGTGGTTTGCTGGAGTCCCAAAGCTTTAGAAATGGCTTTATAACCTTTTCCAGACTGCTAGATCTCAATTACTTTCTTTCTCATTTGTTCCTGAATTTCTTTGGATCTCGGCATGATGTCTTCATTTTGTCAGGTAGGTCCTATTAAGTGATTTCTTGATTGAGAACAGGTGTGGCAGTAATCAGGCCTGGGTGTGGCTAGAGAAATTGAACTCAGGTGTGATAAACCAGTTATGTTTTAACAGGTGGGGCAATCACTTTTTCACACAGGGCCATGTAGGTTTGGATTTTGTTTTCCCTTAATAATAACAACCTTCATTTAAAAACTGCATTTTGTGTTTACTTGTGTTATCTTTGACTAATATTTAAATTTGTTTGATGATCTGAAACATTTGTGTGACAAACATGCAAAAAAATAAGAAATCAGGAAGGGGGCAAACACTTTTTCACACCACTGTATTTCTCAGTTATCATCGTGAGCCAGATGCAATGTAATTTCATTCTACTGTGCACTTGTCCTGTGTATAGTCTGAATGACAACAAAGTTATTTTGACTTGATATGACTCTTGACTGACTGGCTTTAAGGAACCCACAGCCACAGTTTTACATTTTAAACTTCAGCCACTTTGACAGCGAACAAGTAGCCTCGTGTAATGGTCCGTGTAGGTTACAATCAGTCACTATGGACTTTTATTATCCTGAGGATGAGCATAATGCAGCAGGTCCTGGCATATTCGGATATAAATACAGCGGGACTCAGATGAGATTAAAGGGGAACTCTGTTGGGGAAATTCTGCAATAAAGACTCACAAGAGAGAGTGGCCTTTCCGGGTTTATTCCTACACAAGTGGGTGTGATACCAAACAACACAGAGCTGTCTAAGGTAACAGGCAAAGCATCATTCACTGCAGTCAATTTTTATAGACTAAGAACTCAGATACGCCTGTACATAGGAACAATCTCATTCGTTATGACAAGTCGCATCAGTAGAAGGAAAAACATTTCAAGGAAGCTCTGCTTTAGTTACATTTTTTAGAAGTCATGTTTGCTGAAACACAACACTGTCTTATCGATTTACACTCTAGTATCTTGTACATTTGCACAATGTCAGAGCATGATCTATATTTTATTTATTTATTTATTTTTTCTTCTTCTGCACTTCCCCCCTTTCAGAATTTTGACTTAAATTAAAAATACATACACAAAAAAAATCCTTTCTGGTTAACAGAAGAACTTTGAAAGAATCTGAATGTAAACATGGGTCACAGTAAGCTCTGTAGAAACATCGACATCATGAAAAGGAGAAAAAACTTTACAAACATTAATGCACACTTATCATTCTCAATTTTTCCAATGCTTTAGCTGTTTTTGTGCTAACACCTAGTGGTACCAGGTGTTAAGTTGCGATGATGTTGGAACGTGGAGATCTTCAGGCGCATACCACCAGTTTGTTGTTTGTGTCTTATTTACAGGGGGGATTGCTATAAAAGATGTGGGGGCTATGGCAATGTCATAAATTTTTGGGAATAAAAAAAACATGATGGAGGCAATAACCACAATGGTTATTATTAGGAGGCAGCATGTTATTACCCCGAAGTCACACCCCGTCACCTGGAAGGGGTGCCAAGGTGTAGATTTAAGTGATGGCTGCCTTCCTGTTCTGCAGGTTTCTCTCATTTTAGCAGGATGAGTGGAGTATTCCCTCTTCTGTGTTTCAGATTAGAGCAGATCAGTGGGTTTTTAAACCATTCTATTGGCATGGATCCAAATGGCTCTCTCAGCGATCTTCACTGCCGAGGCTGTCGTCAGCAGAATCTGGAAGGGTTCTGTCCACTGAGGTGCTTTCCAGGCTTTCTTTCTGGAATCCTTCACCACTTTCCAGTCCCCTGGGCTCAGGTTATGGAGTTTCCCTTTGGCCTCTTTCACCTGTTTTTGGATCTCACAAAGCACAGAGGAGAGGTTTGCACAATAACAAAACATTTTATCATCACATTCTTCAGTAGTGGGGAGTTGTCTCCTCTGAGGCCTAATCCCTGTCCCATACTGTGCATAGACTAGGTACTTTTCATGAAAAAATGTTTTTTGAATAATTTGAGAACCCCTTTGTGTACCAACATCTGTTTACTTCTAACACGTTTACTTCTAACAGCATTCCTGCCTTTGACACGTGGTCTTTACCATGTGTCATTTTTGCATAGCACAAAAACAGATATTTAGGCAGACATGGTTTGTCATTAGGGCTGTACCAAACCCCTTTAGTGTAATGTTTTTCCTTCTGGTGTTGCTGTGCTTTGCAAGTCTTGTAGGTATGCCTCTGGTGTTATTTCCTGTGAAATACTTGTGAACTGTGGGGTAGATGATGTTAGTTTCACTGCGCATTTTGCTAGTGTCCCCTTTTGCGTACCTTGAGAAACTGGATCATTATTTTTAGTATGTGCATCACATTTGCATATGGCTACTTGTTTGGGTAGTAGCACAGCCTACTTCTGCATTCACCAGGGGTGTGTCTTGCAGATCAAGCGCATGAGAGCAAACTTCAGTTATTGCTGCAACATAGTACATACATCTTTTCAATTCAATTCAATTCAATTTTATTTATATAGTGCCAATTCATAGCAGAAGTTATCTCATTGCGCTTTTCCTATAGAGCAGGTCTAGACCATACTATTTATAATATTAATTACAGAGACCCAACAAATCCCACCACGAGCAACCATTTTGTGACAGTGGCAAGAAAAAACTTAATTTTAACAGGCAGAAACCTTGGACAGAACCAGACTCAATGGTGGGCGGCCATCCGCCGCTACTGTGTTAGGTTTTGAGAGAGAGAGAGAGAGAGAGAGAGAGAGGAGAGGTTTGGGGGAAGGGGATAGGGTTAGGGAGGCACAATGCAAAGACCACATAGAATTTTTTTTATAGTAGAATAGTAATTATAGTGTTAATATTAATAAATTAGTAATAATAGGAATGACAGCTATAGGAAGAATAATGTCAGCATCAGTAACAGAGCCAATAACAACAACTGTAGTAGCAGTTGTCGAGCAGGAACACGGGGGCAGCATAACCACAGACCCAGACCCCGCAACTCTGGAGGCAGAAATACCTGCTGAAAGCGACAGAAGGAGAGAGAAGACAAACAAGAAAGCACAGAACTACGGGAGTGAGAAGATGTTGAGTTAGTAACATGCAGTAATGGGATAAAAATGCATACAGATGGAGAGGGAGAGAAGGAGAGAGGAAAGAGGCGCATCATGTGAAGTCTCCCGGCAGTCTAGGCCTATAGCAGCATAACTAAGGGATGGTTCAGGACTCACCTAAGCCAGCCCTAATTATAAGCTTTATCAAAGAGGAAAGTCTTTAGCCTACTCTTAAATGTGGAGATGGTGTCTGCCTCCCGATGACAGGCTTTTCAAAGTTATATTTGGCATATTTGGCATTTCCAGCAGTATTGTATGATATCTTTACCACCTGGCTGCTGACAGATGAGCTGTCAGAATGATAGATATTGCATTAAGGAAAAAAAAAATTCATTTTCAATATCCCACTAATTCTCTTGTTTCCCCCCCATGTTCCTGTAACAAAACTGATCATATAAAACGTATGTTACTCTTTATATTATAAAGAATACGGTCTAGACCTGCTTTATAGGAAAAGTGCAATGAGATAACTTCTGTTATGAATTGGTGCTATATAAATACATTTTTATTGAATAAAACCATTTTCCCCACATACAGTTTATGTGTGAATGGTTGTGTTAGGTTGGGTAAACCCGGTGTAGGGGCTCAAGTCAAAGCTTGTTTCTTCTTCTTTTCCTTTCGACTGTTCCCTTTCAGGGGTCGCCACAGCGAATCATGTGCCTCCATCTAACCCTGACCTCTGCATCCTCCTCACTCACACCAATTAACTTCATGTCCTCTCTCACTACATCCATAAATCTCCTCTTTGGTCTTCCTCTAGACCTCCTGCCTGGCAGCTCCAACCTCAGCATCCTTCTACCAATATATTCACAGTCTCTCCAAACCACCTCAATCTGGCCTCTCTGACATCATGTTTCTGTATCTCCGAAACATCTAACATGAGCTGTCCCTCTGATGTACTCATTCCTGATCCTGTCCATCCTCGTCACTCCCAAAGAGAACCTGAACATCTTAAGCTCTGCTACCTCCAGCTCTGCCTCTTGTCTTTTCTTCAGTGCCACTGTCTCTAAGCTGTACAACATCGCTGGTCTCACCATCGTCTTGAACACCTTTCCTTTCATTCTTGCTGATACTCTTTTATCACACAACACACCTGACACTTTTCTCCACCCATTCCAATCTGCTTGCACTCGCCTCTTCACCTCTTTTCCACAGTCTCCATTGCTCTGAACCGTTGACCCTAAGTACTTAAAGTCCTGCACCTTCTTCACCTCTGCTCCCTGTAACTTCACCGTTCCACCTGGGTCCCTCTCATTGACACACATGTATTCTGTCTTACTGAGCTAAGCTTCATTCCTCTGTTTTCCAGAGCAGACCTCCATCTCTCTAGATTTTCCTCCACCTGCTCCCTGCTCTCACTACAAATCACAATGTCATCCGCAAACATCATAGTCCATGGAGATTCCTGTCTAACCTCATCTGTCAGCCTGTCCATCACCAGAGCAAACAAGAAGGGGCTCAGAGCAGATCCTTGATGCAGACCCACCTCCACCTTGAACTCCTCTGTCACACCTACAGCACACCTCACCATGGTTCGTACAGCTCTCATACATGTCCTGCACCACTCTAACATACTTCTCTGCCACTCCAGACTTCCTCATACAATACCACAGCTCCTCTCTCGGCACCCTGTCATACGCTTTCTCTAAATCTACGAAGACACAATGCAACTCCCTATGACCTTCTCCATCAGCATCCTCAAAGCAAATACTGCATCTGTTGTACTCTTTCTAGGCATGAAACCATATTGCTGCTCACAAATGCTCACCTCTGCCCTTAGCCTAGCTTCCACTACTCTTTCCCACAACTTCATTGTATGGCTCATCAGCTTTATTCCTCTGTAGTTGCCACAGCTCTGCACATCTCCCTTGTTCTTAAAAATTGGCACCAGTACACTTCTCCTCCATTCCTCGGGCATCCTCTCACTCTCCAAGATCTTGTTAAACAAACTAGTCAGAAACTCTACTGCCACCTCTCCTAGACACTTCCATACCTCCACAGGTATGTCATCAGGACCAACTGCCTTTCCACTCTTCATCCTCTTCAACGTCCTCCTCACTTCACTCTTGCTAATCTTTGCTACTTCCTGCTCCACACCAGTCACCTCTTCTACTCTTCGTTCCCTTTCATTTTCCTCATTCATCAACTCTTCAAAGTACTCCTTCCATCTTCCCATCACACTCCTGGCACCTGTCAATACATTTCCATCCTTATCTTTAATCACCCTAACCTGCTGCACATCCTTCCCATCTCTATCTCTTTGTCTGGCCAACCTGTACAAATCCACCTCTCCCTCTTTAGTGTCCAACCTAGCATACAAGTCCTCATATGCTCTTTGTTTGGCCTTTGCCACCTCTACCTTCACCTTACGCTGCATCTCCCTGTACTCCTGTCTACTCTCTTCAGTCCTCTCAGTGTCCCACTTCTTCTTAGCTAACCTCTTTCTCTGTAAACACTCCTGAACTTCCTCGTTCCACCACCAAGTCTCCTTGTCCGCTTTCCTCTTTGCAGATGACACACAGTACCCTCCTACCTGTCTCCCTGATCACATTAGCTGTAGTGGTCCAGTCATCTGGGAGCACTTCCTGACCACCCAGAGTCTGTCTCAGCGCCTCCCTGAAAACTACACGACATTCTTCCTTTTTCAACTTCCACCACTTCGTCCTCTGCTCTGCCTTTGTCCTCATCATCTTCCTCACCACCAGAGTTATTTTACACACAACCATCCTGTGTTGTCTGGCTACACTATCCCCTACCACTACTTTACAGTCACTGGTCTCTTTCAGATTACAACGTCTACACAAGATGTAGTCCACCTGAGTGCTTCTACCTCCGCTCTTATATGTCACCCTATGTTCCTGCCTCTTCTGAAAGAAAGTGTTCACTACAGCCATTTCCATCCTCTTTGCAAAGTCTACCACCATCTGTCCTTCTGCGTTCCTGTCCTGAAGACCAAACCTGCCCATCACATTCTCATCACCTCTGTTCCCTTCGCCTACATGCCCATTGAAATCTGCACCAATCACCACTCTCTCACCTCTGGGGATGCTCTGCATCACTTCATCTAACTCACTCCAGAATTTCTCCTTCTCTTCTAACTCACATCCTACCTGTGGGGCATAACCACTCACAACATTGAACATCACCCCTTCAATTTCCAGCTTCAGACTCATCAACCTGTCTGATACTCTTTTCACCTCTAGAACATTCCTCACAAACTCTTTCAGGATAACTCCTACTCCATTTCTCTTCCTATCTTACCCATGGTAGAACAACTTGAACCCTGCTCCTAAGCTTCTAGCCTTGCTACCTTTCCACCTGGTCTCCTGGACACACAGTATGTCCACCTTCCTTCTCTGCATCATGTCAATCAACTCTCTAGCCTTCCCTGTCATAGTCCCAACATTCAAAGTCCCTACTGTCAGTCCTACATTCTTAGCTTTCCTCTTCTCTCTCTGCCTACGAACACACCTTCCTCCTCTCCTTCTTCGTCTTTGACCAACAGTAGTCCAATTTTCACCGGTACCCTGCAGGTCAACAGCACCGGTGGCGGTCGTTGTTAACCCGGGCCCCGACCGATCCGGTATGGAAGTCATTTTCACGATTCGCATTTTTAATTTGGCATGTGTTTTACGTTGGATGCCCTTCCTGACACAACCCTCTGCATTTATCCAGACTTGGGACTGGCACAAGTAGACACTGGCTTGTGCCCCCTTGTGGTTGCATTCTAGTCAAAGCTTGTTTAAGTTTGATAAACCTTCTCAGTCCCTTGTCAGGCTAAAGCAAGGAGTCAGTAGGTCTCAGTGATGATCATGTGTTATGCTCTGCAGAGGCTTATGCTATTTCAGCGTATTCCGCTGTTTACAGTAGCCTGTCATGCTGAGGAAAAAGCCATCATTTGTTTCTTTGTGAGAGGTTTTGGAATTTTCAAGATGGCTTAAATTTTTTAAGGAGGGAGCTACTTGGAGCTCCAAATGTTGCAACAGCTTTTTTGTATCTATTTCACAGGCCCCTTTTGTTGGTGAACAAATCATTAGATTATCTACATATAATAAGAGAGCGCTCACCCCTGGTAAGGTAAACCCTTCCAGGTTTTCTTTTAATACCCCATTGTTTAAGTGGATATCATTCCTTGCAGTGTTGTTGGCACACCTGCTAATTCAGGTCAGTCAGCTGTAAGCTCAATCTTAGCCATAATTTTCATGTGTTTGTTTTGCTTGTTCTGATACAAATTAAATTCCTCTTTGTTTCATAAAAAGTTAACATGCATTGTTTGGGTTTTTTTTGTTGTTTTTGTAGGCCTTTAGGTTTTGGTTGCAATACACACTAGGTGATTGTGTTTCTTGCCACCGGTGGCATACAAGTTTTAACCCACGTCCCCAGATCTTCTTATAATGAATCAACTGTTTAGCCAATGAAATGTGTGGTACAGAGTCATACATGTGAAACAGTTTTTCTTTTAAATCTTTATTCAACTGCACTCCTGCTGCACATTTATCATCATTCTCCAATCTGTTCTTAGCATGTCACTTTCTTGCCCTTCTCCGAACCATTTTAGCTCGGATCTGGCACTAGTGAAACGTGTGCAATGACGTTCTGCCTCTGCCTGGTACTGTACATCCTGCCTCGTGTGTGTGTGTGTGTGCTGTATCTAGCAGGTATCTACTTATAGCTCTAGGACCTGTGTCATTTAGTTGCCATTCAAACACATACAGTAGTGTGTGTGGATCACACTTTATCATTCGCAAAACAGTTTATTCCTGCCTAACAACCACTGTCCCTGTTTCACTACATAGCAAAGTTATGCCTAAGACCCACATATAAGGTCCCTACCTTGGTTTATTGGACAGCAATTTGACAATATCATTCATATTGTCAAATATGTGTTTTAAGTGTAATTTCCAGTTACTCCATCAAGTGGAACAGTGTATTTTTCTGTTATTTTCTGTTTTTGATGTTCTACTGCTCAATTTTGGAACTGGTGTTAAATCAGATATTGTAATAGCTGACTCGTCTGCCCCTGAGTCTACCAAAAGGTGACTACTTGGCCTGAGACTTACAATGTGTGCGTAGGCATAACCTTATAAGCTGTATGTGTGAGTATAGCGTATTTGATGTTTTCTTTAATCTGTTGTTCTTTTCTTTCTAAATATGTGATAGCATTTTATTAACTAATTGCTAAACATTTTGTGTGTCTGTCTGGGTATTCTCACTGCCATGTTGCTTATCTGGACCTCAACCTTTCTCCAGCTCCGCACATCGTCAATCTGCTGCCATTCCACCCCTGTGATTCATTGCCTTTATTTCGTCCAGTGATTGGTAGTTACACAGTTGAAATAGCCATCTGAGGGTCCCCTCAGCCTCTGCCAATCCCTCGTCCTCAATCACAACCTCTTCCTCTGCCCCTCTGTGGTCCTTCATACAGTAGGCCATTAACTGAGCCATTTGCAGCCTGTCATATGTCTTCTCGCTTTTTCTCCTGCTTTTTTTTCAGCGTCAACTGTGTATCTTTCCACTGCTGACAATCTTCCTGTATCACAGTCACAATGTCTTAACACAATGTCTTTTCATGTGATCTTGGATGTCTGGTAGGAGATCTCGAACAAAAATGGTCTCTCAGGCTGTCATAGGTCCTTCCGCCCTGTCTGCTTCTGTTGCCTCCTTCAAAGCTTTTCTTGCTTCACTATAGACTGTTCCTGACTTGATGTGGGATGGGGATGGTGGGCCTTGATATGGTGGTGGTTGCTGTCTTGGCTTTCACTGGAGGTGCTGCAGGTCCACTCCCAGCATGTGATGCTGCGTTGGGGGATCTTGTTGTGGTTCTTGGTGCTTACATCGCAGAGCTGAATCCAGGTCCGGGTCATATCTGTTGGTTTTTACACACTGAACATCTTGTTTAGTGAAGTCTAACCCTGCCTGTCTTATTTAACCACTCACTGTATGCCTTCCAATCCGCTTTGAATGGTATGTATATGTTCCTATTTATCTCTTGTCATTTTCTAACCTTCTTCTAACCTTAACTGTTAATCCCTGCATTTGCTTTAGACTAAAATCACCTCTTGAAGGAAGCCCACACTCTAACCCACACCTCAAACATACAACTTTTTATTTGGAGGATCTGGTGCTGAGTCAGACATCTTTCCCTCTGTTTCTTCGAGTTAACTATTATTGGAAACCATGGCGGTACTCTAGCGGTCCCAGACCTGCCCTAGTGGGTTTTCACCCTTACCTAGAACCCCTTTTTCCTATTTCCGTATCTGGTCTTTTCTTAAGAACCAGTAACAATAAAAAGAAGAGAAAATCACAGGGGAAATCTTACCAGAACAAGGCTCTCTTCTCTCTTGGGAGAGGTTGTTCATGCTCTTTCTTGTTGGGATGCTGTAGTGACTCAGGGTCACCCTCTACCCAGGGGTTCCCCCTTTCACCCTCTTTTTCTAGGGGAGGTACTGGGAGTCTGCAGAGGTTTTCCTCTGATTGTGAACAGTTTTGTCTGTCGGTATTTAGTTCGCCGCTGGTTACAGTCAGCATCCCGTCCTGGTCACCAAATTGTTGTGGAAATTCTGCAATAAAGACTCACAAGAGAGAAACTGGCTTTTTTGGGTTTATTTCTACACTTGCATGTGGGCGTGATACCAAAGAACAACACAGAGCTGTCTAAGGTAAAAGGCAAAGCATCATTCATTGCAGTCAATCTTTTCTACACTCAGAAGTCAGATATGCCTGTACATAGGAACAGTCTCATTGGTTGTGACAAGTCGCATCACTAGAAAGAAAAACACAGCATTTGATGTTGTAACATAGCATTTCGAGGAAGCTCTGCTTTTGTTACATTTCTCAGAAGTCATGTTTGCTAAAATACAACACTGTCTTAACTGTTTACACTCTTGTACCTTGTACCACTGAAAACACAAAATTAAGGTTCCAGGAGACAATTCCAAATATAATGCTGTAAGGCTCTCAGGCATTCCGTATTAGTTAGCACACTAGAAAACAACACAAAGATATTACTTAGTAGCTGCCGTCACAACTCACAACTTACTTGGTTTTGAGACTTTCTGAGAAAACATGTCAGACCTCCTCCTTTTCCACTCTGGCTCCTCCACGGTTATCGACCGTGCATAAT
Source organism: Siniperca scherzeri (assembly GCA_027580175.1). Lineage (NCBI taxonomy): Eukaryota > Metazoa > Chordata > Actinopteri > Centrarchiformes > Sinipercidae > Siniperca > Siniperca scherzeri. The sequence goes on from CM050847.1 coordinate 664,323, forward strand.
TGCTTCTTTCCTTTTTGGCAGATTGCAACCATTGCTATTGAGGTTGCATATTGCCACCACCTACTTTACCGGAGGCATTATTGCATCTATGAGTCGCGTTCTAGCGGTTCATCCCCCTCCCAAAATCTATACCTATGATGCCAAATAAATTAACAAAAGATAGTCACAGGAAATCTTACCAGAACAAGGCTCTCTTCTCTCTTGGGAGAGGTTGTTCATGCTCTTTCTTGTTGGGATGCTGTAGTGACTCAGGGTCACCCTCTACCCAGGGGTTCCCCCTTTCACCCTCTTTTTCTAGGGGAGGTACTGGGAGTCTGCAGAGGTTTTCCTCTGATTGTGAACAGTTTTGTCTGTCGGTATTTAGTTCGCCGCTGGTTACAGTCAGCATCCCGTCCTGGTCACCAAATTGTTGTGGAAATTCTGCAATAAAGACTCACAAGAGAGAAACTGGCTTTTTTGGGTTTATTTCTACACTTGCATGTGGGCGTGATACCAAAGAACAACACAGAGCTGTCTAAGGTAAAAGGCAAAGCATCATTCATTGCAGTCAATCTTTTCTACACTCAGAAGTCAGATATGCCTGTACATAGGAACAGTCTCATTGGTTGTGACAAGTCGCATCACTAGAAAGAAAAACACAGCATTTGATGTTGTAACATAGCATTTCGAGGAAGCTCTGCTTTTGTTACATTTCTCAGAAGTCATGTTTGCTAAAATACAACACTGTCTTAACTGTTTACACTCTTGTACCTTGTACCACTGAAAACACAAAATTAAGGTTCCAGGAGACAATTCCAAATATAATGCTGTAAGGCTCTCAGGCATTCCGTATTAGTTAGCACACTAGAAAACAACACAAAGATATTACTTAGTAGCTGCCGTCACAACTCACAACTTACTTGGTTTTGAGACTTTCTGAGAAAACATGTCAGACCTCCTCCTTTTCCACTCTGGCTCCTCCACGGTTATCGACCGTGCATAATTGCTTCTTTCCTTTTTTTGGCAGATTGCAACCATTGCTATTGAGGTTGCATATTGCCACCACCTACTTTACCGGAGGCATTATTGCATCTATGAGTCGCGTTCTAGCGGTTCATCCCCCCCCCTCCCCAAAATCTATACCTATGATGCCAAATAAATTAACAAAAGATAGTCAACTGTCTTTGAAGCAATGCTTTTGAAGCTGGACTCTTAATGGAAAAGGGATAATCCAAAAATAGGTTTGTGTGAGTTATCAGATGTGGTCCTCCTCTTTCACACACACCAACATTCTCTGTGTCACTCTCCATGCGTGAGGAGAGTGGGAAAGGTGAAGAGGTAAGGTTGTTTGTTGTTTGTGATAAACAACAAACAACCTTACCACTGCACTTGGAATGGGCAGAAGAATACTATACATTTAACACATGTATTTCTATACAGAACAATTTTGCATGCACACTTTAAAACATACAGTATCAAACTTCAGTTTAGTCATATTTTCTTCAGGAATGTTAACCTTCAACACACTGCAATCTATTAGCAGAAGTCCTTTAAGCATATGTAAACACTTGTTTAATCAACTCCTTGTTATCAGTTTCAGCCTGGGAGTTTTACTTGGAAAGTATACTGACCATTATCTGACAGCTTAACTAGTAGCCATATAAACACATTAAAATAGCTTATAAAACACAGTACAATAAAACAATTCAATTCAATTTTATTTATATAGCACCAATTCATAACAGAAGTTATCTCATTGCACTTTTCCTATAGAGCAGGTCTAGACCGTACTCTTTATAATTATTATTTACAGAGAACTAACAAATCCCATTCCAAAACACATTCCACTTAAATCTAACGGGAGCTCCTTTACAATTTCTAAAGTAGGAGCAGGAGTTTCCTACATAACAATGCGTACCAGTTTGTTGCCATTTACATGCTAGCCTGTGGGCTACACTACTCTACTGTGAGTTTACTCACAAATAGAGTTTGAAAGGTTTCTCTCCGGGTGTGGTTGTCTTTAAGGGCCGAGGTGTATGTGTATGATCTGTTTAGGATAATGGTGCCAAGTTAAAAGGAGTTAGTTAGCATGCAAAGACTCTGTCTGTGTGGAGCATAACATAAACTAACAAGTACACATTATTGTAACTATGGTTACAATAATAACCTCACGTTAACCATGGAGAAGATCACAACAACGTCCGTTGTCTGTTGAGCTTGGCGCTAACTTCCTTAGTTGCTTTTAAAGTTTAGTTGGCAGGTTTTGTGTAATAGTCGTGGGCGCTAAACATTGTTGCAGAGATCTAGCAGGCTCTTGCATCGCTGCTGTAAGATCAGAGTTCGGTTCTGAAGGAAGGCAGGTGCCTGTGTTGCGGCCTAATCCTTTGTCCTTCTTTGGACCTCCCGGGGTCCAGGCGTTGAGCGAGGAGTGGAGAAAGAGAGTTCAGTTGTTCAGTTGTGATTTCGAGCTTCGGAATCAAAAGCAGGATCTGCCATTCTCCGAGTATTTTTTTTTCTCTCCACCCACGCCTACTTCCCAGCGTGCAAAAACAACAACATTTCAAAGACACAGGGTAGCTTACTGGTAGCCTGCAGCTGCAAGGGAACTGGGAAGTGGTCAGACCGTCTGAGAATGTCTGTCGCTAGCCTGCCAATGCCTGGCAGCACATCATGAGGTGAAAAGTTCAACTAACCCGTCAACATCACAAACGAATGCTGGTATTTTGTATACCAGGTATTGAGGGTGGACACACTTTAACTGATAACACTGAAGATTCAAATTCTGTAAGGTATCAGATAAAACAAACTTCGGTTCGGTTACTGTAATACAGCTTTTAAACATTCTTTTATGTCACATTTTCATTATTAAGCTGACATATAACTGCATAGTATCTTAAATCCTCAAAATATAAGGTGACTAAAAATTGTCATGATTTTGGGTTTGTGTTTATTGTGTTATTTCCTGTTTTATATTGGTAAGAGTTTTCCCTCATGTGTCTTGTAGCTTTACTTCCTGCCTTCTCCCCTCACTAGAGTGTTTAGTCCGTGTGTTTCTTTGTCTCCCAGCATGCTGTATTTTAGTTGTGTTTTTGTGGATTCTGGGACAAGTTGTTTTTTCTGGATTTTGGTTTTCTGTTTGCACTGTGTTTCCCTCCTGTGTTCCTGTGCTCCTCCCCAGAACTGCTTTTTCCTCCACACCTGCCCTGTATCAGTGTCGTCAGCACTCCCTGTGTTTCCCCCAGCCAATCGGCTTCCTGTCTGTTCTCTCCACCTGCACCTCATCCCCTCGTTAGTTCAGTTAGTATTTGAGTCCTGTGTTTCAGCTCAGTCTTTGTTGGATCCATGTCTCAGTTTGGTTGGGTCTTTTCAGTTCAATTTTTGTGCTACCTTCACTTAGACTGAAATAAAGATGTTCTTCAGTACAGTTACCTGCAGTCTCCTGCATTTGTGTCAACCTGCTTTGCTCTCTCTGACAAAAATGGCAACCATATTTTCAGTTGCAACCACTTTTAAAAGTTAGCGTTGAGCCCTGCAGTATCTGCTGTAATTTGCTCTGACACTACAGGTAGTTTGACAGAGCCATTGTAGCAGTAATGCTGTTTCCATGATAGCCTGCTCCTTTTTCAGTCCCATCAGTCTTTAAACATGTGCAATAACTTCAATGCTGACAGAGGTCAGTATGCAGATGCATGTGTGCATAAGTTATGCTTTCTCTTAGTAAACTTAAGCTCCATCTGATGTGCTTTGTGACATTCATAAATATACAGGATGTCTTTTTCACATGTGGTCTCTTGTTTGTTTCTTTTCCAGAACAAAGAGAGAGAGCGTATGAGGGAGCGAGAGAAAGCGACAAGGGAGAGGGAGGCACGCTATAGCAATGGTCACCTCTTCACCTCATTGACAGTGTCAGGAACCACACTCTGTTCAGCATGCAACAAGAGTATAACTGCCAAGGAGGCACTCAGCTGCCCTAGTAAGTGACAATTACTGCACTTCTTCATATACAGTGAGAGGTGGGTAGAGTAGCAAAACATAACAGAGTATTCAAGTAGAAGTAAAAGTTCAGTCAGTTCTTACTTCAGTAAGAGTATGATGGTATCTACTGAAAAAAACAACTTATATATTTGTGTGTGTGTGTTATCTCTGTCTCTCAGCCAAAGCAAAGCCATTTTCAGAGTACAAACACATAAATGTGATGCTATGTGAAAGGGTTTGACAATCCCCAAATGTACTGGCTTCTTTGGTCGTACACCTGAATTCTCAGGATAGTAAGTTGCTGCAAGGCTGAAACTAAAGAGAGAACGAGATATGACATCTCTGTGTTCTTCATGTTTGCTTTTATGTCTTATGTCTTTTTTCCAGCATGCAATGTCACTATCCACAACCGCTGTCGAGACACTTTGCCAAACTGTGCCAAAATGAAACAGAGGGTAAGACACAGGTTACACCACAAATCATCACAACTTTAATTATTGAAAATTGTTATTAATATGTTCAAGGTTTCTGTTGTATTTTTTCTGCACACATATTTAGAGCGATTGAATCAGTTTTGTTTCATTATCTAAAATGTGAATCTATAAGCTACTGACAGTATTCAGCAGTCATGCAATTTTTCTTCTAAAGGCCCCTTTACACTGAGATTTTGGGCTGTCTGAGACGAAAGTTGACAATCGTGAGAGAAACATGGTAAAGTCTTTGGTCATCTCACAAAAATGGTGGTCCTAGATCTCCCTGTGAGACTGTCCACTGAATGCCAATTTGGAGCTTTGACAAAATTCTGTCAGTCAGACTTTTAGCACCAAATTCTCACAATATGACTGCTGTTATGACCCACATCTACAAACCAAATAATTGGAATATGACATTAAATTAAGCTGAATTCACTGGTTGGCGAGACATTTTGTAAGTGTGATTTTAAAATAAAGTTTAGGAAAATAAACACACGCGCACACACAAACCAGAATGATAGAGGCAAACCAAAAGAGAAGTTTGTGGCAAAAAAACCTTCTGAAGCTGCATCTTTAAAACTGATATTCTACAGTCTGATACAGATTGTGACCAAGTGTGAATTATCAAGAGACTACAGATTTACAACATACAAACCTTTTACAGTATATGAAAGAAAGTTACAAGTATAAACCATGAGAGAAAAATAACATAAAGCAAGTAGTCACACAAAAATTACACAAAATGGAGGATGTATTTTCTAGAAAGCTTTGAGGACATGATCCTACTTACTTTACATAGCATATTTCATGTAGGGCATGCCTAGTAAGTAAAGACCCTTTACCAGTCAGTAAGTGTCTGGCACATTTTTGGCACATAGCACATCTACCCTGGTTGAAGCAAGCTTTAGTGTTAAGCATTTGAGTTTTATGTGAAAAGATATGCTGGTTAAATTGAAAAGAGATAATTAACAGCTTGAACGTGTTGCAATGCATGATGTTTGAACATTGTGTTTCTCTTAATGATACATTAGTTGAAGGATTTTGATATCCTGATTAATTTTGGGCCTGTTCAAAGAAACATGTTTTCTGGTTATCTGGAGTTATCTTGATAGCTTTGCTGCATAAAACCCAGAACTCCTTAAAGGGATAGTTCGGGTTTTTTGAAGTGGGGCTGTATGAGGTACTTATCCATAGTCAGTGTATTACCTACAGTAGACAGCAGTCGGCACGCCCCCAGTTTGGAGAAGCAGAGAGTTATATCAGCACGGACGCTAAGCAATGTGTACTGCTGTGGACAGGGTCAGCAGCAAAACAGATTTTTTCTTTGGTGAGCCTTCTTTTCCTTTGGAACTACATTTTTTTCACTTCCGTATTCCTACGCATAAGCGCAACTTGGGCGCACTGTATTAAGGCCAAAACACCCCGCCGCCAAACAGTGCATGTCAAAACAGCCGCCCCTATTATTTTCTATGTACAACCCCCACACCAGCAGTGAATGGGCACGAGCTGGCACTCATGGGCGCGGCGCGACCCTTCACACCACTGTCCTATTACCAGCATCACCAAAAAAACGCTTTTTTTCCAGAGAAAAATCTGTTTTGTATTTCAATACAATGTTGGCCCAACTACAGTTATTTACTAGTTTGTTGCTTGCTTTTCACTATAGTTTTAACAATTTCACTTGTACCTGTATCTACAAGGAAAAAATTAAATAAACTCCACTCACTCCCTGCTTGTATATCCCGGCTCCCGTGGCAGCTCGACTTCCTGTCCTCACCTTTTGCTGTCTCTCGTGTGTGTGTGTAGATCATTGACTATATATTATACATACATAAACAGTCTATGGTGTAGAACATTGAATGAGCAGAGACAGTTGTTGACATGCTGAAGCGTGGCGCTTCCTATTGGTGCTAGGGGTGGCACTTGACGCTATCATGGATGATTTCATTAAATGAACTATGTGTTATGGATTTATCATAACCAGCCTGTGCACTTAGTCTTTTGTGTAGATTTAATCACTATACTAAGTGTGCATGTTAACACCAATTTTGTTGAGATGTATAACACTACTGAAGTTGAAGAAATGTAAATGAGCATATAATGTGTGAATAAATGTATTAGCGCATATAATGTGTGAAAGTATTAAAGTTTTTAAACACCCTGAAAACAGTGGTGTCAGAGAACTGGTCTGAACCGGCTGAGGCAGGAAATATCTGATTCTTTCCTGGCTCTGTTAGAATGAGATCAAGGAGAGTTTTTGGTACTTGCAGAGCCCATTTTATATAAGTAAAACACTATTGTTTCTTGGAAAAGTTGGGTTATTTTTAGAACAGGTGGAGAATCCACCAGAGGAGGAGGGGCTTTTTTGGGCTATAAAAAACGGTGCACAGAGCTGTGTATCCAGTTCCGGTACCTGGTGCCAGCTTGGGTTTATCTCTTGTGAAAGAATAAACTCTATTGCATTGAACTCTATTCATCTCCAGTGACTTATTTTGAGTGGGAAAAATAAAAACATGGGATTTGCTGAACAAACAATCTTTCCAACAGTCTATTATACCCAAGAAAACTAGATCACAAATAGAGGTGTGTACGGCTCTTCTTAGCTATCTAGTCTAAACAACAGAGTCTCCATCCAGCATATCAAGTGATTGGCACACCAAGGTCTTATAATCTTTTTGATTAGGCAGACTGAACCTCACATGCTTGGCAAAGTAGGTGAAAGGCCAGGGTCAGTTAACCATGACAATACAGACACTCACACATTTTATACCTAAAAGTAAGATTTTCTACGACAACTACGACCAATATTTTTTTCTTGTGTCACATGACAGGTAGCACTGGTAAGATCTGTTTTTAGGTGTAGGGGATTTAATTACCACTACGTCTTGTGGCTGTACCAGCTAGGCCATACATACAAGTTTTTTTGTAGCAGTGTTAGCTTCCACTAATATTTTATTTGGTCAAGTATCTGCACCTTGCTAGCCTCAAGCCCAGGTGGCTGATGGGATAAGATTTCTCTCTGTGTGCAGAAATACCCTGATGTGTCCCACTGAAGGAGCCAGGTTTAGGAAATGTGTCTCCTCTTCATTTTAAACTTAATGAAGTCTTCTCTTGAAGTCTCATTGTTAAAGGAATACTTCAACATTTTGGGAAACACACTTATTGGCTTTCTTGCCAAGGGTTAGATAAGAAGATTGAAACCACTCTGTCTGTCCGTTAAGTATGAAGCTACAGCCAGCAGCCGTAGCTTAGTTTAGCTTAAAGACTGAAAACAGGAGAAACAGCTGGCTCTATCCAAAGGCAACAAAATCTGCCAACCAACACCTGCTCCAGAGCTCAGCAATAAACAAGCTGTATCTCGTTCACCTATCCATCTTATGGAGCCTCTTTCTGACTTTGTTTGTGAGGGCTTTCAGTTCTGTCCTAGGGTACTCCTTGCAGTTCTTCCTGTAGGTCCCACAGGCAGCAAATCTTTGCTCATGGAGAGTCCTGAAGAGCTTGAGACTGGAATAAAAATTGTCCATGTAAATGTGGTAGCCTGTGCCAAGGTAACCTGGTTGCACTGGGGATGTCGCTTTTCCCAGTGTAAATGGAAAATTCCACTGTGTAGCCATTCCTCGAGTTAACCAAGACAGCTTGAATCCCCACTTTGTGGGTTTTGCCTTCATGTACTGCACCATCCCAGTTTTAGCCTTTGAGTCGACCATTCTTTCATCCACAGCCACGTCTCATTCTTGATGGTGTCCATCAGGGGTTTCAGTCAGAAGAGTTTGTCATGGTCGTGTAGTGGCAATTTCTTCGGAATAAAGAAACACTCAAGGCAGTCACTTGTCTTTCTGTAGGTTTACTTCAAGCGTCTGCAGACTGACTCACAGCAGCAAAAACATACATCAGTATAATCTGCTCTGAATGAGTAGTGACGAAAAAGAGCATCAGTTATTTATCTAGTCTTCAGGGTCAGGCTCCTCAACCCCGGGAGAAGAGTGTCCCTGAAGTCTGGACATAACAGTCGCTAGGATGCTTTGTATTTCTGTGTCATCATTATCAGTGTACTGTTCTCATCTCGCACACCAAACAATCATACACAAATGAAGTATTGACGCCAAACAATTATAATAACATCTGTATGTTGTTATATCAGAGAGTCCGTTTGTTCTTGCCATTACAATTCCTCCCTTTTTAGCATAAAATCATCTTAAAATAAATGCTAATCAAAATAATTAAGAACAAACGTTAAGTAAAAAAGGGAAAAAAATCAAACAACCAGACAAGTGGAGAAAACCTCAAGTGTCAGAGGAAGAAAAACCCCACATATATTTATCATTAGCTTATCAAGCAAACTTCAATTCAATAGCCTGTCATTAGCAATCATTATCATTATAACTGGACGCAAATAGGAATGAACTAAAAATTTAATGAGACTAAACCAAAAAACTAACTTATAACCAATAAGCATGCGTGAATCAGCAAAACAACAGAACTATTATTATTATTATAACTGTAACCATTAGGTAAATAGCTCTAGCAGTAATATATGAGCATACATGAGCATTTTATTCTAAATTTGCATCATACTTCAAAATCCAGTGTGGTTACATGCAATTTTATTCTCCTCAAATCATCTCATTGTTAAACAGTGGAATCCATTCAACAGAGCTGGATGTTTCTATTGGCATACTCATATACTGACCCATAGATGATTTAATTGCTGTAGCAATCATTGATCTGAAGCAGGGAATTACACAGCAGGTCAAAAGGAGGAAGAGCACAATAACTAGGAGCACGGGTGCCAACATTTTCCTCCCACACTCTGGGAGTCTAGGCTTTTCTCCTCATGCAGTAGGTCGTTCAGATGGAAAACAACATGAGTCATATTGTCTGTGATGTCTGGAAAGCAATCAGTCCCAATAATATGACAAACTCCTCCTTGACTAGCCAGCATCAGGTCCAAAGCCATTCTGTTCTGCAGGGCCACGTTTTTGATCCCCTGCATGGTAGGAGTGAGAGTGGAAAACCCTACCTCTACCAGTGCCGTCAAGTTCTCAAGATCTATGGCCAGGTGGTCTATCTTGTGTGCATTATTCACAGTCCCACACCAGGGGAGGATGCCACTGATTCCTTTCTCCCCTGGTGACACTCTCGTAGTGGATCGCCATGCTCTGTGTGGTAAGTAATAGTGAGCATAGTGGGTGTGAAAATGAGTGATGGTGGGTAGAAGGTTCACAGATGTTATCAGCTTAGTAAGGTAGCAGGTGCCACACCACCCCGGTCTGAGGGATTGATAAACATGTTGTCCACATACCCACACGTGCTCTCTTAGGGATCCAAATCCATCCCCCGTAGGCATCAGGACGATGGGATTGTCGCTTCCTGGGCGGTGTAAGCTGGTGGTGTCAGTCAGATTCAGCTGAGCGATGTAGCCTTGTTCCACTCGATGCCACATGTTGTAGTGACAATCTGTTTGCATGCTGAAGTCCCCAGGAAGTGATCTTTAGACGTGTAGCACTGTCTGGTGAATCCAACCATAACGGCCTGGGATGTTGGATTGGTAGTCATGATGGGCCGATGAATCCCTTGCTGTTATTTGGCTCATGTTCCAAAACCTTGCTGTGGAGCCGTCGTAGTTGGTGATGCTGATGTTACATAGCTTGAGTGCAGCTCCCATGTCTCTCACTGTTCTGTTCTGCAGAGTAACCCCCCGGGTGAATGCCACCATGACTCCTAGGGTCTCAGAGACATTTAATGGCGTGGGTTTCACTGGGATGGAATCCCCCACCCCATGGGGGAGCTGCACACAGGCGTAGCAGCTCTGGTTAGTCACTTTTCTGACAGTAGTCAGTATAGTTGCATACCATGCGTTGTCTTCCAGCTGAGCTGGGATGTTGGGGAAGATGGATGGCACCTCCCTTTTGACCCCTCCTTCTTCTGGGGTTAGTTGTGATTTGATTGTGATTAGTGAGACTGATGACAGGACAATGATGACAGCGAGCAGCACCCCGTCTCCGTGGCCTCTCAGTCCGTCACCCCTCCATTGCTATCTTTCTCTGGTCTCAAGTGTCATCTTATCAGTTGTGTCACCTCTGCCTACCCCCTAATCAGTGTGCCTGTGATGTTGGTTCGGGAGGGTAGTGGTTCTAGGTGGTCCCAGTGGAATCTCTGTGCTCAGAGAAACTCCCCCACAGGACCGCCACTCCCCTCCAATACCCCCTGAATGCACAAGGGGAGGAAGGTTCGGTTCACTCACTGACCTCGATCTCAATTGTCTGGTGATTGGCTGCTGGCCCCGGCTCGGGTACTCGTTTGCAGTGGGTGGCGTGGATCCACGTAGCTCTCTCTGCCACCTTTACAGCTGTTTCAATGGTGAGCAAGATCTGGTAGGGACCATTCCACCTGTGAGCCCGCCAGTTCTTCCGTCTGAAATCCTTCACCACGATCCAATTACCAGGCTCCAAGTCATGCAGTTTCCTCTCTGCAGCCTTTGGAATGGCTTCCTTCACCTGTTTGTGAATATCAGAAAGCACAGAGGACAAGTTTGTGCAATAGCGTAGCATCTCATCCTCACATTGGCTGGTGTCAGGAAGTTGTCTTTTCACTGGCCCAATACCAGTGTTCAATGGCCTGCCAAATAGGACTTTAAAAGGGCTGAGACCCCCCCTACTTCTTATCCTGGACCTCATGTACATCAGAACAATGGGCAGTGCTTTTGTCCAGGGCAGCCCTGTCTCATCACAACACTTAGCAAGCATGTTTTTCAGAGAACTGTTCTCCCTCTCCACAGCTCCTGCGCTGGCTGAGTGATAAGCACAATGATGTTTTAAATCAATACCAAGATACTCTCCTACACTCTTCAATGCTGTGCTCATGAAAGGTGTACTGTTATCACTGGAGATCTTATCTGGAATATCCCAGCGTGGGACGATATTTCGTATAAGACTCCTTGCTACTGCTGCTGAATCCTGTTTGGCCTCTACCCATTTAGAGAACATGTCAACAATGACCAAACAATATTTCTTTCCCTCACTGGAAATCCATCTGCATTTTTGGCAAAATTTACTTTTTGAGAGAAGTTATTAAATCCCTTTGCGAACCAGCATCTGTTCTGCTCCAGCACCATGCTCCTCTTTGACCCATGGTCTCGCCCATGGGTCAACACAACATAATAATGGAACAAATACTTCGGAAAGCATGGTCTGTCACTTGGTCCATACCACACTTTGTCTGTGATAGTGCAGCCTGCCTTTCGCCACACTGCTTTTTCCTCTGCCATTGCTCTTGTCTGCAGTCCCTGCAGATCAGCTGTTGGTGTCAGAAGTTTATTAGTTAATGCAACACATTGAGTGATCTGTGTTAGTTTGGCAGCAGCTTTTGCTGCCTTATCCGCTCTGGCATTCCCCTGTGAGATAGGATCAAGGTTGTTAGTGTGTGCTTCACATTTACAAATGGCAATCTGCTTAGGCAACAGCACAGCATCCAAGAGTTCAGCAACCAGTGTGTGATGTGCAATGGGTTTGCCTGTGGATGTAAGGAAGTTTCTGTTGCCCTCTCGTCAACAGTCTGCGTGAAAGGTCTGTTACTGTCAGGGAGACCAAGCGTTGGGGGTGTCTGGAGGGCCAGCTTTAAGTCCACAAAAGCCTTCTCCGCTTCTGGTGTCCAGTGGACTTTGTATGCATCATGTGTATATTCAGTGTATATCTCTGCTGGGGCTTTGTCATCAGTGGCTTGTGTGTGGTCAAGGTAAGAGATAGCCTCACTTATCAATGTCTGTGTGTGTGTCGGTGTCTCATGCAGGCAGTTGTCTGTGTCTTGTGTGTTCAAATGCTCTTTTGTGTCAGTGTGGGTGCTCTTATGTAACTGATGTGAAGAATGCTCTGTCGTCTCCAGTTCAGTGTTCAAGCCAGCTCCTTCCCGACCTGGTGTTGACACCCCATCTAGTCAATCAGCCTGCTCGTGATTCTTGGGGCAATCTTGATTGCCCAATGTCCCATTTTGCCACATATGAAATGAGCGTCACTCCTTCCTCGTCCCCTTCCTCTTCCTCCACGTCCCCGTCAGCCTTGGTCTCGGCCTCTGTTCTGATTCTCATACGCCCTCAGCTGCGCCATCTGTAATCTGTCCGTCAGCTGCGTACTTTTCTTCCTTTGCTCATCTTTGAGGAATTTTTCTGTATGGATAGCGTGTCTCTCTATGGTCTCCAGGTTACCATACTCCCAGGTCAGCATATGTCCATGGTATGAAAATCAGTTGTGAGGTCCCATCTCCTGCTGCCACCTCCATCATCGGTGCAATCACTTTTAAGGAGGTACCAGAGTTTGATCTGGGCCGGAATTCTTTGTTGCTTCGAGTGCGATGAGGGCTGGAAGGGCGATTGGGGGTGTTTGGGTCACCCCAATGTGATTTGTAGGCCTCTTTGGGTGTTGGAGGTGCGGGAATAAATGATCCTTGTCCTCCTGTTGCCTCGTCCTGGTATATTGAGGCCGCAGTTGGTGGCTGTGCCTCTGCTGGTGCTGCTGCTATAGCTGCTGCTCGTTGTTGAGGCTGACTTCCTTTGATGGGGGCCGAGTCCAGGTCCAGATCCAGCTTGGCACGCTGTGGGACATACTGAGACACAGGTGTTTGGCTGATCTGTCCCTGCCTTATTTATGCAGTTATTATTTTTGCAGTTTTGATCTTTCATTCTCAGAAGTTTTGCTATTGTTAGAACCCATATTTATTCTTTAACCCGGATTCCCCAACTATAATAACTTCGTTTGGTGTTTTAAATGGCCTCTTTGTGCTTTTTAATATTTTGGCTGGATTCTTAGGAGCGCTTCTGCCACAATTAAGAGGAGAAAAAAAAAGGGACCTTGAAGCTGGCTGCTAGGGGGAAGACAGTTAGATAGTTTACAGACTTACTTGAGAACCAACCAAAAAAAATGAAAAATAATATTAACCCTTCAATGCCTCTAGGAGCGGCCTGTTTTATTGCCTTCCCAGATCATCCGTTTGGCATTCACACCTTTTACTTACTCAGTTTTTTAAATTATTTTATTTTATTTTTTGTTTGTTTTTTTTTGGTTTTGTTTTTTCTCTATTTATTTTCCCTTTCACACATTCACTCCTCTTCTTTTTTAAAGATGAGTTGAGTGAAAATTTTGGCCAAATACTGCAATGATTCACATAGCGGTCCCAGACCTGCTCTGCTGACACGTCTGTCACGCACACCCCTCACGGTTTCGAGAATCGGTATACTCTGGGCCCCCTTGAATAAACTCACCAGAAAGAGAGTGCTGCCACAGCCACTAGGTTCACTGGGTCACAGCAGTGAGCAAGCCTCGGACACTCAGGGCAGCAGGCCCCCTCGTCTCCACCCTTCCTTGCCGGGGAGGTTGAGGTAAAGAGTCCCAGACTCCAGCCGTGCACGGTCTTAACCTGCTGCTCCAAGCGCCCAAGTCCTCTCACACGAGTGAAAATGCCGACAACGCCAAATTGTAGTGGCAATTTCTTCTGAATAAAGAAACACTCAAGGCAATCATTTGTCTTACTGTAGGTGTACTTCAAGCGTCTGCAGACGGACTCACAGCAGCAAAAACATACATCAGTATAATCTGCTCTGAATGAGTAGTGAGGAAAAAGAGCATCAGTTATTTATCCAGTCTTCAGGGTCAGGCTCCTCAACCCGGGGAGAAGAGTGTCCCTGAAGTCTGGACATAACAGTCGCTAGGATCGTAGGAAAGGTTTTAGTCGTAGTCATCTGGACACTGTTTTCAGAATCAAGACGTTTCGGCTCCCATCCGGAAGTAATTCTCAATTGATTCTCAAAACAGTGTCCAGATGACTACGACTAAAACCTTTTCTATGATAGAACACTCCTGGACGAATGAGGGACTACACCGTCTTAGTCGCTAGGATGTTTTGTATTTCTGTGTCATCATTATCAGTGTACTGTTCTCATCTCGCACACCAAACAATCATACACAAATGAAGTATTGACGCCAAACAATTATAATAACATCTGTATGTTATTATATCAGAGAGTCCGTTTGTTCTTGCCATTACAGTCAGCTGTCTCCTTTTTCTGTCATTATGGACATCCTCATCAGGGTTGCAGATGAAGGTTCCAAGATATTGCTTTGTATCTGTCCCGTGGCATGATCTGTGATGGAAGTGGCAAAAAAAAAGAAGATTCTGCCTCCAGTAATGGTAAATGGACTGTACTTATATAGCGTCTTTCTAACTACTCTAAGCGCTGCAACTACAAATCACATTCACCCCATTCACACACATTCATACACCGATGGCAGAACTGCTTATCAAAGTAACTAATCATTCACACACCGAAAGCACAGCCCTCGGGAGCAATTTGAGGTTCAGTGTCTTGCCCAAGGACTCTTCGACATGTGGGCTGGGGGAAGCCGGCATCAAACCGCTTGGTGGATGACCACTAAGCCACAGTCGCCCCTGTGTAATCTGCAATGCTGTCGAGATTCACCATGGCCATGTACAGAAGCTACCCAATGTACTTGTAAAAAATCCCCCGTGTTCAAGTCTGCCCATTTGTTCCATAATAGTTTAGCAGCCTGCTTGTTTGTACTTTTTACAGAAAAGAAAAGTTTGAACAGGTTGAGGGGTGTATATGTGGATGTGGAGCTGAACTGTGGCCCTGGTGTCCGAACTGGTTGAAACCTGGAGATTTGGGGTGGCGGTGTCCAAGTCTTTGTCTGTCTTCCAAGACAGCGGAGCTGGCTCCTGTGTAAGTGGGGGCGCTGGTACATGGGATGCTGGTGGCTGTGGGGGAGGTGTTTGTGCTCGGGGGGCACGGGACCTCTTGGCTGGCCGGGCTGGTGATGATAGCTGTGGTGGAGGGGCTGGCAGAAGTGATGCTACCTGTGGTTCACTGGACCCTGACAGCAGTGAATCCTCTACTACTAAGTTCATCTTTTCTTCCTCCAGATTT
Source organism: Siniperca scherzeri (assembly GCA_027580175.1). Lineage (NCBI taxonomy): Eukaryota > Metazoa > Chordata > Actinopteri > Centrarchiformes > Sinipercidae > Siniperca > Siniperca scherzeri. The sequence continues at coordinate 679,683 of CM050847.1, forward strand.
CATCGTCGGAATCAAACCCTTCATGCTCTGAAACACCTCCTTCATCCTTGTTGCTGCTCTCCAAAATCGCTCCTAAAACTTCACTGACTGTGTACCATTTTCTCTCCTCTTCTTCTTCTTTTATGTTTTTTTCGCAGACTTTCTCTTTCCTCTCCATGTCAAAATGTCTCATTGAAAACTGCAGTGTTTTTCTGCAGTGTAAGATGAAGGACGCTTCCTTAGTGATTTCCTGAGTGTCCATTGGGTTGTTTCAGCCAATGCAGATGGTCACACGAACCCACCAATTACGTACAGTGAAAGACAGATGAGTGCTCTCTTCTCTTCCTCTTAGCTCGCTGTGAGTCATGCCTGATCTTGCGAGAATAATGACTCGGAAGCGGAGAGTCTACAGATTCCAGCATTATCTGAACCATATTTCTGTGCTGTATTATCGCGGATATATTAATAGAAACTTTGAGTAAACATCCAGCAAATAGGGGTTAAACAAATATAAACGTACAATTAGGAACAAAAAACTAAATTATACCCACAAGAAACTTGAAGATATTGAAAACACCATTAATCAAAATCAATCTGGGATATGTGGAATAACTTCAACACAAAGCAACAACAAGCACTACCCATCCAAAATGGTGACATCTGGAGAGCACATTTTGAAAGTCTGTACAAAGACATACCAATAAATCTAATTAATTCAGATCAATATCGTAGAAAAGGTTTCAGTCGTAGTCATCTGGACACTGTTTTCAGAATCAAGACGTTTCGGCTCCCATCCGGAAGTCATTCTCAATTGTGAAAAATGGACCGGGAACTCAGAAATTTAAGCTACTCTGCGATTACTTAAGCCCTGCCCTCAGGAAGGAGTCTACCTGAGTATCTGTTGATTACTCTGCCTAATTTCACTTGAAACTGACCTAATTGTTTCCATGATGGCCCACTAATCAGTAATCAGGCCTATTGTTTTCTGGCTGCACCTTCCTCATCCCTGTTCAGTACCTGATTAGCATATGATTGGCGTGACCAAGCCTCAGAGGAGAGGAGAGGACCGGATAATCCAAATGGACTGATGCATTAAATCGCTATCAAAAGCGATCCCATGTAAGAGGCTTGTGTCTGGCCAGAGATACATTTTATAACTGTTATTTAATCTAAGATTAATTTGTTGTGAATTGTTTTGCATTATTGTGGAAAGTAATGGACCGCCGTGTCCTGTTCCTGCTGTGTTTTCATGCTCAGCACGTTCCATTGTGTATCGGTACCACGCTGTTGGACCGTTTAACTGCGTTAGTTTATAGCCACTGTGGAAGCTAATATCTGTGCTTTATCAGACCAAAGTCCAGTAACACAGCTGTTTAAATGAAAGTTTGATGGGTTCCTGTGTAGTAAAGGGACAGCTATTGTGCTTTACCACGGCATTAGAGATCTTTAGAGTTTTCTTTCTCTCTCCTCTCCACTAACCCAACACCTTTACACATACATATACATGCCTACACACACATCTCAAATGACCCAGACAGTGTGTTAGCATAACTAGCTACGCTCCACGCTCATCTTGAAGACAAATAGAGCATGTCCTCTATTTTGGCTCTCCCCTTTGTTTGAGTTTTGTGGGTCTGCCCACCATTTTGGATCTGTGCATGACGACCACCCACGTGGTCACATCCGCCACCTTCCTTGTTCCCCACTTTTCTGCTGTCTCTCACACACACACACACACACACACACACACACACACACACACTTTACATGCTTGTATCCTTATTGTGTTTAGAATAGACAATAGTGGTTGCTGGCTAAAGTTATTGATTGTTAATCAGTGCTAAGGTTAAATAAACTCTTTTGTATCTTTTTAAAGAGCAGTTGCCTTTGGTTATTTTGTGTGTGTGTTATAATAACAGCGGGTTGTGACGGTCACTGTCCACTGTTATTAATGTAAGATAGTACTTTGAGACTTTTTTTCACGGTAGGTTATTGGTCCCTGATCCCAAGGTGGTGCCCCGTAATTGTTAATCCATATTAGTCATTTTGATAATATTTATAATTTTATTAATATTCGTAAATATATTTGATATTTTGTTAATAACAAACCCGCCCTACCTGAATTTAACAAAATTATACCTGAAACAATTAAACTTTTTTTATTCGTCAAATCAAATTTCCACATCACTTGTTTTCAATGAGAAAGAGTGGCATGTATCCTCTTATTTTATAGTCTATTTACCTTATACGAAACAGGGCATTTGGGTTTAAATTTTTTAATGTAAAGATTTGATCGTGACTAACAGAATGAATGAAGAAGCGCAAAACTCTGGCAGGATGAGAGAGACTCTGTTTCCATCGACGGTGCTTGGTGCTCAAGTGCAGTCAAAGTGGATGGACACTGTTGCCAGATGTCGAACATTTTACGTGAAGATAATAACCATATTATTATCATCACTATCTTGTTGCTGCTGACTTGCATTCCCCAGACACAAATTCAAAAAATGCACTGAATTATTTCCTGTGTGTTTGTATGTATGTACTGTGTGTGTTTATGTATGTATGTATGTAATATAAAATATTGGGTGCGTGTGTAGCATGAAGGGACTACTAACTTAATTTCGTTGTACAACCTTGTGCTGTATAAAAATAAATTACCTTGTATAACTATATACAAGGTATAGATTCTGTTTATTTTGATTTGATGAGCATTTCTCCCATTGGTGTATGAATGTGTGTGAATGGGGTGAATTTGATATGCAGTTGCAGCGCTTTGAGTAGTCAGAAAGACTAGAAAGGCGCTATATAGTACAGTCAATTTACCATTTACCATATATAGAAAAAAGAGATTGAGAAAAAGTAACCCTGCTCACAACAATGTTTTGGTAATTACCAAAAAAATGAGCTACTGCAAAGGTTTAACCTGACATGTTTTAACATACCAATGATCAGCCATGTATGTTGCTTGATGAACTTTTAAACACTTTAACTTCATTTGATACCCATACCTCTGATTTCAAGCGCTTCTGATTTTTCTGGTAATAGCAAAGGATAAAAGACAACGAAAAGAACACCAAACTTAATAGACGTGAACATCGTACTTCATTGAACATAGAACTGAACATCGATCAGCAGAAACTTTAAAGAGCAAAATATCTGTACAGTTATGTAAATATAAATTTGCTGATATTGCAATTGAAAAATCAGTAGTGTACCTAAAATTTTACTCAAGGTGTAAACACCTCTATTAAGCCCCTGTACCCTAATCTAGTTAATAATAATCATAGTATCATGGGCCATTCAATACTTTTATGAACAGTTGTTTGATATTTGATATGAAATATGAATCTTTACTTCATTTTTAAAAAGAGAATAATTTTAGATTCCTGCAGGCTTATTAGGGGCATTTACCTTACTGAGGATGAATATTATAAAAAACCTCTTTGAGCCAGATAGTGGTGTCCCATCATTCATTGCCAAAAGAGTCAAGTACAGCCGGGCTTCTTTCAAGAAGTCTGTTGTCTCTGCCCACTTGTGGAAACCCAATGGCACCTTGAAGCCTTTCGGTTGTAGATTTCGGCTGTTGGACATGATGTTGGACAATCTGTCAATCACCTAAAACACACAAACTCCCTATTGCAGGTTAAGTGAAAAATTATTTGAGTTTTTACAGTGCAATTCAGATCACAAATGAAAATGTTATTGGTAGTCCGATTTGTTATCTACTGCCTTAGCCAGTATGAAATAAACCCACTGTATATTCTTACATAAATGAAGAAAACCTACCAGAATACTGGTCAAGCTTTTAGCTGTAGTTCCTGTGAAATCATATTTTTCTTTAAAATCATCTAGCAGTGACCATACAGTTCGTTTCTGTCTTCTTTCACGATCCTTGGCATGTCTCAGCCGCTTCTGCAGCTCTTTAACTCTTGCTTGCGCCTCAGCTATCTTATATTTGACTTGGTCAAGGGCATAATGATGATGCTATGAAATACAACACTTGTTGGGTCAGCACTATACAACCAGTGTTGCCAACTTGGCGACTTACTCGCTATATTTAGCAACTTTTCAGACCCTCTTAGCGACTTTATTTCTAAAAAGCAACTAGTGAAAAATTTAGCAAATTATTCAGACTATCAGGGGAAAGGTGAGAAATATATATTTTATTGTAATTCATTCCCATACCTGCTGCACGGCTCTTCCACCAGCCTCGGCGTCTGTCCTCTCCTCTTGCACTGTGCTCACAGGCAGCAGTAGCTGTGGTGTTACAGGTGGGTTTGAGGAGAGACGCTTCTCTCACTCTTTCTCTAAGGAACTCAGGATTAGGTTGTTCCTGCAGCTTGTAAATATGTAAATAGTTTGTTTAATCTTGTAAATATTTAAATAGTTTGATCTTGTCCCTCCCTTTGTAGATTTTTTTTAACTTCAAATATATGATGTTCCTGTAGTGAGTTTGTGATTATTTTGCCGAGGATTTCTCTATCTACCTTTTTAATATGGCTTAAGATGAGCGCTCTCTCACCGCAACTGACACAACGACTAAGCTTTATGCAAATTAATGTGTGATGACGTTATCAATATGCACATTTACTACTTTCATTGGAAAATAGTTGGCAACAATGTATATAACACAAGTCAAAGTATATTGCAAAAGTGCTGTGAAAAGAACTGCTTTGTTGCACTTACTGAGGTTGATGCTCTAGCTTATTTTGATGTCCTTGTTGACCTGGCTATAGGGCACCTTCAAATTAAGCTTCTTCTTCTTCTTTTCCTTTCGGCTGTTCCTTTCAGGGGTCGCCACAGCGAATCATGTGCCTCCATCTAACCCTGTCCTCTGCATCCTCTTCACTCACACCCATTAACTTCATGTCCTCTCTCACTACAAATCACAATGTCATCCGCAAACATCATAGTCCATGGAGATTCCTGTCTAACCTCATCTGTCAGCCTGTCCATCACCAGAGCAAACAAGAAGGGCTCAGAGCCGATCCTTGATGCAAACCACCTCCACCCTGAACTCCTCTGTCACACTGTCAATACATTTCCATCCTTATCTTTAATCACCCTAACCTGCTGCACGGCTCTTCCACCAGCCTCGGCGTCTGTCCTCTCCTCTTGCACTGTGCTCACAGGCAGCAGTAGCTGTGGTGTTACAGGTGGGTTTGAGGAGAGACGCTTCTCTCACTCTTTCTCTCTGGATCAGGATGTTCCTATAGCTTGTACATATGCAGTTCGTTTGAGCTTCTCTCTCACTCTTTCTCTAAGGAACTCAGGATTAGGTTGTTCCTGCAGCTTGTAAATATGTAAATAGTTTGTTTAATCTTGTAAATATTTAAATAGTTTGATCTTGTCCCTCCCTTTGTAGATTTTTTTTAACTTCAAATATATGATGTTCCTGTAGTGAGTTTGTGATTATTTTGCCGAGGATTTCTCTATCTACCTTTTTTAATATGGCTTAAGATGAACGCTCTCTCACCGCAACTGACACAACGACTAAGCTTTATGCAAATTAATGTGTGATGACGTTATCAATATGCACATTTACTACTTTCATTGGAAAATAGTTGGCAACAATGTATATAACACAAGTCAAAGTATATTGCAAAAGTGCTGTGAAAAGAACTGCTTTGTTGCACTTACTGAGGTTGATGCTCTAGCTTATTTTGATGTCCTTGTTGACCTGGCTATAGGGCACCTTCAAATTAAGCTTCTTCTTCTTCTTTTCCTTTCGGCTGTTCCCTTTCAGGGGTCGCCACAGCGAATCATGTGCCTCCATCTAACCCTGTCCTCTGCATCCTCTTCACTCACACCCATTAACTTCATGTCCTCTCTCACTACATCCATAAATCTCCTCTTTGGTCTTCCTCTAGACCTCCTGCCTGGCAGCTCCAACCTCAGCATCCTTCTACCAATATATTCACAGTCTCTCCTCTGAACATGTCCAAACCACCTCAATCTGGCCTCTCTGACTTTATCTCCGAAACATCTAACATGAGCTGTCCCTCTGATGTACTCATTCCTGATCCTGTCCATCCTCGTCACTCCCAAAGAGAACCTGAACATCTTAAGCTCTGCTACCTCCAGCTCTGCCTCTTGTCTTTTCTTCAGTGCCACTGTCTCTAAGCTGTACAACATCGCTGGTCTCACCACCGTCTTGAACACCTTTCCTTTCATTCTTGCTGATACTCTTTTATCACACAACACACCTGACACTTTTCTCCACCTGTTCCAACCTGCTTGCACTCGCCTCTTCACCTCTTTTCCACAGTCTCCATTGCTCTGAACCGTTGACCCTAAGTACTTAAAGTCCTGCACCTTCTTCACCTCTGCTCCCTGTAACTTCACCGTTCCACCTGGGTCCCTCTCATTGACACACATGTATTCTGTCTTACTGTGGCTAAGCTTCATTCCTCTGTTTTCCAGAGCAGACCTCCATCTCTCTAGATTTTCCTCCACCTGCTCCCTGCTCTCACTACAAATCACAATGTCATCCGCAAACATCATAGTCCATGGAGATTCCTGTCTAACCTCATCTGTCAGCCTGTCCATCACCAGAGCAAACAAGAAGGGGCTCAGAGCCGATCCTTGATGCAAACCCACCTCCACCCTGAACTCCTCTGTCACACTGTCAATACATTTCCATCCTTATCTTTAATCACCCTAACCTGCTGCACATCCTTCCCATCTCTATCTCTTTGTCTGGCCAACCTGTACAAATCCACCTCTCCCTCTTTAGCGTCCAGCCTAGCATACAAGTCCTCATACGCTCTTTGTTTGGCCTTTGCCACCTCTACCTTCACCTTACGCTGCATCTCCCTGTACTCCTGTCTACTCTCTTTAGTCCTCTCAGTGTCCCACTTCTTCTTAGCTAGCCTCTTTCGCTGTATACACTCCTGAACTTCCTCGTTCCACCACCAAGTCTCCTTGTCCACTTTCCTCTACCTGTCTCTCTTATCACATTAGCGGTAGTGGTCCAGTCATCTGGGAGCACTTCCTGACCACCCAGAGTCTGTCTCAGCTCCTCCCTGAAAACTACACGACATTCTTCCTTTTTCAACATCCACCACTTCGTCCTCTGCTCTGCCTTTGTCCTCTTCATCTTCCTTACCACCAGAGTTATTTTACACACAACCATCCCGTGCTGTCTGGCTACACTATCCCCTACCACTACTTTGCAGTCACTGGTCTCTTTCAGATTACAACGTCTACACAAGATGTAGTCCACCTGAGTGCTTCTACCTCCGCTCTTATATGTCACCCTATGTTCCTGCCTCTTCTGGAAGAAAGTGTTCACTACAGCCATTTCCATCCTTATCTTTAATCACCCTAACCTGCTGCACATCCTTCCCATCTCTATCTCTTTGTCTGGCCAACCTGTACAAATCCACCTCTCCCTCTTTAGCGTCCAGCCTAGCATACAAGTCCTCATACGCTCTTTGTTTGGCCTTTGCCACCTCTACCTTCACCTTACGCTGCATCTCCCTGTACTCCTGTCTACTCTCTTTAGTGTCCAACCTAGCATACAAGTCCTCATACGCTCTTTGTTTGGCCTTTGCCACCTCTACCTTCACCTTACGCTGCATCTCCCTGTACTCCTGTCTACTCTCTTTAGTGTCCAACCTAGCATACAAGTCCTCATACGCTCTTTGTTTGGCCTTTGCCACCTCTACCTTCACCTTACGCTGCATCTCCCTGTACTCCTGTCTACTCTCTTTAGTCCTCTCAGTGTCCCACTTCTTCTTAGCTAGCCTCTTTCGCTGTATACACTCCTGAACTTCCTCGTTCCACCACCAAGTCTCCTTGTCCACTTTCCTCTACCTGTCTCTCTTATCACATTAGCGGTAGTGGTCCAGTCATCTGGGAGCACTTCCTGACCACCCAGAGTCTGTCTCAGCTCCTCCCTGAAAACTACACGACATTCTTCCTTTTTCAACATCCACCACTTCGTCCTCTGCTCTGCCTTTGTCCTCTTCATCTTCCTCACCACCAGAGTCTGTCTCAGCTCCTCCCTGAAAACTACACGACATTCTTCCTTTTTCAACATCCACCACTTCGTCCTCTGCTCTGCCTTTGTCCTCTTCATCTTCCTTACCACCAGAGTTATTTTACACACAACCATCCCGTGCTGTCTGGCTACACTATCCCCTACCACTACTTTGCAGTCACTGGTCTCTTTCAGATTACAACGTCTACACAAGATGTAGTCCACCTGAGTGCTTCTACCTCCGCTCTTATATGTCACCCTATGTTCCTGCCTCTTCTGGAAGAAAGTGTTCACTACAGCCATTTCCATCCTCTTTGCAAAGTCTACCACCATCTGTCCTTCTGCGTTCCTGTCCTGAAGACCAAACCTGCCCATCATATTCTCATCACCTCTGTTCCCTTCACCTACATGCTCATTGAAATCTGCACCAATCACCACTCTCTCACCTCTGGGGATGCTCTGCATCACTTCATCTAACTCACTCCAGAATTTCTCCTTCTCTTCTAACTCACATCCTACCTGTGGGGCATAACCACTCACAACATTGAACATCACCCCTTCAATTTCCAGCTTCAGACTCATCAACCTGTCTGATACTCTTTTCACCTCTAGAACATTCCTCACAAACTCTTTCAGGATAACTCCTACTCCATTTCTCTTCCTATCTGACCCATGGTAGAACAACTTCAACCCTGCTCCTAAGCTTCTAGCCTTGCTACCTTTCCACCTGGTCTCCTGGACACACAGTATGTCCACCTTCCTTCTCTGCATCATGTCAATCAACTCTCTAGCCTTCCCTGTCATAGTCCCAACATTCAAAGTCCCTATTGTCAGTCCTACATTCTTAGCTTTCCTCTTCTCTCTCTGCCTACAAACACACCTTCCTCCTCTCCTTCTTCGTCTTTGACCAACAGTAGTCCAATTTCCACCGGTACCCTGCAGGTCAACAGCACCGGTGGCGGTCGTTGTTAACCCGGGCCCCGACCGATCCGGTATGGAAGTCATTTTCACGATTCGCATTTTTAATTTGGCATGTGTTTTACGTCGGATGCCCTTCCTGACACAACCCTCTGCATTTATCCAGACTTGGGACTGGCACACGAAGACACTGGCTTGTGCCCCCTTGTGGTTGCATTGCACCTTCAAATTAAGCAAAAAATCAATATTAGAAAAATCTAAATTGGATGTTTTCTTTCAGTATCAGGTTTAGTGCTAATTCCAGTTATGTTAGTAAGAGATCATTTGTGTGCTCATCATTCCAAACAGTTTCCATTATATACTAACACTGTTTACCACGTAGAACACTATAATCTTATGACTTGAAAATACACTAACCTTGTTCAGATGGACTGGAAAGGATGCAAAAACTGAAAGGATCACATATGCCTTCACACACACAATTTACCCAGTTCTGTCAAAATAATCTGCCTTGAAATGACAGCTACAGAGAACTGTAGTATCATTAGGCTCAAAATCCTTCCGTCTAATAGCAATGGCCCAAACCTCCAATAGTCCAGGATCTTTGGGGAAACCCTTAGCAAAAAACAAGGCCATCTCAAAATTACTTCTGGCATGTAGCTGAATGGTGCAGCCAGTACATTAAGATAGCAGCATAAATATTGCTTACTAGATCTAGCAAATTTAGGCTAGCTAGGGTGTATAATCTCATGAGCACAAACCCATTCCATCTGATAATTTTCTATAAAGTAAATTATACAAAGAATGAGGTCATTGTTAAGTAAATATCACTTGTACCCCTTGTTAAAAGTTATCCCGTGATGCCTGTTTTGAATGTTTCATCTGTTTGTACACCGCATTTTTCCAATCTTGGAAAGTCTTGACTGTTCTGCTCCATTATGGCAGACTGGTCAGTCCGGGGCACTGAGCTGTCACTCAAAAACTCACTAGCCAATGGGGACACACCCCTGAAAAAAACCTGCCCACACAAGAGGCTTGTGTCAGAACTGCAAACAAAAAGTCAGGCAGTGCAAACGAGAGAGCTGGCAGTGTAACCGTGAAGCTGACAGGGCAGGAGTCTGATCAGTGAGAAATAAGCAGAGGGAACTGTAAAAAAAAAAGGACTTATTATCAAAAAAGTAAAAGACCAATAGTTTACACGATTACACATTTGTTTGCAAGATATAGATTAAGGTTTTTTGCTTCAGTGAGTTTTATTCTTTCAAATTCTTATATTTGTTTGATATTTAAGAGGTTTTGTTTGACTTTATTGACACAAATCTGATTCCAACACTTAGCACAAAACCAAAATGTACACAAAACGAAATAAAGCACTATAAAAAGCTAATTATGCTGTCTGTCTCATGGATCGCGCAATGTCAGGCTCCTCACAGTGGGCTCAACAGAGTCACACGGATCACTCTGAAGCGGGACCTGGAGCAATACATTAAGCACACATAACACCAGTCTTCAGTAGCTTAGCGTTAGCTGAAAACTGTTGTGAGGACCTACCAAAAAAGCCACGGTGCACAGTCATAAATCCGGGGGGCAAGGCAGGAAATCAGCATAATGTGTGTTAATCTTGACTGCTTATATATTATGACCGCTATATTGACAATACAGAAGTGGGAGGTGCACAAGACATGTCTGGAACTACGGTGGCTTGGGAGGGACAGTCTCACTGCTGGCTAACTGAAACTCGAATGAGCTCGACTAACCTTCAGCTCGTTCAGGTCCTATTCTTGTGCTATGCACAGCCATGCACAGAGCTTGCTGTTGGCTTCAGGTCATTTAGGTTAAAAATTAGACAGACATAAAAACTAAACCAAAATACTTCAGGATCATTGTCCACCACGGTCTCAACTAAAAGTTGATCTGCGCATTCATCTGTCATTTTGTCAACTTGAGCATATTTGCTCAATTTGTTTTCACCTCAAAATCTGTCTGTGTGCCATCCGGTAAATGAAACAAGCAAAAGGATTTATTTTTTAGATGTTTGTGTGTACAAGAGCAGCTATACTTTGACATTGTACCACAAAGTGGTGCTCCGGGCTAATGCACGACAGGAAAAGGGCAGGAAGTGAAGTGCATTGTTGCAATTTCATGTACTCATTGTTGGAGCTGGTGCCTTGATTCTCTTATTTGCAATCAATAACCATCCTACCAAGATCCGGATTCATTCTACACCTAAACATTCTATGTGTTTCATGCGTCAGGGGAAAGTTTTGCCAACAGCTGTCCCTGCTGTCAGGAGCATGACACAGCTCTGGAAACAGTACAGCAGTGACTCAAAGTGGCAGGCAAGCCAGTTTAAGGTTCCTGGGACCACCTGGTGACAGTAAACGGCATCAAGCCGACACAGAGCACTTGCACTGCATCTTGGTATGGAAAATTCATACCTAACTATATAGTTGAGCCCCTCCGTGCCTGACTGCGTCAAGAAGCCACATTTGAATGGACTGATAAGGCTCAGAAGTGCTTCCTTACTGTGAAACAGCTGCTTGTGGACAGCCCTGCGCTTGCCTTATTCATCCCAGACTTGCTAACCATAATTTCGATGGATCTCTCCGATTATGGTCTGGGTACAGTGTTCACTCAGCTGTATCTGGATCACATAAAACGTGCAGTGGCCGCCTTGTGTTGTAAAGTCAGTGTTGCAGCCTTACTTAAAGAACTTCATGAACTGTGTGTGAAGGACAACTTCGTGTTTCAGGGGTCATGCTTGGTTGTACCTGTCTCTATGCTGCACACTCATTGCTCTAGCACACAAAGACTATCAGGGCCTTGTGCGAACAAAGCAGCGTTTGCGCGAGCTGTACTGCTTCCCTGGTATGGATGCACTAGTACGCTCTCAGATATCTGCATGTTCACGGTGTCAAAGGTCAGGCAAGTCGGCTAAGGTTTTTGAGGCACAACTGCAACCTGTACCTTTACGTGTCTCATGGCGTAAGCTAGGCCTGGATATTGGTCAGTCCCTTCGAAACAGCAACTTGGGACTGCAAGTTTGCAATCACTCACTACCACTCTAAGTGGCCTGAAGTTGCTTTCGCATCATCTGTCACCACTGAAACAGTGCTTGGATTCCTCAGCAGTGTCTTCGCCCGCTATGGTAACCCAGAGTCCTTGGTCACTGATAATGGGCCGCAATTTACAGCTGCTGCATTCTCCTCATTCCTCAAGGATAGAGGGATTGCTCATGTCCACTCTTCTATGTACCACCCAATCTGCCAAGGGTGCAGTAGAGCTTCAACAGAGTCTTCAAAGGTTGCATCTAAGCTGCAATCCTCCAAAACAAACCATGGAAAGGTGCAACAACTGATTTTCTTCAAGCATATTGTGTTACATCGCATACCATGACCGGCTCATCTGCGAAAACCAGTGCATGTGTGAAAGGGGCATCAGAAATTCTCTGTACCCATTGTTATCAAAAAGCAAGTGGGTCCTAGCACCTACATCCTGGATGATGGGAAAATATGGCATGCTTCTCATTTGGCTTCAGTACCCAGCAGACTTCCCAATTCATTACAGATGTTCTTACTGTGATCTTTTTGGTGAATGGAACACCCTTAATATATATAGTTGATTTGTTGTGTACCACACTCCTGGTCCTTATTCTGAATTTTTATCTGAGTTTTTATCAAGTTTAGTCCTTAAAACAAAGTAATTATTGTAGGTGAATTCAATATTCATGTGGACATTGAAAATTATAGTACTGCGTTTATCTCATTATTAGATTCGATTGGCTTCTGTCAGAGTATACGTAAATCCACTCACTGTTTTAAACACACCCTCAACCTTGTTCTGGTATATGCCATTTGAAATTGAACATTTAAGTCTTTAAACAGAATAATTATGGGACCATTATTTAATAACTTTTCAACTCCTTTTACATTTAACTCAATGCTGTGTCTCAATATAACAGAGGACTCCTATGCTAATTTCAGCCACCCCCAAATTGACCATCTTGTTGATAGTGCTGCAGGCTCACTGTGAATGTCACTCGATTCTATCGCCCCTCTAAAAAAGAAAATAATAAAACAAAGAAGGTTAGCGCCATGGTATAACCCCCAAACCCGCAAATTTAAGCAAACATTGTGAAAATTTGAAAGGAAATGGCGTTCCAACAACCTGGAAGAATCTTGTTTAGTCTGGCAAGATAGTCTTAAAACATATAGGAAAGCCCTCAGAAATGCCATCACTGCATCACTACTCATCACTAATAGAGGAAAATAAAAACACCAGGTTTCTTTTCAGCACTGTAGCCAGGCTGACAGAGAGTCACAGCTCTATTGAGCCATGTATTCCTAAAGAAGCTAAAGAAACTCACTGCACTCCACGAGCGCCTAGCAGCACAAATGAACCAGCTGCTAAGGGATGGGACGCACCCTGAATGGCTTACCGAAGGGCGTACAATCCTGATCCTGAAGGATCACGCAAAGGGTACAGTCCCATCCAACTATCGACTAGCCAATAACCTGTCTCTCCACAACATGGAAGCTTATGTCAGGCATCATCGCGGTTAAGATAAGTGGACACATGGATCAATACATGAGCAAAGCACAGAAGGGCATCGGCAAAGGAACCAGAGGAACCAAACACCAACTCCTGGTTGACAGAACAGTCACCCAAGACTGCAGAACCCGACACACCAACCTGGGCACTGCCTGGATTGATTACAAGAAAGCATATGACTCAATGCCACACACATGGATCACTGAATGCTTGCCACTGCTGTTCTGCATAGGTCTGAACCTCCTCAGCCAAATAATCAACAAGACTGGCTATGGATACTGACTCAGGAATGGGGCCACCATCAGTCACCTCCTCTACATGGATGACATCAAGCTGTATGACATCAAGCTGTATGCTCCTTCAGTGGAGGAGCGACCATCATGGGAGGACAAACCCCTACATGGGATGTACCACCGGAACATAACTGAAGTGGCTGATATCAAGAAATCCTACCAATGGCTAGAGCGGGCCGGACTGAATGACAGCACAGAGGCACTCATCATGGCTGCACAGGAGCAGGCCCTGAGCACCAGAGCAATAGAGGCCCAGATCTACCACACCAGACAAGACCCAAGGTGTAGGCTGTGCAAAGAGGCCCCTGAGACAATCCAGCACATAGCTGCAGGGTGTAAGATGCTGGCAGGGAAAGCATACATGGAGTGCCATAACCAATGGCTGGCAAAGTGTACAGGAACATCTGCATGGAGTATGGACTGGAAACCCCGAGGTCAAAGTGGGAAACACCTCCAAAGGTGGTAGAGAATGATCGAGCCAAGATCCTGTGGGACTCCCAGATTCAGACTGACAGAATGGTAATGGCGAACCAACCAGACATCGTGGTGGTGGACAAACAGCAGAGGAAAGCCGTTGTGGTTGATGTGGCAATACCAAGTGATGGCAACATCAGGAAAAAGGAACATGAGAAACTAGAGAAATACCAAGGGCTCAGAGAAGAGCTGGAGAAGGCTTGGAAGGTGAAGGCGACAGTGGTGCCCGTGGTCATCGGAGCACTCGGGGCAGTGACCCCCAAACTGGAGGAGTGGCTACAGCAGATCCCTGGAAGAACACCAGACATCTCGGTCCAGAAGAGTGCAGTACTAGGAACAGCAAAGATACTGCGCAGAACCCTCAAGCTCTCAGGCCTCTGGTAGAGGACCTGAGCTCGAAGGATGAGACCACCCGCAGATGGTGAAGGACGAAGTTTTTATATATATATATATATATATATATATATATATATATATATATATATATGGAGACAAACACAGGGCTGTTAGGATGGGTTTTGTTATTGTCTTTGCTTTAGATAGGACTACACTTTACCCGCCTGCCTCCTTTTCAGTATGTGTGTGGGTTTTGTCGCACTTAGTTCAAAGATGCAGTGGGGTTTTTTTTGTTTTACTGCTGTTGCCAGATTTCTTTTTATTGAATGCATTCTTGATGTTTCTTTTGTGTCTTTTGCCGTATGCAGACCAGCTTGTCTGTCAGGTTACATTTACTTCTTGGAACTGCAAAGGTCTCTGTACTGCACTCAAACAGGGCAAAATTTTTGCCCACTTAAAATCTGATGTAATTTTTTTGCAAGAAACCCACACTGGTCCTACTATGTAGAGGTGTCTGAGAGCAACTTGGGTGTCATAAGTCTATCAGTCCACCTTTTCCTATAAAGCTAAAGTTGTAGCTATTCTTTTTCAGAAATTCATCTCATTGGAATTTAAGTCCATGGTTACTGATCCAGGTGGAAGATATCTCTTGATGGTGGGAAGTTTTAACTCGGTCCTGCTTGTCTGAATATATAGTCCCCAACTTTGATTGTCTGAAGATCTGTTGCAAAGTCTCCAACCTTATTTCCGACCAATCAGACTCCAATACAGTCATTGGTGGTGATTGCAATTGCTGTTTTACAGGCTACAAGACGTTAGCTGGTTTCGCTAGTGATTTAGACTGGTTGTGCACACTGATGATGTCAGACGCTGTGTGGTTGGCTATTGCTTGATTGATTCAGTTTTAATGCCCCTTTTAACTGCTTTTAGGTTTTAGTTTCAATGCTGATTTAAAAGTTTGTCTCTGGATGCCTAGTTCTTAATCTGTTCTTAAAATGCCTTTGGTTTGACCAAGGTGTTTACCACAGTGTTTTAACACCTTGGTCAAGCCAATCATATGCTAATCAGGTACTTAACAGTGATGAGGGAGGTGCAGCCAGAAAACAATAGGCCTGATTACTGGGCCATCATGGAAACAAAGAAGGTCAGTTTCAGGTGAAACTAGGCAGTGTAAACAGCACTCAGGTAGATTCCTCCCTGAGGGCAGGGCTTAAGCAACACAGAGTAGCTTAAATTTCTGAGTTCTCGAACCATTTTCACAATTGAGAATGACTTCCGGATGGGAGCTGAAACGTCTTGAATTTGAAAACATTGTCCAGATGACTACAACTGAAACCTTTTCTACAATGTCAAGTTCAGTGTAGCTATTATAATAAGACGGAGGATATTGCACAGCAGTAATAGAGATATGAATAGATATCAATATCAATAAATAGGGAATTTTAAACTGAAAAGAGTATATTGCACAGGAGTATTAACACAGAATATTGCACAATTATTATTAAGTATTGCAGAGATGTTAATGATCAATGTCCAGTTTAATGACTTAGGGTCATATAGACTAACACTTAGAGGGAGGAGTTAAAAAGTTTGATGGCCACAGGCAGGAATAACTTCCTGTGGCACTCTGTGGTGCTTAAATTTTAAACAGGTCTGTATCCAGCCTCTGCTTAAGAAACCTGGTTTAGATCCAACACTCCCCCACAACTACTGTCCCATATCCAAATTACCTTTGTTCTCCAAAATTGTTGAAAAGGTGGTTCTTAGAAATAATGAAAGGAAAAATTTTTGACAAGTTCCAATCTGGCTTTAGAAAGAACCACAGTATGGAAACAGCATTACTTAGAGTATCAAATGACATCCTGATGAGTGCGGACTCTGGTAATCACACCATTCTCATTTTGCTGGACTTGAGTGCAGCCTTCGATACAGTTGATCACACAATTCTACTTAACAGACTCAGGAACTGGGTTGGCCTAGGAAACTGTTTGATAAGTATGAATGAAAACCAAAGTTGTCAGCAACTGCTCCCATGTCATGTGGGGTCCCACAGGGCTCAGTCCTTGACCCTATGTTGTTCAGTTTAAATCTGTTGAGCCTTGGCCATGTTATTTGGCATTACACTCCTGTGTCCTACCATTCTTACGCTGATGACTCCCAGTTGTATATCTCATTTAGCTCTGAAAATCGTAACAATCTGGATTCTCTGCACTGCTGCCTTGCTGCCATTAAGGACTGGATTGCTTCCAACTTGCTGCAACTGAACACAGAAGACTGAAATCCTAGTTATTGGTCCTGATCATATTTCTAACAGTATCACCCTCCTTAGACCACTAACAGCTAACACAAAACATTCAGCTAGAAATGTGGCAGCTGTTTTTGATCAGTACCTAAACTTCAATCAGCACATTAAGAGTCTAGTCCAACCCTGCTACTTACAAATCAGAAATATCGCCAAACTCCAACCAGTGCTCCCCAAGAACATAGTGTAACAACTTATCCACACCCTGATTTCCTCTTGCCTAGACTATTTTAACTAATTTACTTGCCTAAATGATGCAGCAGTTGCCCGTCTACAGTTAGTGCAGAATGCAGCAGCAAGACTCACTCGACATAAGGAACACATCATCCCAGTCCTGGCTGAATTACACTGGCTCCCAATCCATTACAGAATTCAATTTAAGATTTTACTGATTACTTTTAAATCCCAACATGGTCTGGCTCCGTTTTACATTTCAGAACTTTTAACACCTTACTCTGCTCTGAGACCCCTCAGATCAGGGATCAAGGTTTCACAGTCCAGGCTCAAAACTAAAGGGGATCATGCTTTTACTGTTTTAGCTTCAAGGCTGTGGAATAAACTCCCCTCAACATCATATCAGCAGAGTTGGTACCTCAATTTTAAAAGCTTTTAAAAACTCACCTGTACAGATTGGCATTTGTATAATATTTTTATGCCTATTCAAATGTTTTAATTTGATGAAATGTTCTTTATTTTTGTTTTGACTTCTGTTTAACTATTGCACGTTTTAATGCTGTTTTTAATATTTTGTTTTATCTGTATGGTATTGTATTTTGTGAAGCACCTTGTAACTCTGGTTTGTAAAGGTGCTATAGAAATAAAGTCTTTTATTATTATTATTATTATTATTATTATGGGTTCAAGCCCCGAAGGGGCTGAAACCTTTGTTTGTGCCGGTTTATAATTATTTGTTTGCTGCTTTGGCTCAAATTGCAGTGAGCTGGAATGAGCTAGAAACATGGAACTTGGCCCAGTAACTAGCAATGATGTGCATTGCTAGTTACTGGGCCAACAGAAATAGAGCCCAATCGACCACATGGTGGCGCTGTAATTAAGGCCCAAAAATGCAATTTTAAACAGGCCACTCCCCTCACACTGTAAGTCCTAATGACTTGAAATTTCTCTCAAGTCCAACTCAATGTGCTCTACAAAAAAGCCTCTTGGACCACTCAAGTCCGGATAACTAGATTTTCTGCCATTTAGAATTTTTTGAAAATAAATTTTTGACATCTCCTCCTAAACCGCAGGTCCGATTGCTACCAAATTTTCGGTAGATCATCATTTGATGAACCTTATCAAACATTGTATAAAGCTTGATGATATCTTATTTAGTTTCCAAGATAGACCAAAGTCAACAACCATTGGGCCACTCATCACAAAACTTCCAGGATATGTCCACATCAGAACCTGAAACATGCCCTGAAAGTTTCATTCAAATCGACCACTAGGGGGCGCTACAAATGCAAAAAAATGTGCATGGCATAACACAAATCAGACTATGATTAAGAAATTGTTTGTTTTCTTCAATTTATTTGTGAAAATGCAAAAAAGGGAGATTTCATTGCTTTTGTCACATCTAGGCCACATTTGACCAGGTCCAGATCAAAAGCTTTAAACTTCTAACGGTCAGTGTTGGCTTGAACCCTGGAATTGCCACTTGTGGCAACATTTGTTTTTTTATTGTATGTCATTGTGTGTATCGGGGTTGGGGCTTGTGTGTTGTTGTCTCTTCTTTGTATTGTGTTTGTGTATACAGTTCTAAAAATTCAAAATAAGATAAAAAAAATATACATTCTTGTAACATCACACAGTATTTAGGGCACTATCAGGTGATACAACAAAATCATTGGAATGTATCTTTAAAGACATAAAACATGGTTGCTGTCATTAAATACTTCCATTTAATCACTGCTTCAAATTCTGTGTCAAATTACTCAAATAGTTCAAGTACTATGGAAAATGATTTTAGTGATTGAGCTTTGAATCAATGCATAGCTTAAACTGTAGGGAACTTTAAAAGTAGAATTCTATTGTACATACTGATTTGTGTCCTTTATTAACACAGCAGCAGAAGACGGCCCTAATGCGGAATAACTCAGCTTTGCAGAATGTCACGCTGCGCACAAAAAGTGAGAACTTTTCTTACACACACGTACAATGTTTGAATATATTCAGTCTCCTTCTTCTACCTAAACGAGTTCTTTTGCCATTCCTGTTTTTTCTTTTCTTCCTCCCTCTCTGCTTGTTCTCCTCTTCCTCAAAATATTGTTCTCTTCTTCATTATCAAACTCCTCTTCTCCTTCCTACTCCTGTTTGTTTTATCTTCCTCCTAAACATGTTGTTCTGGTTGTCATTATACTCCATGTCCTCCTCCTACATTTCTTTCCCTTGTCACTCTCCCTCCTTGCCTTGTTCTCCTCGACTTGCAATGTTTTTTTTATTCCATAGCTCCAGGAATGCGTGAGCGCCCGAGTTCAGCCATCTACCCTTCCGACAGCTTCCGACAGTCTCTGCTAGGATCCCGCCGTGGTCGCTCCAGCCTATCCCTGTCCAAGAGTGTCTCCACCAACAACATTGCAGGGTGACCCTCACTTTTTCTGTCCAGCAGCTACAATACAATATAAGCCACACTTATTAACCCTAACTAAGGCACAGGCAGCTAAGGCACATTTCCCTTAGAAGCCCTACCCAGGGGTAAGGTATGGCCTAGCCTAGCCCTACTGTAGGTCTTGTGCACAAGGACCATAATTGTGTATCCCAGTGCACCTGTTTTCATTAGTGATATAGTTGTGATTTTAATCACGTTTTCCTTACATAATGCAACTTACAGTGCACACTTAGCCCACATTGGGCCGGCATAAAAATGTAAAGCAATTCATGTTTTTTTATGGTGTCGTGTGTAATTTTATCGTAGAGAAAATATCAGTGTGGTTCTGTAGTGGCAGAAAGGTGTCTTAAACAGATGCTCATCAACCTTAGCATGAACACAATACTGAAGTTTTGAACGAACTGCAGCAGTTTACTGGTTCATCTACAAAATGCCATTGAAATAGACACAATGACAGTTGCATTGTGGCTCTGCTTGTACTCGCTCACTGATGATAGTTGTCATACATTAATTGAAACTGCTTGCCACTGCTTCTATATTTTATAGCTATGTGGTTCATTCTCTCAACACCTTCAGCAGGGTTAGACAGTTGTCAATCCCACAGCAAACATCTGGCTTTATATGTAATATCTATTAAACAAAAAAAGCCTGTATTGGTGCTGATCTCGATCCTGCAAATTGGCTCTGTACATCCTTTATTTCATTTTCTTTTTAGGATGTACAATAGATCATAATTTCTCACAAAACAAACAGCAGCCAGCCATTTCACTCACTGTTATAATGATATGATACTTGAGTGTCAGCCCCCAGAAGAATGTTCCAACATAAGGACACGCTGCAGGCTCATCTCAGCATGTGTGCGGTGTGAACAGTGGGTTTATTAAACAATGAAATGTTTCTTTTGGACAGATGACAGACTTTTAAAATGTAGATTTGGGGTTTGAAATTAATTACAAAATAATTCTTCCAACTCTTTAGCGCCAATCAAACTGCTGGTGCTGTTGGCCACCACATAGCTTGCCTATGCGTAAAGTCACCCCTGTGTTGCATTTTCAGATTTTGCATTGCATTAGATCACTAAGTATTGTCAGACCCTGTGTAACCACAATTTTGAATCCTCGTTTCTGTTAGCATCTTCCAATTCACTTTAAAGTAGTTTTTAAAACCTGTTAAAATACATACAGGACTGAAATTATTGATATTTGCTGGGGTAATATATATATTCTTAAGTTATATTATCTTGGTTAATTCTGTACCAAATTTAATTTTTCCTTCTCCCTCAAGATGAAATATGCATGAGCAAGGGACCTGAAATACTTAGGCCTCATTCTACTTTGTAATTCATGCTACTGTGCTGAGGAGGAGCAGGATTACTAACAGCACACAGCCTCTGTCTGTTGGGGCTGTCGCACCAGCTCCCTGAGATTCTGCAGTTTGTTTTCTATGTCTGTAAGGCCCAATAGGTAGTACACATTAAAATCAAGGTGTGTGTGTGTTGTAGGACCCTGAATGACGAGTCTCCCCTGGGGTTGCGCAGGATCCTGTCCCAGTCCACAGACTCTCTCAGCTTCAGGACCAGAGCTATGTCAGTGGAGTCTCTCAATGATGACGGTATCCGAACATTCAAACTACGCATCATAGTAAAATGGCATAGTTATTAGTTTGAAAACAATCTCTGGATCCACTGTATTCCATAAATAAATCCAGTGTCACGACAAAAGGTATTACACTATAAATCTGTTTCTGTTCTGCACATAAATTAATTTAAAAGAATGGAAAGCAATGTGCACACGCAATTCTACAATTAGTTACTCACAAGACTGCAGACACCTCAGTTCAGTTTTATTGCATTTTCCAGTGCATTACTAATGGTTTAAAGGACAGTGGATGACTAGTGGAATACACAAGCTAACTTGATCATCCTTTCAAAAGTATCATGGTACATGTGTCAACTGCTACTAGCAACTTGTTTATCACACAATAGCAGATTGATCAAATAGGTTATTTTATTACAAACAATTAATTAACAAATTAACAAAAAAGGTCTGTCTCTGTAGGGATCCTATCCATACTGTTGTCAGACACTTACAATAACAATCTGAGCCTGTCAATGGCAAAAACAAGCACTTTTAGTGGACATACTTTTGACCGGCGCAATTGCCCCCAAGGATTACATTGCAGCCATTGCAGCCCGTTTCGCGGCTGCTGGCTGAGGCAATCTACTGGACCAATTCCAAAACTTTACCTATTAGTCATTTAGACCCCAAAATATGTAAAAAATAAAAAAAAAATTAAAAAATTTTAAAAAAATAGGGCCCAGGTGTAAAAATACCGGAATTACCCTTTAAATGAGTTAGTAAATTGTTGACATGCTGTAATCAGTGGGATTGGTAAATTGAGTAAATGAAAATTAAATGAAAGTGGGAGGTGACCAAGGTGAAATGGCTGTAGAAATACCAGTGTCTAAAAATACTCCATGATAGGTTAAAGTCCTGAATTCAAAATCTAAAAGCACAGAAGTATTATTAGTAAACTGTACTTCAAGTATCAAAAGTAAAAGTACTCATTATGCATGTATAATGGCTCCTTTCAGTGTTATATTGTTAAGGTATATTTACTAAATTACTGTATACTATTACTGATGAATACATGTAAGCGGCATGTTAATGTAGTTTGTCAATGAGAAGGCAATTACTTTACTTAGACAAGTACTTTACTGTATATACTACTGGGTAGTCGATTGTAGTACTGCATCATATTTTTAAGTTCATCATATGTTTTGCATGTAAAAATCTTAATTTCAAAAGTAACTACTAATGATAAGTATCAACTAAATGTAGTGGAGTAAAAAGTACAATATTTACCTCAGAAATGTAGTGGGGTAGAAGTATAAAGTAGTATAAAATGAAAAATACTGAAGTACAAGAACCTGAACTTTAGTACAGTACTTACATTAAAAATAAGTAAAGTAAATTAGAGTAAATTACATTTCACCACTGGTTTGAGTACCCCTGCCAGCTAAACTGTCAATCAAACATGTACACTGGTCCACCCACTCACAGGGTTGGAGACTAAAGGAGCATTTTTGACACATCTCCAAAGACATTTTCTATTCACTTTAACATGATTTTGACTGTAAATGGGGATGATTAATTGTAATTTCAATTGGACCTAAAGCTTGATCTGCCGACCTTGTTTTGCTGTAACAAAAGAGTTTCCCCTTGGGGATCAATAAAGTATTTCTGATTCTGATTTGTTTTTTTCAGTTGTCTCTTCACAGTTGGTAGTTTAGCTACCAACTGTAGCTGTAGTAGTAGAGCTTTCAAATACATTTTCAGTCTGTGATCTTTTATGCTGATGGTTTTCTCTTGTTTAGGAGACCCCTACTACACTTCAGTACTGGAGGAGATGGAGTTCGAGGGCCAGGAATTTAAGGCTGACTCATGGAGCATGGCGGTGGACAGCAGTTACTTGCAGACACACCGCAAAAATGTCATCAAGAGGCAGGATGTCATCTATGGTGACAAGAACATCATCAATTTTTCAGCAGTAGATTATCGACCTCCTTCTCCCCCATAGAACAGACATTCAATGTATTGCTGAATATACAGTACCTAGATTATAATACTACATACATACTATTTACTGTAGCTAGACATCATTAAAATTGTATTTAAAAAAATACCAGTGCAATTCTTCTCATTGTGTGTACTGTAGACTGCTACAGTCTATGTGATTTTGATGTGTGTGTGATGTGGGTATGTGTCCTTCTCAGAGCTGATTCAGACAGAGCTGCACCACATGCGAACACTGCATATCATGGAAAGGGTGTTCCGGCAAGGCATGTTGGAGGAACTTGAGCTTGATCCCAGCACTGTGCATGCCATGTTCCCCTGCCTGGACCAGCTGATCAGGATGCATTCCCATTTTCTGGCACAACTTCTCCTGCGGCGCAGCAGCAGCCTGCAGACTGGATCCAGCCGCAACTTCACCATTCACCAGCTGGGAGACATACTACTAGAGCAGGTGACTGCCGTGCATTCTCACAGACCAACAGATACCCCCTTCTGACTGGCACAGTGAAACAGAACTGGAACCAAAATGTAACTTTATATGGTAATTACGTAAAGTAATTTTGTGTAATTCTATGGTTTAGCAGAAGTGTACATTAAAGACTAGAGTCCCCCCCCCCACACACACACACAATAATTGTACCGCAAATATTTATCTAAATCTGGATAAGAGAATCCAGCTCTGAACAGTGCCTCTTTCTCCACAAAGACTTTCCTTAAAATTTAAGCATGAGTTTTCTCCCTCTCACGTTCACACACAGACAAAACAACTTGTGTGTGTGTTCTTCTGCCAGTTCTCAGGCCAGTGTGCAGATGACATGCGGAAGACCTACGCTGAGTTCTGTAGCCGCCACTTGAAGGCTGTCAAATTGTATAAGGAACTACTGGCCAGAGATAAGAGGTTCCAGTGCTTCATACGGGTGAGACGGAAAATTAAAAACACATCAAAATACACGGCATGCGGTGCATTACAAATGAGGGAAAAAAGTAAGATTATAATTAAAACAAAAGTGAATTTTGAGTTTATATACAGGATGTGAACTGTATGGAGTTTTAATTTTAGCACCTGATTTTGATTTGATTTTAGTCAGTGTTTTGACCAAAATGTGTTATTTGGTTACAGAAGAAAATACCCTTTTACATGTGCACACACTTGAGTGTGTGCGTGTGTATTGTCACAAACAGGCTCAAGGACTGTGACAAGAAAGGAGTCCTGCCAAAGGTTATACTTAAAACAAGAATAATTTATTAAAACAAAGGTTAACTCAAATGAACAGTGGAGTGTGTAGGTCAGCAACATCAACAATGAAAGCAGTGCATGGATGTGTGTTGAAGGTGGAAACCAAAAGAAGCTGCAGGGTGGATGTCATCTGTAGGAAGGGAGAGACAGGATTGAACACATGGGCCAAGGTGAGTTTAATCAGCTGACGACCCTCCCATGTCAGTCAATTGCCTGCTGAGGTTGGCCAGGACAGCCTCCAACACAGTGGGAGTGGTGTTGCAGTATGCATCTATGTCTGTCTGTCTGTTTGTGTGTGTGTCTGTGTGTGAGACGAAGGGGGTGTGTGTCTACTGAAGGTGCTGAGGGTTCCCAAGACCTTTGTCCCCTGGGTGGGACTGCAGGAATCAGAATCAGAAATACTTTATTGATCCCCGGGAAACTCTTTCATTACAGCTGCTCACTATCACATCAATGCACACTTGAGAATAGAAGGAATAGAATTACTAAGCTAATCAAAATATAATACACTATAATACAGGTAAGATAAGTTAAGTACAAGTGGATATAAAGTATAAAAGCTAAAATAAGTGTAAGTACCCAAGTGGATTTAGAGGTTGATAAGTATGTCCAAGATGGCATGTAGTTTGGCCAGCATCCTCCTCTGACACCACTGCCAGAGAGTCAACCTGCTGCCCCCACATACAACAGGATAGCACTGGCCACCACAGACTCATAAAACATCTTCAGCATTGTCCGGCAGATGTTGAAGGACCTCAGCCTCCTCAGAAAATAGAGGTGGCTCTGGCCCTTCCTGTAAAGCCCAGTTTATTGCCCATGTGTACTCCCAGGTAATCCTGTACAATGTCCACACTGACCCCCTGGATGGAAACCGGGGTCACTGGTGCCTTGGCCCTGCGTAGGTCTACAACCAGCTCCTTAGACTTTGTCACATTGAGCTGTAGATGGTTCCGCTCACACCATGAGACAAAGTTACCCACTACAGCCCTGTACTCAGTCTCATCACCACCGCTGATACATCCCACCACAGCAGAGTCATCAGAAAACTTCTGAAGGTGGCAGGACTCTATGTGGTAGCTGAAATCTGTGGTGTAGATGGTGAAGAGGAAGGGAGAGAGGACAGTCCCCCGAGGGGCCCTAGTGTTGCTGACCATGCTGTCTGACACACAGTGCTGCAGACGCACATGCTGTGGTCCGCAAGTCAGGTAGTCCACAATCCAGGACACAAGGGGGGCATCCACCTGCATCGCTGCCAGCTTCTCACCCAGCAGGGCTGGCCGGATGGTGTTGAAAGCACTGGAGAAGTCAAAAAACATGATCCTCACCGTGCTTGCCGGCTTGTCCAGGTGGGTGTGGAGCCAGGGCTTGTAGGCAAACTGAAGGGGGTCCAGGAGGGGTCCGACCATGGGCCGCAGCTGTTCCAGCACCAGTCTCTCCAGGGTCTTCATTATGTGGGAGGTCAGTGTCATCGGTCTGTAGTCCTTGGAGCCACTGGGACGTCTTCGGCACAGGAATGAGGCAAGATGTCTTCCACAGAACAGGGACCATTTGAAGACTCAGGCTCATGTTGAAGGACTCGGGGGGCACAGGCTTTTAGCAAGGCGGGGCAAACGCCATCAGGGCCTGCAGATTTGTTTGACTGGAGTCACTGTCCTCTCACCTGGTCAGCAGTCAGGCATACAGCAGAGGTTACAGGCAGGGGAGGGGGGGTCGTCAGTCTGGAGAGGGCCGTTAGCCTGATAGCCAGTTGAGGGGGGAGTAGGACTCTCCCAGGAAGATGGAGGACAGGGGAGCAGTGGACTCAGAGGAGCTTGAGGGCTGACAGCAGCTGAGTTGGGGGATGAGCAGGAGCCGGTGTGTCGAATCTGTTAAAGAACATATTAAGTTTGTTAGCCCTGTCCAAGCTGCCTTCAACTCCTCTGCTGCCAGTCGGTCTGAAGCCAGTGATGCTCTTCATGCCGCTCCAGACCTCTCTCATGTTGTTCTGCTGGAGTTTCCACTCCAGCTTCCTCCTGTACTTCTCCTTGGCCTCCTGATCTTCACCTTCAGGTCAGCCTGGATTGCCCTCACCTCCTCCCTATTACCATTGGTAAAGGCCCTCCTCTTGGCTTTGAGGATGTCTTTGATGTCCTTTGTTACCCACGGTTTGTTATTTGGATAACAATGGACCATCTTAGTTGGGACATTGCAGTCCACACAGAAGTTAATGTAGCCAGTGATGCACCCAGTGAGCCCATCAATGTCCTCTCCATGAGGCTCACAGAGTGCATCCCAGTTTGTCACCTCAAAACATTCCTGCAGTGTCTCATAGGCCTCCTCTGACCATCTCCTCACTGTCCTTGTGGTCACAGGCTGCCTTTTAACCAGAGGCACATAGCAGGGTTTGAGGTGAACCAGGTTGTGGTCTGACCTACCCAGGGGGGGAGGGGAAGAGCTGTATGCATCCTTAACGTTAGCATACAGCAGGTCCAGTGTCCTCTCCTCTCTAGTAGGACAACTCACATACTGGGTGAAATTAGTCAGTGTTGTTGAAACACTGACATGGTTGAAGTCACCCGAGATTAATGAGTGCACTCGGTGTTGAGTCTGGAGTTGTGCTATGGCGGTGTGAATGGCGTTGCACGCCGATGCCGGGTTAGCAGAGGGGGGGATGTAAACAGCCACAACAATGGCATGTGAAAATTCACGTGGCAGATAATATGGCCGGAGTCCCACAGCTAACAGTTCAATGTCCGGCTACAGATACTCTGCTTGATAGTAACGTGACCAGGGTTACACCATCTGTTGTTGACCAGAACAGCAAGCCCACCTCCTTTCCGATTACCGCTCCCGGTGTGATCCCTGTCAGCCCAAACAGTCTGAAAGCCGTCAATTGAAACGTTATGATCCGAGATATCCTGGTGTAGCCATATTTCTGAGAAGCACATCCAACTACACTCACACTCTGACGTCGTTAGCTCGTCCATTTTATTCACCAGTGATCTCACGTTGCCCATGATGAGAGAAGGCAGACACGGCTTAAATCTCTTGTTTTTAAGTCTCTTTTGTCTGGACCCCTCTCTCTTCCCTTGCCGCTTCGTTCCACCTCTGCATCCTCGGTGTGTCCTCCTCCAGATCTCAGTGAGGATATCGGTTATCCTGGGCGCCATGCTGCTAGGCTTCAGTGTGCGCATACATCGGCGCATGCGCACATGTGAAGTTGTGAGGAAGACCCCCTTATTCTGTATTACCAAGACATATATGGTCATGGAAATCATTAAATTGTAGGTGTGGTTTGTTACTGTAGACCTATATATTGAGGTGGTCTGTAAGATCATGTAGTAAACATTGACACTGACCACAAACCCATTTTGATTTGTGTGGTAACTGTTCCCATGGAAAATATAGTTTGTCTTGACTTCAAAATATCTTATAAATCTTGCTGATGATGAGGTAATTATGGCTTTTTTGGACCAAAAAGCATAGATTTCACAGTATGAATGGGATGTGGAAGACTTTAGGTTTTCAGTGTGCCCAAGGGAAGGTCTATGTTTATACAAGAGAAGCCGATGCACTGTTTCTCCACGGAACGACGCTCCATATATGTTTTTTTGCCAAAGACTAGTCGCTTTTCAGAGACAAAATTTTTAAAGACCCAAGTAGATCAACGAGTTGGTACACTGTACAATGGGATGGATCAGTGCCTGGCGAGACCTACCGACTAGAGACTGACACACATTAAAGATCCTCAATACATTTTCTTTTTATAATGCATGAAAGAGTACCCCTGATGAAGATAAACTCACAGCTGAAGAATGGGGAACACGGTTTACGACTGCTTTTTAAGTCTGTAGGAGTGATTGGGAGAGAACACGAGATCTATATTGAAACCTTATTCAGATGTCCCACGAAGATCTCAAAATGAAACTTTTTGATACTGACGGTATAGTCCCTCATTCGTCCAGGTGTGTTCTATCGTAGAAAAGGTTTCAGTCGTAGTCATCTGGACACTGTTTTCAGAATCAAGACGTTTCGGCTCCCATCTGGAAGTCATTCTCAATTGTGAAAAATGGCACGGAACTCAGAAATTTAAGCTACTCTGTGTTACATAAGCCCTGCCCTGAGGAAGGAGTCTACCTGAGTGTCTGTTGATTTGCTAGTTACTTTTTGATACTTTGTCAAATGAGCAGAATCATCCTCATGTGGCAAATGTTAACAAACATGAGAACAAATTTAAAAATCTGAGTTTGTACATATTGTCTGTTCTAAATTGTAGCATATGTTTGTACCAGTATCACCATTATGCATGGTGTGATGTGTTGCAGACTTACAACATGCCGAATTATTTTACAAACTTCCGAACGATGGTAGCAACTCATGAGTCATCTGCGAAGACATCCAACTGCATGCAGATTGCTTGGACACACTGGACGATACAGTGGAAACCGGCTGGTCTGCTTGTGCTTTGACTTCTGTTTGCTGAAAATGTTTTGCTCTATAATATAGCAAAGAGTAAAAAAGTGTATATTGTGTTTATTTGCATGAACTGTATAAAAGACAGTGAGTGAAAACTTCAGCAAGCTTTTAATGATGATTACCCACATGCTCAGTCATATGTACTCGGATTGTCATGGCAGCTTCTTTAAACATTTGAAATGTTGCAACAGCTGTTTTGCAGAAGTGCATGACAATGCCGTTTCTCATTAAAAATGAAAACAGATAACTCAACAAAAAGGCGACGAAAGATGGAACACCATAGCATAGGAATCTCTACACATTTGGAGTAGGAAGCCAGTTTAGGATAATGGTAAATGGACTGTACTTATATAGCGCCTTTCTAGTCTTTCTGACTACTCAAAGCACTTCAGTTTGATTTTTAAATAGCATGCCGGCATTCCGGAAGTAAAAGAGGTGTGATGTGTAACACAACAGTCAACGTATTTCCACTGCATGGTTCGACTCGCGTCGAGTTCGGCTCTGTTATTACCACCGCTGCAGGCTCATAGGTGGAACAACAAGGTTTATACGTTTTATACAGAACGGCGAGGCAATCCCATCTTGAACAGGCTGTGTAAAAGGGTGGTTTTCTAGTGTTAGAATGAACCAGTCTGTCTCTCAGATTGTGAGAACGCCGCTGCCGTGTTAGGTTTTGAGAGAGAGAGAGAAGGGTTTGGTTCAGTTGTCGAGCAGGAACACAGGGGCAGCAGGTGGCCCACAACCACAGATCCAGACTCTGCAGCTCTGGAGGTAGAAATACCTGCTGAAAGCGACAGAAGGAGAGAGGAGAGAAACAAGAAAGCACAAAACTACGGGAGAGAGAAGATAAGTTAGTATCATGCAGTAATGGGTCCCCCTCCAGTCTAGGCCCATAACAGCATAACTAAGGGATGGCTCAAGACTCACCCAAGCCAGCCCTAACTATAAGCTTTATCAAAGAGGAAAGTTCTAAGCCTATTCTTAAATGTGGAGATGGTGTCTGCCTCCCAAACTGGAATTTGATTCCACAGGAGAGAGGCTGATAACTGAAGGCTCTGGCTCCCATTCTACTTTTGGAGACTCTAGGAACCACAAGTAACCCTGCATTCTGGGAGTGCAGTGTTCTAGTCAGGTAATATGGTATTATGAGCTCTTTAAGATATGATGGTGCCTGACTATTGAGAGCTTTGTAGGTGAGGAGAAGGATTTTAAATAATATTCTGGATTTTACAGGGAGCCAGTCCAAAGAAGCTAATATTGGAGAAATATGATCTCTACACATGCCGCAGCATTGTGGATCAACTAGAGAGTCTTAAGGGACTTATTAGGGAAGCCTGCTAATAAGGAATTGCAATAGTCCAACCTAGAAGTAACAAATGAATGCACTAGTTTTTCGGCATCATTTTGAAACAGGATGTACCTGATTTTGCAATGTTACATAGGGAAAAAGGCAGTCCTTGAAGTTTGTTTCATGTGGGAGTTAAAGGATAAATCCTGATCAAAGATAACTCTGAGGTTCCTTATGGTAGTGCTGGAGGCCAGGGCAATGCAATCTAGAGCAACTATGTCTTTAGATAATGTGTCTCGGAGGTGTTTGGGGCCAAGTACAATAACTTCAGTTTTGTCAGAATTTAACATCAGAAAATTGCAGGTCATCCAGGTTTTTATGTCCTTAAGGCATGCTGAAGTTTAGCTAACTGGTTAGTTTCATCCGGCTTGATCAATAGATATAATTGGGCATCCGCATAACAATGAAAGCTTATGGATTGTTTCCTAATAATATTGCCTAAAGGAAGCATATATAAGGTGAATAGAACTGGTCCAAGCACAGAACCTTGTGAAACTCCGTGACTAACTTTGGCGTGGACAGAGGACTCACCTGTCGTGGAAATGATCAGGACACAATAAACACAAAGCACAGAAGGGTTGAAGTATATCAAATATATATTTGTAATTAAGTACAAGGAGATCGCCAGGTCTTACCCCATCAGTTCCACCCAAGTATCTCCCCAAACACTTCTGATACCATATAGTATATACTGGTTACAGAACAAAGAACATTACTGTGATTGGATGTAAACCTAAAGATAACGCTTTACATCCAGTGGAAGGGAGGCCAAGTCTTTCTGATAACGTAATGTCCAGTGGCTCACATGGCCTAAACCACGTACAGGACTTCTGGTTTCACTCAAACACATCTCCCCATCATGGGGGCCCCAAGATAAACATTCCAAGTTTAAGGCAGGAACAGAGAAAAGTATAGGATAGTCACAATAGTTACTAAAATGAAATGAATAAAGCTAAAATAAGTGTAAGTACCCAAGTGGATTTAGAGGTTGATAAGTATGTCCAAGATGGCATGTAGTTTGGCCAGCATCCTCCTCTGACACCACTGCCAGAGAGTCAACCTGCTGCCCCCACATACAACAGGATAGCACTGGCCACCACAGACTCATAAAACATCTTCAGCATTGTCCGGCAGATGTTGAAGGACCTCAGCCTCCTCAGAAAATAGAGGTGGCTCTGGCCCTTCCTGTAAAGCCCAGTTTATTGCCCATGTGTACTCCCAGGTAATCCTGTACAATGTCCACACTGACCCCCTGGATGGAAACCGGGGTCACTGGTGCCTTGGCCCTGCGTAGGTCTACAACCAGCTCCTTAGACTTTGTCACATTGAGCTGTAGATGGTTCCGCTCACACCATGAGACAAAGTTACCCACCACAGCCCTGTACTCAGTCTCATCACCACCGCTGATACATCCCACCACAGCAGAGTCATCAGAAAACTTCTGAAGGTGGCAGGACTCTATGTGGTAGCTGAAATCTGTGGTGTAGATGGTGAAGAGGAAGGGAGAGAGGACAGTCCCCCGAGGGGCCCTAGTGTTGCTGACCATGCTGTCTGACACACAGTGCTGCAGACGCACATGCTGTGGTCCGCAAGTCAGGTAGTCCACAATCCAGGACACAAGGGGGCATCCACCTGCATCGCTGCCAGCTTCTCACCCAGCAGGGCTGGCGGATGGTGTTGAAAGCACTGGAGAAGTCAAAAACATGATCCTCACCGTGCTTGCCGGCTTGTCCAGGTGGGTGTGGAGCCAGGGCTTGTAGGCAAACTGAAGGGGGTCCAGGAGGGGTCCGACCATGGGCAGCTGTTCCAGCACCAGTCTCTCCAGGGTCTTCATTATGTGGGAGGTCAGTGCCACCGGTCTGTAGTCCTTGGAGCCACTGGGACGTCTTCGGCACAGGAATGAGGCAAGATGTCTTCCACAGAACAGGGACCATTTGAAGACTCAGGCTCATGTTGAAGGACTCGGGGGGCACAGGCTTTTAGCAAGGCGGGGCAAACGCCATCAGGGCCTGCAGATTTGTTTGACTGGAGTCACTGTCCTCTCACCTGGTCAGCAGTCAGGCATACAGCAGAGGTTACAGGCAGGGGAGGGGGGGTCGTCAGTCTGGAGAGGGCCGTTAGCCTGATAGCCAGTTGAGGGGGGAGTAGGACTCTCCCAGGAAGATGGAGGACAGGGGAGCAGTGGACTCAGAGGAGCTTGAGGACTGACAGCAGCTGAGTTGGGGGGGGGAATGAGCAGGAGCCGGTGTGTCGAATCTGTTAAAGAACATATTAAGTTTGTTAGCCCTGTCCAAGCTGCCTTCAGCTCCTCTGCTGCCAGTTGGTCTGAAGCCAGTAATGCTCTTCATGCCGCTCCAGACCTCTCTCATGTTGTTCTGCCGGAGTTTCCACTCCAGCTTCCTCCTGTACTTCTCCTTGGCCTCCCTGATCTTCACCTTTTAGGTTAGCCTGGATTTCCCTCACCTACTCCCTATTACCATTGGTAAAGGCCCTCCTCTTGGCTTTGAGGATGTCTTTGATGTCCTTTGTTACCCACGGTTTGTTATTTGGATAATAATGGACCATCTTAGTTGGGTAATTGCAGTCCACACAGAAGTTAATGTAGCCAGTGATGCACTCAGTGAGCCCATCAATGTCCTCTCCATGATGTTCACAGAGTGCATCCCAGTTTGTCACCTCAAAACATCCCTGAAGTGTCTCATAGGCATCCTCTTACCATCTCCTCACTGTCCTTGTGGTCACAGGCTGCCTTTTAACCAGAGGCATATAGCAGGGTTTGAGGTGAACCAGGTTGTAGTCTGACCTACTCAGGGGTGGAGGGGGGAAGAGCTGTATGCATCCTTAATTTTAGCATACAGCAGGTCCAGTGTCCTCTCCTCTCTAGTAGGACAACTCACATACTGGGTGAAATTAGTCAGTGTTGTTGAAACACTGACATGGTTGAAGTCACCCGAGATTAATGAGTGCACTCGTGTGTTGAGTCTGGAGTTGTGCTATGGCGGTGTGAATGGTGTTGCACGCCGATGCCGGGTTAGCAGAGGGGGGGATGTAAACAGCCACAACAATGGCATGTGAAAATTCACGTGGCAGATAATATGGCCGGAGTTCCACAGCTAACAGTTCAATGTCCGGGCTACAGATACTCTGCTTGATAGTAACGTGACCAGGTTTACACCATCTGTTGTTGACCAGAACAGCAAGCCCACCTCCTTTCCGATTACCGCTCCCGGTGTGATCCCTGTCAGCCCAAACAGTCTGAAAGCCGTCAATTGAAACGTTATGATCCGAGATATCCTGGTGTAGCCATATTTCTGAGAAGCACATCCAACTACACTCACACTCTGACGTCGTTAGCTCGTCCATTTTATTCACCAGTGATCTCACGTTGCCCATGATGAGAGAAGGCAGACACGGCTTAAATCTCTTGTTTTTAAGTCTCTTTTGTCTGGACCCCTCTCTCTTCCCTTGCCGCTTCGTTCCACCTCTGCATCCTCGGTGTGTCCTCCTCCAGATCTCAGTGAGGATATCGGTTATCCTGGGCGCCATGCTGCTAGGCTTCAGTGTGCGCATACATCGGCGCATGCGCACATGTGAAGTTGTGAGGAAGACCCCCTTATTCTGTATTACCAAGACATATATGGTCATGGAAATCATTAAATTGTAGGTGTGGTTTGTTACTGTAGACCTATATATTGAGGTGGTCTGTAAGATCATGTAGTAAACATTGACACTGACCACAAACCCATTTTGATTTGTGTGGTAACTGTTCCCATGGAAAATATAGTTTGTCTTGACTTCAAAATATCTTATAAATCTTGCTGATGATGAGGTAATTATGGCTTTTTTGGACCAAAAAGCATAGATTTCACAGTATGAATGGGATGTGGAAGACTTTAGGTTTTCAGTGTGCCCAAGGGAAGGTCTATGTTTATACAAGAGAAGCCGATGCACTGTTTCTCCACGAACGACGCTCCATATATGTTTTTGCCAAAGACTAGTCGCTTTTCAGAGACAAAATTTTTAAAGACCCAAGTAGATCAACGAGTTGGTACACTGTACAATGGGATGGATCAGTGCCTGGTGAGACCTACCGACTAGAGACTGACACACATTAAAGATCCTCAATACATTTTCTTTTTATAATGCATGAAAGAGTACCCCTGATGAAGATAAACTCACAGCTGAAGAATGGGGAACACGGTTTACGACTGCTTTTTAAGTCTGTAGGAGTGATTGGGAGAGAACACGAGATCTATATTGAAACCTTATTCAGATGTCCCACGAAGATCTCAAAATGAAACTTTTTGATACTGACGGTATAGTCCCTCATTCGTCCAGGTGTGTTCTATCGTAGAAAAGGTTTCAGTCGTAGTCATCTGGACACTGTTTTCAGAATCAAGACGTTTCGGCTCCCATCTGGAAGTCATTCTCAATTGTGAAAAAATGGCACGGGAACTCAGAAATTTAAGCTACTCTGTGTTACATAAGCCCTGCCCTGAGGAAGGAGTCTACCTGAGTGTCTGTTGATTTGCTAGTTACTTTTTGATACTTTGTCAAATGAGCAGAATCATCCTCATGTGGCAAATGTTAACAAACATGAGAACAAATTTAAAAATCTGAGTTTGTACATATTGTCTGTTCTAAATTGTAGCATATGTTTGTACCAGTATCACCATTATGCATGGTGTGATGTGTTGCAGACTTACAACATGCCGAATTATTTTACAAACTTCCGGAACGATGGTAGCAACTCATGAGTCATCTGCGAAGACATCCAACTGCATGCAGATTGCTTGGACACACTGGACGATACAGTGGAAACCGGCTGGTCTGCTTGTGCTTTGACTTCTGTTTGCTGAAAATGTTTTGCTCTATAATATAGCAAAGAGTAAAAAAAAAAGTGTATATTGTGTTTATTTGCATGAACTGTATAAAAGACAGTGAGTGAAAACTTCAGCAAGCTTTTTAATGATGATTACCCACATGCTCAGTCATATGTACTCGGATTGTCATGGCAGCTTCTTTAAACATTTGAAATGTTGCAACAGCTGTTTTGCAGAAGTGCATGACAATGCTGTTTCTCATTAAAAATGAAAACAGATAACTCAACAAAAAGGCGACGAAAGATGGAACACCATAGCATAGGAATCTCTACACATTTGGAGTAGGAAGCCAGTTTAGGATAATGGTAAATGGACTGTACTTATATAGCGCCTTTCTAGTCTTTCTGACTACTCAAAGCACTTCAGTTTGATTTTTAAATAGCATGCCGGCATTCCGGAAGTAAAAGAGGTGTGATGTGTAACACAACAGTCAACGTATTTCCACTGCATGGTTCGACTCGCGTCGAGTTCGGCTCTGTTATTACCACCGCTGCAGGCTCATAGGTGGAACAACAAGGTTTATACGTTTTATACAGAACGGCGAGGCAATCCCATCTTGAACAGGCTGTGTAAAAGGGTGGTTTTCTAGTGTTAGAATGAACCAGTCTGTCTCTCAGATTGTGAGAACGCCGCTGCCGTGTTAGGTTTTGAGAGAGAGAGAGAAGGGTTTGGTTCAGTTGTCGAGCAGGAACACAGGGGCAGCAGGTGGCCCACAACCACAGATCCAGACTCTGCAGCTCTGGAGGTAGAAATACCTGCTGAAAGCGACAGAAGGAGAGAGGAGAGAAACAAGAAAGCACAAAACTACGGGAGAGAGAAGATAAGTTAGTATCATGCAGTAATGGGTCCCCCTCCAGTCTAGGCCCATAACAGCATAACTAAGGGATGGCTCAAGACTCACCCAAGCCAGCCCTAACTATAAGCTTTATCAAAGAGGAAAGTTCTAAGCCTATTCTTAAATGTGGAGATGGTGTCTGCCTCCCAAACTGGAATTTGATTCCACAGGAGAGAGGCTGATAACTGAAGGCTCTGGCTCCCATTCTACTTTTGGAGACTCTAGGAACCACAAGTAATCCTGCATTCTGGGAGTGCAGTGTTCTAGTCAGGTAATATGGTATTATGAGCTCTTTAAGATATGATGGTGCCTGACTATTAAGAGCTTTGTAGGTGAGGAGAAGGATTTTAAATAATATTCTGGATTTTACAGGGAGCCAGTCCAAAGAAGCTAATATTGGAGAAATATGATCTCTACACATGCCGCAGCATTGTGGATCAACTAGAGAGTCTTAAGGGGCTTATTAGGGAAGCCTGCTAATAAGGAATTGCAATAGTCCAACCTAGAAGTAACAAATGAATGCACTAGTTTTTCGGCATCATTTTGAAACAGGATGTACCTGATTTTTGCAATGTTACATAGGGAAAAAAGGCAGTCCTTGAAGTTTGTTTCATGTGGGAGTTAAAGGATAAATCCTGATCAAAGATAACTCTGAGGTTCCTTATGGTAGTGCTGGAGGCCAGGGCAATGCAATCTAGAGCAACTATGTCTTTAGATAATGTGTCTCGGAGGTGTTTGGGGCCAAGTACAATAACTTCAGTTTTGTCAGAATTTAACATCAGAAAATTGCAGGTCATCCAGGTTTTTATGTCCTTAAGGCATGCTGAAGTTTAGCTAACTGGTTAGTTTCATCCGGCTTGATCAATAGATATAATTGGGCATCCGCATAACAATGAAAGCTTATGGATTGTTTCCTAATAATATTGCCTAAAGGAAGCATATATAAGGTGAATAGAACTGGTCCAAGCACAGAACCTTGTGAAACTCCGTGACTAACTTTGGCGTGGACAGAGGACTCACCTGTCGTGGAAATGATCAGGACACAATAAACACAAAGCACAGAAGGGTTGAAGTATATCAAATATATATTTGTAATTAAGTACAAGGAGATCGCCAGGTCTTACCCCATCAGTTCCACCCAAGTATCTCCCCAAACACTTCTGATACCATATAGTATATACTGGTTACAGAACAAAGAACATTACTGTGATTGGATGTAAACCTAAAGATAACGCTTTACATCCAGTGGAAGGGAGGCCAAGTCTTTCTGATAACGTAATGTCCAGTGGCTCACATGGCCTAAACCACGTACAGGACTTCTGGTTTCACTCAAACACATCTCCCCATCATGGGGGCCCCAAGATAAACATTCCAAGTTTAAGGCAGGAACAGAGAAAAGTATAGGATAGTCACAATAGTTACTAAAATGAAATGAATAAATTATAAACATAATGAGTAATACTAAATTATTTTCCACATTCCCTCCTTTTTATCATCTTCAACATTTCCTATACTCCTGTATACATTGTCTTCATAATACAAAAGACATGGTAATACAGGCAACCAATGAATGTCACAGTGAATAAACATCTCCTTCTGTAGCCTGTGATGGCAGAGTCAATCTGTGGCTAAGCAATGTAGCTCTGCAGCCTTACAATTCCCTATCACATCACGTATGACCATGAACAAGTCTCTTTTCATCCGGAGGGGGTCTGTAATCACAAACATACAATCTGATAAACGTCTCCTTCCTTATTGGTGGGGAGGAGTAAAAATCTAATTGTATCTAACTCCCTAACCAATACCGAAGGAGAAAAAACCTCCCTATCTCCAGGAGGAAAAAGGTCCCTCTGCACTGGTTTACACTCTCTTCACTTTCACAGATTACTACCAAAGCCAGAACACATTTTATTGCCAAATGCTGTTTTTAGCTAACATATTTTTAAGCAAACCTATTACTACTTAATGCAAATATTTTTCAAAACAATGTACTTAAATAAACATGAGCATTGTACTTTGTGAATCAAAAGAATTAACACTTCTGTAGCCCATGCCGCTATCTGAACAACATGATGAAAACACAGCGGCCATTAAACACCATTTTCATCCAAGAACAATTGTAGCTGGTGAAAATGGCTTACCTCAATGTTCCTACAACTACCATTGGCTTTCACATTGGATTGTATCATTACAGCAGTCAATGAGGTAGAGACAAACCTATGGATCAAAGCTATGGAAAGCTTTGACACAACTCATAAAACACATTATCAGGAAAAACAGTAGCATGGTCCCGATGACAGGTAAAATCAACTGTAGTATTCCTGCTCGCCATGATCCAAAAATACTAGTCAACCAGTCATGAAAAGGATCACTGTGGCTGGCCCTTGGAAGTAGAGCAGACCAAAAATAGTTTAAAGTAGAAATAACATCTGTCCAGTGCGGAGAATGCCAAGGGCGCCTCCTCAGATAGTTCCCTACATTAGGCCACAATGGCCTCATCTATCAGGATCTGATCTGTGGGGTTTCCTTTGTAGATCTTGTCTCCTGGGCATAACCCTGTCAAAACCTCATGTAGTGACAAGCCTATGGTTGAGTGATGTCTGCCCCTCATAAACATTAACACTAGGGAGACAAGAGACCCAATCTAGCTGTGTCTCGTCTATCATCTTGGTGAGCTTGTTTTTCAACACCCCATTAGCTCTTTCAACAGCACCCCCACTCTGTGGTAGGCACAATGTCGTTTCAGGTCAATACCTGTTTTCTCGACCAAAAGTGAAATTGTATTATTTACAAAATGAGGGCCGTTATCTGATGACAACTTTTCTGGAACGATGTCCTGTAACAAATGTTTAGCAGTTGATTTTGCATCTGTGTATTTACAGGGAAAAGCCTTGACCCATTTAGAAAACATATCAACCACAACTAGACAATACTTATATCCTCTAGCTGGTGTAAATTCAATAAATTCCATCATAAGATGCTGAAATGAGTTTTCACAAATGGGAAATGCTGCTTGCATGCTGTGTGACTTACCCACATTATGCTGAGCACACACAAGACATCTTTTGCAGAAATTTTCAGCTGCAGTGCTGAACCCAATTGAGTCCCAGTTCAATCATACCTCCCTTAGAAACATGGTCTAGCCCATGTGAGAGCTTAGCCATATATGGAAAGAGTTGCTTTGGCAAACAAGGCTTTCCTCCTGGATCTCTCCATATGCCCTTTGGGTCACAATGACTGTTTCCCCTATGCAGACTTCTGCAGAACTTGTCATAGATTGGATGTCATTGAGGGACATATGCGGGTCAAAAGATGGTTGCACCACAATAGAGACTTGAGGCTGTAATTGGTGCCAAAGGTGCTTCAACAAAGTATTGAGCAAAGGCTGTGAATACTTATGTACATGTGATTCTTTTTTTATTTTTATGAATTTGCAAAGATTTCAAACAAACCTCTTTCAAATTGTCATTATGGGGTATTGTTTATAGAATTTTGAGATAAATAATAAACTTAATCCATTTTGGAATAAGGCTGTAATATAACAAAATGTGGAAAAAGTGAAGCGCTGTGAATACTTTCCAGATGCACTGTATTTGTATGGCTTGCTCCAGCAGTCTACCATATGGTGAAGGTGATTGGCCACCAGGCGTCACTGTAGTAGTTTCTTTTTTATCTGGTGTTATTGATGTTCCTCTTGCATCTCCACTTTCTACCTGTAGGGGGACTTAATCTCTCACTGAATGTTGTTGTTGTCCACCAGGGAGAGTCCCAGTTCCCTGTTGTGGAGGCTGCCTTCTTCTTGGACAGTCAAACACATCGTCAACCTTGTAAAAACTGAGCATGGCATCAGAAGGTGATGCTAATTTTGGATGATTTTGAATCATCTGACGGGGTGCACGGTGGCAGAGCGGCTAAAGTGGGATCGATTCCCGGACCAGACCAACATCACACAATCTCTCTGGGTGGAGTCTGCATGTCCTCCCCGTGTTACCGTGGGTTCTCTCCGGGTTCTCCGGCTTCCTCCCACCGTCCAAAGACATGCATGTGTAGGTTAATTGATAACTCTAAAATTGCCCGTATTGAATGAATGTGAGAGTGGATGGTTGTCTGTCCTTGTCTGTGTCTGTGTTAGCCCTGCGACGAGTTGGCCACTGTCCAGGGTGTACCCTGCCTAAGGCCCAAAGTCACTGGGATAGGCTCCAGTCACCCGCGACCCCTAACGGGACCAAGCGGTAGAAAATGGATGGATGGATGGATGAATCATCTGACCTGTATGAGTGACCTTTCCGCCAGTCATCTACTCATAATCTCAGTGGGAGTTCCCGAAGGGCTAGGTGGGTCTATGAGATCATGCAATAAACTCATCTGGGATTTTTCAAAAGACCCATTTTGTGGCCAAACTCGGCTACATTATCACAAAATGGCATTGTGTAATAAGTTGAGCCTATCACTTCCTCAACGAGAGCTCTAGAGGTCATTGTCTCCATGTGTGTAGAAGACGCAAATGACAAAATAGAGCAAAATACCTTAACATTTTTACATATTTTCTCACTCCTTTCTCTATTATCAGCTTCTTTTTCCCATAGCTTTAACCTTCCAAGTTGTTTTGCCCACTTGTCATTGACTTTTTTACAGGCTTTTTAACCTCGAACATTTTTCCCTTTTTTTTTTTTGAAAGTTCAAAGAGAAGCATGATTGAAGTTCCCACACTGAGGAAATCCCAACTTTTTATGCCATGTTGGCAAGAATTGTATAGCAGCAGAGCTATGCCACACATAACTTTAGCTGGGCCCTGCAAGCTTTTCTGATGACTACTATTCATCCCCATGATGGGCCTATCACAATCAAGTGTACAATAAGGTCTTATCTTAATTAGTTATTGTTTCAATCGCTAAATTTATATATACTTAAAATAAAAAGAAAAATTTTAAAAATCCCCTATTCAAATAAAAAGAGAGAGAAAATAGAAGAACCAAAACAAAAGTAGAATTAAAATAAATCAAAAATAAAATAAACCAGCACCTTTTTAAATGTACCAAAACATATTTCATAAACAAGCAATAAAAAACAAAAACAACCCCTATATTTACCAATGTCTAGCAAAGATCTCTGAGTAGACAGTAGTCCACTTATTTATCTTTTTATTTAATATTTCTACTATTAATTCTTATTCTTAACTGCAACACACATACACACACACACACACACACACACACACACAAATGGCCCTTTGTGTGTATAGATATTAACGAGAACTTTGCCACCTCCTCACTTGGCATTAACAACCAAGGGTGAAAGAAAAACAGTGAGTTCCCAACTCACTCACTTTATCGGCCACGGCGAACAGACCCGGAGGAAAAGGTTACCAATCTTCCCTCTTTGTGCATTTTAGGCCAGAAATCGCCGTTTCTGCCTCTTAGACAGGGGACGCTGCCCCTGTCAGTTACTAAGCTTAGCCCAAGAACACAAACAAAACTAACAAACCTTCAGCCACTTCAGTGATTAAATTACCCCATACAATTTTCTATACAATCCTCTAAATGTGATAACTTACTGCAGTTCCATTCCTCAAAATGATGGGTAGTAGGTTGCTCTGGCATTGTAGAGGGCTTTCCTACATGTTTTAAGACTATCCTGCCAGACTAAACGAGATTCTTCCAGGTTGTTGGAACACCATTTCCTTTCAAGTTTTCGCAAAGTTTGCTTTAATTTGCGGGTTTGGGGGTTATACCATGGAGCTAACCTTATTTGTTTTATTATCTTCTTTTTTAGACGGCAAAAGAATCGAGTGTCGTTCGCAGAGAGCCTGGATTACATGGAGGCATGTACTATTTTCTCATTGTACCGACTACTACTATTGCTATCATTTGGTTTCTCAAATGAGAAGGCGTTCTGAGTATGTCTTAACTGAACAGAAGCCGGGTGCACAGGGTGTGCAGCATCTCCCTGATGTCTCCCAGTTCAGAGTTAGCAGGGAGAGGGACTGTGGCAGTAGGCTGGGCTACAATTGCAGCATAGGTCCTCTGCTGTCAGTGGGGAGGGGGTCTGGGGGTAGCTTCTGCAGTATGGCTCTGGTGCAGTGGGTGGGTAGGGGGACAAGGGGCAGGTACTGCCACATATCTCTGCTGTTGATGTTGTAGAGGTGGTTGGTGGGCAGGGGCTAATGGGGGGAGGTAACCTTTTGTGACTGTGCTTCAAAGTGGTGAGGTTATGGGTGCGTGGTGAATGGGAGGTCCAGGCTGAGCTATTGTGTCTCCTCATAGGATGATCCTGGGATGGCGATGGGGAAGTGTAGGTCTGGGATGTTCTCTAAAGCTGCTTGTAGAGGAGGGAGTGGGGGCATTGTGTTCCAGGGCCATGTCTTTGAGGGTCTTTGCAAATATCTTCACCTGCTCTCTGTGTAGATGGAGTCCATCATAGAGGTCCCAGGTGCCAATGGTT
Source organism: Siniperca scherzeri (assembly GCA_027580175.1). NCBI lineage: Eukaryota > Metazoa > Chordata > Actinopteri > Centrarchiformes > Sinipercidae > Siniperca > Siniperca scherzeri. Next base: position 721,902 of record CM050847.1, read on the forward strand.
GGGTGGAGGGCCAGGTGGACGTTTGGTAAGGTGGCACATCCTCTTCTGATCTCCATATTAATGTCGCAGATGACATCAGGAGTCACCTACGACTAAGCAGTAGGGTGGAGACTACAATGCGGGTGTCAGGGATCTCCCTACTGGCCTGCTCCGCCATCTTCCTCACTGCCTCAGCAGTGTCTTTATGGAGGCTGTGTAGGTAATTTGTTCCTGTGTGGATCACAAGGCATTGAGGACTCTTGGGGGTCTCTTTTTTCATAAGCTTCATTGCCTGGCCTGTGGTGCTGTAGCATTTAGATAACACTTTCTTACCAGGAAAAAGCTTGTTTGTGTCCTGGAATTTCCCATTTGAGTCAGCCAGAAGGACCACCTGTAGGGCTTCCTCTTCAGGCTGAGTGGAAGGAAGCTGGGATGGGCAGAGCAGGGTGTTGGCAGCTGGCTGTGTGGATGTATCAGCAGGTACCAGGGTGTTGTTGGGCTGAGTGCAGAGCAGACAGGGAGGGACAGAGACAAGGCAGGGGTTTGAGACACTGGCAGGGAGAGTCTCAGTGCTTGTCATTTTGGGGACTGATGAGAGTTTGTCTGTCAGGTCTTGGACTTGCCTGGTGAAGCTCCTTTCTCCTATTTGTTCACTTTGGCTAACTGAGCACGTAGCACACTGTTCTCTTGTTTGGGTGCCTCTAGACTTTCCTGGGAGGTCAGATGCCAAGGCCTGGTTGTCTCTCTTTAGCTGCTGGAGGTCCTCTTTAAGCTGCTGTAGAGTGTTGTCTGGGTGGTCAGACAGCCTGACTTGGGTCAGCTCTTTGAATTCAGCAAAGCCCAGCTTGGTGACACTGGCAAGTGTGGGAGGAGCAGAGATTGACAAGGTGGTGGGGTTCCCTAATGGGGTTCTCATCATCTTCACTGTCAGAGGGGGGACATTGATCCTCTTCGTGTCCACCTCAGCTTTCAACAGGGGAAATTCCTCTTGAAAGGACTCCAGGTGTGCTTCATTCCCTTGGACCATGACCTTTCCTTTGGTGTAGTATATGATGGTAAGCAAAGGGTCATCCTTGTCAGGGTGTTCATACATATGCATTGTTGCTGCATAGAGTATCTTTCCAGATGTAGATTGAATAAGTGAGGAATATGTTGTTGTTCTTCCTTACTTCTTTTTGTTGGGTGTAGTCAGTGAAGAGGACCTCTAGGTTTTCACAGAGTATCTTCTCCTTGTGTTTCTCCCTAGCTGTTCCACTTTTACATTTAGCAGGGTATTAAATCTCCTTGCTCTCTGAGAGCTGTGCTGTACTGCCTTCTGATTGGTTTCCATGGCGACTTGTTTACTCCATGTAAGGTAGCTAAGGCTAACTATTTACTTTACTACCTTTTCTGTCCTATGAACACTGGCAAAAACCTGAACTATGTACCGTTTACCAGATACAGTGGTGTGAAAAAGTGTTTGCCCCCTTCCTGATTTCTTTTTTTTTTTTTTTAAGTTTTTCACACTTAAATGTTTCAGAACATCAAACTAATTTAAATATTAGTCAAAGATAACACAAGTAAATACAAAATGCAGTTTTTAAATGAAGGTTGTTATAATTAAGGGAAAACAAAATCCAAACCTGCATTGCCCTGTGTGAAAAAGTGATTGCCCCACCTGTTAAAAGATAACTGTGGTTTATTACTCCTGAGTTCAATTTCTCTAGCCACACCCAGGCCTGATTACTGCCACACCTGTTCTCAATCAAGAAATCACTCAAATAGGACCTGCCTGACAAAGTGAAGTAGACTAAAAGATCTTCAAAAGCTAGACGACATGCCAAGATCCAAAGAAATTCAGGAACAAATAAGAAAGAAAGTAATTGAGATCTATCATTGTGGAAAAGGTTATAAAGCCATTTCTAAAGCTTTGGGACTCCAGCGAACCACAGTGAGAGCCATTATCCACAAATGGCGAAAACATGGGACAGTGGTGAACCTTCCCAAGAGTGGCCGGCCGACCAAAATTACCCCAAGAGCGCAGCGATGACTCATCCAAGAGGTCACAAAAGACCCCACAACAACAAAGAACTGCAGACCTCACTTGCCTCAGTTAAGGTCAGTGTTCATTACTCCACCATAAGAAAGAGACTGGGCAAAAATGGCCAGCATGGAAGAGTTCTAAGACGAAAACCACTGCTGAGCAAAAAGAACATTAAGGCTCGTCTCATTTTTGTAAGAAAACATCTTGATGATCCCCAAGACTTTTGGGAAAATATTCTGTGGACTGACAAGGCAAAAGTTGAACTTTTTGGAAGGCGTGTGTCCCATTACATCTGGTGTAAAAGTAACACTGCATTTCAGAAAAAGAACATCATACCAACAGTAAAATATGGTGGTGGTAGTGTGATGTTCTGGGGCTGTTTTGCTGCTTCAGGACCTTGCTGTGATAAATGGAACCATGAATTCTGCTGTCTACCAAAAACTCCTAAAGGAGAATGTCCGGCCATCTGTTCGTGACATCAAGCTGAAGCGAACTTGGGTTGTGCAGCAGGATAATGATCCAAAACACACCAGCAAGTCCACGTCTGAATGGCTGAAGAAGAACAAAATCAAGACTTTGGAGTGGTCTAGTCAAAGTCCTGACCTGAATCATATTGAGATGCTGTAGCATGACCTTAAAAAGGCAGTTCATGCGCGAAAACCCTCCAATGTGGCTGAATTACAACAATTCTGCAAAGATGAGTGGGCCAAAATTCCTCGAAAGTGCTATAAAAGACTCATTGCAAGTTCTTGCAAATGCTTGATTGTGATTGACTGTTGCTTCTAAGGGTGGCCCAACCAGTTATTAGGTTTAGGGGCAATCACTTTTTCACACAGGACCATGTAGGTTTGGATTTTGTTTTCCCTTAATAAGAACCTTCATTTAAAAACAGCATTTTGTGTTTACTTGTTATCTTTGACTAATTATTTAAATTTGTTTGATGATTTGAAACATTTAAGTGTGACAAACATGCAAAAAAATAGGAAATCAGGAAGGGGGCAAGCACTTTTTCACACCACTGTATATTAATGTTACCAACAAGGATCCTTTAATTTTTCTTCTTGTCTTTATAAGGTGCCTCTTCTCTTAGCTTCCTCATTGCAGTTTGTCCTTTGGAATGTTGGTAACAGTTAACAGTTGCTAGCTAGCTTGACTGTTAGGACATTAGGACATAGTTGTATTAGCAGTGTTGTGTTTGTCGTGGCATAGGTATATCAAAGAGAAACAGGAGCCAATTGTTTTGATTTAAAAATATATCCAAAGATGATTTTCCTCTTCTGTTCTTGTTGATTAAAGCAGTGACCTCTTCTTTGGAGTCCTTTCTGAAGATTATTTGAAGGTAATTTTGCAAAATGTCCCACTTTTTTAGGTGCAAGTTTGAAATGTATTCAGGAGCTAATCTTTGGTGCAGCTACTCTCATGGAATTCTCTCTCTCTCTCAACCCAACGCGGCGGATGGCTGCCCACCGTTGAGTCTGGTTCTACCTGAGGTTTCTGCCTGTTTAAAACCAAGTTTTTCATTGCCACTGTCACAAGTGCTTACTCATGGTGGGATCTAGACCTGCTCTATAGGATGTTTTCTGAATTGGCGCTATATAAATAAAATTGAATAGATGTCGAGTTCCACGCGCAGGAGAAACCAAGTTCAAGCCAGGATCACAAACTTTGCTGGTAGTGTTCCAAGACTTGCATACACCTGCTTAACGAGTACACCGTGGTACGCTGTTTCTTGTAGAGAGGTGCAGGATATTGTTGTTAGAGATGGAATGGAACTGCATCTAAGGCCTGTGTTAATCCATACACGGACTGCATAGATGGTGTACAGTTATCAGAGTTGAATAGTCACTTCTGTTCCTATTGTACATATCCAGCCATAGAAGGGCTAAGGGGGGCTAAGGTGTGGCTGACCACTGGGTGGCAGGCGGGAGGCATTTCCCCACTTGAACACCTGCAAGTGGAGGTGGTCTGGAAAAAAGAGGTCCTTTTCCCTTCTTCACTCCCGCAGGTGGTTGTCGATACAGTTAGGGTGATGAGGGCATCCTGCTCCGTGCTCAGCTCATGAGTATAACAATAAACATAGTAAGTAGAAAATACAAAGAAAGATGAAAGCAAATACTGCAAGTGAAGAAGCATAAATATAAAATAGACAATAAAATAGTATTAATATTTAAAAGAAAGGGCTGTACAGTTTTGTGCAGGAAGGGGGATGGGGGGGACATGAAGGAAACTGTTCTTGTGGTGTGAGGTTTTGGTCCTGATGGGCTGCAGCCTCCTGCTGAGGGGGAGTACTGCAAACAGTTTTTGGGAGGGGTTGGCCACAATCTTTCCTGCATGCCTCAGGGTCCTAGATGAGTACAGGTCTTGGAGGGATGGCAGATTATAGCCAATCACCTGGGTTCTTTCTGTAATCCACTACCATCTCCACTGTCTTTAGAGCATTGAGTTCCACATTGTTCTGACTGCACCAGGCCACCAGATGGTCAATCTCCCACCTGTAGGCGGACTCATCACCACTATTCCAGACAGAACCAGTCATTGAGAACTGGTGTGTTGAAGTTTCTCAGAATACAGTAATTTAGCTTCTCTCACTGCCTTGCTAAACCTGTACTTTGACTCTTTGAACCTGTTCCTATTCCAACTCCTGGATGCTTATTGCATTTAAGTAGTACCTTAAGTATCTGAGT